>OX460917.1:6981465-8181465 GCA_949788335.1 Salpingus planirostris | reverse complement strand
GAGGACGAACAGTCGACCGACCGGGCGGCCTCCTCGACGGCCACAGGACCGTCCGTCATTTGAGGAACCAGGCTGTCATTTGACAACCCGGTCCTTCTCAAACTGTTACGGATCACGGATGGCAACCAAAGTAAGTTTCATACAAACAAACCTCCAACACTGCCGGGCGGCGGTCGCAACTTTGTGCCGCCACCTGGACAGCGTTAAAACTACAATAGCCCTTATCCAGGAGCCCTGGTGCGTAAAAGGCCAGGTCTGTGGACTGGGCAAATTAAGTGGTACTGTATATGTAACACAGAATGTTGACAGGCCTAGGACGTGTATATACATACCGAGGCAATTTCAAGCCAACCTAGTACCGCAGTTCTGCACCGGGGACCTAACGGCTGTACGTGTCAGCTGCGATACGGGGGACGGGCAACAAAAAGATGTAATCATCGCATCAATCTACCTGCCGATCAACTCGATAGGACCCCCACCTCCAAGAGAGATGACGGACCTCGTCGAGTACTGTGAGGCCGGAAATAAACACCTCATTATTGGATGTGATTCGAACGCTCACCACACAAGTTGGGGGAGCGCCGACAACAACAATCGAGGTAAGACACTACTAGAATATATTGCTAGCACTAGTTTAGAAATTGTTAATAGAGGGAGCGAACCAACCTTCGTCACCTCTAGGTGCCAAACAGTGATAGACATCACCCTGGCATCCGCAAACATTTCAAGTAAGATCGCGGATTGGCATGTGGCACCCGAGGTGTCCATGTCCGATCACCGATGGATAAGTTTCAACATTAAGTGCTGTGAAATAGTGAGCAGCCCCCACCGGGACCCCAGGAAGACAGACAGGGAGTCGTTTCGTGCGCACCTGGAGAGAGCCCTGGGAGCCTCACATATACCACAGGACATCACAACGGCTGAGCAGGTGGAGCAGGGCGTTGCATCTGTGAGATCAAGTATCATCAAATCATATGAAAGTACCTGCCCGCTGCGCACTGCGGCTGTCGGGGGTCGTGCGACACCATGGTGGTGCACAGAACTTGGCAACCTCAGGACGCGAAGCAGGAAACTCTTCAACAGAGCCAGAACCACCCGAAATGTCACGGACTGGGAAGCTTACAACGAGCACCGGAAAGTGTACAAAGGGTTGATTCGCAAAAGACAACGGGAGGCATGGAGATCGTTCTGTGGTGGCATAGAGTCCACTGCCTCAGCCGCCCGACTGAAGAAGATCATCTCGAAAGACCCAAATCAACAACCCAGCAGTTTGAAGCGAGGGGACGGTACCTACACTACCGACCTAGCGGAGACTGCGGGGGTGCTGATGGACACACATTTCCCAGATTGTACGGTAGCACCTGACCTTGTTTGGTCCGAGTACGTCGCCCCGGACCCTACTGCTGTAGACTGGGCTGTGGCCGCTCGTATTGCAAGTGCTTCAAAAGTAGCTTGGGCTATCAAATCGTTCCTTCCTTATAAATCACCCGGGCTGGATGGCGTGTATCCTGCTCTACTCCACTGGGGTTTGGAGATCATACTAGACCACCTGGTGCGAATCTTCCGGGCGTGTATCGTCCTCAGATACATTCCCGGGGAATGGAGGGAAGTTAAAGTAATATTTATACCAAAACCGGGGAAATCGGACTACTCCGCGGCAAAATCCTATAGGCCTATCAGTCTAACGTCTTTTCTTCTAAAGACCTTAGAGAGATTGTGCGACAGAGAGATTAGGGATACGGCGCTAGTGGAACGCCCTCTTCATCCCAGTCAACACGCATACATCCCAGGAAGATCGACCGAGTCTGCGCTACACGCAGTGGTGAGCAGAATCGAGAGGTCGATGGAGGTCAAATCATCTACCCTGGGAGTGTTTATAGACATCGAAGGCGCTTTTGACCGACCAACCTTCGAAAGCATAACCAAGGCACTACAGGAACACGCCGTAACCCCCATGTTGTGTGGGCTGATTCGGCATGCCCTGGAGTGGCGGGCAATACAGATAAGTGTAGGGGATTGCACCGTCAGGGGTGTCGTTAGCAAGGGCTGTCCACAGGGTGGAGTCTTATCCCCGCTAATATGGGACATATTAGTTGACGACCTGCTGCGCCGGCTCAATGAGTCGGGGTTCCGCACTATTGGCTATGCAGATGACCTGGCAATCCTGCTTACGGGTAAACATGAGAGCATACTCTGCAACATTATGCAGAGCGCGCTGAACATAGTTGATGAATGGACAACGGAACGCTCCCTCTCGGTAAACGCCGCGAAAACGGAGCTCGTTCTTTTCACGAAAAAACGAAAGCTAGGTGCAATGACCTTACCTAGACTTAAGGGAACCCAACTTAGTCTAACGAAGGAAGTCAAGTACCTGGGAATCGTACTTGACAGCAAACTCAACTGGAAAAGACACTTGGAGTTAAAAGTGAGCAAGGCATGCGCGGCCTTCTGGCAATGCCGCAGGGCTGTTGGGCGGTCTTGGGGCCTATCCCCTAGGATCGTCCTCTGGCTATATGTGGCGGTCATCAGACCCATGCTTTGCTACAGTGCGCTCGTCTGGTGGCCCAGAACCAGACAGAGGAACGAGATGGCTCATACAAGTCACATCCAAAGGCTGATATGCCTGGCAGTGACTGGGGCTATGAGGACGACCCCAACTGCGGCCTTGGAGACGATTCTCTGCCTGCCTCCCCTCGACCTGTACGTCGAGGAGGTGGCTCTGGGGACGGCTTTGAGACTGCGGGCTGAGGGTCTATGGAATGACAGAAACCACGATGACGGTCACACTCGCATCCTGAATGAGGCGCTCATGAGAGTACCTATTCTGGGGGCGAGGTCTGATCGCATCCCGGTGAAATACAACTTCACAAGGCGTTATGGCATTGAAATAAACTGTTGCGAAGAAAAAGCATCGGACGTGAACATCTTCACGGACGGCTCCAAAAATAGTCGAGGCACGGGCTCGGGTATCTTCTCCGAAGATCCAGACCTGCGAGACAGTTTAGCTCTTGGATGCTACTCCAGCGTGTTCCAAGCGGAACTGACGGGGGTGACTCAAGGGGCCAAAAGAGCCACTGAACTTGGAATCAGGGGCAAGTCTGTACGCATCATGACAGATAGTAGAGCGGTATTGCTAGCTCTGAGAGGGTCCAGGATCAACTCGGGGCTGGTCTGGGAATGCCACCTATCTCTGGAAAGACTGGCGGCAGAAAATGTCGTAGACCTTGTATGGGTGAAAGGACATACAGGAATACAGGGTAATGAAGAGGCAGATGGGCTGGCGCGCGAAGGCTCCGACCGACACCTGATCGGGCCGGAGCCGGCGCTACCGGTAGCCCTTTCTACTCTGAATACTCTGATTAAAGAAGACACCCGGACCAGACACTCTGCGCGCTGGGAATCGACTAAAGGCTACAGACAGGGGAGGGCCGCCATCAAGGCACCATCCCTCAAAAGAGCCAAATTTTGCCTACGACTAACCAGAGACAATCTCCGAAAACTCGTAGGGATATGGACCGGGCACGGCCGACTGAACAAACATCTCTACACGCTGGGCGTCGTAACCGATCCCACTTGTCGAGGATGCTTAGAAGAGGACGAGACAGCGGAGCATGTGCTATGTCACTGCCCCGCGCTTGCGTCGACCCGAGGATCCATACCAGGGGACTTCTGGCCAAGTATGGCCGACATTAGCAACACCGCACCCGGTGCGGTCCTCGAGTTTATCAACTCTGTTGGTTGGCTTGAGGACTAGCGGCGGGCGGCAGGGAGTTGCGCCGGAGGGGTGGCACAATGGGCCCAAGTAAGAGGCCTAAGTGCTAGAGTGGCGCAAGCCACTCACCCTCCAAATCCTAATCCAGAATCCAGAATCCAGAATAAGACGTAGTTTCAAGTGAAAACTAGCCAGGTGTTCTTTCAAAATGGATTTCATAGCTTCGGCCAGGGCATTATTGACTTGTCCGAACTCGAACCTGGACTTCTCTTCGATGAATCTCTGGATGATCGAAAAGTGACTGGCGACCGGTAGGATCTGCCTCAAGAGTTCCTTCAGAGGTAGCGGGACGTTGTCGCTTATTTTGAACTCCCTCGGCCCGTAAACGTCGTGCAGTTCCTCCAGCTCGATGTAGCAACTGGGCAGGCCCATTAAAACGTTGAGTAAATCTTCGATGAGCGCGGTCTCTTGTGAGATCGACGGAATCAATCCCAAGCTGATCGTGCTCGCGCTGGAAAAATCCCAAGACATGCCGGGACGTCGCTGCACCCACGAAGACATCGACGGCGTGTTGGCCACTGGCAGAGTCGTGCTCGAATTGAGGATGCTCAAATGTGAGGCGTCCTCCTTGTGAGTTTTTTTCATGATCTCCTTGAGACGGTTTTTGAATTTCGGCAAATCGTCTTTGGTTAATTGCGACTTGAAGTCGCTCAAAACTCGACGGTTTGTCGACTGTTGAAGGAGCTGCTTCACTCCCGGATCTTGGGAGATTTGATATAGAAGCTGCACGTAAGAACCCAAAGAATCAACACTGCAAAGATAAAAACGAATGTAACTGTGAATTATAGTTAGGAAAACGCCTAATCATTTACTTTTTTTGTTTGAGATCCTCAAGTTTAGTTAGGAAAGGTTCGGCATTTTGTAAATCTTAAATCTTCCGTAATCCTTTGAATGTAATTTTGCATCGCCACTTGAGTGCCTTGATAGCCCTTCCCCGTATTATTGCTGATACTACTTTGGAGTGTCTCGACGAGCTTTTCGGGCGTGTTTTTACCTCTACAATAAATGATCAGATTCGATTATTTAATCTATGTAAAGAAAATTAAAGAATATGACAAACCTTAAACTGTCTAGAAGCTCGGCAACTAAATTCTGAAGCTTGAATTCACTCATATTTGTAATACTCGATTAAATTATGAATTTAAAACTGCATTTCGTTATTTTTCAAAAACATTAAATATGACATTAAAATAAACAATTCCAATGTCAATCATATCATCTGTCAACGGTAGGAAGAGATGTAAGTAACCAGGGTCTACTTTAGTAGAAGTAACCATAATGTAACCAGGCAGCTAGAGCAGTGCTACCAACATATTGCGACTTTGTTGACTATGTTCGTAGTGTATCGTGTGGGATTCACAGATTTTATGCAGTGGCGACTCGTCTAGTTTTAAGTTTTTTTTTCATTCCTTTAAGTAAATTCAGTAAAATAGTAGAAATCATCACATCGTCATTTATTCTTAAAATATTTTTTACATCGTAGTATAGGCATCAACAAATCGTTTTCAACAATTAAAAATCCAAAAAATGCATTCAAAAGTCAGACAGAAAATTACAAAAAAAAGGCGCCAGCTGTATCTTATAGTTAAATAAAGTGAACAATAAAATTATATATTTGTAGATTATTTAGATGTGAAACCAATAGGCGGTGGATATCTGTTATTAATTTCCTCCAAAACTTTCAGAACTTTATCCAATTTCTCTTTTACTTGTTCCAATTCTGATTTCGTTTTTTCTTCTCGATTGCGTTCTTTCAAAATGCCATTCATCCGATTCAGAGTGTCTTTATCGAGTTCCATTTGCATGCATTTGCCCACGCAAGCCAGGCCGTATTTTTTTTCTCCTCTTCTTCCTTTTTTCTCATCGATTGACGTAATCTTCCCAGAATTACAGTCGATTTTAATGTAAAAATTTTTCTCTGGAAATAGACAAACTTTCCGTCCTAAACTGCCCACCCTCATCATATTATGGGACGAAGGGGTGAAACAACAACAACAATTTGACAGAAATCCGATTATAGAACTTGGAAAAATATTTCCCATTGCCATATTTTCGACGTAATTTATGTGCTGCGCCCTGGAAATGTGTCCAACAAGTTCTGCGTCATTTTTAATACTTTGCGTATCGCTCACTGCTAAACCGTTGAGTAAATTCAGTAAAATAATCGTTATCATGAAGACGAAAAGTATGAAAATGAATTTGCTCCAAATCGGATAGGTGCGGAAATTTATCGATCCGGCATCGAATTCACCCGTTAACATGACGATGGTCTTGAAAATGGATTTTCCGGGTCCGGCAAACTGATCGTCATCGTCCTCTCCATCACTGACTCCCGCCTCCCCAGGTTTCGTCAGGAGGATGCTAAAACTCAACGCGAAGGCCGCTATCAACAGAGAGTACCACAGAAGTAACTCGAAAAAGTTGGCCGAGACCGTCTCGAGCATGACCACGTTCGTGGACAACTTCGGGTGGTGTCCCACCATCAAGAAAAGCTCGAGCGCTGCGAACAAAATGGCAACGGAAGCGAGAATCTTTCTCGTGTCTTCCGAAGCCGACGACGTGAAGAGTATCGTTCCGGTGACGACGATCAAAATAACTTCGATGAAATTCTCTACGCTTCTGAAATAAGTTCGCGGCGAAACGGCAATTTGAAACAGCTCGCGGAGCAACAAGATCACAAAGGAGAGGATAATTAAACCTTGGAAAATTACACCCCACGATGAATTATCGTCTTCCGGGTACAGATATCTTGTGAACACATAACCGAGAAGTGAAAGGACGAAGACGATGGAAAATGTAAAATTGGTATAGTAAATGTGGCGGATTTTGTGCCATTTCATGTACAGAAATGTCACGATCAACGGGTGGGTCAGGAGATGTTTGAAGTCTTTCGTTCTGCTCATGAAAGCGATTACTTCCATTTCGGGCTGCATCGATCTTCGCTTTTCGACCGCCTTCTCGAGATCGCTTTCGCTTCTTAACTGCTCTCTTTCCGTCGCTTTGTGATCACTCTCCGATTTTTGGTAATCGATTTCGGTCGTTTGAAACGGAATCAAAGAGCTGTAATCGAAAGTAACCGATGGCGTTCCGTTTTCTTCGAATTTGATGCAATCGTTTAAATGTTTCTCCAAGATTTCCGGGTCCATTTCTTCGACTTCGAGCCGATCGAAATCGTTTTTCCAAGCCAACGACGCGCCGAGTTTAAGTAATTTTTCTGTAATTTCTTCATCGGCATATATTACAGCGTAATGGAGTGGCCTATTTCCCTTTCCATCCTTGAGATTGATTTGAATTCTCCTTCTCTCAGGTTCGAAGATTTCGTCATTTTCGAGTTTCTTTAATATAGACCTTAGGACCATTTCTGCGTTTCGTTGTTTGCGGTAATCTTTGATCAATCTCGGCAAGATTTCCGGTGAAAAGGTCGCCGGGGAGAAAAGTAAATCGACGATGTCGTAATGATCACCAAAGAGTGCCAATTCGATCGGTGATCGTCCAGATGACTTCACATTCACATCAACGTGATTCTCTATTAAAAATTTGGTGGCTTCCATGAGGCCTTTCTCGCACGAATATTGTAAAAATGTATGGTAGCCATCATTCTCGTTGACAATTTCAGAAACGTTCGAACACGAATGAATTATTCGAAGGAATTCATCTTCTTTTCTCTCTTTTATCAACGCGAACAGCTTTTTTTTCAAATCCAGAGTCAACTGCATTTTCTCTGGTAAACTTCTGTGGAGGCCCTTCTCTAGAATTAGTTGTCTGGCAGTTTTTTTGTTGAGAGGACACTGGTGAGAGTCCAAATCTACATGCGCCACGCGTTTTTCAATAATTGCGGCTATGATCCGCTTCAAGTCTTTTTTAGCTGCCCACAAGATCGGAGACATATTTTTGGAGTCAGTTTTATTGGCGTCCATGCCATTTTCCAGCAAAAGTTTGACATTTTCCGCATAATCGTCCTCGTTTTCTTCTACTTTGTCAGATTTTATCAATCCCAATAACGCAGTGTTTCCATCAATGTTAGTGTTATTAATTTGGCCCGGTTTTAAATTTTTCAGAATAACTTTCAATATTTCGCTATTTGGATTAAGAGCTGCGTAAATCAAAGGTGTGTGAATTTCCACTTTATCGAGATCGGCTCCCAGATCCAGCAGAGTCTGAACAGTTTTGGGTTCGACACCTTCTCCGGAACAGGCGATGGAAAAAATTGATTTATTCTCGTATCGCAAAGGCTCCGAGTATGTGTGAGCAAACAATTTCCCATTATCAGCAAGGACCCTCCTGATGGTATCGCAGTCATTTTTCAGGACACTTTCCAATAAGGTCTCTTCCGGAGTGGGACAAATGCTCATATCCCTGTTCAATTTCCCCATAGCGACCTGCAACAACCGCAAAATAATTATTAATTTAGCTAATGCATCATGAAACATATTTCCTCTTTTTCATGTTAGACCGAAGCATATAAGTATTATCATATGGATCGATATTATTTTAATTTAGCATATTGAAGCCCCGTTGTAATCACGTAATCAATCAACCTGTATGTTATGGATAAATACAAACACTCTAGTTATATTTAACTACATATAGACAAAAGGCGAGTCTGTTGGGTGGTCAACACGCGACTTCACCAAGACAACTACTTGAATATTTTATACGTTAAACGTAACTTTAATATCGTTTCTTATCGATGAATGATTATTACTATTGATCAAGTGATTATATTGTAATTTTCAGGTAAATTTTGTTTAGATACCGATCATTCCGCCGGTGTTTGATATCTAATTAGTGTAGATACAGTCCAATTTTTAAGAGAAGGAACTTACGTCACGAATTTAATAACGAGCTTCGCGTTACGTTATTGTCGGGCAGTACATGTTGAAAAGAGACGTTCATGTCTTCCCAAAACTTCCATAAGAATGCATGAGAATGATAAAGATAGCTGCATAAAACACCTCTTGGTGCACAACCTCCATTCGCTGTCAAACTGAATTGTCAACTGTAAGATTGTGTCAAGAACTGATATTGAGTGTTCTCCGGATAATTTTATTTCTGAACGACTTCGGGTCACTTTAAACTTCCCCCGGTGTGTTTCTGAATGCTCTCCGGTGTGTTTCAATTCCTCTTCACTTTAGAAAATGTAAAAATTCTTGCTGAACTAGCCATGACGTCATTTACAGAGGTAACATTTGCGACATACGTCACCGTTGGCGTTCATAGGTACCACTAAAATTGATGACGTCGGTTCCTTCTTTCAAAAATTGGACTGTACTTTACTTTTCATTTAAATATTTAACTACAAATTCTATCATCAAATAAAATATACTTTGTAGAATTTGCAAATAAAGTAAACCTAGATATGAAACTTATCAAAGTGGTAATATAAGGTTTAATTGAGTAAATATGTATAAGCAGGGAGTTCCATTAACTTTTATGAGTCAATTTAGCAAAAAAGCATTTTATTATATTCACTACGGGGTTACTTTATGTTCATACATGCCTATTTGATCTAAAATATCGCCCTTATTTGTATACTTTTTATACATGATGTTCAATTCTATACTATACTAAATTGTACTATTTTCTAATACATAACAACAACGGCATCTATTGTACTTTTGTGGTCTGTATAAGGTCAATGGTTATGCATGTGAGTGATCCTGTCGAAAATCTATTTGAAGTCGAACTGAGCAAAACCGGAAGTGTTGGATGTATTGTACACTATAAGTGAACAATAAGACAATAACATTCAAATGTAGATTCGCGTACAGTTCCTTGAATGCTCACAAAATTCAATTTATTCATCAATATTCAAAATAAATTTTCAAAGTTCACAGCTCATGTGTATAGTATACCCACAGTATACCTAATATAATCTTATCTTTATTTATTGCAAATAAAATATTTAGATAAATATGGCAATTGGCTTAAGGTGATAACTATCTTTTTTTATACACAATCGATTTCCTGTGTGGTTAATATGAATTTGAAACGACCTATACGGAATATTAAACTAAATATTAATTATATTATTTCACGGATATCCGTTTTCTTCTTTAGTCTTAATATTATAGACACGTTTTTCATTTATTCAGAGAGCTCAACATTCTAAACTCGCACCGCTGACATTTTTCGACTCAAAGATAATGAAAATTCCTTAGGATTAAATAACTGCAAAGAATCTCATTCCAAAAGATATTATGACTATTATGACCATCGCATGCACTATAATATTTATCATAATTTAAAATATTCTTAAATTACATAATCCAGGTCAGATCAGATGAGATCCATCCGGGAATTTAATTTTGAAAATAGTGTTATGATTATGTGCAGCATGGCAGTATACATATACAACCGCGAATTTATGATGGTTTATGTCTAATTTTAAATCCATTGTTTATACATTCCATAAAAATCCAATTGCCTCATTTTTATTTTCAAATTCATCCGATAATTTTTGTTGGAGTTATGTGGTGATGTTGGAGTGTTATTTGGTATTTTTATTGTTATTGAATTATTATGACGATCAAGTTGTTTAAAAAAAAAAAAAGAAAAATAAATAAATACGTCACAGAAATTTTTGGAAAATTGGTCTTTCGATCCGGATATAAATACAGAATCCATTTAGGTAACTAATCTGAAACAATATTAACGGAACAGAAATTTCTGATTTATCGTAGAGGTTTATTGTGTCAAGTCTTACGATGAAATACTATGAAATATGAATCGTCCAATAGATGCAACTGTTGTTTCCCAACATTATGTCACAGTTCTTATAATTCCAGAACGGATACAAAAGTGCTCAACCTAGAGAAACATGTTTAATTATTTAAAAAAAATTATCGAGTATTGTTGGATTTCATATCATTTTTAAATTAAAACACATTGGAAAATTTGTGTAGCTTTATCTAATAATGATCATTAATTATCAACGAATTTAATTCATCAACGTCTCTTCATAATGAGCAACTCTAATTATTATTCGTTGCGGTAGATAATACGAGACAATTTGTCAAATTATTATTTTATTACGTTCTACAAGAAAAATTATGAGTTCGTCTCCTCTACTGCGATCTACTGAAATCGGTATATGAAAGAGGAAGGAGAAATTACACAGAACGGAAAAAATTACAAATGGTGGACATCTCTTATAAGCAAAACGTAAATTTTGGGTATGACAATACCTGATCTCAATTTAAGTATAGGAAAAATCCAAAAGTTCATGTTTTCACTTTTTTAGTAGAATTTGAAAATTTTGACAAATTAATTAAGAGCGTTTAAATGAATTATAAAGATAAAAGAGGCAGAGAGGCGGTGGCCGCTGGACCGGATCTCTTCAATGATGCAACTCTAGTTTTACTCTTTATTAGATCACAACAATAATAATTAACACTACAACACATTCTAAAAACATTCTAACTAATGATTATAATGATATGGCTCTGTATAGAGTTGCCAAACAGTGATAATGAAATCTGTGTGGGTATATAATAATAATCGGGTCGGGAGGGACAAATCTGGATAAAATCATATGGATACTCACTTTTTATTCCTTATGTTTTGATTTGATGATCATCAAATTCTTATGTAGGTATCCCACCGGCAGAAATACGCACACTTTTCAAAAACAGCACCAGATTTTTTAAAGGGCACTTGTGGATTCAAAGGACAATTGCGTACTTTCAAAAGGTGGGTGCGTACGACACCCATAGGCTATGAATGACCACTAGTCGATTCTATTCCAGCAAGTCTGCGGCTGATGTCTGCGGTGGGAAGTGGTCGCGCTGACGATGGTTTTGTCGATTGAGTAAGCATTTATAATGTGCACTTGCCTTTTTTGATTTTTGCCATAAAAGGTGGGTTGGTTAGTTCAATTCAAGTGGGTGGCTTTAGCGAAACGCACCCAAAATACATGCAAACACTATCCCAAGTATGTATTTATTTAAGTAAATATTTAAGTAAACTTGTTCACCACGAAAATGGTGGTTATAAAAAGTATACATTTTTCTACTGATGCGTGAACTCAAAATATTCATTCCATCTTCACATCTTTATTACTTCTAAAACGCCACAGAAGCAACAGATGATCATTATACGGGGTCAGTCAGCATCAAGTGAAGTAGTTTAATAACATCCGTACCGCAGGCTAATTTTTTTTCTTATACTCTCATATCTCATTTCCAGATGGTAAGATTTATATCCCGCACGCTGCTTTTTCCTGGTTCATCCCGTAAGCATCACATACTTACTAATTCCACTGGATGTTGAAGTAATAATGTGTAACTTTTGTGAACTTTCTCTACACTTTCTTACGCATTTTCACAATAAATCTCGAATATATCAAGTAATTTGTCAGATTTTTTACATTAATTACCTGTATAGGTATGTAACAAATTGAAATAAACATTGACCACAATATATTTACTGAATATACATATAAATTAAGACTTTTTTTAACCCGGCGCCTCCACCAGATTTTACTGGAAGTGAGACTGCGGCATTTGATTAAAAAATTAATTTTAAAAAGAAAGTTGTAACGACAGTTTTTCTTCGTGAATGCTGTTTGAGAGTATTTTTATGTTGAGATATCCCATTAACATTTACATTTCATTTATTGCATTTAACAGAGCGGATTATTTAAGGGATTCCCCGAAATCGAGATAATTCTCCCCAGCTTGTTAGACAACCAACAATTCATATAACCACGTGGTTTTATTTTTGAATACAAAAGCAACTCGACAGGGTGAGTGTGGTCCACCCCAACGGAATTACGACAAACAGACAGATGACAGTCGACAGACGAAAATAAACCAATGCCAAAGATGTCTCTGCCAATCCATGTTTACAAACTAACGCTTGCGCAGTAAAAGGAATTTTATGCAGAGAGAGACTTATGCAAGTTTGTAAGGAGTAAAATAGAGCTATCCTTTAGCCGTTGTCCAACCGCCTCTTGTGGGAAGGATATACCCAGCCGCGATATAGAAGTATAAGATATTTGTGGGATACTCGTAGGTATATTCGACATGCAAAAATTATTTCTTGACAAATATTGAGTATTTGTGTTTCTTTATTATTAGTAGTTGATTCGTTGCTGACAAGAAGACTAACGACAAAATTTAAATTGTCAGGAATACATTTTTTTGTACTTATTAATTAATTTTTGAACTCCAGCGTAAGTATGTAGGTATTCCATTTATTTCCGTTTTTATGCTTTCACATATTTTTGTAAAAATTTGTATTTCTGATGCACCACAGGATAGCGAGATGTTTCGTTATACCGTTTTAGTTTTCAGAAGAAAAATTTACATCATGTCTCTGGAGTTTCAATTGCATGTTTTTTCTCGAATATTTTGAAGATCATTCTAGATT
Organism: Salpingus planirostris; assembly: GCA_949788335.1. Taxonomy (NCBI): domain Eukaryota; kingdom Metazoa; phylum Arthropoda; class Insecta; order Coleoptera; family Salpingidae; genus Salpingus; species Salpingus planirostris. Next base: position 8,168,321 of record OX460917.1, on the reverse strand, counting down.
CGTTTGATCTCACAGATTTAACTACATATTCCAATATTGTTATCAAAATGCTTTTCAATATTCTGTCGTCAGTTATAGCCATAGCCATAGTTATAGTCTACACTAGGGCTGGGTCGACGTACCGATACGTATCCATAAGATTTTTCATCGATACGATATTTTGGAGTATCCGTTAGGTATATCGAAACCAACACATCACAATATCGATAAAAAAATATCGATATAAATTCGATACGAATCGATAAATAAACCGATACGACGAATCGATACGTACCGACTTCGATATGCCAATTCACATGAGTTGAGCAGTTCTTGATAAACTAACCCTTTACCTTTAGAAAATTCTTATAGGGACGGTGCAAATGATTTCATTCAGCGCCTCCATGCATCCGTTTTTAACAATTTTGGAGTTTTCGACACATTTTTTGGTATTTTAATAGTTGAAATTGTCATTTGCGGGTGCTGTAATACAACAACATTAACAAAACTTAATAAAAAATGGCGCTAGTTGGGCATTTTGCACGGGCCCTATTGGCACCGTGCATAATGTATAATATCGCCACTTGATTTGCACTTTTGATGGAAATTTTGAACGTTTCAAAAACTAGCCCACCTGGACATTTCATTGGCAATAATGGAAAACCGAGCCAAAAGTTCGCCAAAAGTGCAAAAGTGTGTCGGAGCGCCACAGTTTTCATTTATGTCTCCATCGAGGTCTCCGTATGCTATACAATGTTGAATATTTGATGGTGTCAACACTACGTTACTTAACAATAAAATATTTAATAGCTTGTATCCAAAAGAACATTTTGTTAATATCCATTCAGCTTTGTAGTGCGGAACTAAGTAAATCAAAATTTGGTTTTGTTAGGTTTTGCCATGGTTTTGTAACTAAATCAGTCGAAATAAAATAAACAGTAGGCTGTTGGCATAAAATATTAAACGTCAGTGTACCTAACATTTACCAAACGCTTCTCTTTTTATATTTTCAACTCGATTTTCAATAGAATCATTTTCATAACAATATCGAAATAGTTAAATCTGCGAGATCAAACGAATCTAGAATGATCTTCAAAACATTCGAGAAAGAACATGCAATGAGGTATTTTCACGGGGGATAAAATTTAAATTTTACGACTGATACATATTCGCATATGGCGCAAAATGACTTCTGCGTAAGAATTTTGTTGAAATTTTTTTTTCCAATTAGTTATTGCAATTACAAAGAAATTTGCGTGACGTCAGCAACTACAAATCGTTGTCACAGCTTGTCAATGGATGGCGCTCATAAAAAATTAATAATAGTCGCTGAATTACCGATTACCGATATTTTGACGTTATGTAAGTGTCTGCTGACCTCCGTGTTTTCGTGTTCTCAATAAAATTATGTGATTATGCCTCCAAAAATGAGGAAAACACCCGCTGCTCATAGCACGGATCAACACCGTAACTGTAAGTATGCGTGGCACCATCTACTGGATCATACAAAACTCGAAGTAGCTGACGTCATCAGAAAATTTTTTTAAAATTTATTTCAGCCCTTTAAACTTGACTAAAAAAATTAAAAAAATACCTTTTCAATTGTTGAATACCATAGTATCAGATAAGCTATTTTGAAAAATACATGAAAATACCTCATTGAAACTCCAGAGACATGATGTAAATTTTTCTTTTGAAAACTAAGACGGTATAACGAAACTTCTCGCTATCCTGTGGTGCATCAGAAATACAACTTTTTACAAAAATATGTGAAAGCATAAAAACGGAAATAAATGGAATACCTGCATACGCTGGAGTTCAAAAATTAATTAATAAGTACAAAAAAATGTATTCCTGAAAATTTAAATTTTGTCGTTAGTCTTCTTGTCAGCAACGAATCAACTACTAATAATAAAGAAACACAAATACTCAATATTTGTCAAGAAATAATTTTTGCATGTCGAATATATACCTACGAGCATAGAGGAATAAGAGACAGAGAAATCGCGGCGTGTTAAAGTTTGTGACGGGTTAAAAATACCGTATAATAGATGGCCCCCTTAAATCCATCTATAGTCGGGTATTGGGAACTAAAAATTTCATGTTTCTAATTCCAAACACGAGAGAGCGCGCTCGCTGCTTGGGTATTACATGGGTATTACCTGGAAATTTGGCAAGCGCTCAAGCACAGCGGAAGCGCCAAATACAAAATGCTGATAGATACATATAATTTATATTCAGAACACAATAATTAAAATAATTATGATTCGGATTAGCCCTTATAAATAAAGTTGATGATCTCAAGATCGTCTTTTACGAATGAAGTTGGGGCGTTAATTACTAAGAGTCTTTATGATTGGTGTAAATCCTGAAATCATCATCAAAACGCCAACGTAAGTTTAGAGAGACTACCAACATTAACAGCGCGAACCGAAGACGGAACGCTTTGTTCGTAAATATCGTTCCGATCACTTACGGGGGCGTGTTCATAAAAATAGACTGGGCATCGCCCTGGATGTAGTTTTATCTCTATTGTATACATATGTATAGTCGAGCTTATCGATGCTTCTTTCTCACACTCACTACAGAGTGACACCCAAAACTAATTATTTTGATGTTATCATGGTTCAAATATTCATTCAGGGTCGGATGGGGTCGTGTTACAGGCCCGGGCACTGCTTCATGGGGGGGTTCCCAGGTGATTATCGGCAACTGGCCCACATATTAAAAATATAAGGTCGATCTCTACCTTACAGGCCCACAGTCGGCCCGGCCCTTCGGGCATATGTCCGAATGCCTGATGGGCCCATCCGCCCCTGTATCCATTTAAAACGTGATCTATTGTAAATTGTAATTGAGAATAAGACGCATTCTCTCTAGTAGAGTCAAAACCAACTTCTATCGTGTCATCCCGTTTACATTTTCTTGCTAAATTGTAAGACCCCCTTCAAATCATTCCACATCCCTTTATTATAAATTGAAATTATAGACTTGTCGTCAAAAAATAGTGTGGTGCTGAGGGTGGCTAGGGGTGTTTTCAATAAATCCTTAGACAAAATTTTCACCCTTTTCATGTCGTCTAGCTTTCTTGAACATAAGTCTGCGACCGGACCCCATTTATTAGAATCTGGCCGGAACCGAATATTCGGCGAAGAAGGCCGGATTGGCCGGATACAGTATTGTCATTCTGTATTGTTAGATCTCATTTGAAATATTTGAATTTGGCGGTTGATTTGAGACTGACACATCAAACCAGTGGTACTACACTCGGTTGACTCATCCGGCTGTCAAGGTTATACGGGGTGTCTTTGAAATACGTGTACAACGCGCTACCACATACTCATACGATTCAACCAACATGACCTTAGTCCAAAAGTTGATTATAATAAAGTTACAGGGTGTTGAAATGAAAATTTTTATTTCAATTTTTTTGAATAACTTGTCAAGTTTTCGGAATAATAATTTAAAAATTGGCACACGAGGGTTTTTTGGTACGGGGAATCTTTATCTGGACTCAGTTTTGCTGTATTTCCTAGGGGCAGCCGCCAGCCACATTCGCTACAAGAATTTCCAAATGACAGTCTTAACTTTTTCTCCCTTCAAATTACCGATGTTCCAATGAATGGAATCGACTGCCTGATGATTTTACTCAATAAAAGTTCTCCTGTTTGATGTCGCTACGGTCCACCGTTTTGGAATTATTCACTCTTGAATGGTCGATTTCACCCAAAAATCGCTTACATTTTTGGAGTGAGTTTTCAAGAAAAACAAATGAACGCTCTAAAAAGGAAGTTTAATCACTTTTTTCGTTCTTAGCAAAACAGTAATAAAATTACCTCTTTGGTAAGCTAATGTGTTTTCCATGAAAAATTATCCCAAAAATTGGATGCGATTTTTGGATTTTATCGAACAGTCAAGAGTGAAACTTCTATAATCTATCGTGTGGTGCATCACAACTATAGTCCTCCGTAATCACAACTAGAAATTTTACAAAAATATGTGAGAGTATAAAAACGGAAATAAATGGAATATGTATACCTGCATCCTGCATATACGCTGAGTTCAAAAAATTCATTCATGAAAATGTGAATTTCGTCATTAGTCTTCTTGTTAGCAACGAATCAACTACTAATAAAGAAACACAAATACTCAATGTCTGTCAAAAAATTATTTTTGCATGTTCAATTACAATTATACGAGTATGTACCCCAAAACGAAGCCAAAGCGCGCGAAATTGAGCGAGTGTCGCCCTTATATGCACGAAACCAGCGTTGAAATAATAGAGTCGTTTTTCGGCTGCTCGACCACAGTAACATGACCCCTCCTCGCATATCTACGTTCGGCCGACAACACTACGACATGGTTCAACGTTTTGTTATTTTTTGACAAAATCGCTTACCGGATTTCAAAAAGTTATTGATAAAATCTGTTGCGCCTTTTTCGCCCTACAACATTTACTGAATGGTTTTTTTCGAATAAACGCGCGGTTCTTCAGTTAAAACCTGTTAAAGGAAAGCGCAATCACGGGTTTTCAGGACGAGCGTTTATTCATCAAGGCTCTCCATATGAAAGCATTGTGCGCGTTGCTTTGGAAATTAATTTTAAAAAATGTTCTCAACATACTATCGATGCAAAACTTTCGCAGACTTATGTTCAAGAAAGCTAAACATGGAAAGGGCGAAAACAATTTTTAAGTTTTTTTTGGAAAATCATCCCCAGTCAACCTCTGCACCACACGATTTTTTGACGACAAGTCTAATTTCAATTTGTAGGGGATGTGGAATGATTTGAAGGGGGTCTTACACTTTAGCAATAAAATGTAAACGGGATGACACGATAGAAGTTGTAGGTTTTTACTCTACTACCACCCAAATATGCATGCCTAACACAAATGCTGTGCCGATGCACAATATGACAACTGCGCACAGGTGTAGGTCTCTAGGCTATTCAACAATCAAACATTAGTAATATTATTTTATACTAATAGAGGGAAGCACTTCCTGGGGCAAAATTTCCGTCACAACTCGCCCCATATCATGAACTCTCTGTCTCTTATTCCTCTATGCTACGAGTATCCCAAAACGAAGCCAAAGCGCGCGGAATTGAGCGACTGTCGCCCTTATATGCACGAAACCAGCGTTGAAATAATAGAGTCGTTTTTCGGCTGCCCGACCACAGTAATATGACCCCTCCTCGCATGTCTACGTTCGGTCGACCACACTACGACATGGCTTTACATTTTGTTATTTTTTGACTAAATCGCTTATCGGATTTCAAAAAGTTATTGGTAAAATATGTTCCCCTTTTTTTGCGCTACAACATTTACTGAATTGTTTTTTTCGATTAACCGAGCGGTTCTCGAGTTAAGACGTATTAAAAAAAAGCGCAATTACAAGTTTTCAGGACGAGCGTTTATTCAATAAGGCGCTCCATATGAAAGCATTGTGAGCGTTGTTTTCAATATTATAAAAAAAAATGTTCTCAAAATACTATCGATTCAAAACTTCCACAGACTTATGTCCAAGTAACCTAGATATTAAAAAGACAAAAAATTTTTTGAGGATTTTTTGGAAAAACACCCCTAGCCACCCTCTGCATCATACGATTTTTTGACGACAAGTCTAATTTCAATTTATAAGGGATGTGGAATGATATGAAAGGGGTCTTACATTTTAGCAAGAAATTGTAAACGGGATGACACGATAGAAGTTGGTTTTTACTCTACTAATACAATAATCGCTGATACAATTATTTTGAATTTCGCGGTCAAGCTTCAAAATGCGTACTCAAAAGTTTCTTCCACGCGAAAGCAACGTTGAGCCCGCCATCTAGCGGGCCGGAATCATGATAACGGCATGTCTGTTCAGCCTTAAAGAGAATTTGCGAAATTGATTCCAATGAGGACTAAATTTTATACTCATATCTACTGTCTCACAACGCGTACCATTCACGTTAACAGGTAACATTTGTCGAAAATCTCCTCCCAAAACCATTATTTTTCCACCAAATGGTACATCACAATTCATCAAATCTCTCAAAGTCCTGTCAATCACATCTAAGGCATATTTTGGAGCAACTGGAGCTTCATCCCATATGAACACATCGACGCTCTTAAGGTAGTCAGCTTCTTTTGATTTATTTTTAAGATTTGATGTAGAATCGCTGAATAAAGGAACTGGTAAACCAAAAGTTTTATGAACAGTCTTACCGCGAGGGAGCAATGTTGCTGCAATTCCAGTAAATGCCATAGTACAAACAGTTTTTTGATTCTTTCTCAATAAACTGTAGAGGGTTATGTAAACAAATGTTTTACCAGAACCTCCGGGACCGTCAATATAAAAATATGATGATGTAGTAGATTCGTCTGTATCACCTTCACATTTCTTCAAAATAATGTCAACTATTTCTTTTTGTTGTTCATTTAGATAAATATAATTTCGAGATTGTTTTTCCAACATTTCATCATCATCGTTGAAATCTTCAGCAATTTCAGTATCACTTATTTGACACATGGTGGGAAATTGTGAAAGATTATAGCCTTCCAAGGATAGCATTGATATGATTTGAATATAGGCTTTTTTGATTCCATTTATTTTTCCGAAACGTCTTTCATAATCTTGTGCCATTGCTTCTTTGAATTCTTCCCAAAGTTCTTCGGGGTGAACGGGCTGACAATGCATTAAAATTCTGACGAATAGACATCTCAATTGTCTTGGCATCATCCAAATTTCTCCTTCTGCTAATGCACGTTTCCATTCATGATCGTCTTCAATAAGTCCTAATTTTAAACATGTTGCAACATAACTTTCTTGAAGTTCTCCAGTTACTGTTCTCAATTCTTCAAAACTCGTTGCTCCCTTAACGTGAAGTAATAATAATCGTAAATGAAAGAGTTCAAATTGACTGGGACTTATGGAGTACAATAACATCGAATTGTCTTTGTCGCGGTTTCCAATGATAAATATTATTCGAATCATTTTTTTTCCAAACATAATGACTTGGAATATCCGCGTAAATATACTGTGAAGCTTGAGCATCGCGTGCATTCAATGCAAAATAATCGATCAACATTGTTTGTTTCTCTAAGGCATTTCTTATTGTTTCTTCATCACAATCATCACCAATCACAACATTTTGTTGATTCGGTAAATGCAAAGGTAATCTTATGATTGAATGACTTTTATGTTGGAGTGGTTTACTCAAAATTCTCCACGAAGCTTCCACTGGACTAACATACCTTGCTTCTATAAAATTACGAATTTCATCATGTTCGATATCTGCATTGTTGTCGCCGTCGATTGTAATTCCGGCAGCGTCATGACCCTTAAACATATTTATATAAATACTTGACTGATTTAATGCTGGATACCACTAATACATTAATGTGCGCATTAAAAATCTTGAGTAATGTTGGATTATAAGGTACAACATATCTATTATCACACACATATCCATCAGCACGTTTGTAAGAGCGTCCAGTATTTCTACGACGATAAGTAGGAAAGCCATGTTGATCTAAAATTGTTTCGTCTGCAAATTTGTTCGGAAACTTCTTGGAACACTTTTTTTTTTCATCCACACACCAATCTCCACATGGACCATGGATCATATTTTTTAAAACTATATCATGTAACAATTGATCTTCTTCAGAATTCGGAATTTCGGCAGAAACGTATCGATCAACAATTTCAGATGTTGTTAATTTATCAGATTGTTACAATGTAACCAACATATGAATGTGGGGTAAGCCGCGTTTCTGAAATTCAATCACGTAAACATATGCCTGAACTGCACCAAAGAACTTTTTATTCACAATCAAATCGATTAGTGCGTTCTTTTTAATATTAAAAACCCTTACCACAATGTCAGGTCTATCTGAAGCAGTTTGTTTATCCATCAAGTTTTCTGTAATATCTCGCCATTTTGGGTTACACGTCATTGTTATAAAGAGGTCCGGTTTTCCATATTTACGCACAATTGCCATCGAATCTTGATAATGTTGCAGCATATTCCGAGGAGAGCCCTGAAATGTAGATGGTAGAATAATCATTTTTCCAACATTCTGTTGGTTTTGTTGTGCACGGTTCTGTAAATGATCGATCAATCCTTGGTAAGACTCTGCCCTTAATTTCTTCTGATTTAGTTTACAAAAATTTATTCTGTCTCTTTCAATTTTCACATAATTATCAACTAACCATTGTTGAAACAATCTGTGACCCATCAAGATTACATTAGTTTCATCACGAATTGCCATGCGGTATTTGATGTAAGCACTTCGAGTCACTCGTTTATGTGTTTTGTTTGTACAATTCAAATTTCGATGCCATCCCTGAGTACCAAATGGATAAAACAGTGGATAAATCCAAGGTTCTACATTAGGGTCCATAGTACTAATATATTGTAAAGATTTATCACTTTTATTTCTTATCGTTACATATGATTCGGGAATATCTCCATCAGCCGATGTCGAAAAAACAGCGGCAACTTCGTTAACTCTTTGAAAATTATAACGATTACGATCCATACCTGGTTTCAAAGTAAACATGAGATGCATTTCCGGTTCCTCATTCTGATTGTTTATTAATTTTTGTCTTTGTATTTCTTCGTTCATCATTTGGTAAGATTGAGCAAACACATTATTTTCACGCATTACATTTTCAATCAATTCCATTACCTCTTGATCACATTGGGAATTATTGTTGGTACGAAAATCTACCGATTCATTGCTATCAATAATGAAAAGTTGGCCATAACTTGGAACTTCATCAGAGGACGGATAAAGTGCGGTATTAATTTGATAATATATTTGTCCCTGTATTTTGAAACAAAAAGGACCTCTACGTTGTGAATTAAAATTTACCAAATTAGCATTAAATGATGCAAAAGAAAATGAATTATTATAATATCTAATGTGGTCATAAAAATTATTTGACTTTGGATGTGAACCATCAAATAACGATTTTAAATCTTCAGGAAGATCGGGTAAACCTGCCAAACGTACTTCACCATGGCTGCAGCAATCATTGAATGAATTACCTTTGCTGGAGACCTTTTCAGCTGAAAAATGTTTAGCACCGCAATGTACACATTTGATATTCATAGGACCTATATTGTGTTCAGTCACTGAATCATTATTGTTTGTATGTTGTGTTTCAGTTGGACTATTGGTAGATTCTTCAACAATCTCTCTCTGTTTGCGTCTTTATCTTCGTTGGTATTCATTTTGCTTTTCTCGTTTTTTTTTTTATCAATTCTTCTTCTTCTTCAGGACTAATATGTTGTGTATTGATGTCTTTTTTAGTTGAACGGATGGTGTCCGATTTGGAATTTTTCATGTTTTCTTCGGCGATTGCTTTCTGTTTGCGTCTATATTCTCGTTGGTATTCATTTTGCTTTTCTCGTTTTTTTTTTATCAATTCTTCTTCAGGTTCTTCGACGATTGCTTTCTGTTTGCCTCTATATTCTCGTTGATGGTATTCATTTTTCTTTTCTCGTTTTTTTCTTATCAATTCTTCTTCTTCAGGACTGGTTTGTTGTGTATCGATGTCTTTTTTAGTTGAACTGGTGGTGTTCGATTTGTAATTTTTCATGTTTTGTTCGACGATTGCTCTCTGTTTGAGTCTATATTCTCGTTGATATTCATTTAGCTTTTTCCGATTTTTTCTCAATTCTTCTTCTTCTTCAGGAATGCAATTTGATGTATCGATGTGTTTTTCCAATGAATTGTCATCACTGTTCGTCACTGATTTAGATTTTTCCAAGATTTTTTCCACAACTCTTCTACGTTTATTTCGATATTTTCGTTGATATTCGTTTGCATTTTTCCGTTTTTTGCTCATCAATTCTTCCTCTTCTGTCGGTATTTCTTTTGAACTATCATTGTACATAGTTGAGGTCGTGGGCGATGTGGAATTTTGCATGCCACTATTTTATACAATGAAGCACCTTCAAAATCACAGAAAAGCACTTAATTTGAACTAAACCTAATTTTTTCTGCCTAAAAACAGAATCAAACTCTGAAATTTCAGAAAGAGATAAAAACTTGAAGTTGAACGTAAAAGTCGAGGGGTCGCTCACTGGCCAAATTTTGTACAAGTATTGTGAGTATTGTATATGGTATTGTAAGGTATTTTATTGTATTGTAAGGTATTGTAAGGTATTGTAAGGTATTGTAAGGTATCGTAAGGTACCGTTATGTATCGTGAGCTATTCCTGGATCGTGAATTTCTGCAATATTTTCAAGTATTGTCATGTATCGTCACGTATTGTCAGGTATTGTACAGACATTTGTACAAGTATTGTAACCAGTGAGCGACCCCTCGGTAAAAGTTAATAAAAACTATATTATTTTTATTAGTATAATCACTTGCAACTCAAAACCCAACTTATTGATCGTATTGTCTTGCTAACACTTACTTTACCTACTCACTGATGTTTTTACAAGTTTACCTGAAAAAAACCTAGTTTTGAGGTTAAGTTCTTCAAATAAAAAATACAAACACGCAATTAAAACACAAAACTCAAGATCGACAATGTCTTACCTAACTTACTTTACCTATTATCTACTCACGGATGTTTTCACCTAGAGAACAAACTGTAATTCGAGCTCGAATTATAAGTCGACTTTAGTAGATTTTGAGGTTAAGTTCTTTAAATAAACATATGAATAAACACAAACACTCATAAAACGCGTAATTTTATAACAAAAAAACTGAGTACTTACTTCATTAATAAGTTCTCGTTCTCGATTAATTTCAAAAATATTGGAATTGGAGATTTTTTCATGGAAAATTAACCAAGGTATTAATTTCACAACACTAAAAACATGAAACACCGCACACCGCAAAATGAGCGAATGAACCAAACCAAACTTTACCAAAGTGCAGTGACTCATCCACTACCAAATCATCGACAGGCGACAACGATCAAAATCGACCAAACCGCAACTCTATGTGTATGCAACCAAACATTCATTTACGACCTTGACGGCATCGATCGATATCAGGCGGGACTTGAGAGACCGACCATGCGCACTTGCAAAATCTCACCTTACTCTTACATTACATCTTACACATAGATAAACCCCTCAAGATTGGCAAGAGCACGTTTGATTTTTTAATCCCGATAATTGCGGCACGAAGGATCATCCGGAAATATCCGACGCCCCTGGCGGCTGTAGATGCCGCTACTATAAATCCGTTTCTAGGATACAATCAACGTATTCTTGCATAGCCCGCTTTGTAAATTTTAATATTTATGATTTTTTCATAAGTTTATAAGTGCACCGTATAGGTACACCGGTTTATGCCCACCTTCAAATTCAATTTTTCTCGTTATTATCGAAAATAATCGAATTTACAAGGTTAATTGAAATATTTTGAACATAAACTTACAATAATTATTCTAGAAAAAACGAGTCAACTACTAATGAAATCAAGAAAATATATTAAAACTTTTGCCACAAATAATTTTGTCACTAGAATCTATGTGTATCCGGAATACAAGCCGAAAGATGAGCGGTTCCATGAATTGTTCAACCAATTCAGATCCTTTGCAGTCGAGTTTTCCGTTCTTGCACTGATGAAAATTTTGCAGTGTCGGTGTCCATAATTCAAACAGTTTGAAAATTTGAAAATACTTGGAGGCTTTGCAGAATGTATCGCAGTATTATTCGCAGTACTTTTTATTTTGGCCGAGGAAATCTAATGTACGCACCAGAAAAATTTTAGTTAATTGCCAAAATCTAGTTCAGAATTATTTTAAACACACTCACTGTGAACAAAGACGATTCTGCATCAAGATGAAACTGACTTCCATAAATAATACAACTTAAACGCGCCACAATAACGTTTCATGACTTCACAAATTTTCATAACTCAGAAATAAAATGAAAATAAATCATCATCATAACAACAGCACAGACTAGACCACTACAGACGGTATACTCCCTAGACAAACGTTGGCCATGATCGGTTTAGTTCTGCCGAAATTTTCAGAGGGCGCATTAGTAAGTACGCAGCCGCCTCGACGGAGCCCTTTATAGTTTTCGTTTCCTTTTTTTGTGTATTATAAGTTGCCTATAATATGAACACAGTTTTTCTCGCTCATTGCACTTTATTATTTTTTTGTAAATTCTGAGTACTCACGTACCAGTATAAAATAATACATAATAACCAGGGATAAATGTTTCGGTATTTGAGAGAACTGGCGTATTTTGATCCGAAGCGGTTACGGCAAAGTCGAAAAGTGGGGTGAGAAGAGCAGCTTTTTCAACTTATTTTCAATATTCCGCAATCTTCATAGTCCATACATTTTTATTTATTAAAAGTAGAATCCGATCTTCTCTTGAAAAGGTTATTTTTGGGAAATTCTCAATCTTGATGACCTGAAAAATTACAAACTTTGTTGAAAATCATTGGACTTATTGGCTTGTAGAAATAAAGACTCACAATATTCCTATATCTGCCAGCACTTTCCTTCAATATCAACAAATTAAGAACTGAATTTTCTATACTTCTTTGATATTTGCAGAAGAATGACGATGTTTATCTACTAAAATCAGGAATTCTCGAAAGTGGTACAGGATATGGCGCTTGCCCCTCGGCCCTCGTATGACCTGTGAAATTCCAATCAATCTCTATTCCGTCGAACCATCGATTTTTACCCCTGAAAAAAAGTATTTGATCAAATTTTCAAATAAAATAACATCGAGATCACACTTGGTAATTTAATACTTACTGCGTCTCATTGTAGGGTTGATTTCATGGCGATCGAGATGATATCTGGGCCGTTTTTCTCACAAGTTATACCAAAACCGCCAGAACGCGAATAGTTTGACAAATTTTTTTATGTGACAGAAAAATTAAAACCAGCAAAACAAAATGTAACAAAATCGCCGCTGTTGTAATTTTAATTGTACTTACCGCCATCTGACAATTACGTCAGAACTAAAAAATCTACCCCTCTCTACTCCACCTCACCCCCTGACCCGGACAAAAAAATCGGGGATCCTTCAAATCTGTAGTGAGGTTTATCTATGACAACAGTGACAATTTTGATCACGGCCGCCTATTTCCTTGATCACCACCGCCTGGCTTTTTAATACCGCCATCTAATTGAATTTTTGTCAAGTAAGGAATTGAAAAAAACTGCAGGAAATCGAGCGAAAGTAACGCTCTCTGAAACCGACTTCCCGAACTATTCCCGCCATCGATATCGGGATTAATTTTTCGGCCAAGTAACCCATCTTGGGGAGATAATCTTTGATCTTACATGACTTTTTTAAAGAAGGATAAAACGCGGCACTTCTGACTCTGTCGCGAACCGACCCTTTTAACCTCAAAAGTTCCCCGTGATTTTCTCTCAGACCGAGCGAAATTACGTGAATTTATCAATTAAACATCAGTCTTTTTCACGATGGGACTGGAATAGGCCCATTCGGAACGCTCAAAAATCCCGAAAAATACGGAAAAAATGCAGGGATTTTTGCCGTGACGTGATTACTGTATTGCTCGGAAATAAGGGTAAACTTGAAGCAAAAATTATAGGGAATAGCTGGATCCGGCCAATCAGATAATCATCAGCACCTTGCCAACCGCGCCAACAAAGTTGAAAATTAAATGTCAAAACGTCACATTTCGAAATGCGTTCCCACAAATTCGTTCAATTTCAAGTGAAAAATGCATAAATCGAGAGTGGATAGAGTGAATTCGTGTGGCCGGTTGTGACCGATGTTATATCAGGTGGAAACATTTTGAAAATCCTACAAGAATAACGGGAAAAATCAAGTGTCGAAATCGAACCCGAAAAGCGTATCATTTTCGTCCGAATCGACATCGGAATGGGGGCAAATCGAGTTAAATTCGTGTGTAAAGTGACGTGGCCTCCGTTTCTGATATTTTTGCCGATAACCGCATCGACTTTGGTCCAGAAATGGTCGAGAAGAAGTACGGACTTTCCGAGAGGCCCCAAAACGGGGCTGCCGGCTCCCCAGCGGAATCCGGTCCGTGTACGGACATCTCAGGACCGCGAACAAGTGCCGTGATCATATTGCCGACAAAACCCCATCGATATCGCTGCCTTTGCCGTGCCCCCATCGCCGGATCGTGAAAAAAAGGGCCGGATCCTTATATCGAACGGGCCGTCGTCCGGAAAGTGAAAGGCGCACGAAAATTCGAGAGGAAAAGCGCCGATTATAATTGGAATTTTCGAGGTATCTGACATTTTTTTGACAACTGACAGATTTACCACAGACTATACTTTAACCAAATAGAATGTAAATGAATACATAAAAATAAATGACATAAATAAATTCTACACCTTTCGAGTGCTATAGGCACGGAGTACTATAGGTTTCTAGTATTTAATAAGGGCTTCTCTCTCTAGGTTCCCATTTAGATACATATCTGCGCAATAGTTTTTGAACGCAACGTAACCTATTGTGATTACTTTATCAAGCGAGTGCGAGCACATGTTTTGTGCATAATCTCATCCTCGAATCATAAGTCCCTCGATCCTTATAAAGAATTTAAAAAATCGCTTTTAATCATCATAAGTTTAATTCGTTTATTTCGTTTTATAATCTATTAATCATATCACATGATGCAATGCAGAGTCTGTAGCAATGCTACCGCAAACTCCACCCTTAAGAGGGATGCTTTATTCCAGGCATTCATAATTCTATCAATAGGGTTGTTTTCTATGGCTAAGAGATTCATTTTTCGGCCAAATTCTACGATTTTTATTGGATTGGTTGTGAAGATAACTCTTAAATGTTTCGTCCAATGTCAAAGGCATAAATGAACAAGTCTATTCACTAAACATCTTGCCATCATTGTAACACCTTAGGTTAGGCTACCTTGCGTTCAAAAACTTATTCACCAGACATCTAAATAGAAACCCAGAGAGAGAAGCCCTTATTAAATAAAAGGGAATGGAAATGGATAAGGATCCATCAGTATATCGTTGAAACGTATTTATGAACGAAATTTTTAGAAGTCTGAACTCTGAAGTCTGAAGTCGGAAATCTGAACACTGAAGTCTGAACTCCGAAGTATGATGGCCCGACCGGGCTTCCGTAGGTACCAGTGTTTATTCACACTGCTGGTACTTCTATTAATTTCGGATGAAAATATTTCCAAGTCTCAAATTTCCAAATTAAATTCAATAAAAAAATAACTTCCCGTTAAAATAAAAACGAAATAGATTTTAGCGGTTTTAGAGCATGCAGGCAATTTTGTCAAGAATACTTTTTTCTGTGAAATCAAAAATAAAAAACTTTTTCCTCTTTGTAACCCCATCCAGGGACATGTAGGATGCCATTTTTTTTGTTCAAATAAAAAAAGGAAATGTACCTACACTAACATCTACTAGAACTTCCAGAACGAAACAAACAAAAAAACTTTAATACAAAGGCCCTGATTCTCTGTTTTGGGAGATATTCTAGGTTTTTAAACTGGGAAACAATAACTTCATATTGAACTAATAAGTACAAGATCAGAGCGATAATTAATCACGAGGTTTATTACTTAAAATAAAATTAGTTAACATACTCAGCGCTAGGCACACGATGAGAGCTCAGCGCACTTCGACCACCGTAATTCGTTCAAACCTTCTTCACAATTTGAACAACGTCCTCATCTGCTAATATGTGCTCAAGTCCAACTTTTTGCGGCTGATGTTTAACACTAGAACCCCACACTGGGAATGAAAAAATATTCAAAATACTCAAAATTGTGGAAATTATACATTAGTACTCACTATTTGAACTCCTTTGCAATGCTTCTATGTAATTTATTGCAAAAATCTTCAACAGAAGTGTGGTCAGAATGCAATACAACGGGAGAATTGTAATCTGGGAGTTGGCGTTTCGGCTTTGTATATCTAGAATATTTAAAATCGAGAACTATTTCAAATTTCAGAATAATGAAGAGGCACTCACATTCTGACGAGTTTCAAATATTCCCACATTTTTTCTAAAAGATCATCAAAATTCCATCGGTGGTGAGCAGAAATCGGTACACAATGAGGAATCTTGTAAATCACATCAAGTTCCTCAATACTAATCTGATCTGAAATGTTAAAAAATTCGACTGATTATAATTCTCGATTAAAATTCACGAAATTACCAATTTTATTGAGCAAATAAATGCAAGGGACGTAAATCCTATTGCCTTCAATAACATCGATGAGGTCATCACTGGTGGCATCGTACTTGAGAGTCACATCAGCGTTATGAATTTTATACTCGGATAAAATCGTCTTGACCGTATCCTAATCGAGTTCAGACTGGGTCACCATGCAGTTCAAGTTGATCCCACCTTTGTCTTTTTTCTTACATTCTTTGTCACACTTACATTACTTGTATAAGTGTATCTCTTTTTAGTTACCCCAATGTGGTTTTCACTTATGAACGTAGCTTTGCAGTACTCTCTCAATACGGGGGGAAATTTTTCGCTTGTGGTTTTCCTATTGACGGTCGTTTTTCAGGGAGTCCGCGACGGTTTTGGGGTCGATCAAGCGCACGACCGGGAGCGCGCTGTGGACGCCCTGGAAGAAGCGGAAGCGGCCGTTTTCGCCGGACAAAAAAAATGGTGATCCCGCTCCCTGTCCCGCATCCGGCGCACATCGCGGTGACGATTTACAATCGCGACTCGGACGATCCGATCCCGCTCGAGTCGGACACGTGCCAGAGCATCCTGCGCGGCGTCGAGGAGAGCCACGTGCCCCTGGAGGAGTCAGGTGCGCCCCCTTTTATTCCGTGCGATCCCCGATCTGTTTGATTTTGACGGTGGATCCGTTCCGTTTCGAAGGTGGCGGCGATTCGTTGGAGACGAGTTCCGGCTCGGAGACGCTGGACAGTCCGCGCAACAACGAGGTGGAGGTGTCGGCCGTTCGAGATTCGGCCGAGGGCGACGTCTACCAGTGGACGCTGAATAATTGGGGACAACGGAAACGGAACAATTCGGGCAGCGTCCGGGTCGATCTGACCAGTCCGGAAGACGTCACCTTGGACAGCGACAGTACCAGGGTTGTGTTTAGTACGTACGGTACGACCGTCTAATAGAGGCCCGAATCTTTTTACGTTTTTAATTTAAGCGATTTTTTGTGTCGATATTGTGATATTGTTTTTGTTCGGGTTTTTCCATCGTTTTTTGAGATCAACAACTTTATCAATCTAATAATACCTTAATTGAATTGCCAGACAATTAAATTAATCAACTGTTTCATTTTATCGATGGGGCCCTTGAAAGACCCAAGTTTAAAACTTTATGATATTGATAATGATAACGGCATTTTCTAGGAGTTTGCACTTAGATTCTATGAATTTTTATAATTTCCATGTCCACGCACTTTTAGAAATGTACCTAATACCTTTATACTATTAGGTAATAGATTTTGTGTTGTATAATTAATTATCATTATACATCATAGACTTATGATTCATATGATTATTATGAAAAAAGTTCAAATCGATTCGAAATTCATTGCAACAAAATAATAGCAATAACAGTAACCATCAAAAACCATTATATATTAATTATTATGAATAAACGAATAATGGTTCACTTAATTAATTGTGTGAACGATAATGTACCTTAAAAAACTAGTAATGAAATAACGTTAACTAATAATATTTAATAATGCAGTCCAGAAATGATTTAGTTGCTATACAACACGAATCAGTTAGGAATAATCACAAAGTTACTACAAATATTCTAAATTTCTTTAAATAAAACATCTTGCTACGTTTATTTTATTATTGTGTTTATTATTCAGAAATATTATACCTAATAAAAAGCTTCAAGACTGAAAGTAAAAACTAATTTATTCTCATTCAAAAACAATAAGTTAACAAAAATAAAAGGAACAATAAATAATATAATATTTAGTTCAGCTGCAACATGTTATACGTGCTTTTGTTCTAAGTACTCTATAAAACGGTTATGAGTATTATTTTCGGTTTCTAATAGAGTGCAACATCGCTTTTTAATGTACGCAATTTGTTGTGATTCTTCTGAAAGGCTCCGTAAAGGCTCCATATTGGACCCGTCGACTTCTAACATTAAGTTTTTCAACTCTTCTGTTAAATGAGTGGAAGAATCGGCCATCTTCCACAATGTCCATATCTTCGTTGCCGGATTATTCTTTAATTTTGATATATAATGGTCGAAAACTTTGCGACATTTTGGATCATCTAAACAATTTTGCATTGAATCATTGAACCTATTGATCTCATCTGATTTGAACTTAATATCAGATACATCAGTTGGTGATGTTGAAGATGAAGCCATTATAAGACAGCAAAGGCCTCAATTAAGGTGAAGGATTTTAGAACTAAAGAGAACAAAGGGTAAGGTATTATCCAAGTTTTGTTTTAGTATACTCACACTTTGATCCTAATGCACAGGTACTTCGTTCAATAGAACAATGAGAAAATTTCAATTGAAAGATATTATATAGCCTCCATTTATGAAAGATTTTTTTGATGTCTCCGTATATCTGAGTAAACAGATTATAAGATTATCGTAAGATCAAACGAACTTACCTAAGTGAAGTTCGATCTTGATTATATGTAGCACCTTGACCTCAGATCAATCAAATGTAGTACCCTCCTTAATGCCCCAAACTCACACAATTCCAAAGTCAAAAGACTTCGGGCAGATGGCGCTAGTAGGACACTCCTGACGCTATGCCATCACGACTTCATTTACTTTAAAGCCACTGTCGCAATTCCGGGAAAACGGTAACTACCAAGGGATAGGGTGGGACATTGATCATCGGTCAAGGTGCTACATATAATCAAGATCGAACTTCACTTAGGTAAGTTCGTTTGATCTTACGATTATATTATGCACCTTGACCTCAGATCAATCAAATGTAGATGTTTAAAGCTACGATTGCGACAGTACTAACGTGTTCACTGTTGAGGATTTGAAAAAACACAAGTATGCAATACAATGCAAAGCTGACAATGTTTTGAACCAAGAAAAGATTATTAATTATTGGTTACCAACTAAGACTTGTACGAAAAAACACCATTATTAGCTAACGGTGAAAGTAGTGAAGCTACCTGTAGATTTGGACCACTCTGCGGCATGTTTCGTCTTGGTGGCAACGGCATGACGCGTGGAGTGCGTTTTATGTTACCATCAACGCCTGCCTTGCTCGAGGTGGCCTTAATCCAGCGGTTTATGGTTTGCTGCGATGCTTCGACGAAAGGTTTTCTGAACGTCAATGTTACTAATTGGCCTGAATCAAAGTTCGGTGTAATTATCATCCCAAGTTAGCAGTCACGCAAATCTCGCATTTTCGATTGAATTGAGAACCGGTTGCGGCCTATTCCATGAGGACGTTCTGCTTAGGCTCAATATACGAAATTCATATTAAATAGTAATCATTTGGATATTTTCAAG
The DNA here is from genome assembly GCA_949788335.1 of Salpingus planirostris. Taxonomy (NCBI): domain Eukaryota; kingdom Metazoa; phylum Arthropoda; class Insecta; order Coleoptera; family Salpingidae; genus Salpingus; species Salpingus planirostris. The sequence continues at coordinate 8,148,927 of OX460917.1, read as the reverse complement.
ACGAATGAGAAGAAGGGTTAGCCGTCTCTAAGTTCACCAACTTTTGGGTTAAATCTGGGGGAAAGAACTATTTCGGAACCCTATTTTCCTGAAGAGTGAGAACTGTGGAAGGATTCTAATGGTGCTGTACGAGATTGTAGTGGCTCAAGTTGAAAAAATGACCTTTGAAAACATTTAACCATTTCCTCCTTGCCCTAAGAGGTTGACAGAGAAGGCGCAACGGCGGCTCTTGTAGAGCTAAGCGCTCCGTGAAAACACCCATTCAAACTGGTTCCATTCGATTGAATGCGGCAGTAGAGAGTGAAACGAACAGAAGTGTTATAGCTTCCTCAGGAACTTCCCTCATCGCATGAGTGATGAGCTGACCTGACCTGACCTGCCATCAGAGTTATGGTAGGTTAAAGCCGATGCGGTTGGCTGTCGACGGAGGACCATTGAGATCCATTCACGTTGAAAAAACTATTGGACGGTTTATTGTGATGAATGGGATAATGGAACCCATGGCTGTGCAGTCCACTATGGCCCCACAATAAAACACCCCTGCCTTGTTGGTTATAGTTTCCGTAAGTACTCATAAAATGAGTGCCAATAGGAGAAATGCGTAGAACGTCACATCTGACCAGATTTGGGAAAACGTCAACACCAAAATCACTTGTCTGGAGTCTGGAAACCATGACACTAACATCTTACATTTAGTGTTATGTCTGTAAGCAAACATGAAAATCGAGTGCACCAAATGTCTCCCCGATTTCAGCCAAAAACAGAATTGTTTAACTCGAAATTAGTTTCCGGAGTGTGTCCTTGGGATCTAATTAGACGCAAAACCCAGAATACTTGATGTTCGCACCGTAACGTGTACAATTTGCTACGTTATTCAACTTGGAAAGCGGACACCGCGCACACGATTCTGTATGAAATTTACATTGTATAGCCAATTCGGACGAGAATTTCCCAATCCCTCGAGTTTGAAGCAAACATTTCGAGCCGAAGATAGCCATGACTCTCAGATAGCTTTCTGGAAAGTTCCTCTTGATCAAAGAACCATAAAACTTTCGCTTGCTCTCAACACCCTCTCCCTCTCCACTGCAAGATGAATCAAGGGAAATTTCGATTGCCAAATTGTATTGCTGATGCATCCGAAACATTTTTCTCTCACCACTGAAAAACTGCTAAAAGCGATCTAGGCAAACATACGAACTTCGTAAATTCCGTTTGACCTTACGAAGGCTAAGAACTTCGTTCTTTTAAACAGCTTGTTTACGTACACCCGCAACTTCCGCAGGACAACCCGACCAAGCTGATTTAGAGGTTGGCACAATCTCAAATTTTGCAAGCATTGTTTCGTTCGAATTTTCGAAAATTCTCAACAACTCCTTGTTGTTTCTTGAAGGGAGCCGAGTTAGCGAAAGAGAGTTCAACCAAAACCTCCAAAACAAGGAATCTGCATTCCCGGATCGGGATAAGACGCCTTGTTGGTATCGATCACGAACCCTAGTTTGTCAAGCGGCCACTTTTCTCTGTCACATCATCACAGCATTACAGATGCTGCTTCCTAACGATGTCTATGAAATCCTAAAATCCAAGACGTGCATCCGATTGTCAAAAGTGTAACGAGTACTCGTATTCTATTCTAGTCCCCCGTAAATTCCCAGTAACTGAGTAATGGAAGACAACCCCTTCCACTCAGGAAGGAAACCACCGGTTCCATCGTCACACAACAGGAGCCGTGCATAGCCCACATGTACTAGTATTTATTCTAAAATACGAACTTCAAGAAACTCCTCGATTTGTAAAAACCTCTGGAAAGCAGGCACATTTAAATGGGTAAAACGAACTGATTATGTCCTAGACAACACCCAAAAGCGGTCCCAAACCGAGAATTCTCGATTTCTGTGCGTGTTGTACACGTTTTTTCCACCCAAGCTGTTGTTCTTTTTGTCGGGGAAGCGTTGGCGATAGCGATCGCACTTTTTGGCCCGACTCCGAGATTTTCTTGGATTAGGCTACCTCTGACTTTCCACAAATTGAGAGATCGGACCCTTCGAGTCTAAACTCGGTTTTCCCTGCACAGGGAAAACATTTTCAGAGCTTGACACCCCAACTGGATTCTTTGTCGCGTTGACCCGGGCGACTTCCCCGGTCAAGTTTCTGCCAAGTACTTTATCATCGTTGGACTTGTGCCCCGCCTCTTTTTCCTCAAACAGAGACACCGGCTGTCTCGAGCCGAAAGGGTCACCTCATTTTGTGGCTGAACGTTCCATCCTTGCGTCTCTCCATTGCCGATACCGATGATCCAATATCGGGATTTAACGTTGGCGGACCCGCGCCAAGTCACAATTTTTATTGTGCGGATATTCTTCAAGAATTACTCTCCGAATTTTGGACGGAAGAACACGGAAAACTTTCTCCTAACGATCGTACAGGAATTAATTGAAAAATGCTGCGATACGACAGCCGAAATGTCAACGTAATTCATTCCAACGACAACGCGGTCCAAGACGCTCAAAACTTCTTGAGACAGAGAATCAATTTGCAAAGCTTCCTGATTTTCGCTTGAAAAAAGGAATAAAGCTATTCAAAGCACAAGTTAGTCTGAGACTCCCAGAAGAACCCGCCTTTTAAGCCTGAAGAAGCCGAGCACAGAATTCATGTAATTTGCGAGTGGCGTATTCGCCCGCCCATGGGAAGCCACCGTGATCGATGCTGCGTTCGATACTTGGTTTGATGCTTCTAGCATCGACGGCCCGCATGACGCATGCCGGTCCTCCATCCAAAAAACGGGACGCGTTCAACGCTGCTTAGAATCGGGGTCTCCCATCCAAACGTTGGACGCGCTAAATGCTGCTTAGCGCCGGCGACAGACATGACACATGCCGGTCACCCATCCAAAAGGGGGACGCGCTCGATGCTGCTTAGCTTCTAGCATCGGGCGGCCACCCATCCAAACGCCGGCCGCGCTGAACGCTGCTTAGCTTTGAAGACTGACGTCACAGTCGGGCGCTCGCCCAAACAGCTGGGCGCGTTCGTCCTGCTTGACCTTGGCGCTGGTGCGGCGGCCCGACCGGGCCATTTCTCATGTTCACCTAGCACCATTTTCAGAAATTCATACCCCAAGAATTAGCAGGACTGGGCTAACGTAATAATGACTCTGAGACTCCCAGAAATTATCGCCCAAGAGGGGTTGCACCGGATATTTCACCGAAATATGGAACAGTCTGAGACCCCCAGAAACTGTTGCACTAACCTGCTTGCGTAGAGCCTTTTCAAGGATTTTCACATTCACATCGTAGAATTAGCAGAATTGGGCTAACGTGATAATGATTCTGAGACCCCCAGAAATTATCGCCCAAGAGGGGTTGTACCGGATATTTCGCCGAAATTCGCGACAGTCTGAGACCCCCAGAAACTGTTGCACTAACCTGCATGCGTAGGGCCATTTCAAAAATTTTCACCTCGTAGAATTAGCCGTATTGGGCCAACGTGATAATGATTCTGAGACCCCCAGAAAGAATTATCGACCCAGAGGAGGTTTCGAGGGATATTTCACCGAAATATGTGCCAGTCTGAGACCCCCAGAACTGTCGCACTACAGTCCAATCTGCACCCTCTCTCCTCTCCTTTCCGTTGGACTCCTTATTTTCTTCGAGGCTTTTCTCGAATACGGCGAGGGAAACGTGTGATGGTTCCGGGTTCGGCCTGCCGGGCCCGAGGCGGACGCGACAAGTTCCAGCCCGACGCCGCCGCCTCTAACCTCACACGAGATTCGCTAGAATCTTCTGATTTCATCTCTGCAAAGAACGATTAATACCTTTTTCAGGTCATCCTAGAAAGCCGACCGTGTCGACGATTAATGACAATGGTTTTCTATCCCCTTTGGTAAGAAAACACACAAAAAACACCTCAACTATGAGTGAACACTTTTTGGAGAACGTGCGAGTTCGACACACGAAGAAAGAATGAAGTCGTGATGGCATAGCTTCAGGAGTGTCCTACTAGCGCCATCTGCCCGAAGTCTTTTGACTTTGGAATTGTGTGAGTTTGGGGCATTAAGGAGGGTACTACATTTGATTGATCTGAGGTCAAGGTGCATAATATAATACGTGGATTATACGTACTATCAGAGATGAGAGAAGTACTCCATAGATATATGATACCGAAAATGAACCAATACGACACCTCGCGGATTAATTTTGAATCAGTCGAAAGTCGTACAGATTTTGGATAATGCAAAGTCCTCTGCTATGGTTTCGCTTACTGGTACCAGTGTTTATTCACACTGCTGGTACTTCTATTAATTTCGGATGAAAATATTTCCAAGTCCCAAATTTCCAAATTAAATTCAATAAAAAAATAACTTCCCGTTAAAATAAAAACGAAATAGTTTTTAGCGGTTTCAGAGCATGCAGGCAATTTTGTCAAGAATAATTTTTTCTGTGAAATCAAAAATAAAAAACTTTTTCCTCTTTGCAACCCCATCCAGGGACATATAGGATGCCATTTTTTTTTGTTCAAATAAAAAAGGGAAATGTACCTACACTAACATCTACTAGAACTTTCAGAACGAAACAAAAAAAAAAACTTTAATACAAAGGCCCTGATTTTCTGTTTTAGGAGATATTCTAGGTTTTTAACCTGTGAAACAATAACTTTATATTGAACTAATAAGTACAAGATCAGAGCGATACTTAATTACGAGGTTTATTACTTAAAATAAAATACTCAGCGCTAGGCACACGATGAGAGCTCAGCGCACTTCGACCACCGTAATTCGTTCAAACCTTCTTCACAATTTGAACAACGTCCTCATCTGCTAATATGTGCTCAAGTCCAACTTTTTGCGGCTGATGTTTAACACTAGAACCCCACACTAAAGCACTGGAAATGAAAAAATATTCAAAATACTCAAAATTGTGGAAATTATACATTAGTACTCACTATTTGAACTCCTTTGCAATGCTTCTATGTAATTTATTGCAAAAATCTTCAACAGAAGTGTGGTCAGAATGCAATACAACTGGAGAATTGTAATCTGGGAGTTATTGGCCTTTCGGCTTTGTATATCTAGAATATTTAAAATCGAGAACTATTTCAAATTTCAGAATAATGAAGAGGCACTCACATTCTGACGAGTTTCGAATATTCCCACATTTTTTCTAAAAGATCATCAAAATTCCATCGGTGGTGAGCAGAAATCGGTACACAATGAGGAATCTTGTAAATCACATCAAGTTCCTCAATACTAATCTGATCTGAAGTGTTAAAAAATTCGACTGATTATAAGTCTCGATTAAAATTCACGAAATTACCAATTTTATTGAGCAAATAAATGCAAGGGACGTAAATCCTATTGCCTTCAATAACATCGATGAGGTCATCACTGGTGGCATCGTACTTGAGAGTCACATCGGCGTTATGAATTTTATACTCGGATAAAATCGTCTTGACCGTATCCGAATCGAGTTCAGACTGGGTCACCATGCAGTTCAAGTTGATCCCACCTTTGTCTTTTTTCTTACATTCTTTGTCACACTTACATTACTTGTATAAGTGTATCTCTTTTTAGTTACCCCAATGTGGTTTTCACTTATGAACGTAGCTTTGCAGTAAGTACTCTCTCAATACGGGGGGAAATTTTTCGCTTGTGGTTTTCCTATTGACGGTCGTTTTTCAGGGAGTCCGCGACGGTTTTGGGGTCGATCAAGCGCACGACCGGGAGCGCGCTGTGGACGCCCTGGAAGAAGCGGAAGCGGCCGTTTTCGCCGGACAAAATGGTGATCCCGCTCCCTGTCCCGCATCCGGCGCACATCGCGGTGACGATTTACAATCGCGACTCGGACGATCCGATCCCGCTCGAGTCGGACACGTGCCAGAGCATCCTGCGCGGCGTCGAGGAGAGCCACGTGCCCCTGGAGGAGTCAGGTGCGCCCCCTTTTATTCCGTGCGACCCCCGATCTGTTTGATTTTGACGGTGGATCCGTTCCGTTTCGAAGGTGGCGGCGATTCGTTGGAGACGAGTTCCGGCTCGGAGACGCTGGACAGTCCGCGCAACAACGAGGTGGAGGTGTCGGCCGTTCGAGATTCGGCCGAGGGCGACGTCTACCAGTGGACGCTGAATAATTGGGGACAACGGAAACGGAACAATTCGGGCAGCGTCCGGGTCGATCTGGCCAGTCCGGAAGACGTCACCTTGGACAGCGACAGTACCAGGGTTGTGTTTAGTACGTACGGTATGTACGACCGTCTAATAGAGGTCCGAATCTTTTTACGTTTTTAATTTAAGCGATTTTTTGTGTCGATATTGTGATATTGTTTTTGTTCGGTTTTTTCCATCGTTTTTTGAAATCAACAACTTTATCAATCTAATACCTAATACCTTAATTGAATTGCCAGACAATTAAATTAATCAACTGTTTCATTTTATCGATGGGGCCCTTGAAAGACCCAAGTTTAAAACTTTATGATATTGATAATGATAACGGCATTTTCTAGGAGTTTGCACTTAGATTCTATGAATTTTTATAATTTCCATGTCCACGCACTTTTAGAAATGTACCTATAGAATATTATTAGGTGAGCGTGTTTTGGTAGCTTTTATTCGCGAGTTTGAAAAACTTACGCCACGAGCGCCAGCGAGTGGCGTAATTCAAACGAGCGAATAAAAGCCAAAACACGCGAGCTTAATACTATGCTTTATCCACTCCAAAACAGTTAAAACGGCTCTCGAAAATTCGCTCAACTTTCAAATTTCATTCAAAACAGCTGTGACGGACAGAATGTAGTGTTGTCAGATCGGCGCAGATTTGTGAGCTGCGAACAGTGCGAAGGGAACTGTTATAAGTGTCATACCTTCATTTATAGCTCTTTCTGGATATTTCAGGTATCTGGTATCTCCGGAGCCGTTCCTATGAGCTCGTCTCCATTTTCACTATCACTTATATCATTCATATGCATATTTTCAATTAAACGATCAAGTAATTTTCGACACTCCACAACACTCGTAACAATTATTCAAACAAATGGTCGCTATTTTTGAATGTCAATTTCGCGATTGTTGCGCTGTTGCCAGTTGCACCTGAAAATCGCTCTATTCTGATTGGCCACAGCCAATGCAATAATGATCCCATTAATCGCTGGAAATGTCACTTTATTTCATCGAACTGTGATCTATATCAATAACGCCACCCATTATTACCAAAAATTTCTAATAATAATAGTATGATTATTATCTAGGAGTGGATAAATACCTTTATACTATTAGGTAATAGATTTTGTGTTGTATAATTAATTATCATTATACATCATAGACTTATGATTCATATGATTATTATGAAAAAAGTTCAAATCGATTCGAAATTCATTGCAACAAAATAATAGCAATAACAGTAACCATCAAAAACCATTATATATTAATTATTATGAATAAACGAATAATGGTTCACTTAATTAATTGTGTGAACGATAATGTACCTTAAAAAACTGTCAACTAGTAATGAAATAACGTTAACTAATAATATTTAATAATGCAGTCCAGAAATGATTTAGTTGCTATACAACACGAATCAGTTAGGAATAATCACAAAGTTACTACAAATATTCTAAATTTCTTTAAATAAAACAGTGAGTTGTGAATAATTTTAAATTTGATGTTAATTGGTTATTGTATTTACGCTTTATTGCTTATTGAATTTTTATTACATGGTGGTATCTTATCTTCATGATAATACATTTTTTTCACATGCTATGACATCTTGCTACGTTTATTTTATTATTGTGTTTATTATTCAGAAATATTATACCTAATAAAAAGCTCCAAGACTGAAAGTAAAAACTAATTTATTCTCATTCAAAAACAATGAGTTAACAAAAATAAAAGGAACAATAAATAATATAATATTTAGTTCAGCTGCAACATTTTATACGGTGTTTTGTTTTTAAGTACTCTATAAAACGGTTATGAGTATTATTTTCGGTTTCTAATAGAGTGCAACATCGCATTTTAATGAACGCAATTTGTTGTGATCCTTCTGAAAGGCTCCGTAAAGGCTCCATATTGGACCTGTCGACTTCTAACATTAAGTTTTCCAACTCTTCTGTTAAATGAGTGGAAGAATCGGCCATCTTCCACAATGTCCATATCTTCGTTGCCGGATTATCCTTTAATTTTGATATATAATGGTCGAAAACTTTGCGACATTTTGGATCATCTAAACAATTTTGCATTGAATCATTGAACCTATTGATCTCATCTGATTCGAACTTAATAGCAGATAGAGCAGTTGGTGATGTTGAAGATGAAGCCATTATAAGACATCAAAGGCCTCAAACAATTGAAATTAATTAAGGTGAATGATTTTAGAACTAAAGAGAACAAAGGGTAAGGTATTATCCAAGTTTTGTTTTAGTATACTCACACTTTGATCCTAATGCACAGGTACTTCGTTCAATAGAACAATGAGAAAATTTCAATTGAAAGATATTATATAGCCTCCATTTATGAAAGATTTTTTTGATGTCTCCGTATATCTGAGTAAACAGATTATAAGATTATCGTAAGATCAAACGAACTTACCTAAGTGAAGTTCGATCTTGATTATATGTAGCACCTTGACCTCAGATCAATCAAATGTAGTACCCTCCTTAATGCCCCAAACTCACACAATTCCAAAGTCAAAAGACTTCGGGCAGATGGCGCTAGTAGGACACTCCTGACGCTATGCCATCACGACTTCATTTACTTTAAAGCCACTGTCGCAATTCCGGGAAAACGGTAACTACCAAGGGATAGGGTGGGACATTGATCATCGGTCAAGGTGCTACATATAATCAAGATCGAACTTCACTTAGGTAAGTTCGTTTGATCTTACGATTATATTATGCACCTTGACCTCAGATCAATCAAATGTAGATGTTTAAAGCTACGATTGCGACAGTACTAACGTGTTCACTGTTGAGGATTTGAAAAAACACAAGTATGCAATACAATGCAAAGCTGACAATGTTTTGAACCAAGAAAAGATTATTAATTATTGGTTACCAACTAAGACTTGTACGAAAAAACACCATTATTAGCTAACGGTGAAAGTAGTGAAGCTACCTGTAGATTTGGACCACTCTGCGGCATGTTTCGTCTTGGTGGCAACGGCATGACGCGTGGAGTGCGTTTTATGTTACCATCAACGCCTGCCTTGCTCGAGGTGGCCTTAATCCAGCGGTTTATGGTTTGCTGCGATGCTTCGACGAAAGGTTTTCTGAACGTCAATGTTACTAATTGGCCTGAATCAAAGTTCGGTGTAATTATCATCCCAAGTTAGCAGTCACGCAAATCTCGCATTTTCGATTGAATTGAGAACCGGTTGCGGCCTATTCCATGAGGACGTTCTGCTTAGGCTCAATATACGAAATTCATATTAAATAGTAATCATTTGGATATTTTCAAGACGAATGAGAAGAAGGGTTAGCCGTCTCTAAGTTCACCAACTTTTGGGTTAAATCTGGGGGAAAAAACTATTTCGGAACCCTATTTTCCTGAAGAGTGAGAACTGTGGAAGGATTCTAATGGTGCTGTACGAGATTGTAGTGGCTCAAGTTGAAAAAAAGACCTTTGAAAACATTTAACCATTTCCTCCTTGCCCTAAGAGGTTGACAGAGAAGGCGCAACGGCGGCTCTTGTAGAGCTAAGCGCTCCGTGAAAACACCCATTCAAACTGGTTCCATTCGATTGAATGCGGCAGTAGACAGTGAAACGAACAGAAGTGTTATAGCTTCCTCAGGAACTTCCCTCATCGCATGAGTGATGAGCTGACCTGACCTGACCTGCCATCAGAGTTATGGTAGGTTAAAGCCGATGCGGTTGGCTGTCGACGGAGGACCATTGAGATCCATTCACGTTGAAAAAACTATTGGACGGTTTATTGTGATGAATGGGATAATGGAACCCATGGCTGTGCAGTCCACTATGGCCCCACAATAAAACACCCCTGCCTTGTTGGTTATAGTTTCCGTAAGTACTCATAAAATGAGTGCCAATAGGAGAAATGCGTAGAACGTCACATCTGACCAGATTTGGGAAAACGTCAACACCAAAATCACTTGTCTGGAGTCTGGAAACCATGACACTAACATCTTACATTTAGTGTTATGTCTGTAAGCAAACATGAAAATCGAGTGCACCAAATGTCTCCCCGATTTCAGCCAAAAACAGAATTGTTTAACTCGAAATTAGTTTCCGGAGTGTGTCCTTGGGATCTAATTAGACGCAAAACCCAGAATACTTGATGTTCGCACCGTAACGTGTACAATTTGCTACGTTATTCAACTTGGAAAGCGGACACCGCGCACACGATTCTGTATGAAATTTACATTGTATAGCCAATTCGGACGAGAATTTCCCAATCCCTCGAGTTTGAAGCAAACATTTCGAGCCGAAGATAGCCATCACTCTCAGATAGCTTTCTGGAAAGTTCCTCTTGATCAAAGAACCATAAAACTTTCGCTTGCTCTCAACACCCTCTCCACTGCAAGATGAATCAAGGGAAATTTCGATTGCCAAATTGTATTGCTGATGCATCCGAAACATTTTTCTCTCACCACTGAAAAACTGCTAAAAGCGATCTAGGCAAACATACGAACTTCGTAAATTCCGTTTGACCTTACGAAGGCTAAGAACTTCGTTCTTTTAAACAGCTTGTTTACGTACACCCGCAACTTCCGCAGGACAACCCGACCAAGCTGATTTAGAGGTTGGCACAATCTCAAATTTTGCAAGCATTGTTTCGTTCGAATTTTCGAAAATTCTCAACAACTCCTTGTTGTTTCTTGAAGGGAGCCGAGTTAGCGAAAGAGAGTTCAACCAAAACCTCCAAAACAAGGAATCTGCATTCCCGGATCGGGATAAGACGCCTTGTTGGTATCGATCACGAACCCTAGTTTGTCAAGCGGCCACTTTTCTCTGTCACATCATCACAGCATTACAGATGCTGCTTCCTAACGATGTCTATGAAATCCTAAAATCCAAGACGTGCATCCGATTGTCAAAAGTGTAACGAGTACTCGTATTCTATTCTAGTCCCCCGTAAATTCCCAGTAACTGAGTAATGGAAGACAACCCCTTCCACTCAGGAAGGAAACCACCGGTTCCATCGTCACACAACAGGAGCCGTGCATAGCCCACATGTACTAGTATTTATTCTAAAATACGAACTTCAAGAAACTCCTCGATTTGTAAAAACCTCTGGAAAGCAGGCACATTTAAATGGGTAAAACGAACTGATTATGTCCTAGACAACACCCAAAAGCGGTCCCAAACCGAGAATTCTCGATTTCTGTGCGTGTTGTACACGTTTTTTCCACCCAAGCTGTTGTTCTTTTTGTCGGGGAAGCGTTGGCGATAGCGATCGCACTTTTTGGCCCGACTCCGAGATTTTCTTGGATTAGGCTACCTCTGACTTTCCACAAATTGAGAGATCGGACCCTTCGAGTCTAAACTCGGTTTTCCCTGCACAGGGAAAACATTTTCAGAGCTTGACACCCCAACTGGATTCTTTGTCGCGTTGACCCGGGCGACTTCCCCGGTCAAGTTTCTGCCAAGTACTTTATCATCGTTGGACTTGTGCCCCGCCTCTTTTTCCTCAAACAGAGACACCGGCTGTCTCGAGCCGAAAGGGTCACCTCATTTTGTGGCTGAACGTTCCATCCTTGCGTCTCTCCATTGCCGATACCGATGATCCAATATCGGGATTTAACGTTGGCGGACCCGCGCCAAGTCACAATTTTTATTGTGCGGATATTCTTCAAGAATTACCCTCCGAATTTTGGACGGAAGAACACGGAAAACTTTCTCCTAACGATCGTACAGGAATTAATTGAAAAATGCTGCGATACGACAGCCGAAATGTCAACGTAATTCATTCCAACGACAACGCGGTCCAAGACGCTCAAAACTTCTTGAGACAGAGAATCAATTTGCAAAGCTTCCTGATTTTCGCTTGAAAAAAGGAATAAAGCTATTCAAAGCACAAGTTAGTCTGAGACTCCCAGAAGAACCCGCCTTTTAAGCCTGAAGAAGCCGAGCACAGAATTCATGTAATTTGCGAGTGGCGTATTCGCCCGCCCATGGGAAGCCACCGTGATCGATGCTGCGTTCGATACTTGGTTTGATGCTTCTAGCATCGACGGCCCGCATGACGCATGCCGGTCCTCCATCCAAAAAACGGGACGCGTTCAACGCTGCTTAGAATCGGGGTCTCCCATCCAAACGTTGGACGCGCTAAATGCTGCTTAGCGCCGGCGACAGACATGACACATGCCGGTCACCCATCCAAAAGGGGGACGCGCTCGATGCTGCTTAGCTTCTAGCATCGGGCGGCCACCCATCCAAACGCCGGCCGCGCTGAACGCTGCTTAGCTTTGAAGACTGACGTCACAGTCGGGCGCTCGCCCAAACAGCTGGGCGCGTTCGTCCTGCTTGACCTTGGCGCTGATGCGGCGGCCCGACCGGGCCATTTCTCATGTTCACCTAGCACCATTTTCAGAAATTCATACCCCAAGAATTAGCAGGACTGGGCTAACGTAATAATGACTCTGAGACTCCCAGAAATTATCGCCCAAGAGGGGTTGCACCGGATATTTCACCGAAATATGGAACAGTCTGAGACCCCCAGAAACTGTTGCACTAACCTGCTTGCGTAGAGCCTTTTCAAGGATTTTCACATTCACATCGTAGAATTAGCAGAATTGGGCTAACGTGATAATGATTCTGAGACCCCCAGAAATTATCGCCCAAGAGGGGTTGTACCGGATATTTCGCCGAAATTCGCGACAGTCTGAGACCCCCAGAAACTGTTGCACTAACCTGCATGCGTAGGGCCATTTCAAAAATTTTCACCTCGTAGAATTAGCCGTATTGGGCCAACGTGATAATGATTCTGAGACCCCCAGAAAGAATTATCGACCCAGAGGAGGTTTCGAGGGATATTTCACCGAAATATGTGCCAGTCTGAGACCCCCAGAACTGTCGCACTACAGTCCAATCTGCACCCTCTCTCCTCTCCTTTCCGTTGGACTCCTTATTTTCTTCGAGGCTTTTCTCGAATACGGCGAGGGAAACGTGTGATGGTTCCGGGTTCGGCCTGCCGGGCCCGAGGCGGACGCGACAAGTTCCAGCCCGACGCCGCCGCCTCTAACCTCACACGAGATTCGCTAGAATCTTCTGATTTCATCTCTGCAAAGAACGATTAATACCTTTTTCAGGTCATCCTAGAAAGCCGACCGTGTCGACGATTAATGACAATGGTTTTCTATCCCCTTTGGTAAGAAAACACACAAAAAACACCTCAACTATGAGTGCACACTTTTTGGAGAACGTGCGAGTTCGACACACGAAGAAAGAATGAAGTCGTGATGGCATAGCGTCAGGAGTGTCCTACTAGCGCCATCTGCCCGAAGTCTTTTGACTTTGGAATTGTGTGAGTTTGGGGCATTAAGGAGGGTACTACATTTGATTGATCTGAGGTCAAGGTGCATAATATAATACGTGGATTATACGTACTATCAGAGATGAGAGAAGTAGAGGTAATGCATTATGTTTAGAACCCTGGGATGCGCGGAGGTGGGGCTTATTTGACACATCTAACTCAAAAGTGAAAACATCAGTTTATATGCGTTTAATATTTGTAAATTTTTTAATTACTCCATTTGATACCCAGTTATGGTGGTTTTGAGAGCTGGGAAATTCATTGTGTTCTATTGCGGAATTCGGGTTATCGAAACTTACCCCCTTTTTGGCCTTGTTTCATAATTTTCTCAAAAGAGCTACAAGAATGTTCAGTTTCGTTTGCTGTTACTTAGAGGTTTAGAGTAATTTACACATTGATCCACTCCTATTCACCATTTTTAGATTCGTTCCCATTGTATACATACATTATGGGCGATTTCCTATAAACATTGATGGTGGAGAACTTCTTACGCCCCATTCCGGCGTAAAACCACTTAGTTTCCAAATTATTTAAAGAAATTCACTAATGCCATTACTCACTATTCAAATATAAATAAAAGGTGGTTTGAAAAAGGTGTATTAAACAATGCAAAACGAAAATGTAAGGATTTAAAACTGAAATACTAACATAAAACGAAAAATGTCAGATAGTTGTCAGAATTTTTTAAACGTGCACAGATTGCCTGATGTTTTCGGATTGACCTTTATCTGCGTGCGCGGACGAATTTGAGATTTCTGCGCAGGTTCTAAACATAATGCGTTACCTCTACTCCATAGATATATGATACCGAAAATGAACCAATACGACACCTCGCGGATTAATTTTGAATCAGTCGAAAGTCGTACAGATTTTGGATAATGCAAAGTCCTCTGCTATGGTTTCGCTTACTGGTACCAGTGTTTATTCACACTGCTGGTACTTCTATTAATTTCGGATGAAAATATTTCCAAGTCCCAAATTTCCAAATTAAATTCAATAAAAAAATAACTTCCCGTTAAAATAAAAACGAAATAGTTTTTAGCGGTTTCAGAGCATGCAGGCAATTTTGTCAAGAATAATTTTTTCTGTGAAATCAAAAATAAAAAACTTTTTCCTCTTTGCAACCCCATCCAGGGACATACAGGCTGTTTGATAAAAACTCCAGAACGCCACAGTTTCTTTGATTATGATCTGATTTCAAAAACCCATTAACAAAAAATTATTTATGTTTCATGCACTAAGAATAGAGCTTGTTACCAAATTTTTTCCCTCAACTTCTTTTTTTAACATTGGTAAATTTATATTTTTAAGAATAAAGTACGATTACTTCTAATTTAAAATTGAAGTATGTATTTTTCTCTTTACTATGGTATGTAGAAAGTGGTCATTTTTTCAATGTTTATCCAAGAAAACGCATAAAAAGATTCGCCCGATTTGAATTAAATTTTAAGAAATGTCAGTTTCAGGAGTGCTTTGGATTCCACAGCAAACGTGAAATTGACGTTTTTTGTTTAATCCGACCAAATCTGGCGAATCATTTTTTACGTTTTTCTGATGATTATTAAGGAAAATCTACTTTTTTATTGGCCGATGGTATAGAAAAAAATATCTACTTCAACTTTGAATTGGAAATAATTGCGTTTTATTATCAAAAAAGTTACATTTACCAATGTTGAAAAAAGAAGTTGAGGGAAAAAATTTGGAGGCAAGGCCTATTCGTAGAGCATGAAAAATAAATCATTTTTTGTTAATGGGTTTTTGAAATCGGATGACAACCAAAGAAACTGTGGCGTTCTGGAGTTTTTATCAAACAGCCTGTATAGGATGCCATTTTTTTTTGTTCAAATAAAAAAGGGAAATGTACCTACACTAACATCTACTAGAACTTTCAGAACGAAACAAAAAAAAAAACTTTAATACAAAGGCCCTGATTTTCTGTTTTAGGAGATATTCTAGGTTTTTAACCTGTGAAACAATAACTTTATATTGAACTAATAAGTACAAGATCAGAGCGATACTTAATTACGAGGTTTATTACTTAAAATAAAATACTCAGCGCTAGGCACACGATGAGAGCTCAGCGCACTTCGACCACCGTAATTCGTTCAAACCTTCTTCACAATTTGAACAACGTCCTCATCTGCTAATATGTGCTCAAGTCCAACTTTTTGCGGCTGATGTTTAACACTAGAACCCCACACTAAAGCACTGGAAATGAAAAAATATTCAAAATACTCAAAATTGTGGAAATTATACATTAGTACTCACTATTTGAACTCCTTTGCAATGCTTCTATGTAATTTATTGCAAAAATCTTCAACAGAAGTGTGGTCAGAATGCAATACAACTGGAGAATTGTAATCTGGGAGTTATTGGCCTTTCGGCTTTGTATATCTAGAATATTTAAAATCGAGAACTATTTCAAATTTCAGAATAATGAAGAGGCACTCACATTCTGACGAGTTTCGAATATTCCCACATTTTTTCTAAAAGATCATCAAAATTCCATCGGTGGTGAGCAGAAATCGGTACACAATGAGGAATCTTGTAAATCACATCAAGTTCCTCAATACTAATCTGATCTGAAATGTTAAAAAATTCGACTGATTATAAGTCTCGATTAAAATTCACGAAATTACCAATTTTATTGAGCAAATAAATGCAAGGGACGTAAATCCTATTGCCTTCAATAACATCGATGAGGTCATCACTGGTGGCATCGTACTTGAGAGTCACATCGGCGTTATGAATTTTATACTCGGATAAAATCGTCTTGACCGTATCCGAATCGAGTTCAGACTGGGTCACCATGCAGTTCAAGTTGATCCCACCTTTGTCTTTTTTCTTACATTCTTTGTCACACTTACATTACTTGTATAAGTGTATCTCTTTTTAGTTACCCCAATGTGGTTTTCACTTATGAACGTAGCTTTGCAGTAAGTACTCTCTCAATACGGGGGGAAATTTTTCGCTTGTGGTTTTCCTATTGACGGTCGTTTTTCAGGGAGTCCGCGACGGTTTTGGGGTCGATCAAGCGCACGACCGGGAGCGCGCTGTGGACGCCCTGGAAGAAGCGGAAGCGGCCGTTTTCGTCGGACAAAATGGTGATCCGGCTCCCTGTCCCGCATCCGGCGCACATCGCGGTGACGATTTACAATCGCGACTCGGACGATCCGATCCCGCTCGAGTCGGACACGTGCCAGAGCATCCTGCGCGGCGTCGAGGAGAGCCACGTGCCCCTGGAGGAGTCAGGTGCGCCCCCTTTTATTCCGTGCGACCCCCGATCTGTTTGATTTTGACGGTGGATCCGTTCCGTTTCGAAGGTGGCGGCGATTCGTTGGAGACGAGTTCCGGCTCGGAGACGCTGGACAGTCCGCGCAACAACGAGGTGGAGGTGTCGGCCGTTCGAGATTCGGCCGAGGGCGACGTCTACCAGTGGACGCTGAATAATTGGGGACAACGGAAACGGAACAATTCGGGCAGCGTCCGGGTCGATCTGGCCAGTCCGGAAGACGTCACCTTGGACAGCGACAGTACCAGGGTTGTGTTTAGTACGTACGGTATGTACGACCGTCTAATAGAGGTCCGAATCTTTTTACGTTTTTAATTTAAGCGATTTTTTGTGTCGATATTGTGATATTGTTTTTGTTCGGTTTTTTCCATCGTTTTTTGAAATCAACAACTTTATCAATCTAATACCTAATACCTTAATTGAATTGCCAGACAATTAAATTAATCAACTGTTTCATTTTATCGATGGGGCCCTTGAAAGACCCAAGTTTAAAACTTTATGATATTGATAATGATAACGGCATTTTCTAGGAGTTTGCACTTAGATTCTATGAATTTTTATAATTTCCATGTCCACGCACTTTTAGAAATGTACCTAATACCTTTATACTATTAGGTAATAGATTTTGTGTTGTATAATTAATTATCATTATACATCATAGACTTATGATTCATGTGATTATTATGAAAAAAGTTCAAATCGATTCGAAATTCATTGCAACAAAATAATAGCAATAACAGTAACCATCAAAAACCATTATATATTAATTATTATGAATAAACGAATAATGGTTCACTTAATTAATTGTGTGAACGATAATGTACCTTAAAAAACTGTCAACTAGTAATGAAATAACGTTAACTAATAATATTTAATAATGCAGTCCAGAAATGATTTAGTTGCTATACAACACGAATCAGTTAGGAATAATCACAAAGTTACTACAAATATTCTAAATTTCTTTAAATAAAACAGTGAGTTGTGAATAATTTTAAATTTGATGTTAATTGGTTATTGTATTTACGCTTTATTGCTTATTGAATTTTTATTACATGGTGGTATCTTATCTTCATGATAATACATTTTTTTTACATGCTATGACATCTTGCTACGTTTATTTTATTATTGTGTTTATTATTCAGAAATATTATACCTAATAAAAAGCTCCAAGACTGAAAGTAAAAACTAATTTATTCTCATTCAAAAACAATGAGTTAACAAAAATAAAAGGAACAATAAATAATATAATATTTAGTTCAGCTGCAACATTTTATACGGTGTTTTGTTTTTAAGTACTCTATAAAACGGTTATGAGTATTATTTTCGGTTTCTAATAGAGTGCAACATCGCATTTTAATGAACGCAATTTGTTGTGATCCTTCTGAAAGGCTCCGTAAAGGCTCCATATTGGACCTGTCGACTTCTAACATTAAGTTTTCCAACTCTTCTGTTAAATGAGTGGAAGAATCGGCCATCTTCCACAATGTCCATATCTTCGTTGCCGGATTATCCTTTAATTTTGATATATAATGGTCGAAAACTTTGCGACATTTTGGATCATCTAAACAATTTTGCATTGAATCATTGAACCTATTGATCTCATCTGATTCGAACTTAATAGCAGATAGAGCAGTTGGTGATGTTGAAGATGAAGCCATTATAAGACATCAAAGGCCTCAAACAATTGAAATTAATTAAGGTGAATGATTTTAGAACTAAAGAGAACAAAGGGTAAGGTATTATCCAAGTTTTGTTTTAGTATACTCACACTTTGATCCTAATGCACAGGTACTTCGTTCAATAGAACAATGAGAAAATTTCAATTGAAAGATATTATATAGCCTCCATTTATGAAAGATTTTTTTGATGTCTCCGTATATCTGAGTAAACAGATTATAAGATTATCGTAAGATCAAACGAACTTACCTAAGTGAAGTTCGATCTTGATTATATGTAGCACCTTGACCTCAGATCAATCAAATGTAGTACCCTCCTTAATGCCCCAAACTCACACAATTCCAAAGTCAAAAGACTTCGGGCAGATGGCGCTAGTAGGACACTCCTGACGCTATGCCATCACGACTTCATTTACTTTAAAGCCACTGTCGCAATTCCGGGAAAACGGTAACTACCAAGGGATAGGGTGGGACATTGATCATCGGTCAAGGTGCTACATATAATCAAGATCGAACTTCACTTAGGTAAGTTCGTTTGATCTTACGATTATATTATGCACCTTGACCTCAGATCAATCAAATGTAGATGTTTAAAGCTACGATTGCGACAGTACTAACGTGTTCACTGTTGAGGATTTGAAAAAACACAAGTATGCAATACAATGCAAAGCTGACAATGTTTTGAACCAAGAAAAGATTATTAATTATTGGTTACCAACTAAGACTTGTACGAAAAAACACCATTATTAGCTAACGGTGAAAGTAGTGAAGCTACCTGTAGATTTGGACCACTCTGCGGCATGTTTCGTCTTGGTGGCAACGGCATGACGCGTGGAGTGCGTTTTATGTTACCATCAACGCCTGCCTTGCTCGAGGTGGCCTTAATCCAGCGGTTTATGGTTTGCTGCGATGCTTCGACGAAAGGTTTTCTGAACGTCAATGTTACTAATTGGCCTGAATCAAAGTTCGGTGTAATTATCATCCCAAGTTAGCAGTCACGCAAATCTCGCATTTTCGATTGAATTGAGAACCGGTTGCGGCCTATTCCATGAGGACGTTCTGCTTAGGCTCAATATACGAAATTCATATTAAATAGTAATCATTTGGATATTTTCAAGACGAATGAGAAGAAGGGTTAGCCGTCTCTAAGTTCACCAACTTTTGGGTTAAATCTGGGGGAAAGAACTATTTCGGAACCCTATTTTCCTGAAGAGTGAGAACTGTGGAAGGATTCTAATGGTGCTGTACGAGATTGTAGTGGCTCAAGTTGAAAAAAAGACCTTTGAAAACATTTAACCATTTCCTCCTTGCCCTAAGAGGTTGACAGAGAAGGCGCAACGGCGGCTCTTGTAGAGCTAAGCGCTCCGTGAAAACACCCATTCAAACTGGTTCCATTCGATTGAATGCGGCAGTAGACAGTGAAACGAACAGAAGTGTTATAGCTTCCTCAGGAACTTCCCTCATCGCATGAGTGATGAGCTGACCTGACCTGACCTGCCATCAGAGTTATGGTAGGTTAAAGCCGATGCGGTTGGCTGTCGACGGAGGACCATTGAGATCCATTCACGTTGAAAAAACTATTGGACGGTTTATTGTGATGAATGGGATAATGGAACCCATGGCTGTGCAGTCCACTATGGCCCCACAATAAAACACCCCTGCCTTGTTGGTTATAGTTTCCGTAAGTACTCATAAAATGAGTGCCAATAGGAGAAATGCGTAGAACGTCACATCTGACCAGATTTGGGAAAACGTCAACACCAAAATCACTTGTCTGGAGTCTGGAAACCATGACACTAACATCTTACATTTAGTGTTATGTCTGTAAGCAAACATGAAAATCGAGTGCACCAAATGTCTCCCCGATTTCAGCCAAAAACAGAATTGTTTAACTCGAAATTAGTTTCCGGAGTGTGTCCTTGGGATCTAATTAGACGCAAAACCCAGAATACTTGATGTTCGCACCGTAACGTGTACAATTTGCTACGTTATTCAACTTGGAAAGCGGACACCGCGCACACGATTCTGTATGAAATTTACATTGTATAGCCAATTCGGACGAGAATTTCCCAATCCCTCGAGTTTGAAGCAAACATTTCGAGCCGAAGATAGCCATGACTCTCAGATAGCTTTCTGGAAAGTTCCTCTTGATCAAAGAACCATAAAACTTTCGCTTGCTCTCAACACCCTCTCCCTCTCCACTGCAAGATGAATCAAGGGAAATTTCGATTGCCAAATTGTATTGCTGATGCATCCGAAACATTTTTCTCTCACCACTGAAAAACTGCTAAAAGCGATCTAGGCAAACATACGAACTTCGTAAATTCCGTTTGACCTTACGAAGGCTAAGAACTTCGTTCTTTTAAACAGCTTGTTTACGTACACCCGCAACTTCCGCAGGACAACCCGACCAAGCTGATTTAGAGGTTGGCACAATCTCAAATTTTGCAAGCATTGTTTCGTTCGAATTTTCGAAAATTCTCAACAACTCCTTGTTGTTTCTTGAAGGGAGCCGAGTTAGCGAAAGAGAGTTCAACCAAAACCTCCAAAACAAGGAATCTGCATTCCCGGATCGGGATAAGACGCCTTGTTGGTATCGATCACGAACCCTAGTTTGTCAAGCGGCCACTTTTCTCTGTCACATCATCACAGCATTACAGATGCTGCTTCCTAACGATGTCTATGAAATCCTAAAATCCAAGACGTGCATCCGATTGTCAAAAGTGTAACGAGTACTCGTATTCTATTCTAGTCCCCCGTAAATTCCCAGTAACTGAGTAATGGAAGACAACCCCTTCCACTCAGGAAGGAAACCACCGGTTCCATCGTCACACAACAGGAGCCGTGCATAGCCCACATGTACTAGTATTTATTCTAAAATACGAACTTCAAGAAACTCCTCGATTTGTAAAAACCTCTGGAAAGCAGGCACATTTAAATGGGTAAAACGAACTGATTATGTCCTAGACAACACCCAAAAGCGGTCCCAAACCGAGAATTCTCGATTTCTGTGCGTGTTGTACACGTTTTTTCCACCCAAGCTGTTGTTCTTTTTGTCGGGGAAGCGTTGGCGATAGCGATCGCACTTTTTGGCCCGACTCCGAGATTTTCTTGGATTAGGCTACCTCTGACTTTCCACAAATTGAGAGATCGGACCCTTCGAGTCTAAACTCGGTTTTCCCTGCACAGGGAAAACATTTTCAGAGCTTGACACCCCAACTGGATTCTTTGTCGCGTTGACCCGGGCGACTTCCCCGGTCAAGTTTCTGCCAAGTACTTTATCATCGTTGGACTTGTGCCCCGCCTCTTTTTCCTCAAACAGAGACACCGGCTGTCTCGAGCCGAAAGGGTCACCTCATTTTGTGGCTGAACGTTCCATCCTTGCGTCTCTCCATTGCCGATACCGATGATCCAATATCGGGATTTAACGTTGGCGGACCCGCGCCAAGTCACAATTTTTATTGTGCGGATATTCTTCAAGAATTACCCTCCGAATTTTGGACGGAAGAACACGGAAAACTTTCTCCTAACGATCGTACAGGAATTAATTGAAAAATGCTGCGATACGACAGCCGAAATGTCAACGTAATTCATTCCAACGACAACGCGGTCCAAGACGCTCAAAACTTCTTGAGACAGAGAATCAATTTGCAAAGCTTCCTGATTTTCGCTTGAAAAAAGGAATAAAGCTATTCAAAGCACAAGTTAGTCTGAGACTCCCAGAAGAACCCGCCTTTTAAGCCTGAAGAAGCCGAGCACAGAATTCATGTAATTTGCGAGTGGCGTATTCGCCCGCCCATGGGAAGCCACCGTGATCGATGCTGCGTTCGATACTTGGTTTGATGCTTCTAGCATCGACGGCCCGCATGACGCATGCCGGTCCTCCATCCAAAAAACGGGACGCGTTCAACGCTGCTTAGAATCGGGGTCTCCCATCCAAACGTTGGACGCGCTAAATGCTGCTTAGCGCCGGCGACAGACATGACACATGCCGGTCACCCATCCAAAAGGGGGACGCGCTCGATGCTGCTTAGCTTCTAGCATCGGGCGGCCACCCATCCAAACGCCGGCCGCGCTGAACGCTGCTTAGCTTTGAAGACTGACGTCACAGTCGGGCGCTCGCCCAAACAGCTGGGCGCGTTCGTCCTGCTTGACCTTGGCGCTGGTGCGGCGGCCCGACCGGGCCATTTCTCATGTTCACCTAGCACCATTTTCAGAAATTCATACCCCAAGAATTAGCAGGACTGGGCTAACGTAATAATGACTCTGAGACTCCCAGAAATTATCGCCCAAGAGGGGTTGCACCGGATATTTCACCGAAATATGGAACAGTCTGAGACCCCCAGAAACTGTTGCACTAACCTGCTTGCGTAGAGCCTTTTCAAGGATTTTCACATTCACATCGTAGAATTAGCAGAATTGGGCTAACGTGATAATGATTCTGAGACCCCCAGAAATTATCGCCCAAGAGGGGTTGTACCGGATATTTCGCCGAAATTCGCGACAGTCTGAGACCCCCAGAAACTGTTGCACTAACCTGCATGCGTAGGGCCATTTCAAAAATTTTCACCTCGTAGAATTAGCCGTATTGGGCCAACGTGATAATGATTCTGAGACCCCCAGAAAGAATTATCGACCCAGAGGAGGTTTCGAGGGATATTTCACCGAAATATGTGCCAGTCTGAGACCCCCAGAACTGTCGCACTACAGTCCAATCTGCACCCTCTCTCCTCTCCTTTCCGTTGGACTCCTTATTTTCTTCGAGGCTTTTCTCGAATACGGCGAGGGAAACGTGTGATGGTTCCGGGTTCGGCCTGCCGGGCCCGAGGCGGACGCGACAAGTTCCAGCCCGACGCCGCCGCCTCTAACCTCACACGAGATTCGCTAGAATCTTCTGATTTCATCTCTGCAAAGAACGATTAATACCTTTTTCAGGTCATCCTAGAAAGCCGACCGTGTCGACGATTAATGACAATGGTTTTCTATCCCCTTTGGTAAGAAAACACACAAAAAACACCTCAACTATGAGTGCACACTTTTTGGAGAACGTGCGAGTTCGACACACGAAGAAAGAATGAAGTCGTGATGGCATAGCGTCAGGAGTGTCCTACTAGCGCCATCTGCCCGAAGTCTTTTGACTTTGGAATTGTGTGAGTTTGGGGCATTAAGGAGGGTACTACATTTGATTGATCTGAGGTCAAGGTGCATAATATAATACGTGGATTATACGTACTATCAGAGATGAGAGAAGTAGAGGTAATGCATTATGTTTAGAACCCTGGGATGCGCGGAGGTGGGGCTTATTTGACACATCTAACTCAAAAGTGAAAACATCAGTTTATATGCGTTTAATATTTGTAAATTTTTTAATTACTCCATTTGATACCCAGTTATGGTGGTTTTGAGAGCTGGGAAATTCATTGTGTTCTATTGCGGAATTCGGGTTATCGAAACTTACCCCCTTTTTGGCCTTGTTTCATAATTTTCTCAAAAGAGCTACAAGAATGTTCAGTTTCGTTTGCTGTTACTTAGAGGTTTAGAGTAATTTACACATTGATCCACTCCTATTCACCATTTTTAGATTCGTTCCCATTGTATACATACATTATGGGCGATTTCCTATAAACATTGATGGTGGAGAACTTCTTACGCCCCATTCCGGCGTAAAACCACTTAGTTTCCAAATTATTTAAAGAAATTCACTAATGCCATTACTCACTATTCAAATATAAATAAAAGGTGGTTTGAAAAAGGTGTATTAAACAATGCAAAACGAAAATGTAAGGATTTAAAACTGAAATACTAACATAAAACGAAAAATGTCAGATAGTTGTCAGAATTTTTTAAACGTGCACAGATTGCCTGATGTTTTCGGATTGACCTTTATCTGCGTGCGCGGACGAATTTGAGATTTCTGCGCAGGTTCTAAACATAATGCGTTACCTCTACTCCATAGATATATGATACCGAAAATGAACCAATACGACACCTCGCGGATTAATTTTGAATCAGTCGAAAGTCGTACAGATTTTGGATAATGCAAAGTCCTCTGCTATGGTTTCGCTTACTGGTACCAGTGTTTATTCACACTGCTGGTACTTCTATTAATTTCGGATGAAAATATTTCCAAGTCCCAAATTTCCAAATTAAATTCAATAAAAAAATAACTTCCCGTTAAAATAAAAACGAAATAGTTTTTAGCGGTTTCAGAGCATGCAGGCAATTTTGTCAAGAATAATTTTTTCTGTGAAATCAAAAATAAAAAACTTTTTCCTCTTTGCAACCCCATCCAGGGACATATAGGATGCCATTTTTTTTTGTTCAAATAAAAAAGGGAAATGTACCTACACTAACATCTACTAGAACTTTCAGAACGAAACAAAAAAAAAAACTTTAATACAAAGGCCCTGATTTTCTGTTTTAGGAGATATTCTAGGTTTTTAACCTGTGAAACAATAACTTTATATTGAACTAATAAGTACAAGATCAGAGCGATACTTAATTACGAGGTTTATTACTTAAAATAAAATACTCAGCGCTAGGCACACGATGAGAGCTCAGCGCACTTCGACCACCGTAATTCGTTCAAACCTTCTTCACAATTTGAACAACGTCCTCATCTGCTAATATGTGCTCAAGTCCAACTTTTTGCGGCTGATGTTTAACACTAGAACCCCACACTAAAGCACTGGAAATGAAAAAATATTCAAAATACTCAAAATTGTGGAAATTATACATTAGTACTCACTATTTGAACTCCTTTGCAATGCTTCTATGTAATTTATTGCAAAAATCTTCAACAGAAGTGTGGTCAGAATGCAATACAACTGGAGAATTGTAATCTGGGAGTTATTGGCCTTTCGGCTTTGTATATCTAGAATATTTAAAATCGAGAACTATTTCAAATTTCAGAATAATGAAGAGGCACTCACATTCTGACGAGTTTCGAATATTCCCACATTTTTTCTAAAAGATCATCAAAATTCCATCGGTGGTGAGCAGAAATCGGTACACAATGAGGAATCTTGTAAATCACATCAAGTTCCTCAATACTAATCTGATCTGAAATGTTAAAAAATTCGACTGATTATAAGTCTCGATTAAAATTCACGAAATTACCAATTTTATTGAGCAAATAAATGCAAGGGACGTAAATCCTATTGCCTTCAATAACATCGATGAGGTCATCACTGGTGGCATCGTACTTGAGAGTCACATCGGCGTTATGAATTTTATACTCGGATAAAATCGTCTTGACCGTATCCGAATCGAGTTCAGACTGGGTCACCATGCAGTTCAAGTTGATCCCACCTTTGTCTTTTTTCTTACATTCTTTGTCACACTTACATTACTTGTATAAGTGTATCTCTTTTTAGTTACCCCAATGTGGTTTTCACTTATGAACGTAGCTTTGCAGTAAGTACTCTCTCAATACGGGGGGAAATTTTTCGCTTGTGGTTTTCCTATTGACGGTCGTTTTTCAGGGAGTCCGCGACGGTTTTGGGGTCGATCAAGCGCACGACCGGGAGCGCGCTGTGGACGCCCTGGAAGAAGCGGAAGCGGCCGTTTTCGTCGGACAAAATGGTGATCCGGCTCCCTGTCCCGCATCCGGCGCACATCGCGGTGACGATTTACAATCGCGACTCGGACGATCCGATCCCGCTCGAGTCGGACACGTGCCAGAGCATCCTGCGCGGCGTCGAGGAGAGCCACGTGCCCCTGGAGGAGTCAGGTGCGCCCCCTTTTATTCCGTGCGACCCCCGATCTGTTTGATTTTGACGGTGGATCCGTTCCGTTTCGAAGGTGGCGGCGATTCGTTGGAGACGAGTTCCGGCTCGGAGACGCTGGACAGTCCGCGCAACAACGAGGTGGAGGTGTCGGCCGTTCGAGATTCGGCCGAGGGCGACGTCTACCAGTGGACGCTGAATAATTGGGGACAACGGAAACGGAACAATTCGGGCAGCGTCCGGGTCGATCTGGCCAGTCCGGAAGACGTCACCTTGGACAGCGACAGTACCAGGGTTGTGTTTAGTACGTACGGTATGTACGACCGTCTAATAGAGGTCCGAATCTTTTTACGTTTTTAATTTAAGCGATTTTTTGTGTCGATATTGTGATATTGTTTTTGTTCGGTTTTTTCCATCGTTTTTTGAAATCAACAACTTTATCAATCTAATACCTAATACCTTAATTGAATTGCCAGACAATTAAATTAATCAACTGTTTCATTTTATCGATGGGGCCCTTGAAAGACCCAAGTTTAAAACTTTATGATATTGATAATGATAACGGCATTTTCTAGGAGTTTGCACTTAGATTCTATGAATTTTTATAATTTCCATGTCCACGCACTTTTAGAAATGTACCTAATACCTTTATACTATTAGGTAATAGATTTTGTGTTGTATAATTAATTATCATTATACATCATAGACTTATGATTCATGTGATTATTATGAAAAAAGTTCAAATCGATTCGAAATTCATTGCAACAAAATAATAGCAATAACAGTAACCATCAAAAACCATTATATATTAATTATTATGAATAAACGAATAATGGTTCACTTAATTAATTGTGTGAACGATAATGTACCTTAAAAAACTGTCAACTAGTAATGAAATAACGTTAACTAATAATATTTAATAATGCAGTCCAGAAATGATTTAGTTGCTATACAACACGAATCAGTTAGGAATAATCACAAAGTTACTACAAATATTCTAAATTTCTTTAAATAAAACAGTGAGTTGTGAATAATTTTAAATTTGATGTTAATTGGTTATTGTATTTACGCTTTATTGCTTATTGAATTTTTATTACATGGTGGTATCTTATCTTCATGATAATACATTTTTTTTACATGCTATGACATCTTGCTACGTTTATTTTATTATTGTGTTTATTATTCAGAAATATTATACCTAATAAAAAGCTCCAAGACTGAAAGTAAAAACTAATTTATTCTCATTCAAAAACAATGAGTTAACAAAAATAAAAGGAACAATAAATAATATAATATTTAGTTCAGCTGCAACATTTTATACGGTGTTTTGTTTTTAAGTACTCTATAAAACGGTTATGAGTATTATTTTCGGTTTCTAATAGAGTGCAACATCGCATTTTAATGAACGCAATTTGTTGTGATCCTTCTGAAAGGCTCCGTAAAGGCTCCATATTGGACCTGTCGACTTCTAACATTAAGTTTTCCAACTCTTCTGTTAAATGAGTGGAAGAATCGGCCATCTTCCACAATGTCCATATCTTCGTTGCCGGATTATCCTTTAATTTTGATATATAATGGTCGAAAACTTTGCGACATTTTGGATCATCTAAACAATTTTGCATTGAATCATTGAACCTATTGATCTCATCTGATTCGAACTTAATAGCAGATAGAGCAGTTGGTGATGTTGAAGATGAAGCCATTATAAGACATCAAAGGCCTCAAACAATTGAAATTAATTAAGGTGAATGATTTTAGAACTAAAGAGAACAAAGGGTAAGGTATTATCCAAGTTTTGTTTTAGTATACTCACACTTTGATCCTAATGCACAGGTACTTCGTTCAATAGAACAATGAGAAAATTTCAATTGAAAGATATTATATAGCCTCCATTTATGAAAGATTTTTTTGATGTCTCCGTATATCTGAGTAAACAGATTATAAGATTATCGTAAGATCAAACGAACTTACCTAAGTGAAGTTCGATCTTGATTATATGTAGCACCTTGACCTCAGATCAATCAAATGTAGTACCCTCCTTAATGCCCCAAACTCACACAATTCCAAAGTCAAAAGACTTCGGGCAGATGGCGCTAGTAGGACACTCCTGACGCTATGCCATCACGACTTCATTTACTTTAAAGCCACTGTCGCAATTCCGGGAAAACGGTAACTACCAAGGGATAGGGTGGGACATTGATCATCGGTCAAGGTGCTACATATAATCAAGATCGAACTTCACTTAGGTAAGTTCGTTTGATCTTACGATTATATTATGCACCTTGACCTCAGATCAATCAAATGTAGATGTTTAAAGCTACGATTGCGACAGTACTAACGTGTTCACTGTTGAGGATTTGAAAAAACACAAGTATGCAATACAATGCAAAGCTGACAATGTTTTGAACCAAGAAAAGATTATTAATTATTGGTTACCAACTAAGACTTGTACGAAAAAACACCATTATTAGCTAACGGTGAAAGTAGTGAAGCTACCTGTAGATTTGGACCACTCTGCGGCATGTTTCGTCTTGGTGGCAACGGCATGACGCGTGGAGTGCGTTTTATGTTACCATCAACGCCTGCCTTGCTCGAGGTGGCCTTAATCCAGCGGTTTATGGTTTGCTGCGATGCTTCGACGAAAGGTTTTCTGAACGTCAATGTTACTAATTGGCCTGAATCAAAGTTCGGTGTAATTATCATCCCAAGTTAGCAGTCACGCAAATCTCGCATTTTCGATTGAATTGAGAACCGGTTGCGGCCTATTCCATGAGGACGTTCTGCTTAGGCTCAATATACGAAATTCATATTAAATAGTAATCATTTGGATATTTTCAAGACGAATGAGAAGAAGGGTTAGCCGTCTCTAAGTTCACCAACTTTTGGGTTAAATCTGGGGGAAAGAACTATTTCGGAACCCTATTTTCCTGAAGAGTGAGAACTGTGGAAGGATTCTAATGGTGCTGTACGAGATTGTAGTGGCTCAAGTTGAAAAAAAAACCTTTGAAAACATTTAACCATTTCCTCCTTGCCCTAAGAGGTTGACAGAGAAGGCGCAACGGCGGCTCTTGTAGAGCTAAGCGCTCCGTGAAAACACCCATTCAAACTGGTTCCATTCGATTGAATGCGGCAGTAGACAGTGAAACGAACAGAAGTGTTATAGCTTCCTCAGGAACTTCCCTCATCGCATGAGTGATGAGCTGACCTGACCTGACCTGCCATCAGAGTTATGGTAGGTTAAAGCCGATGCGGTTGGCTGTCGACGGAGGACCATTGAGATCCATTCACGTTGAAAAAACTATTGGACGGTTTATTGTGATGAATGGGATAATGGAACCCATGGCTGTGCAGTCCACTATGGCCCCACAATAAAACACCCCTGCCTTGTTGGTTATAGTTTCCGTAAGTACTCATAAAATGAGTGCCAATAGGAGAAATGCGTAGAACGTCACATCTGACCAGATTTGGGAAAACGTCAACACCAAAATCACTTGTCTGGAGTCTGGAAACCATGACACTAACATCTTACATTTAGTGTTATGTCTGTAAGCAAACATGAAAATCGAGTGCACCAAATGTCTCCCCGATTTCAGCCAAAAACAGAATTGTTTAACTCGAAATTAGTTTCCGGAGTGTGTCCTTGGGATCTAATTAGACGCAAAACCCAGAATACTTGATGTTCGCACCGTAACGTGTACAATTTGCTACGTTATTCAACTTGGAAAGCGGACACCGCGCACACGATTCTGTATGAAATTTACATTGTATAGCCAATTCGGACGAGAATTTCCCAATCCCTCGAGTTTGAAGCAAACATTTCGAGCCGAAGATAGCCATGACTCTCAGATAGCTTTCTGGAAAGTTCCTCTTGATCAAAGAACCATAAAACTTTCGCTTGCTCTCAACACCCTCTCCCTCTCCACTGCAAGATGAATCAAGGGAAATTTCGATTGCCAAATTGTATTGCTGATGCATCCGAAACATTTTTCTCTCACCACTGAAAAACTGCTAAAAGCGATCTAGGCAAACATACGAACTTCGTAAATTCCGTTTGACCTTACGAAGGCTAAGAACTTCGTTCTTTTAAACAGCTTGTTTACAGCATTACAGATGCTGCTTCCTAACGATGTCTATGAAATCCTAAAATCCAAGACGTGCATCCGATTGTCAAAAGTGTAACGAGTACTCGTATTCTATTCTAGTCCCCCGTAAATTCCCAGTAACTGAGTAATGGAAGACAACCCCTTCCACTCAGGAAGGAAACCACCGGTTCCATCGTCACACAACAGGAGCCGTGCATAGCCCACATGTACTAGTATTTATTCTAAAATACGAACTTCAAGAAACTCCTCGATTTGTAAAAACCTCTGGAAAGCAGGCACATTTAAATGGGTAAAACGAACTGATTATGTCCTAGACAACACCCAAAAGCGGTCCCAAACCAAGAATTCTCGATTTCTGTGCGTGTTGTACACGTTTTTTCCACCCAAGCTGTTGTTCTTTTTGTCGGGGAAGCGTTGGCGATAGCGATCGCACTTTTTGGCCCGACTCCGAGATTTTCTTGGATTAGGCTACCTCTGACTTTCCACAAATTGAGAGATCGGACCCTTCGAGTCTAAACTCGGTTTTCCCTGCACAGGGAAAACATTTTCAGAGCTTGACACCCCAACTGGATTCTTTGTCGCGTTGACCCGGGCGACTTCCCCGGTCAAGTTTCTGCCAAGTACTTTATCATCGTTGGACTTGTGCCCCGCCTCTTTTTCCTCAAACAGAGACACCGGCTGTCTCGAGCCGAAAGGGTCACCTCATTTTGTGGCTGAACGTTCCATCCTTGCGTCTCTCCATTGCCGATACCGATGATCCAATATCGGGATTTAACGTTGGCGGACCCGCGCCAAGTCACAATTTTTATTGTGCGGATATTCTTCAAGAATTACTCTCCGAATTTTGGACGGAAGAACACGGAAAACTTTCTCCTAACGATCGTACAGGAATTAATTGAAAAATGCTGCGATACGACAGCCGAAATGTCAACGTAATTCATTCCAACGACAACGCGGTCCAAGACGCTCAAAACTTCTTGAGACAGAGAATCAATTTGCAAAGCTTCCTGATTTTCGCTTGAAAAAAGGAATAAAGCTATTCAAAGCACAAGTTAGTCTGAGACTCCCAGAAGAACCCGCCTTTTAAGCCTGAAGAAGCCGAGCACAGAATTCATGTAATTTGCGAGTGGCGTATTCGCCCGCCCATGGGAAGCCACCGTGATCGATGCTGCGTTCGATACTTGGTTTGATGCTTCTAGCATCGACGGCCCGCATGACGCATGCCGGTCCTCCATCCAAAAAACGGGACGCGTTCAACGCTGCTTAGAATCGGGGTCTCCCATCCAAACGTTGGACGCGCTAAATGCTGCTTAGCGCCGGCGACAGACATGACACATGCCGGTCACCCATCCAAAAGGGGGACGCGCTCGATGCTGCTTAGCTTCTAGCATCGGGCGGCCACCCATCCAAACGCCGGCCGCGCTGAACGCTGCTTAGCTTTGAAGACTGACGTCACAGTCGGGCGCTCGCCCAAACAGCTGGGCGCGTTCGTCCTGCTTGACCTTGGCGCTGGTGCGGCGGCCCGACCGGGCCATTTCTCATGTTCACCTAGCACCATTTTCAGAAATTCATACCCCAAGAATTAGCAGGACTGGGCTAACGTAATAATGACTCTGAGACTCCCAGAAATTATCGCCCAAGAGGGGTTGCACCGGATATTTCACCGAAATATGGAACAGTCTGAGACCCCCAGAAACTGTTGCACTAACCTGCTTGCGTAGAGCCTTTTCAAGGATTTTCACATTCACATCGTAGAATTAGCAGAATTGGGCTAACGTGATAATGATTCTGAGACCCCCAGAAATTATCGCCCAAGAGGGGTTGTACCGGATATTTCGCCGAAATTCGCGACAGTCTGAGACCCCCAGAAACTGTTGCACTAACCTGCATGCGTAGGGCCATTTCAAAAATTTTCACCTCGTAGAATTAGCCGTATTGGGCCAACGTGATAATGATTCTGAGACCCCCAGAAAGAATTATCGACCCAGAGGAGGTTTCGAGGGATATTTCACCGAAATATGTGCCAGTCTGAGACCCCCAGAACTGTCGCACTACAGTCCAATCTGCACCCTCTCTCCTCTCCTTTCCGTTGGACTCCTTATTTTCTTCGAGGCTTTTCTCGAATACGGCGAGGGAAACGTGTGATGGTTCCGGGTTCGGCCTGCCGGGCCCGAGGCGGACGCGACAAGTTCCAGCCCGACGCCGCCGCCTCTAACCTCACACGAGATTCGCTAGAATCTTCTGATTTCATCTCTGCAAAGAACGATTAATACCTTTTTCAGGTCATCCTAGAAAGCCGACCGTGTCGACGATTAATGACAATGGTTTTCTATCCCCTTTGGTAAGAAAACACACAAAAAACACCTCAACTATGAGTGAACACTTTTTGGAGAACGTGCGAGTTCGACACACGAAGAAAGAATGAAGTCGTGATGGCATAGCTTCAGGAGTGTCCTACTAGCGCCATCTGCCCGAAGTCTTTTGACTTTGGAATTGTGTGAGTTTGGGGCATTAAGGAGGGTACTACATTTGATTGATCTGAGGTCAAGGTGCATAATATAATACGTGGATTATACGTACTATCAGAGATGAGAGAAGTACTCCATAGATATATGATACCGAAAATGAACCAATACGACACCTCGCGGATTAATTTTGAATCAGTCGAAAGTCGTACAGATTTTGGATAATGCAAAGTCCTCTGCTATGGTTTCGCTTACTGGTACCAGTGTTTATTCACACTGCTGGTACTTCTATTAATTTCGGATGAAAATATTTCCAAGTCCCAAATTTCCAAATTAAATTCAATAAAAAAATAACTTCCCGTTAAAATAAAAACGAAATAGTTTTTAGCGGTTTCAGAGCATGCAGGCAATTTTGTCAAGAATAATTTTTTCTGTGAAATCAAAAATAAAAAACTTTTTCCTCTTTGCAACCCCATCCAGGGACATATAGGATGCCATTTTTTTTTGTTCAAATAAAAAAGGGAAATGTACCTACACTAACATCTACTAGAACTTTCAGAACGAAACAAAAAAAAAAACTTTAATACAAAGGCCCTGATTTTCTGTTTTAGGAGATATTCTAGGTTTTTAACCTGTGAAACAATAACTTTATATTGAACTAATAAGTACAAGATCAGAGCGATACTTAATTACGAGGTTTATTACTTAAAATAAAATACTCAGCGCTAGGCACACGATGAGAGCTCAGCGCACTTCGACCACCGTAATTCGTTCAAACCTTCTTCACAATTTGAACAACGTCCTCATCTGCTAATATGTGCTCAAGTCCAACTTTTTGCGGCTGATGTTTAACACTAGAACCCCACACTAAAGCACTGGAAATGAAAAAATATTCAAAATACTCAAAATTGTGGAAATTATACATTAGTACTCACTATTTGAACTCCTTTGCAATGCTTCTATGTAATTTATTGCAAAAATCTTCAACAGAAGTGTGGTCAGAATGCAATACAACTGGAGAATTGTAATCTGGGAGTTATTGGCCTTTCGGCTTTGTATATCTAGAATATTTAAAATCGAGAACTATTTCAAATTTCAGAATAATGAAGAGGCACTCACATTCTGACGAGTTTCGAATATTCCCACATTTTTTCTAAAAGATCATCAAAATTCCATCGGTGGTGAGCAGAAATCGGTACACAATGAGGAATCTTGTAAATCACATCAAGTTCCTCAATACTAATCTGATCTGAAGTGTTAAAAAATTCGACTGATTATAAGTCTCGATTAAAATTCACGAAATTACCAATTTTATTGAGCAAATAAATGCAAGGGACGTAAATCCTATTGCCTTCAATAACATCGATGAGGTCATCACTGGTGGCATCGTACTTGAGAGTCACATCGGCGTTATGAATTTTATACTCGGATAAAATCGTCTTGACCGTATCCGAATCGAGTTCAGACTGGGTCACCATGCAGTTCAAGTTGATCCCACCTTTGTCTTTTTTCTTACATTCTTTGTCACACTTACATTACTTGTATAAGTGTATCTCTTTTTAGTTACCCCAATGTGGTTTTCACTTATGAACGTAGCTTTGCAGTAAGTACTCTCTCAATACGGGGGGAAATTTTTCGCTTGTGGTTTTCCTATTGACGGTCGTTTTTCAGGGAGTCCGCGACGGTTTTGGGGTCGATCAAGCGCACGACCGGGAGCGCGCTGTGGACGCCCTGGAAGAAGCGGAAGCGGCCGTTTTCGCCGGACAAAATGGTGATCCCGCTCCCTGTCCCGCATCCGGCGCACATCGCGGTGACGATTTACAATCGCGACTCGGACGATCCGATCCCGCTCGAGTCGGACACGTGCCAGAGCATCCTGCGCGGCGTCGAGGAGAGCCACGTGCCCCTGGAGGAGTCAGGTGCGCCCCCTTTTATTCCGTGCGACCCCCGATCTGTTTGATTTTGACGGTGGATCCGTTCCGTTTCGAAGGTGGCGGCGATTCGTTGGAGACGAGTTCCGGCTCGGAGACGCTGGACAGTCCGCGCAACAACGAGGTGGAGGTGTCGGCCGTTCGAGATTCGGCCGAGGGCGACGTCTACCAGTGGACGCTGAATAATTGGGGACAACGGAAACGGAACAATTCGGGCAGCGTCCGGGTCGATCTGGCCAGTCCGGAAGACGTCACCTTGGACAGCGACAGTACCAGGGTTGTGTTTAGTACGTACGGTATGTACGACCGTCTAATAGAGGTCCGAATCTTTTTACGTTTTTAATTTAAGCGATTTTTTGTGTCGATATTGTGATATTGTTTTTGTTCGGTTTTTTCCATCGTTTTTTGAAATCAACAACTTTATCAATCTAATACCTAATACCTTAATTGAATTGCCAGACAATTAAATTAATCAACTGTTTCATTTTATCGATGGGGCCCTTGAAAGACCCAAGTTTAAAACTTTATGATATTGATAATGATAACGGCATTTTCTAGGAGTTTGCACTTAGATTCTATGAATTTTTATAATTTCCATGTCCACGCACTTTTAGAAATGTACCTAATACCTTTATACTATTAGGTAATAGATTTTGTGTTGTATAATTAATTATCATTATACATCATAGACTTATGATTCATATGATTATTATGAAAAAAGTTCAAATCGATTCGAAATTCATTGCAACAAAATAATAGCAATAACAGTAACCATCAAAAACCATTATATATTAATTATTATGAATAAACGAATAATGGTTCACTTAATTAATTGTGTGAACGATAATGTACCTTAAAAAACTGTCAACTAGTAATGAAATAACGTTAACTAATAATATTTAATAATGCAGTCCAGAAATGATTTAGTTGCTATACAACACGAATCAGTTAGGAATAATCACAAAGTTACTACAAATATTCTAAATTTCTTTAAATAAAACAGTGAGTTGTGAATAATTTTAAATTTGATGTTAATTGGTTATTGTATTTACGCTTTATTGCTTATTGAATTTTTATTACATGGTGGTATCTTATCTTCATGATAATACATTTTTTTTACATGCTATGACATCTTGCTACGTTTATTTTATTATTGTGTTTATTATTCAGAAATATTATACCTAATAAAAAGCTCCAAGACTGAAAGTAAAAACTAATTTATTCTCATTCAAAAACAATGAGTTAACAAAAATAAAAGGAACAATAAATAATATAATATTTAGTTCAGCTGCAACATTTTATACGGTGTTTTGTTTTTAAGTACTCTATAAAACGGTTATGAGTATTATTTTCGGTTTCTAATAGAGTGCAACATCGCATTTTAATGAACGCAATTTGTTGTGATCCTTCTGAAAGGCTCCGTAAAGGCTCCATATTGGACCTGTCGACTTCTAACATTAAGTTTTCCAACTCTTCTGTTAAATGAGTGGAAGAATCGGCCATCTTCCACAATGTCCATATCTTCGTTGCCGGATTATCCTTTAATTTTGATATATAATGGTCGAAAACTTTGCGACATTTTGGATCATCTAAACAATTTTGCATTGAATCATTGAACCTATTGATCTCATCTGATTCGAACTTAATAGCAGATAGAGCAGTTGGTGATGTTGAAGATGAAGCCATTATAAGACATCAAAGGCCTCAAACAATTGAAATTAATTAAGGTGAGTGATTTTAGAACTAAAGAGAACAAAGGGTAAGGTATTATCCAAGTTTTGTTTTAGTATACTCACACTTTGATCCTAATGCACAGGTACTTCGTTCAATAGAACAATGAGAAAATTTCAATTGAAAGATATTATATAGCCTCCATTTATGAAAGATTTTTTTGATGTCTCCGTATATCTGAGTAAACAGATTATAAGATTATCGTAAGATCAAACGAACTTACCTAAGTGAAGTTCGATCTTGATTATATGTAGCACCTTGACCTCAGATCAATCAAATGTAGTACCCTCCTTAATGCCCCAAACTCACACAATTCCAAAGTCAAAAGACTTCGGGCAGATGGCGCTAGTAGGACACTCCTGACGCTATGCCATCACGACTTCATTTACTTTAAAGCCACTGTCGCAATTCCGGGAAAACGGTAACTACCAAGGGATAGGGTGGGACATTGATCATCGGTCAAGGTGCTACATATAATCAAGATCGAACTTCACTTAGGTAAGTTCGTTTGATCTTACGATTATATTATGCACCTTGACCTCAGATCAATCAAATGTAGATGTTTAAAGCTACGATTGCGACAGTACTAACGTGTTCACTGTTGAGGATTTGAAAAAACACAAGTATGCAATACAATGCAAAGCTGACAATGTTTTGAACCAAGAAAAGATTATTAATTATTGGTTACCAACTAAGACTTGTACGAAAAAACACCATTATTAGCTAACGGTGAAAGTAGTGAAGCTACCTGTAGATTTGGACCACTCTGCGGCATGTTTCGTCTTGGTGGCAACGGCATGACGCGTGGAGTGCGTTTTATGTTACCATCAACGCCTGCCTTGCTCGAGGTGGCCTTAATCCAGCGGTTTATGGTTTGCTGCGATGCTTCGACGAAAGGTTTTCTGAACGTCAATGTTACTAATTGGCCTGAATCAAAGTTCGGTGTAATTATCATCCCAAGTTAGCAGTCACGCAAATCTCGCATTTTCGATTGAATTGAGAACCGGTTGCGGCCTATTCCATGAGGACGTTCTGCTTAGGCTCAATATACGAAATTCATATTAAATAGTAATCATTTGGATATTTTCAAGACGAATGAGAAGAAGGGTTAGCCGTCTCTAAGTTCACCAACTTTTGGGTTAAATCTGGGGGAAAGAACTATTTCGGAACCCTATTTTCCTGAAGAGTGAGAACTGTGGAAGGATTCTAATGGTGCTGTACGAGATTGTAGTGGCTCAAGTTGAAAAAAAGACCTTTGAAAACATTTAACCATTTCCTCCTTGCCCTAAGAGGTTGACAGAGAAGGCGCAACGGCGGCTCTTGTAGAGCTAAGCGCTCCGTGAAAACACCCATTCAAACTGGTTCCATTCGATTGAATGCGGCAGTAGACAGTGAAACGAACAGAAGTGTTATAGCTTCCTCAGGAACTTCCCTCATCGCATGAGTGATGAGCTGACCTGACCTGACCTGCCATCAGAGTTATGGTAGGTTAAAGCCGATGCGGTTGGCTGTCGACGGAGGACCATTGAGATCCATTCACGTTGAAAAAACTATTGGACGGTTTATTGTGATGAATGGGATAATGGAACCCATGGCTGTGCAGTCCACTATGGCCCCACAATAAAACACCCCTGCCTTGTTGGTTATAGTTTCCGTAAGTACTCATAAAATGAGTGCCAATAGGAGAAATGCGTAGAACGTCACATCTGACCAGATTTGGGAAAACGTCAACACCAAAATCACTTGTCTGGAGTCTGGAAACCATGACACTAACATCTTACATTTAGTGTTATGTCTGTAAGCAAACATGAAAATCGAGTGCACCAAATGTCTCCCCGATTTCAGCCAAAAACAGAATTGTTTAACTCGAAATTAGTTTCCGGAGTGTGTCCTTGGGATCTAATTAGACGCAAAACCCAGAATACTTGATGTTCGCACCGTAACGTGTACAATTTGCTACGTTATTCAACTTGGAAAGCGGACACCGCGCACACGATTCTGTATGAAATTTACATTGTATAGCCAATTCGGACGAGAATTTCCCAATCCCTCGAGTTTGAAGCAAACATTTCGAGCCGAAGATAGCCATCACTCTCAGATAGCTTTCTGGAAAGTTCCTCTTGATCAAAGAACCATAAAACTTTCGCTTGCTCTCAACACCCTCTCCACTGCAAGATGAATCAAGGGAAATTTCGATTGCCAAATTGTATTGCTGATGCATCCGAAACATTTTTCTCTCACCACTGAAAAACTGCTAAAAGCGATCTAGGCAAACATACGAACTTCGTAAATTCCGTTTGACCTTACGAAGGCTAAGAACTTCGTTCTTTTAAACAGCTTGTTTACGTACACCCGCAACTTCCGCAGGACAACCCGACCAAGCTGATTTAGAGGTTGGCACAATCTCAAATTTTGCAAGCATTGTTTCGTTCGAATTTTCGAAAATTCTCAACAACTCCTTGTTGTTTCTTGAAGGGAGCCGAGTTAGCGAAAGAGAGTTCAACCAAAACCTCCAAAACAAGGAATCTGCATTCCCGGATCGGGATAAGACGCCTTGTTGGTATCGATCACGAACCCTAGTTTGTCAAGCGGCCACTTTTCTCTGTCACATCATCACAGCATTACAGATGCTGCTTCCTAACGATGTCTATGAAATCCTAAAATCCAAGACGTGCATCCGATTGTCAAAAGTGTAACGAGTACTCGTATTCTATTCTAGTCCCCCGTAAATTCCCAGTAACTGAGTAATGGAAGACAACCCCTTCCACTCAGGAAGGAAACCACCGGTTCCATCGTCACACAACAGGAGCCGTGCATAGCCCACATGTACTAGTATTTATTCTAAAATACGAACTTCAAGAAACTCCTCGATTTGTAAAAACCTCTGGAAAGCAGGCACATTTAAATGGGTAAAACGAACTGATTATGTCCTAGACAACACCCAAAAGCGGTCCCAAACCGAGAATTCTCGATTTCTGTGCGTGTTGTACACGTTTTTTCCACCCAAGCTGTTGTTCTTTTTGTCGGGGAAGCGTTGGCGATAGCGATCGCACTTTTTGGCCCGACTCCGAGATTTTCTTGGATTAGGCTACCTCTGACTTTCCACAAATTGAGAGATCGGACCCTTCGAGTCTAAACTCGGTTTTCCCTGCACAGGGAAAACATTTTCAGAGCTTGACACCCCAACTGGATTCTTTGTCGCGTTGACCCGGGCGACTTCCCCGGTCAAGTTTCTGCCAAGTACTTTATCATCGTTGGACTTGTGCCCCGCCTCTTTTTCCTCAAACAGAGACACCGGCTGTCTCGAGCCGAAAGGGTCACCTCATTTTGTGGCTGAACGTTCCATCCTTGCGTCTCTCCATTGCCGATACCGATGATCCAATATCGGGATTTAACGTTGGCGGACCCGCGCCAAGTCACAATTTTTATTGTGCGGATATTCTTCAAGAATTACCCTCCGAATTTTGGACGGAAGAACACGGAAAACTTTCTCCTAACGATCGTACAGGTATTAATTGAAAAATGCTGCGATACGACAGCCGAAATGTCAACGTAATTCATTCCAACGACAACGCGGTCCAAGACGCTCAAAACTTCTTGAGACAGAGAATCAATTTGCAAAGCTTCCTGATTTTCGCTTGAAAAAAGGAATAAAGCTATTCAAAGCACAAGTTAGTCTGAGACTCCCAGAAGAACCCGCCTTTTAAGCCTGAAGAAGCCGAGCACAGAATTCATGTAATTTGCGAGTGGCGTATTCGCCCGCCCATGGGAAGCCACCGTGATCGATGCTGCGTTCGATACTTGGTTTGATGCTTCTAGCATCGACGGCCCGCATGACGCATGCCGGTCCTCCATCCAAAAAACGGGACGCGTTCAACGCTGCTTAGAATCGGGGTCTCCCATCCAAACGTTGGACGCGCTAAATGCTGCTTAGCGCCGGCGACAGACATGACACATGCCGGTCACCCATCCAAAAGGGGGACGCGCTCGATGCTGCTTAGCTTCTAGCATCGGGCGGCCACCCATCCAAACGCCGGCCGCGCTGAACGCTGCTTAGCTTTGAAGACTGACGTCACAGTCGGGCGCTCGCCCAAACAGCTGGGCGCGTTCGTCCTGCTTGACCTTGGCGCTGGTGCGGCGGCCCGACCGGGCCATTTCTCATGTTCACCTAGCACCATTTTCAGAAATTCATACCCCAAGAATTAGCAGGACTGGGCTAACGTAATAATGACTCTGAGACTCCCAGAAATTATCGCCCAAGAGGGGTTGCACCGGATATTTCACCGAAATATGGAACAGTCTGAGACCCCCAGAAACTGTTGCACTAACCTGCTTGCGTAGAGCCTTTTCAAGGATTTTCACATTCACATCGTAGAATTAGCAGAATTGGGCTAACGTGATAATGATTCTGAGACCCCCAGAAATTATCGCCCAAGAGGGGTTGTACCGGA
This sequence comes from Salpingus planirostris, assembly GCA_949788335.1. Classification (NCBI taxonomy): domain Eukaryota; kingdom Metazoa; phylum Arthropoda; class Insecta; order Coleoptera; family Salpingidae; genus Salpingus; species Salpingus planirostris. The sequence continues at coordinate 8,108,079 of OX460917.1, read as the reverse complement.
TATTTCGCCGAAATTCGCGACAGTCTGAGACCCCCAGAAACTGTTGCACTAACCTGCATGCGTAGGGCCATTTCAAAAATTTTCACCTCGTAGAATTAGCCGTATTGGGCCAACGTGATAATGATTCTGAGACCCCCAGAAAGAATTATCGACCCAGAGGAGGTTTCGAGGGATATTTCACCGAAATATGTGCCAGTCTGAGACCCCCAGAACTGTCGCACTACAGTCCAATCTGCACCCTCTCTCCTCTCCTTTCCGTTGGACTCCTTATTTTCTTCGAGGCTTTTCTCGAATACGGCGAGGGAAACGTGTGATGGTTCCGGGTTCGGCCTGCCGGGCCCGAGGCGGACGCGACAAGTTCCAGCCCGACGCCGCCGCCTCTAACCTCACACGAGATTCGCTAGAATCTTCTGATTTCATCTCTGCAAAGAACGATTAATACCTTTTTCAGGTCATCCTAGAAAGCCGACCGTGTCGACGATTAATGACAATGGTTTTCTATCCCCTTTGGTAAGAAAACACACAAAAAACACCTCAACTATGAGTGAACACTTTTTGGAGAACGTGCGAGTTCGACACACGAAGAAAGAATGAAGTCGTGATGGCATAGCGTCAGGAGTGTCCTACTAGCGCCATCTGCCCGAAGTCTTTTGACTTTGGAATTGTGTGAGTTTGGGGCATTAAGGAGGGTACTACATTTGATTGATCTGAGGTCAAGGTGCATAATATAATACGTGGATTATACGTACTATCAGAGATGAGAGAAGTACTCCATAGATATATGATACCGAAAATGAACCAATACGACACCTCGCGGATTAATTTTGAATCAGTCGAAAGTCGTACAGATTTTGGATAATGCAAAGTCCTCTGCTATGGTTTCGCTTACTGGTACCAGTGTTTATTCACACTGCTGGTACTTCTATTAATTTCGGATGAAAATATTTCCAAGTCCCAAATTTCCAAATTAAATTCAATAAAAAAATAACTTCCCGTTAAAATAAAAACGAAATAGTTTTTAGCGGTTTCAGAGCATGCAGGTAATTTTGTCAAGAATAATTTTTTTTGTGAAATCAAAAATAAAAAACTTTTTCCTCCTTGCAACCCCATCCAGGGACATATAGGATGCCATTTTTTTTTGTTCAAATAAAAAAGGGAAATGTACCTACACTAACATCTACTAGAACTTTCAGAACGAAACAAAAAAAAAAACTTTAATACAAAGGCCCTGATTTTCTGTTTTAGGAGATATTGTAGGTTTTTAACCTGTGAAACAATAACTTCATATTGAACTAATAAGTACAAGATCAGAGCGATACTTAATTACGAGGTTTATTACTTAAAATAAAATACTCAGCGCTAGGCACACGATGAGAGCTCAGCGCACTTCGACCACCGTAATTCGTTCAAACCTTCTTCACAATTTGAACAACGTCCTCATCTGCTAATATGTGCTCAAGTCCAACTTTTTGCGGCTGATGTTTAACACTAGAACCCCACACTAAAGCACTGGAAATGAAAAAATATTCAAAATACTCAAAATTGTGGAAATTATACATTAGTACTCACTATTTGAACTCCTTTGCAATGCGTCTATGTAATTTATTGCAAAAATCTTCAACAGAAGTGTGGTCAGAATGCAATACAACTGGAGAATTGTAATCTGGGAGTTATTGGCCTTTCGGCTTTGTATATCTAGAATATTTAAAATCGAGAACTATTTCAAATTTCAGAATAATGAAGAGGCACTCACATTCTGACGAGTTTCAAATATTCCCACATTTTTTCTAAAAGATCATCAAAATTCCATCGGTGGTGAGCAGAAATCGGTACACAATGAGGAATCTTGTAAATCACATCAAGTTCCTCAATACTAATCTGATCTGAAATGTTAAAAAATTTGACTGATTATAAGTCTCGATTAAAATTCACGAAATTACCAATTTTATTGAGCAAATAAATGCAAGGGACGTAAATCCTATTGCCTTCAATAACATCGATGAGGTCATCACTGGTGGCATCGTACTTGAGAGTCACATCGGCGTTATGAATTTTATACTCGGATAAAATCGTCTTGACCGTATCCGAATCGAGTTCAGACTGGGTCACCATGCAGTTCAAGTTGATCCCACCTTTGTCTTTTTTCTTACATTCTTTGTCACACTTACATTACTTGTATAAGTGTATCTCTTTTTAGTTACCCCAATGTGGTTTTCACTTATGAACGTAGCTTTGCAGTAAGTACTCTCTCAATACGGGGGGAAATTTTTCGCTTGTGGTTTTCCTATTGACGGTCGTTTTTCAGGGAGTCCGCGACGGTTTTGGGGTCGATCAAGCGCACGACCGGGAGCGCGCTGTGGACGCCCTGGAAGAAGCGGAAGCGGCCGTTTTCGCCGGACAAAATGGTGATCCCGCTCCCTGTCCCGCATCCGGCGCACATCGCGGTGACGATTTACAATCGCGACTCGGACGATCCGATCCCGCTCGAGTCGGACACGTGCCAGAGCATCCTGCGCGGCGTCGAGGAGAGCCACGTGCCCCTGGAGGAGTCAGGTGCGCCCCCTTTTATTCCGTGCGATCCCCGATCTGTTTGATTTTGACGGTGGATCCGTTCCGTTTCGAAGGTGGCGGCGATTCGTTGGAGACGAGTTCCGGCTCGGAGACGCTGGACAGTCCGCGCAACAACGAGGTGGAGGTGTCGGCCGTTCGAGATTCGGCCGAGGGCGACGTCTACCAGTGGACGCTGAATAATTGGGGACAACGGAAACGGAACAATTCGGGCAGCGTCCGGGTCGATCTGGCCAGTCCGGAAGACGTCACCTTGGACAGCGACAGTACCAGGGTTGTGTTTAGTACGTACGGTATGTACGACCGTCTAATAGAGGTCCGAATCTTTTTACGTTTTTAATTTAAGCGATTTTTTGTGTCGATATTGTGATATTGTTTTTGTTCGGTTTTTTCCATCGTTTTTTGAAATCAACAACTTTATCAATCTAATACCTAATACCTTAATTGAATTGCCAGACAATTAAATTAATCAACTGTTTCATTTTATCGATGGGGCCCTTGAAAGACCCAAGTTTAAAACTTTATGATATTGATAATGATAACGGCATTTTCTAGGAGTTTGCACTTAGATTCTATGAATTTTTATAATTTCCATGTCCACGCACTTTTAGAAATGTACCTAATACCTTTATACTATTAGGTAATAGATTTTGTGTTGTATAATTAATTATCATTATACATCATAGACTTATGATTCATATGATTATTATGAAATTCATTGCAACAAAATAATAGCAATAACAGTAACCATCAAAAACCATTATATATTAATTATTATGAATAAACGAATAATGGTTCACTTAATTAATTGTGTGAACGATAATGTACCTTAAAAAACTGTCAACTAGTAATGAAATAACGTTAACTAATAATATTTAATAATGCAGTCCAGAAATGATTTAGTTGCTATACAACACGAATCAGTTAGGAATAATCACAAAGTTACTACAAATATTCTAAATTTCTTTAAATAAAACAGTGAGTTGTGAATAATTTTAAATTTGATGTTAATTGGTTATTGTATTTACGCTTTATTGCTTATTGAATTTTTATTACATGGTGGTATCTTATCTTCATGATAATACATTTTTTTTACATGCTATGACATCTTGCTACGTTTATTTTATTATTGTGTTTATTATTCAGAAATATTATACCTAATAAAAAGCTCCAAGACTGAAAGTAAAAACTAATTTATTCTCATTCAAAAACAATGAGTTAACAAAAATAAAAGGAACAATAAATAATATAATATTTAGTTCAGCTGCAACATTTTATACGGTGTTTTGTTTTTAAGTACTCTATAAAACGGTTATGAGTATTATTTTCGGTTTCTAATAGAGTGCAACATCGCATTTTAATGAACGCAATTTGTTGTGATCCTTCTGAAAGGCTCCGTAAAGGCTCCATATTGGACCTGTCGACTTCTAACATTAAGTTTTCCAACTCTTCTGTTAAATGAGTGGAAGAATCGGCCATCTTCCACAATGTCCATATCTTCGTTGCCGGATTATCCTTTAATTTTGATATATAATGGTCGAAAACTTTGCGACATTTTGGATCATCTAAACAATTTTGCATTGAATCATTGAACCTATTGATCTCATCTGATTCGAACTTAATAGCAGATAGAGCAGTTGGTGATGTTGAAGATGAAGCCATTATAAGACATCAAAGGCCTCAAACAATTGAAATTAATTAAGGTGAATGATTTTAGAACTAAAGAGAACAAAGGGTAAGGTATTATCCAAGTTTTGTTTTAGTATACTCACACTTTGATCCTAATGCACAGGTACTTCGTTCAATAGAACAATGAGAAAATTTCAATTGAAAGATATTATATAGCCTCCATTTATGAAAGATTTTTTTGATGTCTCCGTATATCTGAGTAAACAGATTATAAGATTATCGTAAGATCAAACGAACTTACCTAAGTGAAGTTCGATCTTGATTATATGTAGCACCTTGACCTCAGATCAATCAAATGTAGTACCCTCCTTAATGCCCCAAAATCACACAATTCCAAAGTCAAAAGACTTCGGGCAGATGGCGCTAGTAGGACACTCCTGACGCTATGCCATCACGACTTCATTTACTTTAAAGCCACTGTCGCAATTCCGGGAAAACGGTAACTACCAAGGGATAGGGTGGGACATTGATCATCGGTCAAGGTGCTACATATAATCAAGATCGAACTTCACTTAGGTAAGTTCGTTTGATCTTACGATTATATTATGCACCTTGACCTCAGATCAATCAAATGTAGATGTTTAAAGCTACGATTGCGACAGTACTAACGTGTTCACTGTTGAGGATTTGAAAAAACACAAGTATGCAATACAATGCAAAGCTGACAATGTTTTGAACCAAGAAAAGATTATTAATTATTGGTTACCAACTAAGACTTGTACGAAAAAACACCATTATTAGCTAACGGTGAAAGTAGTGAAGCTACCTGTAGATTTGGACCACTCTGCGGCATGTTTCGTCTTGGTGGCAACGGCATGACGCGTGGAGTGCGTTTTATGTTACCATCAACGCCTGCCTTGCTCGAGGTGGCCTTAATCCAGCGGTTTATGGTTTGCTGCGATGCTTCGACGAAAGGTTTTCTGAACGTCAATGTTACTAATTGGCCTGAATCAAAGTTCGGTGTAATTATCATCCCAAGTTAGCAGTCACGCAAATCTCGCATTTTCGATTGAATTGAGAACCGGTTGCGGCCTATTCCATGAGGACGTTCTGCTTAGGCTCAATATACGAAATTCATATTAAATAGTAATCATTTGGATATTTTCAAGACGAATGAGAAGAAGGGTTAGCCGTCTCTAAGTTCACCAACTTTTGGGTTAAATCTGGGGGAAAGAACTATTTCGGAACCCTATTTTCCTGAAGAGTGAGAACTGTGGAAGGATTCTAATGGTGCTGTACGAGATTGTAGTGGCTCAAGTTGAAAAAAAGACCTTTGAAAACATTTAACCATTTCCTCCTTGCCCTAAGAGGTTGACAGAGAAGGCGCAACGGCGGCTCTTGTAGAGCTAAGCGCTCCGTGAAAACACCCATTCAAACTGGTTCCATTCGATTGAATGCGGCAGTAGACAGTGAAACGAACAGAAGTGTTATAACTTCCTCAGGAACTTCCCTCATCGCATGAGTGATGAGCTGACCTGACCTGACCTGCCATCAGAGTTATGGTAGGTTAAAGCCGATGCGGTTGGCTGTCGACGGAGGACCATTGAGATCCATTCACGTTGAAAAAACTATTGGACGGTTTATTGTGATGAATGGGATAATGGAACCCATGGCTGTGCAGTCCACTATGGCCCCACAATAAAACACCCCTGCCTTGTTGGTTATAGTTTCCGTAAGTACTCATAAAATGAGTGCCAATAGGAGAAATGCGTAGAACGTCACATCTGACCAGATTTGGGAAAACGTCAACACCAAAATCACTTGTCTGGAGTCTGGAAACCATGACACTAACATCTTACATTTAGTGTTATGTCTGTAAGCAAACATGAAAATCGAGTGCACCAAATGTCTCCCCGATTTCAGCCAAAAACAGAATTGTTTAACTCGAAATTAGTTTCCGGAGTGTGTCCTTGGGATCTAATTAGACGCAAAACCCAGAATACTTGATGTTCGCACCGTAACGTGTACAATTTGCTACGTTATTCAACTTGGAAAGCGGACACCGCGCACACGATTCTGTATGAAATTTACATTGTATAGCCAATTCGGACGAGAATTTCCCAATCCCTCGAGTTTGAAGCAAACATTTCGAGCCGAAGATAGCCATGACTCTCAGATAGCTTTCTGGAAAGTTCCTCTTGATCAAAGAACCATAAAACTTTCGCTTGCTCTCAACACCCTCTCCACTGCAAGATGAATCAAGGGAAATTTCGATTGCCAAATTGTATTGCTGATGCATCCGAAACATTTTTCTCTCACCACTGAAAAACTGCTAAAAGCGATCTAGGCAAACATACGAACTTCGTAAATTCCGTTTGACCTTACGAAGGCTAAGAACTTCGTTCTTTTAAACAGCTTGTTTACGTACACCCGCAACTTCCGCAGGACAACCCGACCAAGCTGATTTAGAGGTTGGCACAATCTCAAATTTTGCAAGCATTGTTTCGTTCGAATTTTCGAAAATTCTCAACAACTCCTTGTTGTTTCTTGAAGGGAGCCGAGTTAGCGAAAGAGAGTTCAACCAAAACCTCCAAAACAAGGAATCTGCATTCCCGGATCGGGATAAGACGCCTTGTTGGTATCGATCACGAACCCTAGTTTGTCAAGCGGCCACTTTTCTCTGTCACATCATCACAGCATTACAGATGCTGCTTCCTAACGATGTCTATGAAATCCTAAAATCCAAGACGTGCATCCGATTGTCAAAAGTGTAACGAGTACTCGTATTCTATTCTAGTCCCCCGTAAATTCCCAGTAACTGAGTAATAGAAGACAACCCCTTCCACTCAGGAAGGAAACCACCGGTTCCATCGTCACACAACAGGAGCCGTGCATAGCCCACATGTACTAGTATTTATTCTAAAATACGAACTTCAAGAAACTCCTCGATTTGTAAAAACCTCTGGAAAGCAGGCACATTTAAATGGGTAAAACGAACTGATTATGTCCTAGACAACACCCAAAAGCGGTCCCAAACCGAGAATTCTCGATTTCTGTGCGTGTTGTACACGTTTTTTCCACCCAAGCTGTTGTTCTTTTTGTCGGGGAAGCGTTGGCGATAGCGATCGCACTTTTTGGCCCGACTCCGAGATTTTCTTGGATTAGGCTACCTCTGACTTTCCACAAATTGAGAGATCGGACCCTTCGAGTCTAAACTCGGTTTTCCCTGCACAGGGAAAACATTTTCAGAGCTTGACACCCCAACTGGATTCTTTGTCGCGTTGACCCGGGCGACTTCCCCGGTCAAGTTTCTGCCAAGTACTTTATCATCGTTGGACTTGTGCCCCGCCTCTTTTTCCTCAAACAGAGACACCGGCTGTCTCGAGCCGAAAGGGTCACCTCATTTTGTGGCTGAACGTTCCATCCTTGCGTCTCTCCATTGCCGATACCGATGATCCAATATCGGGATTTAACGTTGGCGGACCCGCGCCAAGTCACAATTTTTATTGTGCGGATATTCTTCAAGAATTACCCTCCGAATTTTGGACGGAAGAACACGGAAAACTTTCTCCTAACGATCGTACAGGAATTAATTGAAAAATGCTGCGATACGACAGCCGAAATGTCAACGTAATTCATTCCAACGACAACGCGGTCCAAGACGCTCAAAACTTCTTGAGACAGAGAATCAATTTGCAAAGCTTCCTGATTTTCGCTTGAAAAAAGGAATAAAGCTATTCAAAGCACAAGTTAGTCTGAGACTCCCAGAAGAACCCGCCTTTTAAGCCTGAAGAAGCCGAGCACAGAATTCATGTAATTTGCGAGTGGCGTATTCGCCCGCCCATGGGAAGCCACCGTGATCGATGCTGCGTTCGATACTTGGTTTGATGCTTCTAGCATCGACGGCCCGCATGACGCATGCCGGTCCTCCATCCAAAAAACGGGACGCGTTCAACGCTGCTTAGAATCGGGGTCTCCCATCCAAACGTTGGACGCGCTAAATGCTGCTTAGCGCCGGCGACAGACATGACACATGCCGGTCACCCATCCAAAAGGGGGACGCGCTCGATGCTGCTTAGCTTCTAGCATCGGGCGGCCACCCATCCAAACACCGGCCGCGCTGAACGCTGCTTAGCTTTGAAGACTGACGTCACAGTCGGGCGCTCGCCCAAACAGCTGGGCGCGTTCGTCCTGCTTGACCTTGGCGCTGGTGCGGCGGCCCGACCGGGCCATTTCTCATGTTCACCTAGCACCATTTTCAGAAATTCATACCCCAAGAATTAGCAGGACTGGGCTAACGTAATAATGACTCTGAGACTCCCAGAAATTATCGCCCAAGAGGGGTTGCACCGGATATTTCACCGAAATATGGAACAGTCTGAGACCCCCAGAAACTGTTGCACTAACCTGCTTGCGTAGAGCCTTTTCAAGGATTTTCACATTCACATCGTAGAATTAGCAGAATTGGGCTAACGTGATAATGATTCTGAGACCCCCAGAAATTATCGCCCAAGAGGGGTTGTACCGGATATTTCACCGAAATTCGCGACAGTCTGAGACCCCCAGAAACTGTTGCACTAACCTGCATGCGTAGGGCCAATTCAAAAATTTTCACCTCGTAGAATTAGCCGTATTGGGCCAACGTGATAATGATTCTGAGACCCCCAGAAAGAATTATCGACCCAGAGGAGGTTTCGAGGGATATTTCACCGAAATATGTGCCAGTCTGAGACCCCCAGAACTGTCGCACTACAGTCCAATCTGCACCCTCTCTCCTCTCCTTTCCGTTGGACTCTTTATTTTCTTCGAGGCTTTTCTCGAATACGGCGAGGGAAACGTGTGATGGTTCCGGGTTCGGCCTGCCGGGCCCGAGGCGGACGCGACAAGTTCCAGCCCGACGCCGCCGCCTCTAACCTCACACGAGATTCGCTAGAATCTTCTGATTTCATCTCTGCAAAGAACGATTAATACCTTTTTCAGGTCATCCTAGAAAGCCGACCGTGTCGACGATTAATGACAATGGTTTTCTATCCCCTTTGGTAAGAAAACACACAAAAAACACCTCAACTATGAGTGAACACTTTTTGGAGAACGTGCGAGTTCGACACACGAAGAAAGAATGAAGTCGTGATGGCATAGCGTCAGGAGTGTCCTACTAGCGCCATCTGCCCGAAGTCTTTTGACTTTGGAATTGTGTGAGTTTGGGGCATTAAGGAGGGTACTACATTTGATTGATCTGAGGTCAAGGTGCATAATATAATACGTGGATTATACGTACTATCAGAGATGAGAGAAGTACTCCATAGATATATGATACCGAAAATGAACCAATACGACACCTCGCGGATTAATTTTGAATCAGTCGAAAGTCGTACAGATTTTGGATAATGCAAAGTCCTCTGCTATGGTTTCGCTTACTGGTACCAGTGTTTATTCACACTGCTGGTACTTCTATTAATTTCGGATGAAGATATTTCCAAGTCCCAAATTTCCAAATTAAATTCAATAAAAAAATAACTTCCCGTTAAAATAAAAACGAAATAGTTTTTAGCGGTTTCAGAGCATGCAGGCAATTTTGTCAAGAATAATTTTTTCTGTGAAATCAAAAATAAAAAACTTTTTCCTCTTTGCAACCCCATCCAGGGACATATAGGATGCCATTTTTTTTTGTTCAAATAAAAAAGGGAAATGTACCTACACTAACATCTACTAGAACTTTCAGAACGAAACAAAAAAAAAACTTTAATACAAAGGCCCTGATTTTCTGTTTTAGGAGATATTCTAGGTTTTTAACCTGTGAAACAATAACTTCATATTGAACTAATAAGTACAAGATCAGAGCGATACTTAATTACGAGGTTTATTACTTAAAATAAAATACTCAGCGCTAGGCACACGATGAGAGCTCAGCGCACTTCGACCACCGTAATTCGTTCAAACCTTCTTCACAATTTGAACAACGTCCTCATCTGCTAATATGTGCTCAAGTCCAACTTTTTGCGGCTGATGTTTAACACTAGAACCCCACACTAAAGCACTGGAAATGAAAAAATATTCAAAATACTCAAAATTGTGGAAATTATACATTAGTACTCACTATTTGAACTCCTTTGCAATGCTTCTATGTAATTTATTGCAAAAATCTTCAACAGAAGTGTGGTCAGAATGCAATACAACTGGAGAATTGTAATCTGGGAGTTATTGGCCTTTCGGCTTTGTATATCTAGAATATTTAAAATCGAGAACTATTTCAAATTTCAGAATAATGAAGAGGCACTCACATTCTGACGAGTTTCAAATATTCCCACATTTTTTCTAAAAGATCATCAAATATCCATCGGTGGTGAGCAGAAATCGGTACACAATGAGGAATCTTGTAAATCACATCAAGTTCCTCAATACTAATCTGATCTGAAATGTTAAAAAATTCGACTGATTATAAGTCTCGATTAAAATTCACGAAATTACCAATTTTATTGAGCAAATAAATGCAAGGGACGTAAATCCTATTGCCTTCAATAACATCGATGAGGTCATCACTGGTGGCATCGTACTTGAGAGTCACATCGGCGTTATGAATTTTATACTCGGATAAAATCGTCTTGACCGTATCCGAATCGAGTTCAGACTGGGTCACCATGCAGTTCAAGTTGATCCCACCTTTGTCTTTTTTCTTACATTCTTTGTCACACTTACATTACTTGTATAAGTGTATCTCTTTTTAGTTACCCCAATGTGGTTTTCACTTATGAACGTAGCTTTGCAGTAAGTACTCTCTCAATACGGGGGGAAATTTTTCGCTTGTGGTTTTCCTATTGACGGTCGTTTTTCAGGGAGTCCGCGACGGTTTTGGGGTCGATCAAGCGCACGACCGGGAGCGCGCTGTGGACGCCCTGGAAGAAGCGGAAGCGGCCGTTTTCGCCGGACAAAATGGTGATCCCGCTCCCTGTCCCGCATCCGGCGCACATCGCGGTGACGATTTACAATCGCGACTCGGACGATCCGATCCCGCTCGAGTCGGACACGTGCCAGAGCATCCTGCGCGGCGTCGAGGAGAGCCACGTGCCCCTGGAGGAGTCAGGTGCGCCCCCTTTTATTCCGTGCGATCCCCGATCTGTTTGATTTTGACGGTGGATCCGTTCCGTTTCGAAGGTGGCGGCGATTCGTTGGAGACGAGTTCCGGCTCGGAGACGCTGGACAGTCCGCGCAACAACGAGGTGGAGGTGTCGGCCGTTCGAGATTCGGCCGAGGGCGACGTCTACCAGTGGACGCTGAATAATTGGGGACAACGGAAACGGAACAATTCGGGCAGCGTCCGGGTCGATCTGGCCAGTCCGGAAGACGTCACCTTGGACAGCGACAGTACCAGGGTTGTGTTTAGTACGTACGGTATGTACGACCGTCTAATAGAGGTCCGAATCTTTTTACGTTTTTAATTTAAGCGATTTTTTGTGTCGATATTGTGATATTGTTTTTGTTCGGTTTTTTCCATCGTTTTTTGAAATCAACAACTTTATCAATCTAATACCTAATACCTTAATTGAATTGCCAGACAATTAAATTAATCAACTGTTTCATTTTATCGATGGGGCCCTTGAAAGACCCAAGTTTAAAACTTTATGATATTGATAATGATAACGGCATTTTCTAGGAGTTTGCACTTAGATTCTATGAATTTTTATAATTTCCATGTCCACGCACTTTTAGAAATGTACCTAATACCTTTATACTATTAGGTAATAGATTTTGTGTTGTATAATTAATTATCATTATACATCATAGACTTATGATTCATATGATTATTATGAAAAAAGTTCAAATCGATTCGAAATTCATTGCAACAAAATAATAGCAATAACAGTAACCATCAAAAACCATTATATATTAATTATTATGAATAAACGAATAATGGTTCACTTAATTAATTGTGTGAACGATAATGTACCTTAAAAAACTGTCAACTAGTAATGAAATAACGTTAACTAATAATATTTAATAATGCAGTCCAGAAATGATTTAGTTGCTATACAACACGAATCAGTTAGGAATAATCACAAAGTTACTACAAATATTCTAAATTTCTTTAAATAAAACAGTGAGTTGTGAATAATTTTAAATTTGATGTTAATTGGTTATTGTATTTACGCTTTATTGCTTATTGAATTTTTATTACATGGTGGTATCTTATCTTCATGATAATACATTTTTTTTACATGCTATGACATCTTGCTACGTTTATTTTATTATTGTGTTTATTATTCAGAAATATTATACCTAATAAAAAGCTCCAAGACTGAAAGTAAAAACTAATTTATTCTCATTCAAAAACAATGAGTTAACAAAAATAAAAGGAACAATAAATAATATAATATTTAGTTCAGCTGCAACATTTTATACGGTGTTTTGTTTTTAAGTACTCTATAAAACGGTTATGAGTATTATTTTCGGTTTCTAATAGAGTGCAACATCGCATTTTAATGAACGCAATTTGTTGTGATCCTTCTGAAAGGCTCCGTAAAGGCTCCATATTGGACCTGTCGACTTCTAACATTAAGTTTTCCAACTCTTCTGTTAAATGAGTGGAAGAATCGGCCATCTTCCACAATGTCCATATCTTCGTTGCCGGATTATCCTTTAATTTTGATATATAATGGTCGAAAACTTTGCGACATTTTGGATCATCTAAACAATTTTGCATTGAATCATTGAACCTATTGATCTCATCTGATTCGAACTTAATAGCAGATAGAGCAGTTGGTGATGTTGAAGATGAAGCCATTATAAGACATCAAAGGCCTCAAACAATTGAAATTAATTAAGGTGAATGATTTTAGAACTAAAGAGAACAAAGGGTAAGGTATTATCCAAGTTTTGTTTTAGTATACTCACACTTTGATCCTAATGCACAGGTACTTCGTTCAATAGAACAATGAGAAAATTTCAATTGAAAGATATTATATAGCCTCCATTTATGAAAGATTTTTTTGATGTCTCCGTATATCTGAGTAAACAGATTATAAGATTATCGTAAGATCAAACGAACTTACCTAAGTGAAGTTCGATCTTGATTATATGTAGCACCTTGACCTCAGATCAATCAAATGTAGTACCCTCCTTAATGCCCCAAAATCACACAATTCCAAAGTCAAAAGACTTCGGGCAGATGGCGCTAGTAGGACACTCCTGACGCTATGCCATCACGACTTCATTTACTTTAAAGCCACTGTCGCAATTCCGGGAAAACGGTAACTACCAAGGGATAGGGTGGGACATTGATCATCGGTCAAGGTGCTACATATAATCAAGATCGAACTTCACTTAGGTAAGTTCGTTTGATCTTACGATTATATTATGCACCTTGACCTCAGATCAATCAAATGTAGATGTTTAAAGCTACGATTGCGACAGTACTAACGTGTTCACTGTTGAGGATTTGAAAAAACACAAGTATGCAATACAATGCTGACAATGTTTTGAACCAAGGAAAGATTATTAATTATTGGTTACCAACTAAGACTTGTACGAAAAAACACCATTATTAACGGTGAAAGTAGTGCAGCTACCTGTAGATTTGGACCACTCTGCGGCATGTTTCGTCTTGGTGGCAACGGCATGACGCGTGGAGTGCGTTTTATGTTACCATCAACGCCTGCCTTGCTCGAGGTGGCCTTAATCCAGCGGTTTATGGTTTGCTGCGATGCTTCGACGAAAGGTTTTCTGAACGTCAATGTTACTAATTGGCCTGAATCAAAGTTCGGTGTAATTATCATCCCAAGTTAGCAGTCACGCAAATCTCGCATTTTCGATTGAATTGAGAACCGGTTGCGGCCTATTCCATGAGGACGTTCTGCTTAGGCTCAATATACGAAATTCATATTAAATAGTAATCATTTGGATATTTTCAAGACGAATGAGAAGAAGGGTTAGCCGTCTCTAAGTTCACCAACTTTTGGGTTAAATCTGGGGGAAAGAACTATTTCGGAACCCTATTTTCCTGAAGAGTGAGAACTGTGGAAGGATTCTAATGGTGCTGTACGAGATTGTAGTGGCTCAAGTTGAAAAAAAGACCTTTGAAAACATTTAACCATTTCCTCCTTGCCCTAAGAGGTTGACAGAGAAGGCGCAACGGCGGCTCTTGTAGAGCTAAGCGCTCCGTGAAAACACCCATTCAAACTGGTTCCATTCGATTGAATGCGGCAGTAGACAGTGAAACGAACAGAAGTGTTATAGCTTCCTCAGGAACTTCCCTCATCGCATGAGTGATGAGCTCCTGACCTGACCTGCCATCAGAGTTATGGTAGGTTAAAGCCGATGCGGTTGGCTGTCGACGGAGGACCATTGAGATCCATTCACGTTGAAAAAACTATTGGACGGTTTATTGTGATGAATGGGATAATGGAACCCATGGCTGTGCAGTCCACTATGGCCCCACAATAAAACACCCCTGCCTTGTTGGTTATAGTTTCCGTAAGTACTCATAAAATGAGTGCCAATAGGAGAAATGCGTAGAACGTCACATCTGACCAGATTTGGGAAAACGTCAACACCAAAATCACTTGTCTGGAGTCTGGAAACCATGACACTAACATCTTACATTTAGTGTTATGTCTGTAAGCAAACATGAAAATCGAGTGCACCAAATGTCTCCCCGATTTCAGCCAAAAACAGAATTGTTTAACTCGAAATTAGTTTCCGGAGTGTGTCCTTGGGATCTAATTAGACGCAAAACCCAGAATACTTGATGTTCGCACCGTAACGTGTACAATTTGCTACGTTATTCAACTTGGAAAGCGGACACCGCGCACACGATTCTGTATGAAATTTACATTGTATAGCCAATTCGGACGAGAATTTCCCAATCCCTCGAGTTTGAAGCAAACATTTCGAGCCGAAGATAGCCATCACTCTCAGATAGCTTTCTGGAAAGTTCCTCTTGATCAAAGAACCATAAAACTTTCGCTTGCTCTCAACACCCTCTCCACTGCAAGATGAATCAAGGGAAATTTCGATTGCCAAATTGTATTGCTGATGCATCCGAAACATTTTTCTCTCACCACTGAAAAACTGCTAAAAGCGATCTAGGCAAACATACGAACTTCGTAAATTCCGTTTGACCTTACGAAGGCTAAGAACTTCGTTCTTTTAAACAGCTTGTTTACGTACACCCGCAACTTCCGCAGGACAACCCGACCAAGCTGATTTAGAGGTTGGCACAATCTCAAATTTTGCAAGCATTGTTTCGTTCGAATTTTCGAAAATTCTCAACAATTCCTTGTTGTTTCTTGAAGGGAGCCGAGTTAGCGAAAGAGAGTTCAACCAAAACCTCCAAAACAAGGAATCTGCATTCCCGGATCGGGATAAGACGCCTTGTTGGTATCGATCACGAACCCTAGTTTGTCAAGCGGCCACTTTTCTCTGTCACATCATCACAGCATTACAGATGCTGCTTCCTAACGATGTCTATGAAATCCTAAAATCCAAGACGTGCATCCGATTGTCAAAAGTGTAACGAGTACTCGTATTCTATTCTAGTCCCCCGTAAATTCCCAGTAACTGAGTAATGGAAGACAACCCCTTCCACTCAGGAAGGAAACCACCGGTTCCATCGTCACACAACAGGAGCCGTGCATAGCCCACATGTACTAGTATTTATTCTAAAATACGAACTTCAAGAAACTCCTCGATTTGTAAAAACCTCTGGAAAGCAGGCACATTTAAATGGGTAAAACGAACTGATTATGTCCTAGACAACACCCAAAAGCGGTCCCAAACCGAGAATTCTCGATTTCTGTGCGTGTTGTACACGTTTTTTCCACCCAAGCTGTTGTTCTTTTTGTCGGGGAAGCGTTGGCGATAGCGATCGCACTTTTTGGCCCGACTCCGAGATTTTCTTGGATTAGGCTACCTCTGACTTTCCACAAATTGAGAGATCGGACCCTTCGAGTCTAAACTCGGTTTTCCCTGCACAGGGAAAACATTTTCAGAGCTTGACACCCCAACTGGATTCTTTGTCGCGTTGACCCGGGCGACTTCCCCGGTCAAGTTTCTGCCAAGTACTTTATCATCGTTGGACTTGTGCCCCGCCTCTTTTTCCTCAAACAGAGACACCGGCTGTCTCGAGCCGAAAGGGTCACCTCATTTTGTGGCTGAACGTTCCATCCTTGCGTCTCTCCATTGCCGATACCGATGATCCAATATCGGGATTTAACGTTGGCGGACCCGCGCCAAGTCACAATTTTTATTGTGCGGATATTCTTCAAGAATTACCCTCCGAATTTTGGACGGAAGAACACGGAAAACTTTCTCCTAACGATCGTACAGGAATTAATTGAAAAATGCTGCGATACGACAGCCGAAATGTCAACGTAATTCATTCCAACGACAACGCGGTCCAAGACGCTCAAAACTTCTTGAGACAGAGAATCAATTTGCAAAGCTTCCTGATTTTCGCTTGAAAAAAGGAATAAAGCTATTCAAAGCACAAGTTAGTCTGAGACTCCCAGAAGAACCCGCCTTTTAAGCCTGAAGAAGCCGAGCACAGAATTCATGTAATTTGCGAGTGGCGTATTCGCCCGCCCATGGGAAGCCACCGTGATCGATGCTGCGTTCGATACTTGGTTTGATGCTTCTAGCATCGACGGCCCGCATGACGCATGCCGGTCCTCCATCCAAAAAACGGGACGCGTTCAACGCTGCTTAGAATCGGGGTCTCCCATCCAAACGTTGGACGCGCTAAATGCTGCTTAGCGCCGGCGACAGACATGACACATGCCGGTCACCCATCCAAAAGGGGGACGCGCTCGATGCTGCTTAGCTTCTAGCATCGGGCGGCCACCCATCCAAACGCCGGCCGCGCTGAACGCTGCTTAGCTTTGAAGACTGACGTCACAGTCGGGCGCTCGCCCAAACAGCTGGGCGCGTTCGTCCTGCTTGACCTTGGCGCTGGTGCGGCGGCCCGACCGGGCCATTTCTCATGTTCACCTAGCACCATTTTCAGAAATTCATACCCCAAGAATTAGCAGGACTGGGCTAACGTAATAATGACTCTGAGACTCCCAGAAATTATCGCCCAAGAGGGGTTGCACCGGATATTTCACCGAAATATGGAACAGTCTGAGACCCCCAGAAACTGTTGCACTAACCTGCTTGCGTAGAGCCTTTTCAAGGATTTTCACATTCACATCGTAGAATTAGCAGAATTGGGCTAACGTGATAATGATTCTGAGACCCCCAGAAATTATCGCCCAAGAGGGGTTGTACCGGATATTTCGCCGAAATTCGCGACAGTCTGAGACCCCCAGAAACTGTTGCACTAACCTGCATGCGTAGGGCCATTTCAAAAATTTTCACCTCGTAGAATTAGCCGTATTGGGCCAACGTGATAATGATTCTGAGACCCCCAGAAAGAATTATCGACCCAGAGGAGGTTTCGAGGGATATTTCACCGAAATATGTGCCAGTCTGAGACCCCCAGAACTGTCGCACTACAGTCCAATCTGCACCCTCTCTCCTCTCCTTTCCGTTGGACTCCTTATTTTCTTCGAGGCTTTTCTCGAATACGGCGAGGGAAACGTGTGATGGTTCCGGGTTCGGCCTGCCGGGCCCGAGGCGGACGCGACAAGTTCCAGCCCGACGCCGCCGCCTCTAACCTCACACGAGATTCGCTAGAATCTTCTGATTTCATCTCTGCAAAGAACGATTAATACCTTTTTCAGGTCATCCTAGAAAGCCGACCGTGTCGACGATTAATGACAATGGTTTTCTATCCCCTTTGGTAAGAAAACACACAAAAAACACCTCAACTATGAGTGAACACTTTTTGGAGAACGTGCGAGTTCGACACACGAAGAAAGAATGAAGTCGTGATGGCATAGCGTCAGGAGTGTCCTACTAGCGCCATCTGCCCGAAGTCTTTTGACTTTGGAATTGTGTGAGTTTGGGGCATTAAGGAGGGTACTACATTTGATTGATCTGAGGTCAAGGTGCATAATATAATACGTGGATTATACGTACTATCAGAGATGAGAGAAGTACTCCATAGATATATGATACCGAAAATGAACCAATACGACACCTCGCGGATTAATTTTGAATCAGTCGAAAGTCGTACAGATTTTGGATAATGCAAAGTCCTCTGCTATGGTTTCGCTTACTGGTACCAGTGTTTATTCACACTGCTGGTACTTCTATTAATTTCGGATGAAAATATTTCCAAGTCCCAAATTTCCAAATTAAATTCAATAAAAAAATAACTTCCCGTTAAAATAAAAACGAAATAGTTTTTAGCGGTTTCAGAGCATGCAGGCAATTTTGTCAAGAATAATTTTTTCTGTGAAATCAAAAATAAAAAACTTTTTCCTCTTTGCAACCCCATCCAGGGACATATAGGATGCCATTTTTTTTTGTTCAAATAAAAAAGGGAAATGTACCTACACTAACATCTACTAGAACTTTCAGAACGAAACAAAAAAAAAAACTTTAATACAAAGGCCCTGATTTTCTGTTTTAGGAGATATTGTAGGTTTTTAACCTGTGAAACAATAACTTCATATTGAACTAATAAGTACAAGATCAGAGCGATACTTAATTACGAGGTTTATTACTTAAAATAAAATACTCAGCGCTAGGCACACGATGAGAGCTCAGCGCACTTCGACCACCGTAATTCGTTCAAACCTTCTTCACAATTTGAACAACGTCCTCATCTGCTAATATGTGCTCAAGTCCAACTTTTTGCGGCTGATGTTTAACACTAGAACCCCACACTAAAGCACTGGAAATGAAAAAATATTCAAAATACTCAAAATTGTGGAAATTATACATTAGTACTCACTATTTGAACTCCTTTGCAATGCTTCTATGTAATTTATTGCAAAAATCTTCAACAGAAGTGTGGTCAGAATGCAATACAACTGGAGAATTGTAATCTGGGAGTTATTGGCCTTTCGGCTTTGTATATCTAGAATATTTAAAATCGAGAACTATTTCAAATTTCAGAATAATGAAGAGGCACTCACATTCTGACGAGTTTCAAATATTCCCACATTTTTTCTAAAAGATCATCAAAATTCCATCGGTGGTGAGCAGAAATCGGTACACAATGAGGAATCTTGTAAATCACATCAAGTTCCTCAATACTAATCTGATCTGAAATGTTAAAAAATTCGACTGATTATAAGTCTCGATTAAAATTCACGAAATTACCAATTTTATTGAGCAAATAAATGCAAGGGACGTAAATCCTATTGCCTTCAATAACATCGATGAGGTCATCACTGGTGGCATCGTACTTGAGAGTCACATCGGCGTTATGAATTTTATACTCGGATAAAATCGTCTTGACCGTATCCGAATCGAGTTCAGACTGGGTCACCATGCAGTTCAAGTTGATCCCACCTTTGTCTTTTTTCTTACATTCTTTGTCACACTTACATTACTTGTATAAGTGTATCTCTTTTTAGTTACCCCAATGTGGTTTTCACTTATGAACGTAGCTTTGCAGTAAGTACTCTCTCAATACGGGGGGAAATTTTTCGCTTGTGGTTTTCCTATTGACGGTCGTTTTTCAGGGAGTCCGCGACGGTTTTGGGGTCGATCAAGCGCACGACCGGGAGCGCGCTGTGGACGCCCTGGAAGAAGCGGAAGCGGCCGTTTTCGCCGGACAAAATGGTGATCCCGCTCCCTGTCCCGCATCCGGCGCACATCGCGGTGACGATTTACAATCGCGACTCGGACGATCCGATCCCGCTCGAGTCGGACACGTGCCAGAGCATCCTGCGCGGCGTCGAGGAGAGCCACGTGCCCCTGGAGGAGTCAGGTGCGCCCCCTTTTATTCCGTGCGATCCCCGATCTGTTTGATTTTGACGGTGGATCCGTTCCGTTTCGAAGGTGGCGGCGATTCGTTGGAGACGAGTTCCGGCTCGGAGACGCTGGACAGTCCGCGCAACAACGAGGTGGAGGTGTCGGCCGTTCGAGATTCGGCCGAGGGCGACGTCTACCAGTGGACGCTGAATAATTGGGGACAACGGAAACGGAACAATTCGGGCAGCGTCCGGGTCGATCTGGCCAGTCCGGAAGACGTCACCTTGGACAGCGACAGTACCAGGGTTGTGTTTAGTACGTACGGTATGTACGACCGTCTAATAGAGGTCCGAATCTTTTTACGTTTTTAATTTAAGCGATTTTTTGTGTCGATATTGTGATATTGTTTTTGTTCGGTTTTTTCCATCGTTTTTTGAAATCAACGACTTTATCAATCTAATACCTAATACCTTAATTGAATTGCCAGACAATTAAATTAATCAACTGTTTCATTTTATCGATGGGGCCCTTGAAAGACCCAAGTTTAAAACTTTATGATATTGATAATGATAACGGCATTTTCTAGGAGTTTGCACTTAGATTCTATGAATTTTTATAATTTCCATGTCCACGCACTTTTAGAAATGTACCTAATACCTTTATACTATTAGGTAATAGATTTTGTGTTGTATAATTAATTATCATTATACATCATAGACTTATGATTCATATGATTATTATGAAAAAAGTTCAAATCGATTCGAAATTCATTGCAACAAAATAATAGCAATAACAGTAACCATCAAAAACCATTATATATTAATTATTATGAATAAACGAATAATGGTTCACTTAATTAATTGTGTGAACGATAATGTACCTTAAAAAACTGTCAACTAGTAATGAAATAACGTTAACTAATAATATTTAATAATGCAGTCCAGAAATGATTTAGTTGCTATACAACACGAATCAGTTAGGAATAATCACAAAGTTACTACAAATATTCTAAATTTCTTTAAATAAAACAGTGAGTTGTGAATAATTTTAAATTTGATGTTAATTGGTTATTGTATTTACGCTTTATTGCTTATTGAATTTTTATTACATGGTGGTATCTTATCTTCATGATAATACATTTTTTTTACATGCTATGACATCTTGCTACGTTTATTTTATTATTGTGTTTATTATTCAGAAATATTATACCTAATAAAAAGCTCCAAGACTGAAAGTAAAAACTAATTTATTCTCATTCAAAAACAATGAGTTAACAAAAATAAAAGGAACAATAAATAATATAATATTTAGTTCAGCTGCAACATTTTATACGGTGTTTTGTTTTTAAGTACTCTATAAAACGGTTATGAGTATTATTTTCGGTTTCTAATAGAGTGCAACATCGCATTTTAATGAACGCAATTTGTTGTGATCCTTCTGAAAGGCTCCGTAAAGGCTCCATATTGGACCTGTCGACTTCTAACATTAAGTTTTCCAACTCTTCTGTTAAATGAGTGGAAGAATCGGCCATCTTCCACAATGTCCATATCTTCGTTGCCGGATTATCCTTTAATTTTGATATATAATGGTCGAAAACTTTGCGACATTTTGGATCATCTAAACAATTTTGCATTGAATCATTGAACCTATTGATCTCATCTGATTCGAACTTAATAGCAGATAGAGCAGTTGGTGATGTTGAAGATGAAGCCATTATAAGACATCAAAGGCCTCAAACAATTGAAATTAATTAAGGTGAATGATTTTAGAACTAAAGAGAACAAAGGGTAAGGTATTATCCAAGTTTTGTTTTAGTATACTCACACTTTGATCCTAATGCACAGGTACTTCGTTCAATAGAACAATGAGAAAATTTCAATTGAAAGATATTATATAGCCTCCATTTATGAAAGATTTTTTTGATGTCTCCGTATATCTGAGTAAACAGATTATAAGATTATCGTAAGATCAAACGAACTTACCTAAGTGAAGTTCGATCTTGATTATATGTAGCACCTTGACCTCAGATCAATCAAATGTAGTACCCTCCTTAATGCCCCAAACTCACACAATTCCAAAGTCAAAAGACTTCGGGCAGATGGCGCTAGTAGGACACTCCTGACGCTATGCCATCACGACTTCATTTACTTTAAAGCCACTGTCGCAATTCCGGGAAAAAGGTTACTACCAAGGGATAGGGTGGGACATTGATCATCGGTCAAGGTGCTACATATAATCAAGATCGAACTTCACTTAGGTAAGTTCGTTTGATCTTACGATTATATTATGCACCTTGACCTCAGATCAATCAAATGTAGATGTTTAAAGCTACGATTGCGACAGTACTAACGTGTTCACTGTTGAGGATTAGAAAAAACACAAGTATGCAATACAATGCAAAGCTGACAATGTTTTGAACCAAGAAAAGATTATTAATTATTGGTTACCAACTAAGACTTGTACGAAAAAACACCATTATTAGCTAACGGTGAAAGTAGTGAAGCTACCTGTAGATTTGGACCACTCTGCGGCATGTTTCGTCTTGGTGGCAACGGCATGACGCGTGGAGTGCGTTTTATGTTACCATCAACGCCTGCCTTGCTCGAGGTGGCCTTAATCCAGCGGTTTATGGTTTGCTGCGATGCTTCGACGAAAGGTTTTCTGAACGTCAATGTTACTAATTGGCCTGAATCAAAGTTCGGTGTAATTATCATCCCAAGTTAGCAGTCACGCAAATCTCGCATTTTCGATTGAATTGAGAACCGGTTGCGGCCTATTCCATGAGGACGTTCTGCTTAGGCTCAATATACGAAATTCATATTAAATAGTAATCATTTGGATATTTTCAAGACGAATGAGAAGAAGGGTTAGCCGTCTCTAAGTTCACCAATTTTTGGGTTAAATCTGGGGGAAAGAACTATTTCGGAACCCTATTTTCCTGAAGAGTGAGAACTGTGGAAGGATTCTAATGGTGCTGTACGAGATTGTAGTGGCTCAAGTTGAAAAAAAGACCTTTGAAAACATTTAACCATTTCCTCCTTGCCCTAAGAGGTTGACAGAGAAGGCGCAACGGCGGCTCTTGTAGAGCTAAGCGCTCCGTGAAAACACCCATTCAAACTGGTTCCATTCGATTGAATGCGGCAGTAGACAGTGAAACGAACAGAAGTGTTATAGCTTCCTCAGGAACTTCCCTCATCGCATGAGTGATGAGCTGACCTGACCTGACCTGCCATCAGAATTATGGTAGGTTAAAGCCGATGCGGTTGGCTGTCGACGCAGGACCATTGAGATCCATTCACGTTGAAAAAACTATTGGACGGTTTATTGTGATGAATGGGATAATGGAACCCATGGCTGTGCAGTCCACTATGGCCCCACAATAAAACACCCCTGCCTTGTTGGTTATAGTTTCCGTAAGTACTCATAAAATGAGTGCCAATAGGAGAAATGCGTAGAACGTCACATCTGACCAGATTTGGGAAAACGTCAACACCAAAATCACTTGTCTGGAGTCTGGAAACCATGACACTAACATCTTACATTTAGTGTTATGTCTGTAAGCAAACATGAAAATCGAGTGCACCAAATGTCTCCCCGATTTCAGCCAAAAACAGAATTGTTTAACTCGAAATTAGTTTCCGGAGTGTGTCCTTGGGATCTAATTAGACGCAAAACCCAGAATACTTGATGTTCGCACCGTAACGTGTACAATTTGCTACGTTATTCAACTTGGAAAGCGGACACCGCGCACACGATTCTGTATGAAATTTACATTGTATAGCCAATTCGGACGAGAATTTCCCAATCCCTCGAGTTTGAAGCAAACATTTCGAGCCGAAGATAGCCATCACTCTCAGATAGCTTTCTGGAAAGTTCCTCTTGATCAAAGAACCATAAAACTTTCGCTTGCTCTCAACACCCTCTCCACTGCAAGATGAATCAAGGGAAATTTCGATTGCCAAATTGTATTGCTGATGCATCCGAAACATTTTTCTCTCACCACTGAAAAACTGCTAAAAGCGATCTAGGCAAACATACGAACTTCGTAAATTCCGTTTGACCTTACGAAGGCTAAGAACTTCGTTCTTTTAAACAGCTTGTTTACGTACACCCGCAACTTCCGCAGGACAACCCGACCAAGCTGATTTAGAGGTTGGCACAATCTCAAATTTTGCAAGCATTGTTTCGTTCGAATTTTCGAAAATTCTCAACAACTCCTTGTTGTTTCTTGAAGGGAGCCGAGTTAGCGAAAGAGAGTTCAACCAAAACCTCCAAAACAAGGAATCTGCATTCCCGGATCGGGATAAGACGCCTTGTTGGTATCGATCACGAACCCTAGTTTGTCAAGCGGCCACTTTTCTCTGTCACATCATCACAGCATTACAGATGCTGCTTCCTAACGATGTCTATGAAATCCTAAAATCCAAGACGTGCATCCGATTGTCAAAAGTGTAACGAGTACTCGTATTCTATTCTAGTCCCCCGTAAATTCCCAGTAACTGAGTAATGGAAGACAACCCCTTCCACTCAGGAAGGAAACCACCGGTTCCATCGTCACACAACAGGAGCCGTGCATAGCCCACATGTACTAGTATTTATTCTAAAATACGAACTTCAAGAAACTCCTCGATTTGTAAAAACCTCTGGAAAGCAGGCACATTTAAATGGGTAAAACGAACTGATTATGTCCTAGACAACACCCAAAAGCGGTCCCAAACCGAGAATTCTCGATTTCTGTGCGTGTTGTACACGTTTTTTCCACCCAAGCTGTTGTTCTTTTTGTCGGGGAAGCGTTGGCGATAGCGATCGCACTTTTTGGCCCGACTCCGAGATTTTCTTGGATTAGGCTACCTCTGACTTTCCACAAATTGAGAGATCGGACCCTTCGAGTCTAAACTCGGTTTTCCCTGCACAGGGAAAACATTTTCAGAGCTTGACACCCCAACTGGATTCTTTGTCGCGTTGACCCGGGCGACTTCCCCGGTCAAGTTTCTGCCAAGTACTTTATCATCGTTGGACTTGTGCCCCGCCTCTTTTTCCTCAAACAGAGACACCGGCTGTCTCGAGCCGAAAGGGTCACCTCATTTTGTGGCTGAACGTTCCATCCTTGCGTCTCTCCATTGCCGATACCGATGATCCAATATCGGGATTTAACGTTGGCGGACCCGCGCCAAGTCACAATTTTTATTGTGCGGATATTCTTCAAGAATTACCCTCCGAATTTTGGACGGAAGAACACGGAAAACTTTCTCCTAACGATCGTACAGGAATTAATTGAAAAATGCTGCGATACGACAGCCGAAATGTCAACGTAATTCATTCCAACGACAACGCGGTCCAAGACGCTCAAAACTTCTTGAGACAGAGAATCAATTTGCAAAGCTTCCTGATTTTCGCTTGAAAAAAGGAATAAAGCTATTCAAAGCACAAGTTAGTCTGAGACTCCCAGAAGAACCCGCCTTTTAAGCCTGAAGAAGCCGAGCACAGAATTCATGTAATTTGCGAGTGGCGTATTCGCCCGCCCATGGGAAGCCACCGTGATCGATGCTGCGTTCGATACTTGGTTTGATGCTTCTAGCATCGACGGCCCGCATGACGCATGCCGGTCCCCCATCCAAAAAACGGGACGCGTTCAACGCTGCTTAGAATCGGGGTCTCCCATCCAAACGTTGGACGCGCTAAATGCTGCTTAGCGCCGGCGACAGACATGACACATGCCGGTCACCCATCCAAAAGGGGGACGCGCTCGATGCTGCTTAGCTTCTAGCATCGGGCGGCCACCCATCCAAACGCCGGCCGCGCTGAACGCTGCTTAGCTTTGAAGACTGACGTCACAGTCGGGCGCTCGCCCAAACAGCTGGGCGCGTTCGTCCTGCTTGACCTTGGCGCTGGTGCGGCGGCCCGACCGGGCCATTTCTCATGTTCACCTAGCACCATTTTCAGAAATTCATACCCCAAGAATTAGCAGGACTGGGCTAACGTAATAATGACTCTGAGACTCCCAAAAATTATCGCCCAAGAGGGGTTGCACCGGATATTTCACCGAAATATGGAACAGTCTGAGACCCCCAGAAACTGTTGCACTAACCTGCTTGCGTAGAGCCTTTTCAAGGATTTTCACATTCACATCGTAGAATTAGCAGAATTGGGCTAACGTGATAATGATTCTGAGACCCCCAGAAATTATCGCCCAAGAGGGGTTGTACCGGATATTTCGCCGAAATTCGCGACAGTCTGAGACCCCCAGAAACTGTTGCACTAACCTGCATGCGTAGGGCCATTTCAAAAATTTTCACCTCGTAGAATTAGCCGTATTGGGCCAACGTGATAATGATTCTGAGACCCCCAGAAAGAATTATCGACCCAGAGGAGGTTTCGAGGGATATTTCACCGAAATATGTGCCAGTCTGAGACCCCCAGAACTGTCGCACTACAGTCCAATCTGCACCCTCTCTCCTCTCCTTTCCGTTGGACTCCTTATTTTCTTCGAGGCTTTTCTCGAATACGGCGAGGGAAACGTGTGATGGTTCCGGGTTCGGCCTGCCGGGCCCGAGGCGGACGCGACAAGTTCCAGCCCGACGCCGCCGCCTCTAACCTCACACGAGATTCGCTAGAATCTTCTGATTTCATCTCTGCAAAGAACGATTAATACCTTTTTCAGGTCATCCTAGAAAGCCGACCGTGTCGACGATTAATGACAATGGTTTTCTATCCCCTTTGGTAAGAAAACACACAAAAAACACCTCAACTATGAGTGAACACTTTTTGGAGAACGTGCGAGTTCGACACACGAAGAAAGAATGAAGTCGTGATGGCATAGCGTCAGGAGTGTCCTACTAGCGCCATCTGCCCGAAGTCTTTTGACTTTGGAATTGTGTGAGTTTGGGGCATTAAGGAGGGTACTACATTTGATTGATCTGAGGTCAAGGTGCATAATATAATACGTGGATTATACGTACTATCAGAGATGAGAGAAGTACTCCATAGATATATGATACCGAAAATGAACCAATACGACACCTCGCGGATTAATTTTGAATCAGTCGAAAGTCGTACAGATTTTGGATAATGCAAAGTCCTCTGCTATGGTTTCGCTTACTGGTACCAGTGTTTATTCACACTGCTGGTACTTCTATTAATTTCGGATGAAAATATTTCCAAGTCCCAAATTTCCAAATTAAATTCAATAAAAAAATAACTTCCCGTTAAAATAAAAACGAAATAGTTTTTAGCGGTTTCAGAGCATGCAGGCAATTTTGTCAAGAATAATTTTTTCTGTGAAATCAAAAATAAAAAACTTTTTCCTCTTTGCAACCCCATCCAGGGACATATAGGATGCCATTTTTTTTTGTTCAAATAAAAAAGGGAAATGTACCTACACTAACATCTACTAGAACTTTCAGAACGAAACAAAAAAAAAAACTTTAATACAAAGGCCCTGATTTTCTGTTTTAGGAGATATTCTAGGTTTTTAACCTGTGAAACAATAACTTCATATTGAACTAATAAGTACAAGATCAGAGCGATACTTAATTACGAGGTTTATTACTTAAAATAAAATACTCAGCGCTAGGCACACGATGAGAGCTCAGCGCACTTCGACCACCGTAATTCGTTCAAACCTTCTTCACAATTTGAACAACGTCCTCATCTGCTAATATGTGCTCAAGTCCAACTTTTTGCGGCTGATGTTTAACACTAGAACCCCACACTAAAGCACTGGAAATGAAAAAATATTCAAAATACTCAAAATTGTGGAAATTATACATTAGTACTCACTATTTGAACTCCTTTGCAATGCTTCTATGTAATTTATTGCAAAAATCTTCAACAGAAGTGTGGTCAGAATGCAATACAACTGGAGAATTGTAATCTGGGAGTTATTGGCCTTTCGGCTTTGTATATCTAGAATATTTAAAATCGAGAACTATTTCAAATTTCAGAATAATGAAGAGGCACTCACATTCTGACGAGTTTCAAATATTCCCACATTTTTTCTAAAAGATCATCAAAATTCCATCGGTGGTGAGCAGAAATCGGTACACAATGAGGAATCTTGTAAATCACATCAAGTTCCTCAATACTAATCTGATCTGAAATGTTAAAAAATTCGACTGATTATAAGTCTCGATTAAAATTACCAATTTTATTGAGCAAATAAATGCAAGGGACGTAAATCCTATTGCCTTCAATAACATCGATGAGGTCATCACTGGTGGCATCGTACTTGAGAGTCACATCGGCGTTATGAATTTTATA
Source organism: Salpingus planirostris (assembly GCA_949788335.1). NCBI lineage: Eukaryota > Metazoa > Arthropoda > Insecta > Coleoptera > Salpingidae > Salpingus > Salpingus planirostris. The sequence continues at coordinate 8,079,822 of OX460917.1, read as the reverse complement.
CTCGGATAAAATCGTCTTGACCGTATCCGAATCGAGTTCAGACTGGGTCACCATGCAGTTCAAGTTGATCCCACCTTTGTCTTTTTTCTTACATTCTTTGTCACACTTACATTACTTGTATAAGTGTATCTCTTTTTAGTTACCCCAATGTGGTTTTCACTTATGAACGTAGCTTTGCAGTAAGTACTCTCTCAATACGGGGGGAAATTTTTCGCTTGTGGTTTTCCTATTGACGGTCGTTTTTCAGGGAGTCCGCGACGGTTTTGGGGTCGATCAAGCGCACGACCGGGAGCGCGCTGTGGACGCCCTGGAAGAAGCGGAAGCGGCCGTTTTCGCCGGACAAAATGGTGATCCCGCTCCCTGTCCCGCATCCGGCGCACATCGCGGTGACGATTTACAATCGCGACTCGGACGATCCGATCCCGCTCGAGTCGGACACGTGCCAGAGCATCCTGCGCGGCGTCGAGGAGAGCCACGTGCCCCTGGAGGAGTCAGGTGCGCCCCCTTTTATTCCGTGCGATCCCCGATCTGTTTGATTTTGACGGTGGATCCGTTCCGTTTCGAAGGTGGCGGCGATTCGTTGGAGACGAGTTCCGGCTCGGAGACGCTGGACAGTCCGCGCAACAACGAGGTGGAGGTGTCGGCCGTTCGAGATTCGGCCGAGGGCGACGTCTACCAGTGGACGCTGAATAATTGGGGACAACGGAAACGGAACAATTCGGGCAGCGTCCGGGTCGATCTGGCCAGTCCGGAAGACGTCACCTTGGACAGCGACAGTACCAGGGTTGTGTTTAGTACGTACGGTATGTACGACCGTCTAATAGAGGTCCGAATCTTTTTACGTTTTTAATTTAAGCGATTTTTTGTGTCGATATTGTGATATTGTTTTTGTTCGGTTTTTTCCATCGTTTTTTGAAATCAACAACTTTATCAATCTAATACCTAATACCTTAATTGAATTGCCAGACAATTAAATTAATCAACTGTTTCATTTTATCGATGGGGCCCTTGAAAGACCCAAGTTTAAAACTTTATGATATTGATAATGATAACGGCATTTTCTAGGAGTTTGCACTTCGATTCTATGAATTTTTATAATTTCCATGTCCACGCACTTTTAGAAATGTACCTAATACCTTTATACTATTAGGTAATAGATTTTGTGTTGTATAATTAATTATCATTATACATCATAGACTTATGATTCATATGATTATTATGAAAAAAGTTCAAATCGATTCGAAATTCATTGCAACAAAATAATAGCAATAACAGTAACCATCAAAAACCATTATATATTAATTATTATGAATAAACGAATAATGGTTCACTTAATTAATTGTGTGAACGATAATGTACCTTAAAAAACTGTCAACTAGTAATGAAATAACGTTAACTAATAATATTTAATAATGCAGTCCAGAAATGATTTAGTTGCTATACAACACGAATCAGTTAGGAATAATCACAAAGTTACTACAAATATTCTAAATTTCTTTAAATAAAACAGTGAGTTGTGAATAATTTTAAATTTGATGTTAATTGGTTATTGTATTTACGCTTTATTGCTTATTGAATTTTTATTACATGGTGGTATCTTATCTTCATGATAATACATTTTTTTTACATGCTATGACATCTTGCTACGTTTATTTTATTATTGTGTTTATTATTCAGAAATATTATACCTAATAAAAAGCTCCAAGACTGAAAGTAAAAACTAATTTATTCTCATTCAAAAACAATGAGTTAACAAAAATAAAAGGAACAATAAATAATATAATATTTAGTTCAGCTGCAACATTTTATACAGTGTTTTGTTTTTAAGTACTCTATAAAACGGTTATGAGTATTATTTTCGGTTTCTAATAGAGTGCAACATCGCATTTTAATGAACGCAATTTGTTGTGATCCTTCTGAAAGGCTCCGTAAAGGCTCCATATTGGACCTGTCGACTTCTAACATTAAGTTTTCCAACTCTTCTGTTAAATGAGTGGAAGAATCGGCCATCTTCCACAATGTCCATATCTTCGTTGCCGGATTATCCTTTAATTTTGATATATAATGGTCGAAAACTTTGCGACATTTTGGATCATCTAAACAATTTTGCATTGAATCATTGAACCTATTGATCTCATCTGATTCGAACTTAATAGCAGATAGAGCAGTTGGTGATGTTGAAGATGAAGCCATTATAAGACATCAAAGGCCTCAAACAATTGAAATTAATTAAGGTGAATGATTTTAGAACTAAAGAGAACAAAGGGTAAGGTATTATCCAAGTTTTGTTTTAGTATACTCACACTTTGATCCTAATGCACAGGTACTTCGTTCAATAGAACAATGAGAAAATTTCAATTGAAAGATATTATATAGCCTCCATTTATGAAAGATTTTTTTGATGTCTCCGTATATCTGAGTAAACAGATTATAAGATTATCGTAAGATCAAACGAACTTACCTAAGTGAAGTTCGATCTTGATTATATGTAGCACCTTGACCTCAGATCAATCAAATGTAGTACCCTCCTTAATGCCCCAAAATCACACAATTCCAAAGTCAAAAGACTTCGGGCAGATGGCGCTAGTAGGACACTCCTGACGCTATGCCATCACGACTTCATTTACTTTAAAGCCACTGTCGCAATTCCGGGAAAACGGTAACTACCAAGGGATAGGGTGGGACATTGATCATCGGTCAAGGTGCTACATATAATCAAGATCGAACTTCACTTAGGTAAGTTCGTTTGATCTTACGATTATATTATGCACCTTGACCTCAGATCAATCAAATGTAGATGTTTAAAGCTACGATTGCGACAGTACTAACGTGTTCACTGTTGAGGATTTGAAAAAACACAAGTATGCAATACAATGCAAAGCTGACAATGTTTTGAACCAAGAAAAGATTATTAATTATTGGTTACCAACTAAGACTTGTACGAAAAAACACCATTATTAGCTAACGGTGAAAGTAGTGAAGCTACCTGTAGATTTGGACCACTCTGCGGCATGTTTCGTCTTGGTGGCAACGGCATGACGCGTGGAGTGCGTTTTATGTTACCATCAACGCCTGCCTTGCTCAAGGTGGCCTTAATCCAGCGGTTTATGGTTTGCTGCGATGCTTCGACGAAAGGTTTTCTGAACGTCAATGTTACTAATTGGCCTGAATCAAAGTTCGGTGTAATTATCATCCCAAGTTAGCAGTCACGCAAATCTCGCATTTTCGATTGAATTGAGAACCGGTTGCGGCCTATTCCATGAGGACGTTCTGCTTAGGCTCAATATACGAAATTCATATTAAATAGTAATCATTTGGATATTTTCAAGACGAATGAGAAGAAGGGTTAGCCGTCTCTAAGTTCACCAACTTTTGGGTTAAATCTGGGGGAAAGAACTATTTCGGAACCCTATTTTCCTGGACTTATGCCCAGTTCAGCGCGTCCCATTTCAGCGCGCGCCTGAATTCTTCCCATTTCAGCGCGTCTTGACCCAGGTAGACACCAGCAAGTCCCATTTCAGCGCGTCTATTTCAGGTATCCCTTCGTAAAGACCTCCAAGCACATACAATGTGACCTTTATAAGTCATGCCTCCACAGTGGTTGCAAGTATCGCGATTAATTTTTTTTTAAAGTGGGTATCAATTATTTATATCTAGTTCGCCATTCTTTTCTGAAAAATTATCACACAGCAGTCGATAAAATTCCAACCGATCTCGCGGAATTGTCTACAAAGAGAGATGTTTCTGTTAGATCATGGATCAGGGTGTAATAAGTATCAAGTTTATAAATGAATATCACACAAAGATGTAATGAAAAAAATAATTATTTATGACTATACGATATGGTAAAAATCTTGGGTATAATTTGTACATACTACTCACATCATCTATTCTAATTTTTGTATACGGCCTAACTTATCTAAACATGAAGTTAAGGTAATAGTTTTATTTTCATATTCCTCGAGGATTTTTTTTATTTGAGAATCCAACTGGATATAAATTTTCCTCCGTTTTTTTTGCGGCATAAAAAGTTCAGCTCGTTCCAGAATAAAATTGACATCAGCCGCACACCCCTTCAAATGATGAACAAGTTCACAAATATTTGGTTTCTTGTTAATAAACCTATTTAATTTGGAATGCCATGCTTCTACACTGTTCGTTGTCCTATGGCGTTCCTTATGGCAATTCCAAATTTCAACTTCTATTGAGGAATTTTCCAGCCACTGATCTACAAAGTAGTCGTTAAATTCCTCAATTTTGGGATGACTAGGTGCCTCACCCATTACATCTAAAAATCCATCGGAAACATCACATATTGGAATGTGTGCTAAAGCAGCAAGCTTCCTGATGTGCATTTTGATTTCTAGATCTTCCCTATATAATTGCGTTAGTCCCAAGTTTTGTACTTTTCGCCAAATACATTGATTGAAATGAAAATTACACCCTTTTATTGAGCACAACGGGAATGTAGACTTGATCGCAGATATCGCGGAACACTCGAAATCTATTTTTATTGATTTTGGATTCCAGTGAGGTGCGCGATCACGTAAAAGGTTAAATAATCTTGTATATGTATAGGTTTTACGATTAGGAAGTAAACAATATATAATTGGAACAACATTTGTTTCATCTTCGTTGCTTCCAATATCAGCATGAATTGTATAAAGCTGATCAAATTGTATAGAACAACTTTTAAACGTTCCATCCATGAATAAAGTTGGAGAATTGATCAACTTTAATCCTGCAGGAGTCGCGAAACACAATATTCTTTCCTCGGCACCATCATCAATCAATAAAAAGGATTTTTTATTGGGCAATTCCAATAGCTTGGATGGTAGGATGACATCCTGTCTTTTTTTTGATATGGAGGTTGCTCCTAAAGCCTGGATTCGCTCTCTGTACAAGTACGACTTCACAGCGCCAAACAGGGGCACTTCTGTCACGAAGTCGAGTCCTCTATCTTTAACGTTTCGTAATTCTTCGTCAAAAATTTTTGGGATCGATACCATTTCTTCTCTAGCCCTTTTTCTACACTTTTCTAAGCATTTTTTTACTTCTATGGCGGCATCGTTGGGAATACAGGTGTGCTTCCCGGAAGTTGCTATGAAATCACCTTTTTCCGAAGTAGTGAGGCGTCCCTTGCAACCATTCTTATCAGCTTCCATGCACTGCCAATTTTTCGTCGTTTGATTTATTCTTTTAAGACGGTATTGATAACCATCTTGAACGATTATGGGTTTCCCTGCAAATGAACATTAAAAGCTTAATTCTTGGCCAACTTATTCCCATAATTACGTGATTCGTCTAATAGTATACGGTATAGCGAAAATTGACAATTATTTGCCTTTCAGTGAAAATCCCCAAAAGCTAGCCCTTAATCGAATGAATGATAAGTTTCTGTCGCGACCGTTAATTAAAAAAGACCAACTTTGAACAACACATAATACAAAAGCTTGGCACATTACCTTTTGAAGTAGATAAAAATTGAATATTAGAAGAATGATCTCCCGATTGCTCCATAATTATCGAAAAAGTCGATGATTCACAGTGTGGCCTCAAAATTTTGCACTTGCACAAATGTCCGAACTTCTACACCAAGGAAGGTTTCGTTTGAACTGTGGCGATCGAAGACTCCATCCACTTTTCGATTTTATTATTATTATTGTTATTTATATTTGGCTAAAGCCGTATACTCACATCTGCCACTTTCTAATTTCGGCATCTTTTGAAGCTTTTGGACATCTTTTGAACATTCATCTGCTATTTTTATTGCATGACCTTTTTCATTCTTCCAAATTTCGTTTAAGTCACGTACACTTTTCCCCTATTTTTATTACTTATTTTACCCTCATTTCTAAATTTCATCTTTCTCACCAGATCGTCTCGTACCATAGACAAAATAAGAAGAAATTATATAGATTGGTTCCGAAGGTGTGTGATACTAGTTACTTTTTCTTTCACAAAAAGTATGGCGAACTAGATATAAATAATTAATATACCCACCTACTTACTTCCTAAAAAATTAATCGCAATACTTGCGACCACTGTTAGGTAGGTATGTACTTGTAAAGGTCACATTGTATGTGCTTGGAGGTCTTTACGAAGGGTTACCTGAAAGAGACGCGCTGAAATGGGACTTGCTGGCGTCTACCTGGGTCAAGACGCGCTGAAATGGGAAGAATTCGGACGCGCGCTGAAATGGGACGCGCTGAACTGGGAGCACACCTTTTCCTGAAGAGTGAGAACTGTGGAAGGATTCTAATGGTGCTGTACGAGATTGTAGTGGCTCAAGTTGAAAAAAAGACCTTTGAAAACATTTAACCATTTCCTCCTTGCCCTAAGAGGTTGACAGAGAAGGCGCAACGGCGGCTCTTGTAGAGCTAAGCGCTCCGTGAAAACACCCATTCAAACTGGTTCCATTCGATTGAATGCGGCAGTAGACAGTGAAACGAACAGAAGTGTTATAGCTTCCTCAGGAACTTCCCTCATCGCATGAGTGATGAGCTGACCTGACCTGACCTGCCATCAGAGTTATGGTAGGTTAAAGCCGATGCGGTTGGCTGTCGACGGAGGACCATTGAGATCCATTCACGTTGAAAAAACTATTGGACGGTTTATTGTGATGAATGGGATAATGGAACCCATGGCTGTGCAGTCCACTATGGCCCCACAATAAAACACCCCTGCCTTGTTGGTTATAGTTTCCGTAAGTACTCATAAAATGAGTGCCAATAGGAGAAATGCGTAGAACGTCACATCTGACCAGATTTGGGAAAACGTCAACACCAAAATCACTTGTCTGGAGTCTGGAAACCATGACACTAACATCTTACATTTAGTGTTATGTCTGTAAGCAAACATGAAAATCGAGTGCACCAAATGTCTCCCCGATTTCAGCCAAAAACAGAATTGTTTAACTCGAAATTAGTTTCCGGAGTGTGTCCTTGGGATCTAATTAGACGCAAAACCCAGAATACTTGATGTTCGCACCGTAACGTGTACAATTTGCTACGTTATTCAACTTGGAAAGCGGACACCGCGCACACGATTCTGTATGAAATTTACATTGTATAGCCAATTCGGACGAGAATTTCCCAATCCCTCGAGTTTGAAGCAAACATTTCGAGCCGAAGATAGCCATCACTCTCAGATAGCTTTCTGGAAAGTTCCTCTTGATCAAAGAACCATAAAACTTTCGCTTGCTCTCAACACCCTCTCCACTGCAAGATGAATCAAGGGAAATTTCGATTGCCAAATTGTATTGCTGATGCATCCGAAACATTTTTCTCTCACCACTGAAAAACTGCTAAAAGCGATCTAGGCAAACATACGAACTTCGTAAATTCCGTTTGACCTTACGAAGGCTAAGAACTTCGTTCTTTTAAACAGCTTGTTTACGTACACCCGCAACTTCCGCAGGACAACCCGACCAAGCTGATTTAGAGGTTGGCACAATCTCAAATTTTGCAAGCATTGTTTCGTTCGAATTTTCGAAAATTCTCAACAACTCCTTGTTGTTTCTTGAAGGGAGCCGAGTTAGCGAAAGAGAGTTCAACCAAAACCTCCAAAACAAGGAATCTGCATTCCCGGATCGGGATAAGACGCCTTGTTGGTATCGATCACGAACCCTAGTTTGTCAAGCGGCCACTTTTCTCTGTCACATCATCACAGCATTACAGATGCTGCTTCCTAACGATGTCTATGAAATCCTAAAATCCAAGACGTGCATCCGATTGTCAAAAGTGTAACGAGTACTCGTATTCTATTCTAGTCCCCCGTAAATTCCCAGTAACTGAGTAATGGAAGACAACCCCTTCCACTCAGGAAGGAAACCACCGGTTCCATCGTCACACAACAGGAGCCGTGCATAGCCCACATGTACTAGTATTTATTCTAAAATACGAACTTCAAGAAACTCCTCGATTTGTAAAAACCTCTGGAAAGCAGGCACATTTAAATGGGTAAAACGAACTGATTATGTCCTAGACAACACCCAAAAGCGGTCCCAAACCGAGAATTCTCGATTTCTGTGCGTGTTGTACACGTTTTTTCCACCCAAGCTGTTGTTCTTTTTGTCGGGGAAGCGTTGGCGATAGCGATCGCACTTTTTGGCCCGACTCCGAGATTTTCTTGGATTAGGCTACCTCTGACTTTCCACAAATTGAGAGATCGGACCCTTCGAGTCTAAACTCGGTTTTCCCTGCACAGGGAAAACATTTTCAGAGCTTGACACCCCAACTGGATTCTTTGTCGCGTTGACCCGGGCGACTTCCCCGGTCAAGTTTCTGCCAAGTACTTTATCATCGTTGGACTTGTGCCCCGCCTCTTTTTCCTCAAACAGAGACACCGGCTGTCTCGAGCCGAAAGGGTCACCTCATTTTGTGGCTGAACGTTCCATCCTTGCGTCTCTCCATTGCCGATACCGATGATCCAATATCGGGATTTAACGTTGGCGGACCCGCGCCAAGTCACAATTTTTATTGTGCGGATATTCTTCAAGAATTACCCTCCGAATTTTGGACGGAAGAACACGGAAAACTTTCTCCTAACGATCGTACAGGAATTAATTGAAAAATGCTGCGATACGACAGCCGAAATGTCAACGTAATTCATTCCAACGACAACGCGGTCCAAGACGCTCAAAACTTCTTGAGACAGAGAATCAATTTGCAAAGCTTCCTGATTTTCGCTTGAAAAAAGGAATAAAGCTATTCAAAGCACAAGTTAGTCTGAGACTCCCAGAAGAACCCGCCTTTTAAGCCTGAAGAAGCCGAGCACAGAATTCATGTAATTTGCGAGTGGCGTATTCGCCCGCCCATGGGAAGCCACCGTGATCGATGCTGCGTTCGATACTTGGTTTGATGCTTCTAGCATCGACGGCCCGCATGACGCATGCCGGTCCTCCATCCAAAAAACGGGACGCGTTCAACGCTGCTTAGAATCGGGGTCTCCCATCCAAACGTTGGACGCGCTAAATGCTGCTTAGCGCCGGCGACAGACATGACACATGCCGGTCACCCATCCAAAAGGGGGACGCGCTCGATGCTGCTTAGCTTCTAGCATCGGGCGGCCACCCATCCAAACGCCGGCCGCGCTGAACGCTGCTTAGCTTTGAAGACTGACGTCACAGTCGGGCGCTCGCCCAAACAGCTGGGCGCGTTCGTCCTGCTTGACCTTGGCGCTGGTGCGGCGGCCCGACCGGGCCATTTCTCATGTTCACCTAGCACCATTTTCAGAAATTCATACCCCAAGAATTAGCAGGACTGGGCTAACGTAATAATGACTCTGAGACTCCCAGAAATTATCGCCCAAGAGGGGTTGCACCGGATATTTCACCGAAATATGGAACAGTCTGAGACCCCCAGAAACTGTTGCACTAACCTGCTTGCGTAGAGCCTTTTCAAGGATTTTCACATTCACATCGTAGAATTAGCAGAATTGGGCTAACGTGATAATGATTCTGAGACCTCCAGAAATTATCGCCCAAGAGGGGTTGTACCGGATATTTCGCCGAAATTCGCGACAGTCTGAGACCCTCAGAAACTGTTGCACTAACCTGCATGCGTAGGGCCATTTCAAAAATTTTCACCTCGTAGAATTAGCCGTATTGGGCCAACGTGATAATGATTCTGAGACCCCCAGAAAGAATTATCGACCCAGAGGAGGTTTCGAGGGATATTTCACCGAAATATGTGCCAGTCTGAGACCCCCAGAACTGTCGCACTACAGTCCAATCTGCACCCTCTCTCCTCTCCTTTCCGTTGGACTCCTTATTTTCTTCGAGGCTTTTCTCGAATACGGCGAGGGAAACGTGTGATGGTTCCGGGTTCGGCCTGCCGGGCCCGAGGCGGACGCGACAAGTTCCAGCCCGACGCCGCCGCCTCTAACCTCACACGAGATTCGCTAGAATCTTCTGATTTCATCTCTGCAAAGAACGATTAATACCTTTTTCAGGTCATCCTAGAAAGCCGACCGTGTCGACGATTAATGACAATGGTTTTCTATCCCCTTTGGTAAGAAAACACACAAAAAACACCTCAACTATGAGTGAACACTTTTTGGAGAACGTGCGAGTTCGACACACGAAGAAAGAATGAAGTCGTGATGGCATAGCGTCAGGAGTGTCCTACTAGCGCCATCTGCCCGAAGTCTTTTGACTTTGGAATTGTGTGAGTTTGGGGCATTAAGGAGGGTACTACATTTGATTGATCTGAGGTCAAGGTGCATAATATAATACGTGGATTATACGTACTATCAGAGATGAGAGAAGTACTCCATAGATATATGATACCGAAAATGAACCAATACGACACCTCGCGGATTAATTTTGAATCAGTCGAAAGTCGTACAGATTTTGGATAATGCAAAGTCCTCTGCTATGGTTTCGCTTACTGGTACCAGTGTTTATTCACACTGCTGGTACTTCTATTAATTTCGGATGAAAATATTTCCAAGTCCCAAATTTCCAAATTAAATTCAATAAAAAAATAACTTCCCGTTAAAATGAAAACGAAATAGTTTTTAGCGGTTTCAGAGCATGCAGGCAATTTTGTCAAGAATAATTTTTTCTGTGAAATCAAAAATAAAAAACTTTTTCCTCTTTGCAACCCCATCCAGGGACATATAGGATGCCATTTTTTTTTGTTCAAATAAAAAAGGGAAATGCACCTACACTAACATCTACTAGAACTTTCAGAACGAAACAAAAAAAAAAACTTTAGTACAAAGGCCCTGATTTTCTGTTTTAGGAGATATTCTAGGTTTTTAACCTGTGAAACAATAACTTCATATTGAACTAATAAGTACAAGATCAGAGCGATACTTAATTACGAGGTTTATTACTTAAAATAAAATACTCAGCGCTAGGCACACGATGAGAGCTCAGCGCACTTCGACCACCGTAATTCGTTCAAACCTTCTTCACAATTTGAACAACGTCCTCATCTGCTAATATGTGCTCAAGTCCAACTTTTTGCGGCTGATGTTTAACACTAGAACCCCACACTAAAGCACTGGAAATGAAAAAATATTCAAAATACTCAAAATTGTGGAAATTATACATTAGTACTCACTATTTGAACTCCTTTGCAATGCTTCTATGTAATTTATTGCAAAAATCTTCAACAGAAGTGTGGTCAGAATGCAATACAACTGGAGAATTGTAATCTGGGAGTTATTGGCCTTTCGGCTTTGTATATCTAGAATATTTAAAATCGAGAACTATTTCAAATTTCAGAATAATGAAGAGGCACTCACATTCTGACGAGTTTCAAATATTCCCACATTTTTTCTAAAAGATCATCAAAATTCCATCGGTGGTGAGCAGAAATCGGTACACAATGAGGAATCTTGTAAATCACATCAAGTTCCTCAATACTAATCTGATCTGAAATGTTAAAAAATTCGACTGATTATAAGTCTCGATTAAAATTCACGAAATTACCAATTTTATTGAGCAAATAAATGCAAGGGACGTAAATCCTATTGCCTTCAATAACATCGATGAGGTCATCACTGGTGGCATCGTACTTGAGAGTCACATCGGCGTTATGAATTTTATACTCGGATAAAATCGTCTTGACCGTATCCGAATCGAGTTCAGACTGGGTCACCATGCAGTTCAAGTTGATCCCACCTTTGTCTTTTTTCTTACATTCTTTGTCACACTTACATTACTTGTATAAGTGTATCTCTTTTTAGTTACCCCAATGTGGTTTTCACTTATGAACGTAGCTTTGCAGTAAGTACTCTCTCAATACGGGGGGAAATTTTTCGCTTGTGGTTTTCCTATTGACGGTCGTTTTTCAGGGAGTCCGCGACGGTTTTGGGGTCGATCAAGCGCACGACCGGGAGCGCGCTGTGGACGCCCTGGAAGAAGCGGAAGCGGCCGTTTTCGCCGGACAAAATGGTGATCCCGCTCCCTGTCCCGCATCCGGCGCACATCGCGGTGACGATTTACAATCGCGACTCGGACGATCCGATCCCGCTCGAGTCGGACACGTGCCAGAGCATCCTGCGCGGCGTCGAGGAGAGCCACGTGCCCCTGGAGGAGTCAGGTGCGCCCCCTTTTATTCCGTGCGATCCCCGATCTGTTTGATTTTGACGGTGGATCCGTTCCGTTTCGAAGGTGGCGGCGATTCGTTGGAGACGAGTTCCGGCTCGGAGACGCTGGACAGTCCGCGCAACAACGAGGTGGAGGTGTCGGCCGTTCGAGATTCGGCCGAGGGCGACGTCTACCAGTGGACGCTGAATAATTGGGGACAACGGAAACGGAACAATTCGGGCAGCGTCCGGGTCGATCTGGCCAGTCCGGAAGACGTCACCTTGGACAGCGACAGTACCAGGGTTGTGTTTAGTACGTACGGTATGTACGACCGTCTAATAGAGGTCCGAATCTTTTTACGTTTTTAATTTAAGCGATTTTTTGTGTCGATATTGTGATATTGTTTTTGTTCGGTTTTTTCCATCGTTTTTTGAAATCAACAACTTTATCAATCTAATACCTAATACCTTAATTGAATTGCCAGACAATTAAATTAATCAACTGTTTCATTTTATCGATGGGGCCCTTGAAAGACCCAAGTTTAAAACTTTATGATATTGATAATGATAACGGCATTTTCTAGGAGTTTGCACTTAGATTCTATGAATTTTTATAATTTCCATGTCCACGCACTTTTAGAAATGTACCTAATACCTTTATACTATTAGGTAATAGATTTTGTGTTGTATAATTAATTATCATTATACATCATAGACTTATGATTCATATGATTATTATGAAAAAAGTTCAAATCGATTCGAAATTCATTGCAACAAAATAATAGCAATAACAGTAACCATCAAAAACCATTATATATTAATTATTATGAATAAACGAATAATGGTTCACTTAATTAATTGTGTGAACGATAATGTACCTTAAAAAACTGTCAACTAGTAATGAAATAACGTTAACTAATAATATTTAATAATGCAGTCCAGAAATGATTTAGTTGCTATACAACACGAATCAGTTAGGAATAATCACAAAGTTACTACAAATATTCTAAATTTCTTTAAATAAAACAGTGAGTTGTGAATAATTTTAAATTTGATGTTAATTGGTTATTGTATTTACGCTTTATTGCTTATTGAATTTTTATTACATGGTGGTATCTTATCTTCATGATAATACATTTTTTTTACATGCTATGACATCTTGCTACGTTTATTTTATTATTGTGTTTATTATTCAGAAATATTATACCTAATAAAAAGCTCCAAGACTGAAAGTAAAAACTAATTTATTCTCATTCAAAAACAATGAGTTAACAAAAATAAAAGGAACAATAAATAATATAATATTTAGTTCAGCTGCAACATTTTATACGGTGTTTTGTTTTTAAGTACTCTATAAAACGGTTATGAGTATTATTTTCGGTTTCTAATAGAGTGCAACATCGCATTTTAATGAACGCAATTTGTTGTGATCCTTCTGAAAGGCTCCGTAAAGGCTCCATATTGGACCTGTCGACTTCTAACATTAAGTTTTCCAACTCTTCTGTTAAATGAGTGGAAGAATCGGCCATCTTCCACAATGTCCATATCTTCGTTGCCGGATTATCCTTTAATTTTGATATATAATGGTCGAAAACTTTGCGACATTTTGGATCATCTAAACAATTTTGCATTGAATCATTGAACCTATTGATCTCATCTGATTCGAACTTAATAGCAGATAGAGCAGTTGGTGATGTTGAAGATGAAGCCATTATAAGACATCAAAGGCCTCAAACAATTGAAATTAATTAAGGTGAATGATTTTAGAACTAAAGAGAACAAAGGGTAAGGTATTATCCAAGTTTTGTTTTAGTATACTCACACTTTGATCCTAATGCACAGGTACTTCGTTCAATAGAACAATGAGAAAATTTCAATTGAAAGATATTATATAGCCTCCATTTATGAAAGATTTTTTTGATGTCTCCGTATATCTGAGTAAACAGATTATAAGATTATCGTAAGATCAAACGAACTTACCTAAGTGAAGTTCGATCTTGATTATATGTAGCACCTTGACCTCAGATCAATCAAATGTAGTACCCTCCTTAATGCCCCAAAATCACACAATTCCAAAGTCAAAAGACTTCGGGCAGATGGCGCTAGTAGGACACTCCTGACGCTATGCCATCACGACTTCATTTACTTTAAAGCCACTGTCGCAATTCCGGGAAAACGGTAACTACCAAGGGATAGGGTGGGACATTGATCATCGGTCAAGGTGCTACATATAATCAAGATCGAACTTCACTTAGGTAAGTTCGTTTGATCTTACGATTATATTATGCACCTTGACCTCAGATCAATCAAATGTAGATGTTTAAAGCTACGATTGCGACAGTACTAACGTGTTCACTGTTGAGGATTTGAAAAAACACAAGTATGCAATACAATGCAAAGCTGACAATGTTTTGAACCAAGAAAAGATTATTAATTATTGGTTACCAACTAAGACTTGTACGAAAAAACACCATTATTAGCTAACGGTGAAAGTAGTGAAGCTACCTGTAGATTTGGACCACTCTGCGGCATGTTTCGTCTTGGTGGCAACGGCATGACGCGTGGAGTGCGTTTTATGTTACCATCAACGCCTGCCTTGCTCGAGGTGGCCTTAATCCAGCGGTTTATGGTTTGCTGCGATGCTTCGACGAAAGGTTTTCTGAACGTCAATGTTACTAATTGGCCTGAATCAAAGTTCGGTGTAATTATCATCCCAAGTTAGCAGTCACGCAAATCTCGCATTTTCGATTGAATTGAGAACCGGTTGCGGCCTATTCCATGAGGACGTTCTGCTTAGGCTCAATATACGAAATTCATATTAAATAGTAATCATTTGGATATTTTCAAGACGAATGAGAAGAAGGGTTAGCCGTCTCTAAGTTCACCAACTTTTGGGTTAAATCTGGGGGAAAGAACTATTTCGGAACCCTATTTTCCTGAAGAGTGAGAACTGTGGAAGGATTCTAATGGTGCTGTACGAGATTGTAGTGGCTCAAGTTGAAAAAAAGACCTTTGAAAACATTTAACCATTTCCTCCTTGCCCTAAGAGGTTGACAGAGAAGGCGCAACGGCGGCTCTTGTAGAGCTAAGCGCTCCGTGAAAACACCCATTCAAACTGGTTCCATTCGATTGAATGCGGCAGTAGACAGTGAAACGAACAGAAGTGTTATAGCTTCCTCAGGAACTTCCCTCATCGCATGAGTGATGAGCTGACCTGACCTGACCTGCCATCAGAGTTATGGTAGGTTAAAGCCGATGCGGTTGGCTGTCGACGGAGGACCATTGAGATCCATTCACGTTGAAAAAACTATTGGACGGTTTATTGTGATGAATGGGATAATGGAACCCATGGCTGTGCAGTCCACTATGGCCCCACAATAAAACACCCCTGCCTTGTTGGTTATAGTTTCCGTAAGTACTCATAAAATGAGTGCCAATAGGAGAAATGCGTAGAACGTCACATCTGACCAGATTTGGGAAAACGTCAACACCAAAATCACTTGTCTGGAGTCTGGAAACCATGACACTAACATCTTACATTTAGTGTTATGTCTGTAAGCAAACATGAAAATCGAGTGCACCAAATGTCTCCCCGATTTCAGCCAAAAACAGAATTGTTTAACTCGAAATTAGTTTCCGGAGTGTGTCCTTGGGATCTAATTAGACGCAAAACCCAGAATACTTGATGTTCGCACCGTAACGTGTACAATTTGCTACGTTATTCAACTTGGAAAGCGGACACCGCGCACACGATTCTGTATGAAATTTACATTGTATAGCCAATTCGGACGAGAATTTCCCAATCCCTCGAGTTTGAAGCAAACATTTCGAGCCGAAGATAGCCATCACTCTCAGATAGCTTTCTGGAAAGTTCCTCTTGATCAAAGAACCATAAAACTTTCGCTTGCTCTCAACACCCTCTCCACTGCAAGATGAATCAAGGGAAATTTCGATTGCCAAATTGTATTGCTGATGCATCCGAAACATTTTTCTCTCACCACTGAAAAACTGCTAAAAGCGATCTAGGCAAACATACGAACTTCGTAAATTCCGTTTGACCTTACGAAGGCTAAGAACTTCGTTCTTTTAAACAGCTTGTTTACGTACACCCGCAACTTCCGCAGGACAACCCGACCAAGCTGATTTAGAGGTTGGCACAATCTCAAATTTTGCAAGCATTGTTTCGTTCGAATTTTCGAAAATTCTCAACAACTCCTTGTTGTTTCTTGAAGGGAGCCGAGTTAGCGAAAGAGAGTTCAACCAAAACCTCCAAAACAAGGAATCTGCATTCCCGGATCGGGATAAGACGCCTTGTTGGTATCGATCACGAACCCTAGTTTGTCAAGCGGCCACTTTTCTCTGTCACATCATCACAGCATTACAGATGCTGCTTCCTAACGATGTCTATGAAATCCTAAAATCCAAGACGTGCATCCGATTGTCAAAAGTGTAACGAGTACTCGTATTCTATTCTAGTCCCCCGTAAATTCCCAGTAACTGAGTAATGGAAGACAACCCCTTCCACTCAGGAAGGAAACCACCGGTTCCATCGTCACACAACAGGAGCCGTGCATAGCCCACATGTACTAGTATTTATTCTAAAATACGAACTTCAAGAAACTCCTCGATTTGTAAAAATCTCTGGAAAGCAGGCACATTTAAATGGGTAAAACGAACTGATTATGTCCTAGACAACACCCAAAAGCGGTCCCAAACCGAGAATTCTCGATTTCTGTGCGTGTTGTACACGTTTTTTCCACTCAAGCTGTTGTTCTTTTTGTCGGGGAAGCGTTGGCGATAGCGATCGCACTTTTTGGCCCGACTCCGAGATTTTCTTGGATTAGGCTACCTCTGACTTTCCACAAATTGAGAGATCGGACCCTTCGAGTCTAAACTCGGTTTTCCCTGCACAGGGAAAACATTTTCAGAGCTTGACACCCCAACTGGATTCTTTGTCGCGTTGACCCGGGCGACTTCCCCGGTCAAGTTTCTGCCAAGTACTTTATCATCGTTGGACTTGTGCCCCGCCTCTTTTTCCTCAAACAGAGACACCGGCTGTCTCGAGCCGAAAGGGTCACCTCATTTTGTGGCTGAACGTTCCATCCTTGCGTCTCTCCATTGCCGATACCGATGATCCAATATCGGGATTTAACGTTGGCGGACCCGCGCCAAGTCACAATTTTTATTGTGCGGATATTCTTCAAGAATTACCCTCCGAATTTTGGACGGAAGAACACGGAAAACTTTCTCCTAACGATCGTACAGGAATTAATTGAAAAATGCTGCGATACGACAGCCGAAATGTCAACGTAATTCATTCCAACGACAACGCGGTCCAAGACGCTCAAAACTTCTTGAGACAGAGAATCAATTTGCAAAGCTTCCTGATTTTCGCTTGAAAAAAGGAATAAAGCTATTCAAAGCACAAGTTAGTCTGAGACTCCCAGAAGAACCCGCCTTTTAAGCCTGAAGAAGCCGAGCACAGAATTCATGTAATTTGCGAGTGGCGTATTCGCCCGCCCATGGGAAGCCACCGTGATCGATGCTGCGTTCGATACTTGGTTTGATGCTTCTAGCATCGACGGCCCGCATGACGCATGCCGGTCCTCCATCCAAAAAACGGGACGCGTTCAACGCTGCTTAGAATCGGGGTCTCCCATCCAAACGTTGGACGCGCTAAATGCTGCTTAGCGCCGGCGACAGACATGACACATGCCGGTCACCCATCCAAAAGGGGGACGCGCTCGATGCTGCTTAGCTTCTAGCATCGGGCGGCCACCCATCCAAACGCCGGCCGCGCTGAACGCTGCTTAGCTTTGAAGACTGACGTCACAGTCGGGCGCTCGCCCAAACAGCTGGGCGCGTTCGTCCTGCTTGACCTTGGCGCTGGTGCGGCGGCCCGACCGGGCCATTTCTCATGTTCACCTAGCACCATTTTCAGAAATTCATACCCCAAGAATTAGCAGGACTGGGCTAACGTAATAATGACTCTGAGACTCCCAGAAATTATCGCCCAAGAGGGGTTGCACCGGATATTTCACCGAAATATGGAACAGTCTGAGACCCCCAGAAACTGTTGCACTAACCTGCTTGCGTAGAGCCTTTTCAAGGATTTTCACATTCACATCGTAGAATTAGCAGAATTGGGCTAACGTGATAATGATTCTGAGACCCCCAGAAATTATCGCCCAAGAGGGGTTGTACCGGATATTTCGCCGAAATTCGCGACAGTCTGAGACCCCCAGAAACTGTTGCACTAACCTGCATGCGTAGGGCCATTTCAAAAATTTTCACCTCGTAGAATTAGCCGTATTGGGCCAACGTGATAATGATTCTGAGACCCCCAGAAAGAATTATCGACCCAGAGGAGGTTTCGAGGGATATTTCACCGAAATATGTGCCAGTCTGAGACCCCCAGAACTGTCGCACTACAGTCCAATCTGCACCCTCTCTCCTCTCCTTTCCGTTGGACTCCTTATTTTCTTCGAGGCTTTTCTCGAATACGGCGAGGGAAACGTGTGATGGTTCCGGGTTCGGCCTGCCGGGCCCGAGGCGGACGCGACAAGTTCCAGCCCGACGCCGCCGCCTCTAACCTCACACGAGATTCGCTAGAATCTTCTGATTTCATCTCTGCAAAGAACGATTAATACCTTTTTCAGGTCATCCTAGAAAGCCGACCGTGTCGACGATTAATGACAATGGTTTTCTATCCCCTTTGGTAAGAAAACACACAAAAAACACCTCAACTATGAGTGAACACTTTTTGGAGAACGTGCGAGTTCGACACACGAAGAAAGAATGAAGTCGTGATGGCATAGCGTCAGGAGTGTCCTACTAGCGCCATCTGCCCGAAGTCTTTTGACTTTGGAATTGTGTGAGTTTGGGGCATTAAGGAGGGTACTACATTTGATTGATCTGAGGTCAAGGTGCATAATATAATACGTGGATTATACGTACTATCAGAGATGAGAGAAGTACTCCATAGATATATGATACCGAAAATGAACCAATACGACACCTCGCGGATTAATTTTGAATCAGTCGAAAGTCGTACAGATTTTGGATAATGCAAAGTCCTCTGCTATGGTTTCGCTTACTGGTACCAGTGTTTATTCACACTGCTGGTACTTCTATTAATTTCGGATGAAAATATTTCCAAGTCCCAAATTTCCAAATTAAATTCAATAAAAAAATAACTTCCCGTTAAAATAAAAACGAAATAGTTTTTAGCGGTTTCAGAGCATGCATGCAATTTTGTCAAGAATAATTTTTTCTGTGAAATCAAAAATAAAAAACTTTTTCCTCTTTGCAACCCCATCCAGGGACATATAGGATGCCATTTTTTTTTGTTCAAATAAAAAAGGGAAATGTACCTACACTAACATCTACTAGAACTTTCAGAACGAAACAAAAAAAAAAACTTTAATACAAAGGCCCTGATTTTCTGTTTTAGGAGATATTCTAGGTTTTTAACCTGTGTAACCTGGCAGCCCGGGGCCAGGTCATCACACACACAAAGACCGTTCGAATAAAGAATCACACCTCGACACCTGTAGTGATAAGCCATAATATCATTATCGATGATTACCTGACAAAAGTAAATAGCCGAAGAAATGGAAGCGCTACCTGAACGCGGACCGCTCGTAAAATACAAATGCGAATACCGCCCGTACCTGACGAGCGGCGGACGGTACTCATAATAAAAGTGACCGCACGGAATTAATACGTACAATTGAATTCGCGCGAATCAACCCCTAAGCGTAATTACCGCACGTCCAGTAAACGACGCTCGTCTCTGTTCTTAACCACCATAAGAACCAAAATCCCGAAAACCAGTACGCATCGGCTTATGCGTATCATCCACACCGCATCGGTCTCGCTCGCACCAGCCCTCGACCCGAGAACGGTCAAGTGCTTCGAACCCGTAGAAAGCAAAAGGGACAAAGAACCGGTACCTGCTAAATGCGCTAGGTTCGAACCGAGCTCACATCTGCATAATCTCAATAAACTAAAATCATGCATGTAAAACAAGGGAGGAGATAATGAACAAAAAGGAAGAAACGATGACTCTCCGACGAGTGGGCCATCCACGCCTCGTGCCAACCACCCCTGTGGAAAAGAGATGCGAAGAGACGCGGCCGAATTTGCGGGTATAAATAAGACCCGAAAATCCACGGAAAGGCAGACAATAAAACGTCTCGAAGATCACCGCCAACCAGAAGAAGACCACCAGCTCCAGCCGCAAGTCCACCAGAGAAGCCGACCACCAGCCCTAGCCCTGAAGGAGCTCTCCACTGCCAGTCTCAGCCGAGACCCGTGGCGACGACGTCCACCGACGAAGAAGCGTCACGCAACCACTCTACCGGGGACTCGCGAACCCTCCTGGGGACGACTGGAGCCTAACCTCCTGGTAGTTCAGCGTGCTCGCGGGGAACCGGACAGTACAACCTACTTGGAACGCCGCGTGACCTTTGGGATCGATCACGGATCAAACCTACTGGGGCACTGCGTGACTTCGGGTAACTGGCAAGACGTAAAGCTCAAAGGGATCCCTGCGTGACCTTAATTGGGGTGCGGGTTCGGACCGCCATACTGAGCATCTCTTGCCAGACTAGAAGTATCCGCCGGTTTAACCTCTTGGGGAATTCGTGATAGGGTGCCGACTGGTGTGACGCAGGCTCGACCTCCTGGGTACTGTTGCCTGTGATACTCCTTGGGTTAACGCAGACTTGTCCTATTGGGTAGCTCCTCGTCGTCCGACCTACTGGGCTACGCTGGGCAGACCCACAGGGCCATTGCGGAGAGCTAAGTCCGTCGGAGACGTCCCCCAGGTCCAACCCCTCTCGAACCGCCATGGTGGGTCGTTCCAAGAAAACTCCAGCCCGGTACCGACCAACCACGTCAATTGCGGGGCCTTCTGGTATGCCAGGTCCGTTTTCAATATACATAATTTATTCATGAATTTGTCGGTCACACTGTATGTTCCCTTCAAGCTAACGTTGTCACGGCGCGCGTACTCTAGATGTTGTAATGTTTGTTATTTAGCGAAGATGTCCGATATTCGTTGATGTTTGCTTGTGCATTTAGTTCGCGGGCCTCTGGTTTTATTCTGGGGAGCTCCCTTCTGGAATCTCCTCCTCATTGTATCACGTAATAACCCACTTCTCGATCGTGGTGCCGCACAAAGCGGTACGGTGTCTCCAAGTACAATCAGTTTTATTGCCGGTACTCGAGGGTATACCGGCCGGTGCTTAAGAGTGCTTCCGACCGTACTCGGACTTGGGCAGTCGCGTTTTCCCGATTTACGCTCTGTGAGAGGCGTCATGTAGCCAATCAGCCCATCCTAACAAAAGAGCCATTGGCCAAGAAAAGAGCCAGTTGGCAATTGTATTTTATGTGTTTTGGCCACCGGCTGAGTGCGAACCACACCCCCCGGTAGCGGAGAATCGGATGATCGTATCCGCGAATTTCTTTATTAAATACGGAGGCGCGGAATCTCTTTGACAGGGTGCGCTTCGGTCGATTGGTGGGCTAATTACCTTCGGTTTTGCCTCGTGTTAGGATGTACTTTGAAAAGGAAGTGTTGTTGATGAGGCGGGGGAGACGCCGGTAGCAGTTTGATTGTCACTTAATAAACCAGTTGTTCTCAAGCCATTGCATTTTAAACCTTAATAAATAATGAACCGATAAATACTCGCCGTTCGGCATCCATAGCCTGGGGCTCTGAGTACCAGCAGAAGAGGACCCGACCTAAGACTTGCACGGGATGTTCCACCCGTTGTGGGCATTACCGTATGCGGGGCCGGCCACCTCCCAACATAAGTTGCATACCTAACGGTCGCACGGGCCCAGATGACCCTAGATTATGGCTAGCTGTTGTACTTGTTGCTCGCTAATATTGAATTACTGCTGGGCGAACTGATTCGTATGATTATGATTATTGCTTTGATTGAGATTTGTTTATGTTGTGTAATACTGGTTCTTTTCGATTCCCGCCTTGGTGCGAGACGCTGGGTTTGTTTTCAATGGGTCAAGCGCCAAATACTGGACCTGACAGCTTCCCCGTCATTTGATATTTTCCCGTATGTTCAATAAAGATGTGGTATGAATCACAGTGTTTAATTTCTCGAACCCAACGTGTGTGGTACTACGTGAATTTGGGTAATAACGACAACACAACCGAGAGGTCCATCATCGATTAGACGACCACCACTATTGGCCAGGTAAAAGAGTAAGCACGGCACCAAAAGGTAAAGGTAATAATCGCGAGGTTGTGGGCCCCGGGGTGGGAAAGTCACAGTGGTGCCGTGACCAGGATACGTAGTTTTAAAACCACACATCGTTGAAAGTTCGAGAAATGAGAAGGGGGTGTCACTGACATGTCGATCGGGGGAGAATAATCCGTTGTAAGTCTCCTGCGATGCCCTTAGCTCAAGTCGAGTACCGACACAGGCACCTTCCACCCGGGATTTTTCCCAGGTGATTGCCGTGTCGTTTTTCCGAACTAAAATCGGGAAGTGCCGCGCGGCGTGAATCCAGTGCAGTGAGGTGGGTGTCAAATATTGTGGTGAAATCAGGGCAGTGAGGTGGGTGTTGAATATTGTATGCAAGTACGGGTTCGGTAGAAGAGATGCCCGTCGAGGGAAGTTCTTAGAAGTGCCCTGTTGGTCGACGCCCGTGGGAAGAATAGTGCGAATCGCCCACAAGAAGCGGATGCGACGTGAAGACGCCCACTGTTGGTGAAGTACCTGAATCAGGAAAACTGCGCGGGGAAAGGAAAAAAAAAAAAAAAAAACCCAGATCGCGATCTCGTCCACTAGTGCTGTGTCCAGATAAAATGGTGAGGTGCTTAGTGCGTGATAGTGACCTAGTGATCCGAAGTGATGATGAGGGAGTGCGGCTTCGCGTGAGGGGAATCTGTGAAATCGCCAAAGTTGTGGAATTATCGTGTTGAGATTTGATTGGAAAGTGTAGTGAATTTGTGGCGACGAGGGAGATGCGCGAGGAAAGGACGATCGTGAAGATGCAGGAGGAAAAAAAAAAAAACACCAAAAAGGGGGAGCCGAAAGAGCGCTGCAATGTGCCACATCAGACACGGACCCAGGAATCGAAGAAGAACCCGAAGTACAAGAATTTCAAGCCCGAATCCGAGAAATCATCCACCTTAGTCATTCGGACCCCGCCTAACGGTACCGTGTGAGAGAAATGGAGAAGACCCGGAAACTATAGCTGGACCACCAGAAGGAAGGGAACTGGAAGGCTCTTCACCCGTCCTTGTCATCGACATGAGACCCAAGAAGTATGCCGTAAATCAAGTCCACCAATCAGCAGCGCAAGGCCTCGTCGGAAAGAAATACAACCACCATTTTGACAGACCAAAGTACCAACCCATCTCCACCGAGTTTTTACAAATCGCCAACTGGCCGGACGGAATTCCCAGCCATCCCACCCATAGGTCAACTGAACGAGCACTGACGTGATCCCACGAGGGATTAAATGGAACCAGGGAAAGACCAAGGAGCACCAGAACGGCATTCGACACCCACTAACCCTCCACCGGATTTCCACCAGGAATGCCGTCGACCAGAAGTAGCAGCCCGCCACCAGTCCACATGTCAGAGACCAGAAGCTAGGTCGACGTCCACATCAAGAATAGAAGAAGGAACTCGCAACACCGTGTCATGGCTGTCCGTACTAATATACTTTTCAGCAATGTATACAATTCCGCCCTACAATTAATCAATATGAAAATAAAACCTCTTTGAATCTGGTGTTACGAGTTACTAAGGCCTGAAGGAATCGGGTGACGGAAAGCACCGGGTTTGTCGTGACAACGCAGATTGAAAATTTCGAAGTATCGTGACCAGGGCGCGTAGGAAATGGGGGAGAGGGAAAAACGCCGTAAATCGAAAGTTGATACTGCTCGTATATGTTTCATGATTCCCGGAGCTTCCTTAATCCAACCACATCATCCGCGAGGGGAAAGCTTCCAACGGCCAACCTGGAGGAGAACCGCAGGGCACGAGCCCGAAGACATCATCCACACCGAACACCATGAAGAAGGTTTCGAATTGCTCAGACTGTCCCCTGGCCATTCATCTCAATCCGAGGGGGAGACTGTAACCTGGCAGCCCGGGGCCAGGTCATCACACACACAAAGACCGTTCGAATAAAGAATCACACCTCGACACCTGTAGTGATAAGCCATAATATCATTATCGATGATTACCTGACAAAAGTAAATAGCCGAAGAAATGGAAGCGCTACCTGAACGCGGACCGCTCGTAAAATACAAATGCGAATACCGCCCGTACCTGACGAGCGGCGGACGGTACTCATAATAAAAGTGACCGCACGGAATTAATACGTACAATTGAATTCGCGCGAATCAACCCCTAAGCGTAATTACCGCACGTCCAGTAAACGACGCTCGTCTCTGTTCTTAACCACCATAAGAACCAAAATCCCGAAAACCAGTACGCATCGGCTTATGCGTATCATCCACACCGCATCGGTCTCGCTCGCACCAGCCCTCGACCCGAGAACGGTCAAGTGCTTCGAACCCGTAGAAAGCAAAAGGGACAAAGAACCGGTACCTGCTAAATGCGCTAGGTTCGAACCGAGCTCACATCTGCATAATCTCAATAAACTAAAATCATGCATGTAAAACAAGGGAGGAGATAATGAACAAAAAGGAAGAAACGATGACTCTCCGACGAGTGGGCCATCCACGCCTCGTGCCAACCACCCCTGTGGAAAAGAGATGCGAAGAGACGCGGCCGAATTTGCGGGTATAAATAAGACCCGAAAATCCACGGAAAGGCAGACAATAAAACGTCTCGAAGATCACCGCCAACCAGAAGAAGACCACCAGCTCCAGCCGCAAGTCCACCAGAGAAGCCGACCACCAGCCCTAGCCCTGAAGGAGCTCTCCACTGCCAGTCTCAGCCGAGACCCGTGGCGACGACGTCCACCGACGAAGAAGCGTCACGCAACCACTCTACCGGGGACTCGCGAACCCTCCTGGGGACGACTGGAGCCTAACCTCCTGGTAGTTCAGCGTGCTCGCGGGGAACCGGACAGTACAACCTACTTGGAACGCCGCGTGACCTTTGGGATCGATCACGGATCAAACCTACTGGGGCACTGCGTGACTTCGGGTAACTGGCAAGACGTAAAGCTCAAAGGGATCCCTGCGTGACCTTAATTGGGGTGCGGGTTCGGACCGCCATACTGAGCATCTCTTGCCAGACTAGAAGTATCCGCCGGTTTAACCTCTTGGGGAATTCGTGATAGGGTGCCGACTGGTGTGACGCAGGCTCGACCTCCTGGGTACTGTTGCCTGTGATACTCCTTGGGTTAACGCAGACTTGTCCTATTGGGTAGCTCCTCGTCGTCCGACCTACTGGGCTACGCTGGGCAGACCCACAGGGCCATTGCGGAGAGCTAAGTCCGTCGGAGACGTCCCCCAGGTCCAACCCCTCTCGAACCGCCATGGTGGGTCGTTCCAAGAAAACTCCAGCCCGGTACCGACCAACCACGTCAATTGCGGGGCCTTCTGGTATGCCAGGTCCGTTTTCAATATACATAATTTATTCATGAATTTGTCGGTCACACTGTATGTTCCCTTCAAGCTAACGTTGTCACGGCGCGCGTACTCTAGATGTTGTAATGTTTGTTATTTAGCGAAGATGTCCGATATTCGTTGATGTTTGCTTGTGCATTTAGTTCGCGGGCCTCTGGTTTTATTCTGGGGAGCTCCCTTCTGGAATCTCCTCCTCATTGTATCACGTAATAACCCACTTCTCGATCGTGGTGCCGCACAAAGCGGTACGGTGTCTCCAAGTACAATCAGTTTTATTGCCGGTACTCGAGGGTATACCGGCCGGTGCTTAAGAGTGCTTCCGACCGTACTCGGACTTGGGCAGTCGCGTTTTCCCGATTTACGCTCTGTGAGAGGCGTCATGTAGCCAATCAGCCCATCCTAACAAAAGAGCCATTGGCCAAGAAAAGAGCCAGTTGGCAATTGTATTTTATGTGTTTTGGCCACCGGCTGAGTGCGAACCACACCCCCCGGTAGCGGAGAATCGGATGATCGTATCCGCGAATTTCTTTATTAAATACGGAGGCGCGGAATCTCTTTGACAGGGTGCGCTTCGGTCGATTGGTGGGCTAATTACCTTCGGTTTTGCCTCGTGTTAGGATGTACTTTGAAAAGGAAGTGTTGTTGATGAGGCGGGGGAGACGCCGGTAGCAGTTTGATTGTCACTTAATAAACCAGTTGTTCTCAAGCCATTGCATTTTAAACCTTAATAAATAATGAACCGATAAATACTCGCCGTTCGGCATCCATAGCCTGGGGCTCTGAGTACCAGCAGAAGAGGACCCGACCTAAGACTTGCACGGGATGTTCCACCCGTTGTGGGCATTACCGTATGCGGGGCCGGCCACCTCCCAACATAAGTTGCATACCTAACGGTCGCACGGGCCCAGATGACCCTAGATTATGGCTAGCTGTTGTACTTGTTGCTCGCTAATATTGAATTACTGCTGGGCGAACTGATTCGTATGATTATGATTATTGCTTTGATTGAGATTTGTTTATGTTGTGTAATACTGGTTCTTTTCGATTCCCGCCTTGGTGCGAGACGCTGGGTTTGTTTTCAATGGGTCAAGCGCCAAATACTGGACCTGACAGCTTCCCCGTCATTTGATATTTTCCCGTATGTTCAATAAAGATGTGGTATGAATCACAGTGTTTAATTTCTCGAACCCAACGTGTGTGGTACTACGTGAATTTGGGTAATAACGACAACACAACCGAGAGGTCCATCATCGATTAGACGACCACCACTATTGGCCAGGTAAAAGAGTAAGCACGGCACCAAAAGGTAAAGGTAATAATCGCGAGGTTGTGGGCCCCGGGGTGGGAAAGTCACAGTGGTGCCGTGACCAGGATACGTAGTTTTAAAACCACACATCGTTGAAAGTTCGAGAAATGAGAAGGGGGTGTCACTGACATGTCGATCGGGGGAGAATAATCCGTTGTAAGTCTCCTGCGATGCCCTTAGCTCAAGTCGAGTACCGACACAGGCACCTTCCACCCGGGATTTTTCCCAGGTGATTGCCGTGTCGTTTTTCCGAACTAAAATCGGGAAGTGCCGCGCGGCGTGAATCCAGTGCAGTGAGGTGGGTGTCAAATATTGTGGTGAAATCAGGGCAGTGAGGTGGGTGTTGAATATTGTATGCAAGTACGGGTTCGGTAGAAGAGATGCCCGTCGAGGGAAGTTCTTAGAAGTGCCCTGTTGGTCGACGCCCGTGGGAAGAATAGTGCGAATCGCCCACAAGAAGCGGATGCGACGTGAAGACGCCCACTGTTGGTGAAGTACCTGAATCAGGAAAACTGCGCGGGGAAAGGAAAAAAAAAAAAAAAAACCCCAGATCGCGATCTCGTCCACTAGTGCTGTGTCCAGATAAAATGGTGAGGTGCTTAGTGCGTGATAGTGACCTAGTGATCCGAAGTGATGATGAGGGAGTGCGGCTTCGCGTGAGGGGAATCTGTGAAATCGCCAAAGTTGTGGAATTATCGTGTTGAGATTTGATTGGAAAGTGTAGTGAATTTGTGGCGACGAGGGAGATGCGCGAGGAAAGGACGATCGTGAAGATGCAGGAGGAAAAAAAAAAAAACACCAAAAAGGGGGAGCCGAAAGAGCGCTGCAATGTGCCACATCAGACACGGACCCAGGAATCGAAGAAGAACCCGAAGTACAAGAATTTCAAGCCCGAATCCGAGAAATCATCCACCTTAGTCATTCGGACCCCGCCTAACGGTACCGTGTGAGAGAAATGGAGAAGACCCGGAAACTATAGCTGGACCACCAGAAGGAAGGGAACTGGAAGGCTCTTCACCCGTCCTTGTCATCGACATGAGACCCAAGAAGTATGCCGTAAATCAAGTCCACCAATCAGCAGCGCAAGGCCTCGTCGGAAAGAAATACAACCACCATTTTGACA
Organism: Salpingus planirostris; assembly: GCA_949788335.1. Lineage (NCBI taxonomy): Eukaryota > Metazoa > Arthropoda > Insecta > Coleoptera > Salpingidae > Salpingus > Salpingus planirostris. Next base: position 8,051,766 of record OX460917.1, on the reverse strand, counting down.
GACCAAAGTACCAACCCATCTCCACCGAGTTTTTACAAATCGCCAACTGGCCGGACGGAATTCCCAGCCATCCCACCCATAGGTCAACTGAACGAGCACTGACGTGATCCCACGAGGGATTAAATGGAACCAGGGAAAGACCAAGGAGCACCAGAACGGCATTCGACACCCACTAACCCTCCACCGGATTTCCACCAGGAATGCCGTCGACCAGAAGTAGCAGCCCGCCACCAGTCCACATGTCAGAGACCAGAAGCTAGGTCGACGTCCACATCAAGAATAGAAGAAGGAACTCGCAACACCGTGTCATGGCTGTCCGTACTAATATACTTTTCAGCAATGTATACAATTCCGCCCTACAATTAATCAATATGAAAATAAAACCTCTTTGAATCTGGTGTTACGAGTTACTAAGGCCTGAAGGAATCGGGTGACGGAAAGCACCGGGTTTGTCGTGACAACGCAGATTGAAAATTTCGAAGTATCGTGACCAGGGCGCGTAGGAAATGGGGGAGAGGGAAAAACGCCGTAAATCGAAAGTTGATACTGCTCGTATATGTTTCATGATTCCCGGAGCTTCCTTAATCCAACCACATCATCCGCGAGGGGAAAGCTTCCAACGGCCAACCTGGAGGAGAACCGCAGGGCACGAGCCCGAAGACATCATCCACACCGAACACCATGAAGAAGGTTTCGAATTGCTCAGACTGTCCCCTGGCCATTCATCTCAATCCGAGGGGGAGACTGTAACCTGGCAGCCCGGGGCCAGGTCATCACACACACAAAGACCGTTCGAATAAAGAATCACACCTCGACACCTGTAGTGATAAGCCATAATATCATTATCGATGATTACCTGACAAAAGTAAATAGCCGAAGAAATGGAAGCGCTACCTGAACGCGGACCGCTCGTAAAATACAAATGCGAATACCGCCCGTACCTGACGAGCGGCGGACGGTACTCATAATAAAAGTGACCGCACGGAATTAATACGTACAATTGAATTCGCGCGAATCAACCCCTAAGCGTAATTACCGCACGTCCAGTAAACGACGCTCGTCTCTGTTCTTAACCACCATAAGAACCAAAATCCCGAAAACCAGTACGCATCGGCTTATGCGTATCATCCACACCGCATCGGTCTCGCTCGCACCAGCCCTCGACCCGAGAACGGTCAAGTGCTTCGAACCCGTAGAAAGCAAAAGGGACAAAGAACCGGTACCTGCTAAATGCGCTAGGTTCGAACCGAGCTCACATCTGCATAATCTCAATAAACTAAAATCATGCATGTAAAACAAGGGAGGAGATAATGAACAAAAAGGAAGAAACGATGACTCTCCGACGAGTGGGCCATCCACGCCTCGTGCCAACCACCCCTGTGGAAAAGAGATGCGAAGAGACGCGGCCGAATTTGCGGGTATAAATAAGACCCGAAAATCCACGGAAAGGCAGACAATAAAACGTCTCGAAGATCACCGCCAACCAGAAGAAGACCACCAGCTCCAGCCGCAAGTCCACCAGAGAAGCCGACCACCAGCCCTAGCCCTGAAGGAGCTCTCCACTGCCAGTCTCAGCCGAGACCCGTGGCGACGACGTCCACCGACGAAGAAGCGTCACGCAACCACTCTACCGGGGACTCGCGAACCCTCCTGGGGACGACTGGAGCCTAACCTCCTGGTAGTTCAGCGTGCTCGCGGGGAACCGGACAGTACAACCTACTTGGAACGCCGCGTGACCTTTGGGATCGATCACGGATCAAACCTACTGGGGCACTGCGTGACTTCGGGTAACTGGCAAGACGTAAAGCTCAAAGGGATCCCTGCGTGACCTTAATTGGGGTGCGGGTTCGGACCGCCATACTGAGCATCTCTTGCCAGACTAGAAGTATCCGCCGGTTTAACCTCTTGGGGAATTCGTGATAGGGTGCCGACTGGTGTGACGCAGGCTCGACCTCCTGGGTACTGTTGCCTGTGATACTCCTTGGGTTAACGCAGACTTGTCCTATTGGGTAGCTCCTCGTCGTCCGACCTACTGGGCTACGCTGGGCAGACCCACAGGGCCATTGCGGAGAGCTAAGTCCGTCGGAGACGTCCCCCAGGTCCAACCCCTCTCGAACCGCCATGGTGGGTCGTTCCAAGAAAACTCCAGCCCGGTACCGACCAACCACGTCAATTGCGGGGCCTTCTGGTATGCCAGGTCCGTTTTCAATATACATAATTTATTCATGAATTTGTCGGTCACACTGTATGTTCCCTTCAAGCTAACGTTGTCACGGCGCGCGTACTCTAGATGTTGTAATGTTTGTTATTTAGCGAAGATGTCCGATATTCGTTGATGTTTGGTTGTGCATTTAGTTCGCGGGCCTCTGGTTTTATTCTGGGGAGCTCCCTTCTGGAATCTCCTCCTCATTGTATCACGTAATAACCCACTTCTCGATCGTGGTGCCGCACAAAGCGGTACGGTGTCTCCAAGTACAATCAGTTTTATTGCCGGTACTCGAGGGTATACCGGCCGGTGCTTAAGAGTGCTTCCGACCGTACTCGGACTTGGGCAGTCGCGTTTTCCCGATTTACGCTCTGTGAGAGGCGTCATGTAGCCAATCAGCCCATCCTAACAAAAGAGCCATTGGCCAAGAAAAGAGCCAGTTGGCAATTGTATTTTATGTGTTTTGGCCACCGGCTGAGTGCGAACCACACCCCCCGGTAGCGGAGAATCGGATGATCGTATCCGCGAATTTCTTTATTAAATACGGAGGCGCGGAATCTCTTTGACAGGGTGCGCTTCGGTCGATTGGTGGGCTAATTACCTTCGGTTTTGCCTCGTGTTAGGATGTACTTTGAAAAGGAAGTGTTGTTGATGAGGCGGGGGAGACGCCGGTAGCAGTTTGATTGTCACTTAATAAACCAGTTGTTCTCAAGCCATTGCATTTTAAACCTTAATAAATAATGAACCGATAAATACTCGCCGTTCGGCATCCATAGCCTGGGGCTCTGAGTACCAGCAGAAGAGGACCCGACCTAAGACTTGCACGGGATGTTCCACCCGTTGTGGGCATTACCGTATGCGGGGCCGGCCACCTCCCAACATAAGTTGCATACCTAACGGTCGCACGGGCCCAGATGACCCTAGATTATGGCTAGCTGTTGTACTTGTTGCTCGCTAATATTGAATTACTGCTGGGCGAACTGATTCGTATGATTATGATTATTGTTTTGATTGAGATTTGTTTATGTTGTGTAATACTGGTTCTTTTCGATTCCCGCCTTGGTGCGAGACGCTGGGTTTGTTTTCAATGGGTCAAGCGCCAAATACTGGACCTGACAGCTTCCCCGTCATTTGCTATTTTCCCGTATGTTCAATAAAGATGTGGTATGAATCACAGTGTTTAATTTCTCGAACCCAACGTGTGTGGTACTACGTGAATTTGGGTAATAACGACAACACAACCGAGAGGTCCATCATCGATTAGACGACCACCACTATTGGCCAGGTAAAAGAGTAAGCACGGCACCAAAAGGTAAAGGTAATAATCGCGAGGTTGTGGGCCCCGGGGTGGGAAAGTCACACCTGTGAAACAATAACTTCATATTGAACTAATAAGTACAAGATCAGAGCGATACTTAATTACGAGGTTTATTACTTAAAATAAAATACTCAGCGCTAGGCACACGATGAGAGCTCAGCGCACTTCGACCACCGTAATTCGTTCAAACCTTCTTCACAATTTGAACAACGTCCTCATCTGCTAATATGTGCTCAAGTCCAACTTTTTGCGGCTGATGTTTAACACTAGAACCCCACACTAAAGCACTGGAAATGAAAAAATATTCAAAATACTCAAAATTGTGGAAATTATACATTAGTACTCACTATTTGAACTCCTTTGCAATGCTTCTATGTAATTTATTGCAAAAATCTTCAACAGAAGTGTGGTCAGAATGCAATACAACTGGAGAATTGTAATCTGGGAGTTATTGGCCTTTCGGCTTTGTATATCTAGAATATTTAAAATCGAGAACTATTTCAAATTTCAGAATAATGAAGAGGCACTCACATTCTGACGAGTTTCAAATATTCCCACATTTTTTCTAAAAGATCATCAAAATTCCATCGGTGGTGAGCAGAAATCGGTACACAATGAGGAATCTTGTAAATCACATCAAGTTCCTCAATACTAATCTGATCTGAAATGTTAAAAAATTCGACTGATTATAAGTCTCGATTAAAATTCACGAAATTACCAATTTTATTGAGCAAATAAATGCAAGGGACGTAAATCCTATTGCCTTCAATAACATCGATGAGGTCATCACTGGTGGCATCGTACTTGAGAGTCACATCGTCGTTATGAATTTTATACTCGGATAAAATCGTCTTGACCGTATCCGAATCGAGTTCAGACTGGGTCACCATGCAGTTCAAGTTGATCCCACCTTTGTCTTTTTTCTTACATTCTTTGTCACACTTACATTACTTGTATAAGTGTATCTCTTTTTAGTTACCCCAATGTGGTTTTCACTTATGAACGTAGCTTTGCAGTAAGTACTCTCTCAATACGGGGGGAAATTTTTCGCTTGTGGTTTTCCTATTGACGGTCGTTTTTCAGGGAGTCCGCGACGGTTTTGGGGTCGATCAAGCGCACGACCGGGAGCGCGCTGTGGACGCCCTGGAAGAAGCGGAAGCGGCCGTTTTCGCCGGACAAAATGGTGATCCCGCTCCCTGTCCCGCATCCGGCGCACATCGCGGTGACGATTTACAATCGCGACTCGGACGATCCGATCCCGCTCGAGTCGGACACGTGCCAGAGCATCCTGCGCGGCGTCGAGGAGAGCCACGTGCCCCTGGAGGAGTCAGGTGCGCCCCCTTTTATTCCGTGCGATCCCCGATCTGTTTGATTTTGACGGTGGATCCGTTCCGTTTCGAAGGTGGCGGCGATTCGTTGGAGACGAGTTCCGGCTCGGAGACGCTGGACAGTCCGCGCAACAACGAGGTGGAGGTGTCGGCCGTTCGAGATTCGGCCGAGGGCGACGTCTACCAGTGGACGCTGAATAATTGGGGACAACGGAAACGGAACAATTCGGGCAGCGTCCGGGTCGATCTGGCCAGTCCGGAAGACGTCACCTTGGACAGCGACAGTACCAGGGTTGTGTTTAGTACGTACGGTATGTACGACCGTCTAATAGAGGTCCGAATCTTTTTACGTTTTTAATTTAAGCGATTTTTTGTGTCGATATTGTGATATTGTTTTTGTTCGGTTTTTTCCATCGTTTTTTGAAATCAACAACTTTATCAATCTAATACCTAATACCTTAATTGAATTGCCAGACAATTAAATTAATCAACTGTTTCATTTTATCGATGGGGCCCTTGAAAGACCCAAGTTTAAAACTTTATGATATTGATAATGATAACGGCATTTTCTAGGAGTTTGCACTTAGATTCTATGAATTTTTATAATTTCCATGTCCACGCACTTTTAGAAATGTACCTAATACCTTTATACTATTAGGTAATAGATTTTGTGTTGTATAATTAATTATCATTATACATCATAGACTTATGATTCATATGATTATTATGAAAAAAGTTCAAATCGATTCGAAATTCATTGCAACAAAATAATAGCAATAACAGTAACCATCAAAAACCATTATATATTAATTATTATGAATAAACGAATAATGGTTCACTTAATTAATTGTGTGAACGATAATGTACCTTAAAAAACTGTCAACTAGTAATGAAATAACGTTAACTAATAATATTTAATAATGCAGTCCAGAAATGATTTAGTTGCTATACAACACGAATCAGTTAGGAATAATCACAAAGTTACTACAAATATTCTAAATTTCTTTAAATAAAACAGTGAGTTGTGAATAATTTTAAATTTGATGTTAATTGGTTATTGTATTTACGCTTTATTGCTTATTGAATTTTTATTACATGGTGGTATCTTATCTTCATGATAATACATTTTTTTTACATGCTATGACATCTTGCTACGTTTATTTTATTATTGTGTTTATTATTCAGAAATATTATACCTAATAAAAAGCTCCAAGACTGAAAGTAAAAACTAATTTATTCTCATTCAAAAACAATGAGTTAACAAAAATAAAAGGAACAATAAATAATATAATATTTAGTTCAGCTGCAACATTTTATACGGTGTTTTGTTTTTAAGTACTCTATAAAACGGTTATGAGTATTATTTTCGGTTTCTAATAGAGTGCAACATCGCATTTTAATGAACGCAATTTGTTGTGATCCTTCTGAAAGGCTCCGTAAAGGCTCCATATTGGACCTGTCGACTTCTAACATTAAGTTTTCCAACTCTTCTGTTAAATGAGTGGAAGAATCGGCCATCTTCCACAATGTCCATATCTTCGTTGCCGGATTATCCTTTAATTTTGATATATAATGGTCGAAAACTTTGCGACATTTTGGATCATCTAAACAATTTTGCATTGAATCATTGAACCTATTGATCTCATCTGATTCGAACTTAATAGCAGATAGAGCAGTTGGTGATGTTGAAGATGAAGCCATTATAAGACATCAAAGGCCTCAAACAATTGAAATTAATTAAGGTGAATGATTTTAGAACTAAAGAGAACAAAGGGTAAGGTATTATCCAAGTTTTGTTTTAGTATACTCACACTTTGATCCTAATGCACAGGTACTTCGTTCAATAGAACAATGAGAAAATTTCAATTGAAAGATATTATATAGCCTCCATTTATGAAAGATTTTTTTGATGTCTCCGTATATCTGAGTAAACAGATTATAAGATTATCGTAAGATCAAACGAACTTACCTAAGTGAAGTTCGATCTTGATTATATGTAGCACCTTGACCTCAGATCAATCAAATGTAGTACCCTCCTTAATGCCCCAAAATCACACAATTCCAAAGTCAAAAGACTTCGGGCAGATGGCGCTAGTAGGACACTCCTGACGCTATGCCATCACGACTTCATTTACTTTAAAGCCACTGTCGCAATTCCGGGAAAACGGTAACTACCAAGGGATAGGGTGGGACATTGATCATCGGTCAAGGTGCTACATATAATCAAGATCGAACTTCACTTAGGTAAGTTCGTTTGATCTTACGATTATATTATGCACCTTGACCTCAGATCAATCAAATGTAGATGTTTAAAGCTACGATTGCGACAGTACTAACGTGTTCACTGTTGAGGATTTGAAAAAACACAAGTATGCAATACAATGCAAAGCTGACAATGTTTTGAACCAAGAAAAGATTATTAATTATTGGTTACCAACTAAGACTTGTACGAAAAAACACCATTATTAGCTAACGGTGAAAGTAGTGAAGCTACCTGTAGATTTGGACCACTCTGCGGCATGTTTCGTCTTGGTGGCAACGGCATGACGCGTGGAGTGCGTTTTATGTTACCATCAACGCCTGCCTTGCTCGAGGTGGCCTTAATCCAGCGGTTTATGGTTTGCTGCGATGCTTCGACGAAAGGTTTTCTGAACGTCAATGTTACTAATTGGCCTGAATCAAAGTTCGGTGTAATTATCATCCCAAGTTAGCAGTCACGCAAATCTCGCATTTTCGATTGAATTGAGAACCGGTTGCGGCCTATTCCATGAGGACGTTCTGCTTAGGCTCAATATACGAAATTCATATTAAATAGTAATCATTTGGATATTTTCAAGACGAATGAGAAGAAGGGTTAGCCGTCTCTAAGTTCACCAACTTTTGGGTTAAATCTGGGGGAAAGAACTATTTCGGAACCCTATTTTCCTGAAGAGTGAGAACTGTGGAAGGATTCTAATGGTGCTGTACGAGATTGTAGTGGCTCAAGTTGAAAAAAAGACCTTTGAAAACATTTAACCATTTCCTCCTTGCCCTAAGAGGTTGACAGAGAAGGCGCAACGGCGGCTCTTGTAGAGCTAAGCGCTCCGTGAAAACACCCATTCAAACTGGTTCCATTCGATTGAATGCGGCAGTAGACAGTGAAACGAACAGAAGTGTTATAGCTTCCTCAGGAACTTCCCTCATCGCATGAGTGATGAGCTGACCTGACCTGACCTGCCATCAGAGTTATGGTAGGTTAAAGCCGATGCGGTTGGCTGTCGACGGAGGACCATTGAGATCCATTCACGTTGAAAAAACTATTGGACGGTTTATTGTGATGAATGGGATAATGGAACCCATGGCTGTGCAGTCCACTATGGCCCCACAATAAAACACCCCTGCCTTGTTGGTTATAGTTTCCGTAAGTACTCATAAAATGAGTGCCAATAGGAGAAATGCGTAGAACGTCACATCTGACCAGATTTGGGAAAACGTCAACACCAAAATCACTTGTCTGGAGTCTGGAAACCATGACACTAACATCTTACATTTAGTGTTATGTCTGTAAGCAAACATGAAAATCGAGTGCACCAAATGTCTCCCCGATTTCAGCCAAAAACAGAATTGTTTAACTCGAAATTAGTTTCCGGAGTGTGTCCTTGGGATCTAATTAGACGCAAAACCCAGAATACTTGATGTTCGCACCGTAACGTGTACAATTTGCTACGTTATTCAACTTGGAAAGCGGACACCGCGCACACGATTCTGTATGAAATTTACATTGTATAGCCAATTCGGACGAGAATTTCCCAATCCCTCGAGTTTGAAGCAAACATTTCGAGCCGAAGATAGCCATGACTCTCAGATAGCTTTCTGGAAAGTTCCTCTTGATCAAAGAACCATAAAACTTTCGCTTGCTCTCAACACCCTCTCCACTGCAAGATGAATCAAGGGAAATTTCGATTGCCAAATTGTATTGCTGATGCATCCGAAACATTTTTCTCTCACCACTGAAAAACTGCTAAAAGCGATCTAGGCAAACATACGAACTTCGTAAATTCCGTTTGACCTTACGAAGGCTAAGAACTTCGTTCTTTTAAACAGCTTGTTTACGTACACCCGCAACTTCCGCAGGACAACCCGACCAAGCTGATTTAGAGGTTGGCACAATCTCAAATTTTGCAAGCATTGTTTCGTTCGAATTTTCGAAAATTCTCAACAACTCCTTGTTGTTTCTTGAAGGGAGCCGAGTTAGCGAAAGAGAGTTCAACCAAAACCTCCAAAACAAGGAATCTGCATTCCCGGATCGGGATAAGACGCCTTGTTGGTATCGATCACGAACCCTAGTTTGTCAAGCGGCCACTTTTCTCTGTCACATCATCACAGCATTACAGATGCTGCTTCCTAACGATGTCTATGAAATCCTAAAATCCAAGACGTGCATCCGATTGTCAAAAGTGTAACGAGTACTCGTATTCTATTCTAGTCCCCCGTAAATTCCCAGTAACTGAGTAATGGAAGACAACCCCTTCCACTCAGGAAGGAAACCACCGGTTCCATCGTCACACAACAGGAGCCGTGCATAGCCCACATGTACTAGTATTTATTCTAAAATACGAACTTCAAGAAACTCCTCGATTTGTAAAAACCTCTGGAAAGCAGGCACATTTAAATGGGTAAAACGAACTGATTATGTCCTAGACAACACCCAAAAGCGGTCCCAAACCGAGAATTCTCGATTTCTGTGCGTGTTGTACACGTTTTTTCCACCCAAGCTGTTGTTCTTTTTGTCGGGGAAGCGTTGGCGATAGCGATCGCACTTTTTGGCCCGACTCCGAGATTTTCTTGGATTAGGCTACCTCTGACTTTCCACAAATTGAGAGCTCGGACCCTTCGAGTCTAAACTCGGTTTTCCCTGCACAGGGAAAACATTTTCAGAGCTTGACACCCCAACTGGATTCTTTGTCGCGTTGACCCGGGCGACTTCCCCGGTCAAGTTTCTGCCAAGTACTTTATCATCGTTGGACTTGTGCCCCGCCTCTTTTTCCTCAAACAGAGACACCGGCTGTCTCGAGCCGAAAGGGTCACCTCATTTTGTGGCTGAACGTTCCATCCTTGCGTCTCTCCATTGCCGATACCGATGATCCAATATCGGGATTTAACGTTGGCGGACCCGCGCCAAGTCACAATTTTTATTGTGCGGATATTCTTCAAGAATTACCCTCCGAATTTTGGACGGAAGAACACGGAAAACTTTCTCCTAACGATCGTACAGGAATTAATTGAAAAATGCTGCGATACGACAGCCGAAATGTCAACGTAATTCATTCCAACGACAACGCGGTCCAAGACGCTCAAAACTTCTTGAGACAGAGAATCAATTTGCAAAGCTTCCTGATTTTCGCTTGAAAAAAGGAATAAAGCTATTCAAAGCACAAGTTAGTCTGAGACTCCCAGAAGAACCCGCCTTTTAAGCCTGAAGAAGCCGAGCACAGAATTCATGTAATTTGCGAGTGGCGTATTCGCCCGCCCATGGGAAGCCACCGTGATCGATGCTGCGTTCGATACTTGGTTTGATGCTTCTAGCATCGACGGCCCGCATGACGCATGCCGGTCCTCCATCCAAAAAACGGGACGCGTTCAACGCTGCTTAGAATCGGGGTCTCCCATCCAAACGTTGGACGCGCTAAATGCTGCTTAGCGCCGGCGACAGACATGACACATGCCGGTCACCCATCCAAAAGGGGGACGCGCTCGATGCTGCTTAGCTTCTAGCATCGGGCGGCCACCCATCCAAACGCCGGCCGCGCTGAACGCTGCTTAGCTTTGAAGACTGACGTCACAGTCGGGCGCTCGCCCAAACAGCTGGGCGCGTTCGTCCTGCTTGACCTTGGCGCTGGTGCGGCGGCCCGACCGGGCCATTTCTCATGTTCACCTAGCACCATTTTCAGAAATTCATACCCCAAGAATTAGCAGGACTGGGCTAACGTAATAATGACTCTGAGACTCCCAGAAATTATCGCCCAAGAGGGGTTGCACCGGATATTTCACCGAAATATGGAACAGTCTGAGACCCCCAGAAACTGTTGCACTAACCTGCTTGCGTAGAGCCTTTTCAAGGATTTTCACATTCACATCGTAGAATTAGCAGAATTGGGCTAACGTGATAATGATTCTGAGACCCCCAGAAATTATCGCCCAAGAGGGGTTGTACCGGATATTTCGCCGAAATTCGCGACAGTCTGAGACCCCCAGAAACTGTTGCACTAACCTGCATGCGTAGGGCCATTTCAAAAATTTTCACCTCGTAGAATTAGCCGTATTGGGCCAACGTGATAATGATTCTGAGACCCCCAGAAAGAATTATCGACCCAGAGGAGGTTTCGAGGGATATTTCACCGAAATATGTGCCAGTCTGAGACCCCCAGAACTGTCGCACTACAGTCCAATCTGCACCCTCTCTCCTCTCCTTTCCGTTGGACTCCTTATTTTCTTCGAGGCTTTTCTCGAATACGGCGAGGGAAACGTGTGATGGTTCCGGGTTCGGCCTGCCGGGCCCGAGGCGGACGCGACAAGTTCCAGCCCGACGCCGCCGCCTCTAACCTCACACGAGATTCGCTAGAATCTTCTGATTTCATCTCTGCAAAGAACGATTAATACCTTTTTCAGGTCATCCTAGAAAGCCGACCGTGTCGACGATTAATGACAATGGTTTTCTATCCCCTTTGGTAAGAAAACACACAAAAAACACCTCAACTATGAGTGAACACTTTTTGGAGAACGTGCGAGTTCGACACACGAAGAAAGAATGAAGTCGTGATGGCATAGCGTCAGGAGTGTCCTACTAGCGCCATCTGCCCGAAGTCTTTTGACTTTGGAATTGTGTGAGTTTGGGGCATTAAGGAGGGTACTACATTTGATTGATCTGAGGTCAAGGTGCATAATATAATACGTGGATTATACGTACTATCAGAGATGAGAGAAGTACTCCATAGATATATGATACCGAAAATGAACCAATACGACACCTCGCGGATTAATTTTGAATCAGTCGAAAGTCGTACAGATTTTGGATAATGCAAAGTCCTCTGCTATGGTTTCGCTTACTGGTACCAGTGTTTATTCACACTGCTGGTACTTCTATTAATTTCGGATGAAAATATTTCCAAGTCCCAAATTTCCAAATTAAATTCAATAAAAAAATAACTTCCCGTTAAAATAAAAACGAAATAGTTTTTAGCGGTTTCAGAGCATGCAGGCAATTTTGTCAAGAATAATTTTTTCTGTGAAATCAAAAATAAAAAACTTTTTCCTCTTTGCAACCCCATCCAGGGACATATAGGATGCCATTTTTTTTTGTTCAAATAAAAAAGGGAAATGTACCTACACTAACATCTACTAGAACTTTCAGATCGAAACAAAAAAAAAACTTTAATACAAAGGCCCTGATTTTCTGTTTTAGGAGATATTCTAGGTTTTTAACCTGTGAAACAATAACTTCATATTGAACTAATAAGTACAAGATCAGAGCGATACTTAATTACGAGGTTTATTACTTAAAATAAAATACTCAGCGCTAGGCACACGATGAGAGCTCAGCGCACTTCGACCACCGTAATTCGTTCAAACCTTCTTCACAATTTGAACAACGTCCTCATCTGCTAATATGTGCTCAAGTCCAACTTTTTGCGGCTGATGTTTAACACTAGAACCCCACACTAAAGCACTGGAAATGAAAAAATATTCAAAATACTCAAAATTGTGGAAATTATACATTAGTACTCACTATTTGAACTCCTTTGCAATGCTTCTATGTAATTTATTGCAAAAATCTTCAACAGAAGTGTGGTCAGAATGCAATACAACTGGAGAATTGTAATCTGGGAGTTATTGGCCTTTCGGCTTTGTATATCTAGAATATTTAAAATCGAGAACTATTTCAAATTTCAGAATAATGAAGAGGCACTCACATTCTGACGAGTTTCAAATATTCCCACATTTTTTCTAAAAGATCATCAAAATTCCATCGGTGGTGAGCAGAAATCGGTACACAATGAGGAATCTTGTAAATCACATCAAGTTCCTCAATACTAATCTGATCTGAAATGTTAAAAAATTCGACTGATTATAAGTCTCGATTAAAATTCACGAAATTACCAATTTTATTGAGCAAATAAATGCAAGGGACGTAAATCCTATTGCCTTCAATAACATCGATGAGGTCATCACTGGTGGCATCGTACTTGAGAGTCACATCGGCGTTATGAATTTTATACTCGGATAAAATCGTCTTGACCGTATCCGAATCGAGTTCAGACTGGGTCACCATGCAGTTCAAGTTGATCCCACCTTTGTCTTTTTTCTTACATTCTTTGTCACACTTACATTACTTGTATAAGTGTATCTCTTTTTAGTTACCCCAATGTGGTTTTCACTTATGAACGTAGCTTTGCAGTAAGTACTCTCTCAATACGGGGGGAAATTTTTCGCTTGTGGTTTTCCTATTGACGGTAGTTTTTCAGGGAGTCCGCGACGGTTTTGGGGTCGATCAAGCGCACGACCGGGAGCGCGCTGTGGACGCCCTGGAAGAAGCGGAAGCGGCCGTTTTCGCCGGACAAAATGGTGATCCCGCTCCCTGTCCCGCATCCGGCGCACATCGCGGTGACGATTTACAATCGCGACTCGGACGATCCGATCCCGCTCGAGTCGGACACGTGCCAGAGCATCCTGCGCGGCGTCGAGGAGAGCCACGTGCCCCTGGAGGAGTCAGGTGCGCCCCCTTTTATTCCGTGCGATCCCCGATCTGTTTGATTTTGACGGTGGATCCGTTCCGTTTCGAAGGTGGCGGCGATTCGTTGGAGACGAGTTCCGGCTCGGAGACGCTGGACAGTCCGCGCAACAACGAGGTGGAGGTGTCGGCCGTTCGAGATTCGGCCGAGGGCGACGTCTACCAGTGGACGCTGAATAATTGGGGACAACGGAAACGGAACAATTCGGGCAGCGTCCGGGTCGATCTGGCCAGTCCGGAAGACGTCACCTTGGACAGCGACAGTACCAGGGTTGTGTTTAGTACGTACGGTATGTACGACCGTCTAATAGAGGTCCGAATCTTTTTACGTTTTTAATTTAAGCGATTTTTTGTGTCGATATTGTGATATTGTTTTTGTTCGGTTTTTTCCATCGTTTTTTGAAATCAACAACTTTATCAATCTAATACCTAATACCTTAATTGAATTGCCAGACAATTAAATTAATCAACTGTTTCATTTTATCGATGGGGCCCTTGAAAGACCCAAGTTTAAAACTTTATGATATTGATAATGATAACGGCATTTTCTAGGAGTTTGCACTTAGATTCTATGAATTTTTATAATTTCCATGTCCACGCACTTTTAGAAATGTACCTAATACCTTTATACTATTAGGTAATAGATTTTGTGTTGTATAATTAATTATCATTATACATCATAGACTTATGATTCATATGATTATTATGAAAAAAGTTCAAATCGATTCGAAATTCATTGCAACAAAATAATAGCAATAACAGTAACCATCAAAAACCATTATATATTAATTATTATGAATAAACGAATAATGGTTCACTTAATTAATTGTGTGAACGATAATGTACCTTAAAAAACTGTCAACTAGTAATGAAATAACGTTAACTAATAATATTTAATAATGCAGTCCAGAAATGATTTAGTTGCTATACAACACGAATCAGTTAGGAATAATCACAAAGTTACTACAAATATTCTAAATTTCTTTAAATAAAACAGTGAGTTGTGAATAATTTTAAATTTGATGTTAATTGGTTATTGTATTTACGCTTTATTGCTTATTGAATTTTTATTACATGGTGGTATCTTATCTTCATGATAATACATTTTTTTTACATGCTATGACATCTTGCTACGTTTATTTTATTATTGTGTTTATTATTCAGAAATATTATACCTAATAAAAAGCTCCAAGACTGAAAGTAAAAACTAATTTATTCTCATTCAAAAACAATGAGTTAACAAAAATAAAAGGAACAATAAATAATATAATATTTAGTTCAGCTGCAACATTTTATACGGTGTTTTGTTTTTAAGTACTCTATAAAACGGTTATGAGTATTATTTTCGGTTTCTAATAGAGTGCAACATCGCATTTTAATGAACGCAATTTGTTGTGATCCTTCTGAAAGGCTCCGTAAAGGCTCCATATTGGACCTGTCGACTTCTAACATTAAGTTTTCCAACTCTTCTGTTAAATGAGTGGAAGAATCGGCCATCTTCCACAATGTCCATATCTTCGTTGCCGGATTATCCTTTAATTTTGATATATAATGGTCGAAAACTTTGCGACATTTTGGATCATCTAAACAATTTTGCATTGAATCAATGAACCTATTGATCTCATCTGATTCGAACTTAATAGCAGATAGAGCAGTTGGTGATGTTGAAGATGAAGCCATTATAAGACATCAAAGGCCTCAAACAATTGAAATTAATTAAGGTGAATGATTTTAGAACTAAAGAGAACAAAGGGTAAGGTATTATCCAAGTTTTGTTCTAGTATACTCACACTTTGATCCTAATGCACAGGTACTTCGTTCAATAGAACAATGAGAAAATTTCAATTGAAAGATATTATATAGCCTCCATTTATGAAAGATTTTTTTGATGTCTCCGTATATCTGAGTAAACAGATTATAAGATTATCGTAAGATCAAACGAACTTACCTAAGTGAAGTTCGATCTTGATTATATGTAGCACCTTGACCTCAGATCAATCAAATGTAGTACCCTCCTTAATGCCCCAAAATCACACAATTCCAAAGTCAAAAGACTTCGGGCAGATGGCGCTAGTAGGACACTCCTGACGCTATGCCATCACGACTTCATTTACTTTAAAGCCACTGTCGCAATTCCGGGAAAACGGTAACTACCAAGGGATAGGGTGGGACATTGATCATCGGTCAAGGTGCTACATATAATCAAGATCGAACTTCACTTAGGTAAGTTCGTTTGATCTTACGATTATATTATGCACCTTGACCTCAGATCAATCAAATGTAGATGTTTAAAGCTACGATTGCGACAGTACTAACGTGTTCACTGTTGAGGATTTGAAAAAACACAAGTATGCAATACAATGCAAAGCTGACAATGTTTTGAACCAAGAAAAGATTATTAATTATTGGTTACCAACTAAGACTTGTACGAAAAAACACCATTATTAGCTAACGGTGAAAGTAGTGAAGCTACCTGTAGATTTGGACCACTCTGCGGCATGTTTCGTCTTGGTGGCAACGGCATGACGCGTGGAGTGCGTTTTATGTTACCATCAACGCCTGCCTTGCTCGAGGTGGCCTTAATCCAGCGGTTTATGGTTTGCTGCGATGCTTCGACGAAAGGTTTTCTGAACGTCAATGTTACTAATTGGCCTGAATCAAAGTTCGGTGTAATTATCATCCCAAGTTAGCAGTCACGCAAATCTCGCATTTTCGATTGAATTGAGAACCGGTTGCGGCCTATTCCATGAGGACGTTCTGTTTAGGCTCAATATACGAAATTCATATTAAATAGTAATCATTTGGATATTTTCAAGACGAATGAGAAGAAGGGTTAGCCGTCTCTAAGTTCACCAACTTTTGGGTTAAATCTGGGGGAAAGAACTATTTCGGAACCCTATTTTCCTGAAGAGTGAGAACTGTGGAAGGATTCTAATGGTGCTGTACGAGATTGTAGTGGCTCAAGTTGAAAAAAAGACCTTTGAAAACATTTAACCATTTCCTCCTTGCCCTAAGAGGTTGACAGAGAAGGCGCAACGGCGGCTCTTGTAGAGCTAAGCGCTCCGTGAAAACACCCATTCAAACTGGTTCCATTCGATTGAATGCGGCAGTAGACAGTGAAACGAACAGAAGTGTTATAGCTTCCTCAGGAACTTCCCTCATCGCATGAGTGATGAGCTGACCTGACCTGACCTGCCATCAGAGTTATGGTAGGTTAAAGCCGATGCGGTTGGCTGTCGACGGAGGACCATTGAGATCCATTCACGTTGAAAAAACTATTGGACGGTTTATTGTGATGAATGGGATAATGGAACCCATGGCTGTGCAGTCCACTATGGCCCCACAATAAAACACCCCTGCCTTGTTGGTTATAGTTTCCGTAAGTACTCATAAAATGAGTGCCAATAGGAGAAATGCGTAGAACGTCACATCTGACCAGATTTGGGAAAACGTCAACACCAAAATCACTTGTCTGGAGTCTGGAAACCATGACACTAACATCTTACATTTAGTGTTATGTCTGTAAGCAAACATGAAAATCGAGTGCACCAAATGTCTCCCCGATTTCAGCCAAAAACAGAATTGTTTAACTCGAAATTAGTTTCCGGAGTGTGTCCTTGGGATCTAATTAGACGCAAAACCCAGAATACTTGATGTTCGCACCGTAACGTGTACAATTTGCTACGTTATTCAACTTGGAAAGCGGACACCGCGCACACGATTCTGTATGAAATTTACATTGTATAGCCAATTCGGACGAGAATTTCCCAATCCCTCGAGTTTGAAGCAAACATTTCGAGCCGAAGATAGCCATGACTCTCAGATAGCTTTCTGGAAAGTTCCTCTTGATCAAAGAACCATAAAACTTTCGCTTGCTCTCAACACCCTCTCCACTGCAAGATGAATCAAGGGAAATTTCGATTACCAAATTGTATTGCTGATGCATCCGAAACATTTTTCTCTCACCACTGAAAAACTGCTAAAAGCGATCTAGGCAAACATACGAACTTCGTAAATTCCGTTTGACCTTACGAAGGCTAAGAACTTCGTTCTTTTAAACAGCTTGTTTACGTACACCCGCAACTTCCGCAGGACAACCCGACCAAGCTGATTTAGAGGTTGGCACAATCTCAAATTTTGCAAGCATTGTTTCGTTCGAATTTTCGAAAATTCTCAACAACTCCTTGTTGTTTCTTGAAGGGAGCCGAGTTAGCGAAAGAGAGTTCAACCAAAACCTCCAAAACAAGGAATCTGCATTCCCGGATCGGGATAAGACGCCTTGTTGGTATCGATCACGAACCCTAGTTTGTCAAGCGGCCACTTTTCTCTGTCACATCATCACAGCATTACAGATGCTGCTTCCTAACGATGTCTATGAAATCCTAAAATCCAAGACGTGCATCCGATTGTCAAAAGTGTAACGAGTACTCGTATTCTATTCTAGTCCCCCGTAAATTCCCAGTAACTGAGTAATGGAAGACAACCCCTTCCACTCAGGAAGGAAACCACCGGTTCCATCGTCACACAACAGGAGCCGTGCATAGCCCACATGTACTAGTATTTATTCTAAAATACGAACTTCAAGAAACTCCTCGATTTGTAAAAACCTCTGGAAAGCAGGCACATTTAAATGGGTAAAACGAACTGATTATGTCCTAGACAACACCCAAAAGCGGTCCCAAACCGAGAATTCTCGATTTCTGTGCGTGTTGTACACGTTTTTTCCACCCAAGCTGTTGTTCTTTTTGTCGGGGAAGCGTTGGCGATAGCGATCGCACTTTTTGGCCCGACTCCGAGATTTTCTTGGATTAGGCTACCTCTGACTTTCCACAAATTGAGAGATCGGACCCTTCGAGTCTAAACTCGGTTTTCCCTGCACAGGGAAAACATTTTCAGAGCTTGACACCCCAACTGGATTCTTTGTCGCGTTGACCCGGGCGACTTCCCCGGTCAAGTTTCTGCCAAGTACTTTATCATCGTTGGACTTGTGCCCCGCCTCTTTTTCCTCAAACAGAGACACCGGCTGTCTCGAGCCGAAAGGGTCACCTCATTTTGTGGCTGAACGTTCCATCCTTGCGTCTCTCCATTGCCGATACCGATGATCCAATATCGGGATTTAACGTTGGCGGACCCGCGCCAAGTCACAATTTTTATTGTGCGGATATTCTTCAAGAATTACCCTCCGAATTTTGGACGGAAGAACACGGAAAACTTTCTCCTAACGATCGTACAGGAATTAATTGAAAAATGCTGCGATACGACAGCCGAAATGTCAACGTAATTCATTCCAACGACAACGCGGTCCAAGACGCTCAAAACTTCTTGAGACAGAGAATCAATTTGCAAAGCTTCCTGATTTTCGCTTGAAAAAAGGAATAAAGCTATTCAAAGCACAAGTTAGTCTGAGACTCCCAGAAGAACCCGCCTTTTAAGCCTGAAGAAGCCGAGCACAGAATTCATGTAATTTGCGAGTGGCGTATTCGCCCGCCCATGGGAAGCCACCGTGATCGATGCTGCGTTCGATACTTGGTTTGATGCTTCTAGCATCGACGGCCCGCATGACGCATGCCGGTCCCCCATCCAAAAAACGGGACGCGTTCAACGCTGCTTAGAATCGGGGTCTCCCATCCAAACGTTGGACGCGCTAAATGCTGCTTAGCGCCGGCGACAGACATGACACATGCCGGTCACCCATCCAAAAGGGGGACGCGCTCGATGCTGCTTAGCTTCTAGCATCGGGCGGCCACCCATCCAAACGCCGGCCGCGCTGAACGCTGCTTAGCTTTGAAGACTGACGTCACAGTCGGGCGCTCGCCCAAACAGCTGGGCGCGTTCGTCCTGCTTGACCTTGGCGCTGGTGCGGCGGCCCGACCGGGCCATTTCTCATGTTCACCTAGCACCATTTTCAGAAATTCATACCCCAAGAATTAGCAGGACTGGGCTAACGTAATAATGACTCTGAGACTCCCAGAAATTATCGCCCAAGAGGGGTTGCACCGGATATTTCACCGAAATATGGAACAGTCTGAGACCCCCAGAAACTGTTGCACTAACCTGCTTGCGTAGAGCCTTTTCAAGGATTTTCACATTCACATCGTAGAATTAGCAGAATTGGGCTAACGTGATAATGATTCTGAGACCCCCAGAAATTATCGCCCAAGAGGGGTTGTACCGGATATTTCGCCGAAATTCGCGACAGTCTGAGACCCCCAGAAACTGTTGCACTAACCTGCATGCGTAGGGCCATTTCAAAAATTTTCACCTCGTAGAATTAGCCGTATTGGGCCAACGTGATAATGATTCTGAGACCCCCAGAAAGAATTATCGACCCAGAGGAGGTTTCGAGGGATATTTCACCGAAATATGTGCCAGTCTGAGACCCCCAGAACTGTCGCACTACAGTCCAATCTGCACCCTCTCTCCTCTCCTTTCCGTTGGACTCCTTATTTTCTTCGAGGCTTTTCTCGAATACGGCGAGGGAAACGTGTGATGGTTCCGGGTTCGGCCTGCCGGGCCCGAGGCGGACGCGACAAGTTCCAGCCCGACGCCGCCGCCTCTAACCTCACACGAGATTCGCTAGAATCTTCTGATTTCATCTCTGCAAAGAACGATTAATACCTTTTTCAGGTCATCCTAGAAAGCCGACCGTGTCGACGATTAATGACAATGGTTTTCTATCCCCTTTGGTAAGAAAACACACAAAAAACACCTCAACTATGAGTGAACACTTTTTGGAGAACGTGCGAGTTCGACACACGAAGAAAGAATGAAGTCGTGATGGCATAGCGTCAGGAGTGTCCTACTAGCGCCATCTGCCCGAAGTCTTTTGACTTTGGAATTGTGTGAGTTTGGGGCATTAAGGAGGGTACTACATTTGATTGATCTGAGGTCAAGGTGCATAATATAATACGTGGATTATACGTACTATCAGAGATGAGAGAAGTACTCCATAGATATATGATACCGAAAATGAACCAATACGACACCTCGCGGATTAATTTTGAATCAGTCGAAAGTCGTACAGATTTTGGATAATGCAAAGTCCTCTGCTATGGTTTCGCTTACTGGTACCAGTGTTTATTCACACTGCTGGTACTTCTATTAATTTCGGATGAAAATATTTCCAAGTCCCAAATTTCCAAATTAAATTCAATAAAAAAATAACTTCCCGTTAAAATAAAAACGAAATAGTTTTTAGCGGTTTCAGAGCATGCAGGCAATTTTGTCAAGAATAATTTTTTCTGTGAAATCAAAAATAAAAAACTTTTTCCTCTTTGCAACCCCATCCAGGGACATATAGGATGCCATTTTTTTTTGTTCAAATAAAAAAGGGAAATGTACCTACACTAACATCTACTAGAACTTTCAGATCGAAACAAAAAAAAAACTTTAATACAAAGGCCCTGATTTTCTGTTTTAGGAGATATTCTAGGTTTTTAACCTGTGAAACAATAACTTCATATTGAACTAATAAGTACAAGATCAGAGCGATACTTAATTACGAGGTTTATTACTTAAAATAAAATACTCAGCGCTAGGCACACGATGAGAGCTCAGCGCACTTCGACCACCGTAATTCGTTCAAACCTTCTTCACAATTTGAACAACGTCCTCATCTGCTAATATGTGCTCAAGTCCAACTTTTTGCGGCTGATGTTTAACACTAGAACCCCACACTAAAGCACTGGAAATGAAAAAATATTCAAAATACTCAAAATTGTGGAAATTATACATTAGTACTCACTATTTGAACTCCTTTGCAATGCTTCTATGTAATTTATTGCAAAAATCTTCAACAGAAGTGTGGTCAGAATGCAATACAACTGGAGAATTGTAATCTGGGAGTTATTGGCCTTTCGGCTTTGTATATCTAGAATATTTAAAATCGAGAACTATTTCAAATTTCAGAATAATGAAGAGGCACTCACATTCTGACGAGTTTCAAATATTCCCACATTTTTTCTAAAAGGTCATCAAAATTCCATCGGTGGTGAGCAGAAATCGGTACACAATGAGGAATCTTGTAAATCACATCAAGTTCCTCAATACTAATCTGATCTGAAATGTTAAAAAATTCGACTGATTATAAGTCTCGATTAAAATTCACGAAATTACCAATTTTATTGAGCAAATAAATGCAAGGGACGTAAATCCTATTGCCTTCAATAACATCGATGAGGTCATCACTGGTGGCATCGTACTTGAGAGTCACATCGGCGTTATGAATTTTATACTCGGATAAAATCGTCTTGACCGTATCCGAATCGAGTTCAGACTGGGTCACCATGCAGTTCAAGTTGATCCCACCTTTGTCTTTTTTCTTACATTCTTTGTCACACTTACATTACTTGTATAAGTGTATCTCTTTTTAGTTACCCCAATGTGGTTTTCACTTATGAACGTAGCTTTGCAGTAAGTACTCTCTCAATACGGGGGGAAATTTTTCGCTTGTGGTTTTCCTATTGACGGTCGTTTTTCAGGGAGTCCGCGACGGTTTTGGGGTCGATCAAGCGCACGACCGGGAGCGCGCTGTGGACGCCCTGGAAGAAGCGGAAGCGGCCGTTTTCGCCGGACAAAATGGTGATCCCGCTCCCTGTCCCGCATCCGGCGCACATCGCGGTGACGATTTACAATCGCGACTCGGACGATCCGATCCCGCTCGAGTCGGACACGTGCCAGAGCATCCTGCGCGGCGTCGAGGAGAGCCACGTGCCCCTGGAGGAGTCAGGTGCGCCCCCTTTTATTCCGTGCGATCCCCGATCTGTTTGATTTTGACGGTGGATCCGTTCCGTTTCGAAGGTGGCGGCGATTCGTTGGAGACGAGTTCCGGCTCGGAGACGCTGGACAGTCCGCGCAACAACGAGGTGGAGGTGTCGGCCGTTCGAGATTCGGCCGAGGGCGACGTCTACCAGTGGACGCTGAATAATTGGGGACAACGGAAACGGAACTATTCGGGCAGCGTCCGGGTCGATCTGGCCAGTCCGGAAGACGTCACCTTGGACAGCGACAGTACCAGGGTTGTGTTTAGTACGTACGGTATGTACGACCGTCTAATAGAGGTCCGAATCTTTTTACGTTTTTAATTTAAGCGATTTTTTGTGTCGATATTGTGATATTGTTTTTGTTCGGTTTTTTCCATCGTTTTTTGAAATCAACAACTTTATCAATCTAATACCTAATACCTTAATTGAATTGCCAGACAATTAAATTAATCAACTGTTTCATTTTATCGATGGGGCCCTTGAAAGACCCAAGTTTAAAACTTTATGATATTGATAATGATAACGGCATTTTCTAGGAGTTTGCACTTAGATTCTATGAATTTTTATAATTTCCATGTCCACGCACTTTTAGAAATGTACCTAATACGTATATCTGAGTAAACAGATTATAAGATTATCGTAAGATCAAACGAACTTACCTAAGTGAAGTTCGATCTTGATTATATGTAGCACCTTGACCTCAGATCAATCAAATGTAGTACCCTCCTTAATGCCCCAAAATCACACAATTCCAAAGTCAAAAGACTTCGGGCAGATGGCGCTAGTAGGACACTCCTGACGCTATGCCATCACGACTTCATTTACTTTAAAGCCACTGTCGCAATTCCGGGAAAACGGTAACTACCAAGGGATAGGGTGGGACATTGATCATCGGTCAAGGTGCTACATATAATCAAGATCGAACTTCACTTAGGTAAGTTCGTTTGATCTTACGATTATATTATGCACCTTGACCTCAGATCAATCAAATGTAGATGTTTAAAGCTACGATTGCGACAGTACTAACGTGTTCACTGTTGAGGATTTGAAAAAACACAAGTATGCAATACAATGCAAAGCTGACAATGTTTTGAACCAAGAAAAGATTATTAATTATTGGTTACCAACTAAGACTTGTACGAAAAAACACCATTATTAGCTAACGGTGAAAGTAGTGAAGCTACCTGTAGATTTGGACCACTCTGCGGCATGTTTTGTCTTGGTGGCAACGGCATGACGCGTGGAGTGCGTTTTATGTTACCATCAACGCCTGCCTTGCTCGAGGTGGCCTTAATCCAGCGGTTTATGGTTTGCTGCGATGCTTCGACGAAAGGTTTTCTGAACGTCAATGTTACTAATTGGCCTGAATCAAAGTTCGGTGTAATTATCATCCCAAGTTAGCAGTCACGCAAATCTCGCATTTTCGATTGAATTGAGAACTGGTTGCGGCCTATTCCATGAGGACGTTCTGCTTAGGCTCAATATACGAAATTCATATTAAATAGTAATCATTTGGATATTTTCAAGACGAATGAGAAGAAGGGTTAGCCGTCTCTAAGTTCACCAACTTTTGGGTTAAATCTGGGGGAAAGAACTATTTCGGAACCCTATTTTCCTGAAGAGTGAGAACTGTGGAAGGATTCTAATGGTGCTGTACGAGATTGTAGTGGCTCAAGTTGAAAAAAAGACCTTTGAAAACATTTAACCATTTCCTCCTTGCCCTAAGAGGTTGACAGAGAAGGCGCAACGGCGGCTCTTGTAGAGCTAAGCGCTCCGTGAAAACACCCATTCAAACTGGTTCCATTCGATTGAATGCGGCAGTAGAGAGTGAAACGAACAGAAGTGTTATAGCTTCCTCAGGAACTTCCCTCATCGCATGAGTGATGAGCTGACCTGACCTGACCTGCCATCAGAGTTATGGTAGGTTAAAGCCGATGCGGTTGGCTGTCGACGGAGGACCATTGAGATCCATTCACGTTGAAAAAACTATTGGACGGTTTATTGTGATGAATGGGATAATGGAACCCATGGCTGTGCAGTCCACTATGGCCCCACAATAAAACACCCCTGCCTTGTTGGTTATAGTTTCCGTAAGTACTCATAAAATGAGTGCCAATAGGAGAAATGCGTAGAACGTCACATCTGACCAGATTTGGGAAAACGTCAACACCAAAATCACTTGTCTGGAGTCTGGAAACCATGACACTAACATCTTACATTTAGTGTTATGTCTGTAAGCAAACATGAAAATCGAGTGCACCAAATGTCTCCCCGATTTCAGCCAAAAACAGAATTGTTTAACTCGAAATTAGTTTCCGGAGTGTGTCCTTGGGATCTAATTAGACGCAAAACCCAGAATACTTGATGTTCGCACCGTAACGTGTACAATTTGCTACGTTATTCAACTTGGAAAGCGGACACCGCGCACACGATTCTGTATGAAATTTACATTGTATAGCCAATTCGGACGAGAATTTCCCAATCCCTCGAGTTTGAAGCAAACATTTCGAGCCGAAGATAGCCATCACTCTCAGATAGCTTTCTGGAAAGTTCCTCTTGATCAAAGAACCATAAAACTTTCGCTTGCTCTCAACACCCTCTCCACTGCAAGATGAATCAAGGGAAATTTCGATTGCCAAATTGTATTGCTGATGCATCCGAAACATTTTTCTCTCACCACTGAAAAACTGCTAAAAGCGATCTAGGCAAACATACGAACTTCGTAAATTCCGTTTGACCTTACGAAGGCTAAGAACTTCGTTCTTTTAAACAGCTTGTTTACGTACACCCGCAACTTCCGCAGGACAACCCGACCAAGCTGATTTAGAGGTTGGCACAATCTCAAATTTTGCAAGCATTGTTTCGTTCGAATTTTCGAAAATTCTCAACAACTCCTTGTTGTTTCTTGAAGGGAGCCGAGTTAGCGAAAGAGAGTTCAACCAAAACCTCCAAAACAAGGAATCTGCATTCCCGGATCGGGATAAGACGCCTTGTTGGTATCGATCACGAACCCTAGTTTGTCAAGCGGCCACTTTTCTCTGTCACATCATCACAGCATTACAGATGCTGCTTCCTAACGATGTCTATGAAATCCTAAAATCCAAGACGTGCATCCGATTGTCAAAAGTGTAACGAGTACTCGTATTCTATTCTAGTCCCCCGTAAATTCCCAGTAACTGAGTAATGGAAGACAACCCCTTCCACTCAGGAAGGAAACCACCGGTTCCATCGTCACACAACAGGAGCCGTGCATAGCCCACATGTACTAGTATTTATTCTAAAATACGAACTTCAAGAAACTCCTCGATTTGTAAAAACCTCTGGAAAGCAGGCACATTTAAATGGGTAAAACGAACTGATTATGTCCTAGACAACACCCAAAAGCGGTCCCAAACCGAGAATTCTCGATTTCTGTGCGTGTTGTACACGTTTTTTCCACCCAAGCTGTTGTTCTTTTTGTCGGGGAAGCGTTGGCGATAGCGATCGCACTTTTTGGCCCGACTCCGAGATTTTCTTGGATTAGGCTACCTCTGACTTTCCACAAATTGAGAGATCGGACCCTTCGAGTCTAAACTCGGTTTTCCCTGCACAGGGAAAACATTTTCAGAGCTTGACACCCCAACTGGATTCTTTGTCGCGTTGACCCGGGCGACTTCCCCGGTCAAGTTTCTGCCAAGTACTTTATCATCGTTGGACTTGTGCCCCGCCTCTTTTTCCTCAAACAGAGACACCGGCTGTCTCGAGCCGAAAGGGTCACCTCATTTTGTGGCTGAACGTTCCATCCTTGCGTCTCTCCATTGCCGATACCGATGATCCAATATCGGGATTTAACGTTGGCGGACCCGCGCCAAGTCACAATTTTTATTGTGCGGATATTCTTCAAGAATTACCCTCCGAATTTTGGACGGAAGAACACGGAAAACTTTCTCCTAACGATCGTACAGGAATTAATTGAAAAATGCTGCGATACGACAGCCGAAATGTCAACGTAATTCATTCCAACGACAACGCGGTCCAAGACGCTCAAAACTTCTTGAGACAGAGAATCAATTTGCAAAGCTTCCTGATTTTCGCTTGAAAAAAGGAATAAAGCTATTCAAAGCACAAGTTAGTCTGAGACTCCCAGAAGAACCCGCCTTTTAAGCCTGAAGAAGCCGAGCACAGAATTCATGTAATTTGCGAGTGGCGTATTCGCCCGCCCATGGGAAGCCACCGTGATCGATGCTGCGTTCGATACTTGGTTTGATGCTTCTAGCATCGACGGCCCGCATGACGCATGCCGGTCCTCCATCCAAAAAACGGGACGCGTTCAACGCTGCTTAGAATCGGGGTCTCCCATCCAAACGTTGGACGCGCTAAATGCTGCTTAGCGCCGGCGACAGACATGACACATGCCGGTCACCCATCCAAAAGGGGGACGCGCTCGATGCTGCTTAGCTTCTAGCATCGGGCGGCCACCCATCCAAACGCCGGCCGCGCTGAACGCTGCTTAGCTTTGAAGACTGACGTCACAGTCGGGCGCTCGCCCAAACAGCTGGGCGCGTTCGTCCTGCTTGACCTTGGCGCTGGTGCGGCGGCCCGACCGGGCCATTTCTCATGTTCACCTAGCACCATTTTCAGAAATTCATACCCCAAGAATTAGCAGGACTGGGCTAACGTAATAATGACTCTGAGACTCCCAGAAATTATCGCCCAAGAGGGGTTGCACCGGATATTTCACCGAAATATGGAACAGTCTGAGACCCCCAGAAACTGTTGCACTAACCTGCTTGCGTAGAGCCTTTTCAAGGATTTTCACATTCACATCGTAGAATTAGCAGAATTGGGCTAACGTGATAATGATTCTGAGACCCCCAGAAATTATCGCCCAAGAGGGGTTGTACCGGATATTTCGCCGAAATTCGCGACAGTCTGAGACCCCCAGAAACTGTTGCACTAACCTGCATGCGTAGGGCCATTTCAAAAATTTTCACCTCGTAGAATTAGCCGTATTGGGCCAACGTGATAATGATTCTGAGACCCCCAGAAAGAATTATCGACCCAGAGGAGGTTTCGAGGGATATTTCACCGAAATATGTGCCAGTCTGAGACCCCCAGAACTGTCGCACTACAGTCCAATCTGCACCCTCTCTCCTCTCCTTTCCGTTGGACTCCTTATTTTCTTCGAGGCTTTTCTCGAATACGGCGAGGGAAACGTGTGATGGTTCCGGGTTCGGCCTGCCGGGCCCGAGGCGGACGCGACAAGTTCCAGCCCGACGCCGCCGCCTCTAACCTCACACGAGATTCGCTAGAATCTTCTGATTTCATCTCTGCAAAGAACGATTAATACCTTTTTCAGGTCATCCTAGAAAGCCGACCGTGTCGACGATTAATGACAATGGTTTTCTATCCCCTTTGGTAAGAAAACACACAAAAAACACCTCAACTATGAGTGAACACTTTTTGGAGAACGTGCGAGTTCGACACACGAAGAAAGAATGAAGTCGTGATGGCATAGCGTCAGGAGTGTCCTACTAGCGCCATCTGCCCGAAGTCTTTTGACTTTGGAATTGTGTGAGTTTGGGGCATTAAGGAGGGTACTACATTTGATTGATCTGAGGTCAAGGTGCATAATATAATACGTGGATTATACGTACTATCAGAGATGAGAGAAGTACTCCATAGATATATGATACCGAAAATGAACCAATACGACACCTCGCGGATTAATTTTGAATCAGTCGAAAGTCGTACAGATTTTGGATAATGCAAAGTCCTCTGCTATGGTTTCGCTTACTGGTACCAGTGTTTATTCACACTGCTGGTACTTCTATTAATTTCGGATGAAAATATTTCCAAGTCCCAAATTTCCAAATTAAATTCAATAAAAAAATAACTTCCCGTTAAAATAAAAACGAAATAGTTTTTAGCGGTTTCAGAGCATGCAGGCAATTTTGTCAAGAATAATTTTTTCTGTGAAATCAAAAATAAAAAACTTTTTCCTCTTTGCAACCCCATCCAGGGACATATAGGATGCCATTTTTTTTTGTTCAAATAAAAAAGGGAAATGTACCTACACTAACATCTACTAGAACTTTCAGATCGAAACAAAAAAAAAAACTTTAATACAAAGGCCCTGATTTTCTGTTTTAGGAGATATTCTAGGTTTTTAACCTGTGAAACAATAACTTCATATTGAACTAATAAGTACAAGATCAGAGCGATACTTAATTACGAGGTTTATTACTTAAAATAAAATACTCAGCGCTAGGCACACGATGAGAGCTCAGCGCACTTCGACCACCGTAATTCGTTCAAACCTTCTTCACAATTTGAACAACGTCCTCATCTGCTAATATGTGCTCAAGTCCAACTTTTTGCGGCTGATGTTTAACACTAGAACCCCACACTAAAGCACTGGAAATGAAAAAATATTCAAAATACTCAAAATTGTGGAAATTATACATTAGTACTCACTATTTGAACTCCTTTGCAATGCTTCTATGTAATTTATTGCAAAAATCTTCAACAGAAGTGTGGTCAGAATGCAATACAACTGGAGAATTGTAATCTGGGAGTTATTGGCCTTTCGGCTTTGTATATCTAGAATATTTAAAATCGAGAACTATTTCAAATTTCAGAATAATGAAGAGGCACTCACATTCTGACGAGTTTCAAATATTCCCACATTTTTTCTAAAAGATCATCAAAATTCCATCGGTGGTGAGCAGAAATCGGTACACAATGAGGAATCTTGTAAATCACATCAAGTTCCTCAATACTAATCTGATCTGAAATGTTAAAAAATTCGACTGATTATAAGTCTCGATTAAAATTCACGAAATTACCAATTTTATTGAGCAAATAAATGCAAGGGACGTAAATCCTATTGCCTTCAATAACATCGATGAGGTCATCACTGGTGTCATCGTACTTGAGAGTCACATCGGCGTTATGAATTTTATACTCGGATAAAATCGTCTTGACCGTATCCGAATCGAGTTCAGACTGGGTCACCATGCAGTTCAAGTTGATCCCACCTTTGTCTTTTTTCTTACATTCTTTGTCACACTTACATTACTTGTATAAGTGTATCTCTTTTTAGTTACCCCAATGTGGTTTTCACTTATGAACGTAGCTTTGCAGTAAGTACTCTCTCAATACTGTAGCACTTGTGGATTTTTGGGCTAGATTTTTAAATTAATAAGAACAATGAAAGTAATGAAGCCACCTGGTTTCACGTGGGAAACGCTGACTAGCGGCGAGACATTTTTATTAAGGAACGCCGTATCGGTACGATTCAAAGAATTGGAACTGATAACGGGCGGATGCTGAAAGGAGACCACCACGGCAGTTCGACCGGGGTACTCGGACAGTCATCATAGAGAAATTACGTTTTGTTTAAATTGATTTTGAATTGATAATTTGAGAATATCCGCAAGTAGAAGTGTTAATAACTAATAATAGTAAAGTCTAAATTTTGTACCCAACGAATTTGTTGATTTTGAGAGTGCTAGTGAGAGTTTTCCCGAGCTAGGCTCGCCCAAGTCTGCTCACCTCCGACTTCTGAACCTACTTACTAGTAAGTGTTTTTTTTTTGCCCTTATTTTGTAGAGTTTTTATCTTCGAATATAATTTACATCGTCTAACTACATCTGCGTCTCCTTTCCTCGCTACCAATTTTACCCTCTGGAGTGCGCGTTCTCCCTTCAAACCCTAACGCGCTGGTGGCAGCAACCAACAATAACATCGTTGGCAAGAGGACCGTTCAATCTACCCGTCCTCGATTAATATTAAGGGCGTTTCACCACATTTGGTGGCAGCGGTGGGATAGTTAGACTGATTCATATTTCTTATATACCGAAAAATAAAAAAATTTGAAAATTTAAAATGGTAATTGAAAGAGATAATTTACCAGCGGCACCCACGCAGGGCCCATCATCAGGAGATCAAATTTTACCCCTGAATCAACCCTCTGTATTAAGCGCACCCGATAACCTGATAAACCACCCCGCGAGTAGTTTTACGTCACAACAGGATCCAATAAGTCAGAAATTCGGCACACATCAGGTTCCACCGCATTACTCGACAATTCAACCCCCAAACGTTCCGGCTCCGAATTATAACTTTTCGCACTTTCTGCCGACGGCACCCGCCTTACCGTACCAAGGAATGAGTTTGGGAATGGTAGCTAATACGGTTGAGCAATATTCCGGAAAAGAAAATGTTAAGGTCTATTTTGAGCGTATAGAACAACGCGCGGAACTAGACAATTGGGACGAATCGACGACGTTAAAAATATTAAAATATAGATTTACGGGACCGGCGTATAGATTTGTACAAGCGGAGAATCTTTTAAAAGAAGAAAACTACCAAGTATTTAAGTCAAAATTAATTGCGCAATTTTCTCCAGTTATAATTCCAGGCGCAGCATTAAGTCAGTTAGGTGTGTGCTATCAGAGACATGACGAATCCGTCGCGCAGTTCGCGACCCGCGTAAAATATTTGGGCACTCGAATCTTGGAAGAAGATCTAAAATCAGCCTCTTCAGGGGAAGAAGCAGGATTGAAAAAGAAGAGTAAAGATTTAATTTTGAATCAATTTCGGATCGGCTTAAAGCGAGAAATAATTAAACAGGTGGGCGCTTATTTTATGAAAGAAACTAACTTAGACATCGACGAGGCGGTAGAAACAGCTCAACATGTCGAACTGAACGATCAGATGCTTAGAAATCGAGGAGGTACCTACCGGCGGACAAGTAATGCAAGCAGAGCTTAGAACGTGTTTTAATTGTGGCTTTTCGGGACATATTTCGCGGAACTGTATGGAAGAAAGACGTCCGAGAAATTTTGGATATAATCAGACCGGATCGGAGTCGAGACAAGTGAATAATTTCAATCGGGATAATCGGAATGGAAGAAATAATTATTACGCGAATGACAATAACGGTAGGCGCAACAATTACGAAAGATACGATCGCAATAATCGGGATAATAATTATACACGTAGAAACGATTACTTTGATAGGACTCCGCGCGATGACCCTCCTAGAAATTTGAATAATAATAGAAATAACCCCACGGTACCAGCGACGCGCGAAGTTCAGCAAAGCGGACCGACGGCTTTAAACTCGCACGCTCCTCAGTTCATGCCCACGACCAGAGGAGCTCCGCAACCCTCAACCAGCAGAAATTAAGTCAAAACGTTACAAGGCATTCGCAAACTCAAAATTTTCCCTTCTGGATTCCACACATTTTAGAAAATTTAAGAAAATCTCCGTCGTTGATATCTATTAAATTAAATGGACATGACGTTATAGTATTGGTCGATACCGGATCGGCAGTTTCGATAATAAAAGAAGATATAATTGATCCCGCGACGATTAAAGATGATTGTCCTATTGAATTGCATGGAATTTCTGGATCTTTAGTAGCACTGGGAACAGCCGTAGTAGAATTAAATTTGGGAGATAATAAAACATTTAATTTTGAGTTTGTCATATGCGACGAAGCTCTATCATTAGAATGCCAAGGCATACTAGGCAGAGACTTCTTAGAATGGAGCGCGGCTTTAATAAATTTTGGTGATAATACGCTTATTATTAACGGGTTAAGGTACATTTACAACCAATCCGATTCCGGCACACTTCTAAATCGGATTGCTAAGTGTGGTAATAACTTCAAATGAGGAGTGGCCACCATTTACAATACAAATTTATATTCGAATTTCGGGTCTAGCGATTTCTAGTGTTGTCATGGAAAAATGATAAAAGTTAGGGATTTGCAATAGATGGTGTTGTATAATTGGATGGACCCAAAAACGACGTTTTCTTCTAACTTTCTTGGGTTTTTCAATAGTCCGTCTGCTCGATAAGAAGAAGATTGTTGCTAAACATGCCAAACTGCCAAGCAAGGTAGCTTTGGCTCGATCATTAAAAGGCATTGTTACGGCTGGAATAAATACGAATGAGTTAACTAGAGGAATCCGTTACTACCGTTTTTTCACTAGTTTGTATTCCAGCTATTCACAATTTTGGACGTTATTTTTAAGAGAACGACTGCAAACAACCATAAACACCATTTCGTCAGATCTGTCAAACTTTGTCATTTGTGTCGCAATTCGAATTGAAAGTTTGCGATCTGCAAACATGCACTCCAATTCGAATTGAAACACGGAGCGTGCCGAATTCAGATTGGGCGTTTTGAATGAATACACGAAAAAGCCCACTATCAAACATGCAATTCGCAATCGGAATCCGAATTGGAATTGGTTGTAAATGTACCTTTAGATATTCCTATTTTGACTAGAGAAGAAGCAGGACTAGCCGCGGATAATGAAAGCGAAGACTTAAGCGATAATAATGAGGAAAATGAAGTGGGCTTAGAATTAGCAGAAGATGAAGAAGAAATAGTACCGTCGGATACGGATATTATTTTTAACGAAGAACCGCTCGACGTTCGCGACGAGGCGGCTATTCAAGTGAGCGAAAAACCGCGCGACGTTCGCGACGACGCGGCCTTTCAAACGATAAATTCGGAAAAAGTAAATGACGATGAACCACGCGACGTTCGCGACGCGGCGATTAATCAACAATTACCCGAACCGGATGAGGATGAATTTTGGTGGGAAGATTTTTATGAGGACTACGAATTGGGCGTACCAGTAATTTTAGCGGAAGAAATAGAGATACCGGCGAGATGCGAGGCCGAAGTGAAAGTAGTGATAAGAGATAATAAGAGTACCGAGATGATGATAGAACCGTACGAAACGGGTATTAAGGGCGTGATGAGCGCATACGCAGTTGTTTTAAATAAAGATGGAGCTGTTAATTGTCGGATTATTAATGTGAATGACTGGAAGATAAAGTTGAAGAAGAAGTTGAGATTAGGTACAGCCTACGAGAAAGTGGAAATAAATAAAAGATCGGTAAATAATATTAATAGTGACGAAGGAAATGTTAATAAAACGCATGAAGTAATGAACGTACGAATAGGAAACGACGAATGGATAAACGAAAACTTAGACTTGTCGCATTTAAATAACGAAGAAAGTAAACTTATTCGAGAATTATTAAATCGGTACAAAACTGTTTTTGAAATTTCGGAAAATACGATGACTACCGCGAGTGAAGTCAGGCATAGAATTATTACGGAAGACGTTCCGCCAATAGCGAAAAGACCATATAGGGTACCATACCATCAAAAAGAAATACTGAACGGCGAAATGGATCGAATGTTGAAAGCAAACATTATTAGGCCATCTAAATCGCCATGGTCTGCACCAGTTGTAATAGCCACTCGCAAGCTATCTAGCGGAGAAGTTAAAGTGAGAATATGCATAGACTACAGAGGAATTAACGCGGTAACCAAAAGAGATTTCTATCCGTTGCCAAACCTTCACGAGACTCTCGATAATTTTGGTAAATCGAATCTTTTTAGTTTATTTGATATCAAGTGGGCGTTTCATCAGATAGAGGTAGCTGAAGAAGATAAAGAAAAAACCGCGTTTACAACTCCTGAAGGACACTACGAATTTAATAAAATGCCTTTCGGTCTAGTTAATAGCCCCGCGACATTCCAACGTTTTATTAACTTCACTTTAGCCGGACTTACGGGCCCTACCTGTATGGCATATCTCGACGATATTATAGTGTATAATTCCCAAGGCATAGAAGATCACTTATATAAATTGTCATTGATATTCGAGCGTCTATTGAAAGCTAACGTAAAGCTCAACCCGAAGAAATGCCGACTTTTGGTAAACGAAGTAAAATATCTTGGTCACGTGATCGGGAGAAACGGATTACAACCCGACCCCGACAAAGTCGCGATTATTAAAGAATACCCGATACCAATGAACGCGTCACAAGTTCGCGGATTTCTAGGCTTAGCCGGATGGTATCGCCGTTTTATACCGAATTTTTCGGACATTGCCCTCCCCTTGATTAATTTGACGAAGAAAAATGTAAAATTTCAAATAACGGACGAAGTACTTAAAGCGATAAACACCTTAAAGAATGCACTATTATCGGATTCGATTTTAATCCACCCCAATTTCAATGAACCTTTTGTATTGTCAACTGACGCAAGCGGAACTGGCGTTGCGGCAATATTAAGTCAAGAGCGTGACGGCTTCGAGAGACCAATAGCTTTCGCAAGCAAGAAACTTGATAAATCACAAAAAAATTATAGTGTTACCGAATTGGAATGTTTTGCTGTAATATTTGGAGTAAAACAATTCAAGTACTATTTGTACGGGAAAAAGTTTACTATTATTTCGGATCACAGCGCGCTGCAATGGCTTCTAAATTTAAAGGACCCTAATTCAAGACTAGCACGTTGGGCTACTGCGCTCGCGGGTTACGACTTTAAAATTATACACCGACCCGGTAGAAAACATGGAAACGTTGATGCACTTAGCCGAACCTACGAAACTACCCCTACGGAATTTACACAATTCTTGCAAAATTGTACAGAAGTTGAAATTTTTAATTCAAGAGTCACGATAGAATCAGGAGACCTTTTCGTTAAAGCACCGGAATATTTTTCGATTGCACATTGCGTATCAGAAGATTTACATATGGGAAAAGGATTCGCGAAAGAAATAAAGAACCGATACGGGCGCGTAGATGAACTTAAAGAACAACAAAAAGGAATAGGCGAAGTAGCTGTATTGAAATTGGATAGACGTAATATTTACTATTTAATAACTAAGAAATGCTATTATCATAAACCGAGTTACGAAGCGGTATGGAATTGTCTTAACGAATTACTCCGAATTTGCGAAAGTAACGAAGATTTTCTTTTAGCAGTACCAAGATTAGCCTGCGGTTTAGATCAATTAAACGAGAAAATAATTTATCAAATGATAAGACAAGTTTTTATAAAATCGCGAGTTAGCATAGTGATATACGAACTCGACGCACAAATATCTCAAGTAAATGTAGCCGATGTTGACTTAACACCTCCCTTTCTTCCTGTTTGGGATCGCGAAGTAATCTACGAACAACAACGTAGAGACGATTTTTGTAAAGTAATTTTGGAACAACTACGCGAAGACGAAGATCAAGAAGATCAACCCTACTACACCGACGGTGATGGTATTTTATATAGGCAAGATAGAAAATTAAATAGAGACCAACTGGTAATACCGAAATCATTCATTAAAAAGGCTTTGAAAGATTTCCACGAAACCCCGCAAGCAGGTCATCAAGGTCAAGCGAAAACGCTTAGCTTCATTCAAACTAGATTATATTGGCCAAAAATGAGAGAGGACGTGAATAAGTTTTGCTCCACGTGTGTTTCTTGCAACTAGCGCAAAACCTCACCCCATATGAAATCTGCTCCCATCCAAACTTTTCCAGAAATATTAGAACCATTCGAGAGGACCGCGATGGACATCGTAGGACCCTTAGTTACTACCCTTAATGGCAATAAATACTTACTGACTTTTATAGATCACTTTACCAAGTACCCCGAAGCGATACCAATACCGGACCAATCGGCAGAGACAGTGGCCAGAGCATTTGTCACTAACGTAATCGTTCGACACGGCGTGCCCAAACAATTAATTACAGATAGAGGAACTAACTTTTTATCCAAACTTTTTAAGGAAATTTGCAGGCTTTTGGGAATAGAGAAATTTCAGACAACGGCGTACCACCCTCAATCCAATGGAGCCATAGAACGGAGTCACAGAGTGATCAAGGATATTCTATCACATTTCGTTTCCCCTACGCAGCGAGATTGGGACGAGTGGGTTCCCTATACTTTAATGGCATGCCGAACTCATATTCACTCATCAACGGGTTACAGCCCTTTCTTCTTAATACACGGACGAGACCCAGTATTGCCTCTCGACGAAATATTCAAACATAATACAGCTAAATACGATTGCGACGAGAATTACGCCTCGGAATTGATAATAAGATTAAACCGTGCTTTCGATTTAGTTCTTAATAAATTACGAGACACAACCGAAAAGAGAAATGATCAAATAAATAAAAATCGAATTGACAAGAACTTCATGTTAGGTGATCTTGTCTACGTTCACGATCCTAGCGGAACTATAGGGATCAGTAAAAAGCTGACTAGACCATGGGACGGACCCTATCGCGTAATCGAAATTAAAGGACCGGTAACTTACAAAATTCGGAAAGTCGGGTCAAGAAACGATCAAATTATTCACGCGAATAGGATGAAATTATTTACAAAGTTTGATGAAGATATCACCGCGGACCCCCAGATGAGTCAATTAAGACGACCAGCCACCCCCGTTCTGGAAGAAAAGAATGACGACAATTTAGAACTGATAGATCCCGAAACAGCGACGCGAGATTTAATAAACATTCTAGGATCAAACAATAACTTACGTTTCACAGATCCACCCCTCCCTGTAGAAGAAAACCTGATACCAGGACCCAACGAAGATGAACCAATCGAAGTTGATAACCGCTTAGCACCTCCCGATAACCAAGAATCACCCCCTACCCCCGCTTGTACGCAATTACCCCTGAGGCGATCCACCCGTATCAGACGACCCCCTCGCCGATTACTAGACTGAAACTATCGTTTAACTTGTTTATGCCATACTCTAGATATTCAAGAATCGACATTTTATCTATATGTTGCGCTATGTCTGATTGAGTTTTTACTTTGATTTAGCGATAGAATTTTTTTTATATGTTTTGCGTATTGTTTCATGATTAATATGTATTCGAGCTAAGTACTAAATTACTTCCTTTTGTAAAGAAGAACATATTATTTTACCGTAGGTACTGACCGGACCGACACTAGTGCAGCGAGACATTTTCCGCTACGGTAACTCCTTGGAACTTTTATAAACTTTAAAAGGTGCTACGAACTTTTTATGAAAATGTGCGTCGCGAAATCGTTAATAATTTTCGGACTTATTCTGAACATTTGTGCGAGATATGAGGCTATCATCGTATACGAGTGCGGAGGTGCCGCGATAAACACTAGCGTCATTTCTCTACGTGATGTCGCGCCGTGCGTTAAAGAAGTATCAGACTACCATGAACATCCGGGACGAATTCAAGTCATCCAAAGGAACGAAATTCATTGGCAACCCGTGAAAGCATGCTTGGTAGAAGTGACTCAATTGATCGCGCACTGTGGGATGCACAGTCACTCATCTTTAGTTGACGGAGGTCTGTCTTCCTACATCACCAAACTGGGCGCAGCCGAATGCAAGGAAGCACACCGCCATCGTACCCTGCGACTTTTTAACAAAAATATTGGAAATTTGATCATAAATGGAACTACCCCCGTTTCAACCACGATCTTCGGATCTCTATCTAACGACGGAACCTGCAGAGGTGTATCCTATAGCGAAAACGGACGAACTTGGGACGACGTAACCGTATCCGCAAATATCAAAATTAAATTGTTCACTTACACCGCTCGTGTGAAGGTGGAATCAAACGAAATAAGTTTATCTGGAAATATCGTTTGCTCTTACTTGGATCAATATTGCCTAGACTCAACTTATGGAGAGAGTACGTGGGATCTGAACACCCCTAACGACTGCGACACCCATTTCGCTGTTCTCTATGAAGGTGACGCAACTTGGATTACAAACAATAAAACTCTGGATAAGTACCTAGTCGTCGAAACCGAAGACAAAGTGTTCGCGCTGTCGATCATTAAACCCTCTCATCTCTGTAATTTCCACGTGTGGCAAACAGAACACCCTAGAATCGTTATCCTCAGTACGGACGAAGAGAAAATTATCAAATCATCTCAAATTTCGAAGAAACCCGAAGTCAATCTGCTGGCCTATATAAATAGCAAGTTTCTTTACGTAGAACAGGCGTATAAGAGAGCTATACAAGACCTATACACGGACACCATATACCGGAGATGCGAAGTTCACAGAGAAGTACTACGAAGCCGACTACTACTGGCTCAACTATCGCCAACAACCGTTGGTTACATTATAAAGAAACAACTTGGATATACTGGTCGAGTTCTAGGAGAAGTCTTATACCTGATGCAATGCACCCCGAAACCAGCTTACATACGCAGAACAGAAAAGTGTTACAACGAACTACCTATTTCTGTGGACAACTCGTCAAAATTTATGTCTCCCATAACGCACGTCATACAAGAACACGCCGAAGAACTGGACTGCAACTCCTTAACACCACCTCTGTTTTTCATGGATGGGGAATGGATCGGGCTCATACCGTTGCCAACTAAACGAGAAAACCCTATAATGCTACAAGTAGGCGTAGAAGAGAAGCTGAAATTCAAGCCTATCCAACCAATTGGACAGGGCGGATTGTACACCCAGGAAGAAGTCGAAAGAAGCCAGAGAATGCTCGCCTTTGGTAATGAAAGACAAGCCGTAAACAACATTATGGTAAGAAGAATTGCCGGACTAGAAGCTGACAGTCAAGGATTCAACCCTATCAACCTATTTAACGAAAACGAGATGAAAAACTTAGCTAGAAGTACCCTCAAGTATGTATGGGGCTGGTTCACCGATGTTGGAATGGTTACTAGCGGATTTATTGGATTCTATCTTGTATTTCGCCTAATTAAATACACGGTTGGAGTCGCTCTCAATGGATGGCAACTTTACAAAGCGCTAGGATGTGGCGTCGTCCTAATCGCCAGTGTTTGGAACACATTAGCTACCTGCCTATTGCATCAATATCATCTCTCCGAAAAGAACAAGGAGAATAGCAAGGAATCTCCACTACCTTCAGCACCTCTCGCGGCTAACACCGACGTTATTATTATTGCACCCCCGCGTATAGACAATGACGTACCACTGGTTACTACTCCTCACTGGACCCAACGACAAATCTAGTGTCGGTCTCACGGTCTCGGCGTCTCGGTTAATAAAGTGCGGTAAAGAAAAGTTTTGTGCGCGAATTATGGCCTTTCTTTTTTAATATGAAGTGTTGCGTATTCTTAGATTTAAGTTTTCTCTTGAATTGAATTAATCATTTTGCGGATTTGTTGTCCGAATATTGAATATTGAATATGATTCTGCTTGTGTTCGCTATATACTTAGATTTATAGGATATGGAGAAGACTCAGGTACTGTATGAAGTACCATGTGTCTTCGAAAGAAGGAGGAGGTGATGTAGCACTTGTGGATTTTTGGGCTAGATTTTTAAATTAATAAGAACAATGAAAGTAATGAAGCCACCTGGTTTCACGTGGGAAACGCTGACTAGCGGCGAGACATTTTTATTAAGGAACGCCGTATCGGTACGATTCAAAGAATTGGAACTGATAACGGGCGGATGCTGAAAGGAGACCACCACGGC
Source organism: Salpingus planirostris (assembly GCA_949788335.1). Lineage (NCBI taxonomy): Eukaryota > Metazoa > Arthropoda > Insecta > Coleoptera > Salpingidae > Salpingus > Salpingus planirostris. The sequence goes on along the minus strand of OX460917.1, from coordinate 8,012,104 downwards.
AGTTCGACCGGGGTACTCGGACAGTCATCATAGAGAAATTACGTTTTGTTTAAATTGATTTTGAATTGATAATTTGAGAATATCCGCAAGTAGAAGTGTTAATAACTAATAATAGTAAAGTCTAAATTTTGTACCCAACGAATTTGTTGATTTTGAGAGTGCTAGTGAGAGTTTTCCCGAGCTAGGCTCGCCCAAGTCTGCTCACCTCCGACTTCTGAACCTACTTACTAGTAAGTGTTTTTTTTTGCCCTTATTTTGTAGAGTTTTTATCTTCGAATATAATTTACATCGTCTAACTACATCTGCGTCTCCTTTCCTCGCTACCAATTTTACCCTCTGGAGTGCGCGTTCTCCCTTCAAACCCTAACGCGCTGGTGGCAGCAACCAACAATAACATCGTTGGCAAGAGGACCGTTCAATCTACCCGTCCTCGATTAATATTAAGGGCGTTTCACCACAATACGGGGGGAAATTTTTCGCTTGTGGTTTTCCTATTGACGGTCGTTTTTCAGGGAGTCCGCGACGGTTTTGGGGTCGATGAAGCGCACGACCGGGAGCGCGCTGTGGACGCCCTGGAAGAAGCGGAAGCGGCCGTTTTCGCCGGACAAAATGGTGATCCCGCTCCCTGTCCCGCATCCGGCGCACATCGCGGTGACGATTTACAATCGCGACTCGGACGATCCGATCCCGCTCGAGTCGGACACGTGCCAGAGCATCCTGCGCGGCGTCGAGGAGAGCCACGTGCCCCTGGAGGAGTCAGGTGCGCCCCCTTTTATTCCGTGCGATCCCCGATCTGTTTGATTTTGACGGTGGATCCGTTCCGTTTCGAAGGTGGCGGCGATTCGTTGGAGACGAGTTCCGGCTCGGAGACGCTGGACAGTCCGCGCAACAACGAGGTGGAGGTGTCGGCCGTTCGAGATTCGGCCGAGGGCGACGTCTACCAGTGGACGCTGAATAATTGGGGACAACGGAAACGGAACAATTCGGGCAGCGTCCGGGTCGATCTGGCCAGTCCGGAAGACGTCACCTTGGACAGCGACAGTACCAGGGTTGTGTTTAGTACGTACGGTATGTACGACCGTCTAATAGAGGTCCGAATCTTTTTACGTTTTTAATTTAAGCGATTTTTTGTGTCGATATTGTGATATTGTTTTTGTTCGGTTTTTTCCATCGTTTTTTGAAATCAACAACTTTATCAATCTAATACCTAATACCTTAATTGAATTGCCAGACAATTAAATTAATCAACTGTTTCATTTTATCGATGGGGCCCTTGAAAGACCCAAGTTTAAAACTTTATGATATTGATAATGATAACGGCATTTTCTAGGAGTTTGCACTTAGATTCTATGAATTTTTATAATTTCCATGTCCACGCACTTTTAGAAATGTACCTAATACCTTTATACTATTAGGTAATAGATTTTGTGTTGTATAATTAATTATCATTATACATCATAGACTTATGATTCATATGATTATTATGAAAAAAGTTCAAATCGATTCGAAATTCATTGCAACAAAATAATAGCAATAACAGTAACCATCAAAAACCATTATATATTAATTATTATGAATAAACGAATAATGGTTCACTTAATTAATTGTGTGAACGATAATGTACCTTCAAAAACTGTCAACTAGTAATGAAATAACGTTAACTAATAATATTTAATAATGCAGTCCAGAAATGATTTAGTTGCTATACAACACGAATCAGTTAGGAATAATCACAAAGTTACTACAAATATTCTAAATTTCTTTAAATAAAACAGTGAGTTGTGAATAATTTTAAATTTGATGTTAATTGGTTATTGTATTTACGCTTTATTGCTTATTGAATTTTTATTACATGGTGGTATCTTATCTTCATGATAATACATTTTTTTTACATGCTATGACATCTTGCTACGTTTATTTTATTATTGTGTTTATTATTCAGAAATATTATACCTAATAAAAAGCTCCAAGACTGAAAGTAAAAACTAATTTATTCTCATTCAAAAACAATGAGTTAACAAAAATAAAAGGAACAATAAATAATATAATATTTAGTTCAGCTGCAACATTTTATACGGTGTTTTGTTTTTAAGTACTCTATAAAACGGTTATGAGTATTATTTTCGGTTTCTAATAGAGTGCAACATCGCATTTTAATGAACGCAATTTGTTGTGATCCTTCTGAAAGGCTCCGTAAAGGCTCCATATTGGACCTGTCGACTTCTAACATTAAGTTTTCCAACTCTTCTGTTAAATGAGTGGAAGAATCGGCCATCTTCCACAATGTCCATATCTTCGTTGCCGGATTATCCTTTAATTTTGATATATAATGGTCGAAAACTTTGCGACATTTTGGATCATCTAAACAATTTTGCATTGAATCATTGAACCTATTGATCTCATCTGATTCGAACTTAATAGCAGATAGAGCAGTTGGTGATGTTGAAGATGAAGCCATTATAAGACATCAAAGGCCTCAAACAATTGAAATTAATTAAGGTGAATGATTTTAGAACTAAAGAGAACAAAGGGTAAGGTATTATCCAAGTTTTGTTTTAGTATACTCACACTTTGATCCTAATGCACAGGTACTTCGTTCAATAGAACAATGAGAAAATTTCAATTGAAAGATATTATATAGCCTCCATTTATGAAAGATTTTTTTGATGTCTCCGTATATCTGAGTAAACAGATTATAAGATTATCGTAAGATCAAACGAACTTACCTAAGTGAAGTTCGATCTTGATTATATGTAGCACCTTGACCTCAGATCAATCAAATGTAGTACCCTCCTTAATGCCCCAAAATCACACAATTCCAAAGTCAAAAGACTTCGGGCAGATGGCGCTAGTAGGACACTCCTGACGCTATGCCATCACGACTTCATTTACTTTAAAGCCACTGTCGCAATTCCGGGAAAACGGTAACTACCAAGGGATAGGGTGGGACATTGATCATCGGTCAAGGTGCTACATATAATCAAGATCGAACTTCACTTAGGTAAGTTCGTTTGATCTTACGATTATATTATGCACCTTGACCTCAGATCAATCAAATGTAGATGTTTAAAGCTACGATTGCGACAGTACTAACGTGTTCACTGTTGAGGATTTGAAAAAACACAAGTATGCAATACAATGCAAAGCTGACAATGTTTTGAACCAAGAAAAGATTATTAATTATTGGTTACCAACTAAGACTTGTACGAAAAAACACCATTATTAGCTAACGGTGAAAGTAGTGAAGCTACCTGTAGATTTGGACCACTCTGCGGCATGTTTTGTCTTGGTGGCAACGGCATGACGCGTGGAGTGCGTTTTATGTTACCATCAACGCCTGCCTTGCTCGAGGTGGCCTTAATCCAGCGGTTCATGGTTTGCTGCGATGCTTCGACGAAAGGTTTTCTGAACGTCAATGTTACTAATTGGCCTGAATCAAAGTTCGGTGTAATTATCATCCCAAGTTAGCAGTCACGCAAATCTCGCATTTTCGATTGAATTGAGAACCGGTTGCGGCCTATTCCATGAGGACGTTCTGCTTAGGCTCAATATACGAAATTCATATTAAATAGTAATCATTTGGATATTTTCAAGACGAATGAGAAGAAGGGTTAGCCGTCTCTAAGTTCACCAACTTTTGGGTTAAATCTGGGGGAAAGAACTATTTCGGAACCCTATTTTCCTGAAGAGTGAGAACTGTGGAAGGATTCTAATGGTGCTGTACGAGATTGTAGTGGCTCAAGTTGAAAAAAAGACCTTTGAAAACATTTAACCATTTCCTCCTTGCCCTAAGAGGTTGACAGAGAAGGCGCAACGGCGGCTCTTGTAGAGCTAAGCGCTCCGTGAAAACACCCATTCAAACTGGTTCCATTCGATTGAATGCGGCAGTAGACAGTGAAACGAACAGAAGTGTTATAGCTTCCTCAGGAACTTCCCTCATCGCATGAGTGATGAGCTGACCTGACCTGACCTGCCATCAGAGTTATGGTAGGTTAAAGCCGATGCGGTTGGCTGTCGACGGAGGACCATTGAGATCCATTCACGTTGAAAAAACTATTGGACGGTTTATTGTGATGAATGGGATAATGGAACCCATGGCTGTGCAGTCCACTATGGCCCCACAATAAAACACCCCTGCCTTGTTGGTTATAGTTTCCGTAAGTACTCATAAAATGAGTGCCAATAGGAGAAATGCGTAGAACGTCACATCTGACCAGATTTGGGAAAACGTCAACACCAAAATCACTTGTCTGGAGTCTGGAAACCATGACACTAACATCTTACATTTAGTGTTATGTCTGTAAGCAAACATGAAAATCGAGTGCACCAAATGTCTCCCCGATTTCAGCCAAAAACAGAATTGTTTAACTCGAAATTAGTTTCCGGAGTGTGTCCTTGGGATCTAATTAGACGCAAAACCCAGAATACTTGATGTTCGCACCGTAACGTGTACAATTTGCTACGTTATTCAACTTGGAAAGCGGACACCGCGCACACGATTCTGTATGAAATTTACATTGTATAGCCAATTCGGACGAGAATTTCCCAATCCCTCGAGTTTGAAGCAAACATTTCGAGCCGAAGATAGCCATCACTCTCAGATAGCTTTCTGGAAAGTTCCTCTTGATCAAAGAACCATAAAACTTTCGCTTGCTCTCAACACCCTCTCCACTGCAAGATGAATCAAGGGAAATTTCGATTGCCAAATTGTATTGCTGATGCATCCGAAACATTTTTCTCTCACCACTGAAAAACTGCTAAAAGCGATCTAGGCAAACATACGAACTTCGTAAATTCCGTTTGACCTTACGAAGGCTAAGAACTTCGTTCTTTTAAACAGCTTGTTTACGTACACCCGCAACTTCCGCAGGACAACCCGACCAAGCTGATTTAGAGGTTGGCACAATCTCAAATTTTGCAAGCATTGTTTCGTTCGAATTTTCGAAAATTCTCAACAACTCCTTGTTGTTTCTTGAAGGGAGCCGAGTTAGCGAAAGAGAGTTCAACCAAAACCTCCAAAACAAGGAATCTGCATTCCCGGATCGGGATAAGACGCCTTGTTGGTATCGATCACGAACCCTAGTTTGTCAAGCGGCCACTTTTCTCTGTCACATCATCACAGCATTACAGATGCTGCTTCCTAACGATGTCTATGAAATCCTAAAATCCAAGACGTGCATCCGATTGTCAAAAGTGTAACGAGTACTCGTATTCTATTCTAGTCCCCCGTAAATTCCCAGTAACTGAGTAATGGAAGACAACCCCTTCCACTCAGGAAGGAAACCACCGGTTCCATCGTCACACAACAGGAGCCGTGCATAGCCCACATGTACTAGTATTTATTCTAAAATACGAACTTCAAGAAACTCCTCGATTTGTAAAAACCTCTGGAAAGCAGGCACATTTAAATGGGTAAAACGAACTGATTATGTCCTAGACAACACCCAAAAGCGGTCCCAAACCGAGAATTCTCGATTTCTGTGCGTGTTGTACACGTTTTTTCCACCCAAGCTGTTGTTCTTTTTGTCGGGGAAGCGTTGGCGATAGCGATCGCACTTTTTGGCCCGACTCCGAGATTTTCTTGGATTAGGCTACCTCTGACTTTCCACAAATTGAGAGATCGGACCCTTCGAGTCTAAACTCGGTTTTCCCTGCACAGGGAAAACATTTTCAGAGCTTGACACCCCAACTGGATTCTTTGTCGCGTTGACCCGGGCGACTTCCCCGGTCAAGTTTCTGCCAAGTACTTTATCATCGTTGGACTTGTGCCCCGCCTCTTTTTCCTCAAACAGAGACACCGGCTGTCTCGAGCCGAAAGGGTCACCTCATTTTGTGGCTGAACGTTCCATCCTTGCGTCTCTCCATTGCCGATACCGATGATCCAATATCGGGATTTAACGTTGGCGGACCCGCGCCAAGTCACAATTTTTATTGTGCGGATATTCTTCAAGAATTACCCTCCGAATTTTGGACGGAAGAACACGGAAAACTTTCTCCTAACGATCGTACAGGAATTAATTGAAAAATGCTGCGATACGACAGCCGAAATGTCAACGTAATTCATTCCAACGACAACGCGGTCCAAGACGCTCAAAACTTCTTGAGACAGAGAATCAATTTGCAAAGCTTCCTGATTTTCGCTTGAAAAAAGGAATAAAGCTATTCAAAGCACAAGTTAGTCTGAGACTCCCAGAAGAACCCGCCTTTTAAGCCTGAAGAAGCCGAGCACAGAATTCATGTAATTTGCGAGTGGCGTATTCGCCCGCCCATGGGAAGCCACCGTGATCGATGCTGCGTTCGATACTTGGTTTGATGCTTCTAGCATCGACGGCCCGCATGACGCATGCCGGTCCTCCATCCAAAAAACGGGACGCGTTCAACGCTGCTTAGAATCGGGGTCTCCCATCCAAACGTTGGACGCGCTAAATGCTGCTTAGCGCCGGCGACAGACATGACACATGCCGGTCACCCATCCAAAAGGGGGACGCGCTCGATGCTGCTTAGCTTCTAGCATCGGGCGGCCACCCATCCAAACGCCGGCCGCGCTGAACGCTGCTTAGCTTTGAAGACTGACGTCACAGTCGGGCGCTCGCCCAAACAGCTGGGCGCGTTCGTCCTGCTTGACCTTGGCGCTGGTGCGGCGGCCCGACCGGGCCATTTCTCATGTTCACCTAGCACCATTTTCAGAAATTCATACCCCAAGAATTAGCAGGACTGGGCTAACGTAATAATGACTCTGAGACTCCCAGAAATTATCGCCCAAGAGGGGTTGCACCGGATATTTCACCGAAATATGGAACAGTCTGAGACCCCCAGAAACTGTTGCACTAACCTGCTTGCGTAGAGCCTTTTCAAGGATTTTCACATTCACATCGTAGAATTAGCAGAATTGGGCTAACGTGATAATGATTCTGAGACCCCCAGAAATTATCGCCCAAGAGGGGTTGTACCGGATATTTCGCCGAAATTCGCGACAGTCTGAGACCCCCAGAAACTGTTGCACTAACCTGCATGCGTAGGGCCATTTCAAAAATTTTCACCTCGTAGAATTAGCCGTATTGGGCCAACGTGATAATGATTCTGAGACCCCCAGAAAGAATTATCGACCCAGAGGAGGTTTCGAGGGATATTTCACCGAAATATGTGCCAGTCTGAGACCCCCAGAACTGTCGCACTACAGTCCAATCTGCACCCTCTCTCCTCTCCTTTCCGTTGGACTCCTTATTTTCTTCGAGGCTTTTCTCGAATACGGCGAGGGAAACGTGTGATGGTTCCGGGTTCGGCCTGCCGGGCCCGAGGCGGACGCGACAAGTTCCAGCCCGACGCCGCCGCCTCTAACCTCACACGAGATTCGCTAGAATCTTCTGATTTCATCTCTGCAAAGAACGATTAATACCTTTTTCAGGTCATCCTAGAAAGCCGACCGTGTCGACGATTAATGACAATGGTTTTCTATCCCCTTTGGTAAGAAAACACACAAAAAACACCTCAACTATGAGTGAACACTTTTTGGAGAACGTGCGAGTTCGACACACGAAGAAAGAATGAAGTCGTGATGGCATAGCGTCAGGAGTGTCCTACTAGCGCCATCTGCCCGAAGTCTTTTGACTTTGGAATTGTGTGAGTTTGGGGCATTAAGGAGGGTACTACATTTGATTGATCTGAGGTCAAGGTGCATAATATAATACGTGGATTATACGTACTATCAGAGATGAGAGAAGTACTCCATAGATATATGATACCGAAAATGAACCAATACGACACCTCGCGGATTAATTTTGAATCAGTCGAAAGTCGTACAGATTTTGGATAATGCAAAGTCCTCTGCTATGGTTTCGCTTACTGGTACCAGTGTTTATTCACACTGCTGGTACTTCTATTAATTTCGGATGAAAATATTTCCAAGTCCCAAATTTCCAAATTAAATTCAATAAAAAAATAACTTCCCGTTAAAATAAAAACGAAATAGTTTTTAGCGGTTTCAGAGCATGCAGGCAATTTTGTCAAGAATAATTTTTTCTGTGAAATCAAAAATAAAAAACTTTTTCCTCTTTGCAACCCCATCCAGGGACATATAGGATGCCATTTTTTTTTGTTCAAATAAAAAAGGGAAATGTACCTACACTAACATCTACTAGAACTTTCAGAACGAAACAAAAAAAAAAAACTTTAATACAAAGGCCCTGATTTTCTGTTTTAGGAGATATTCTAGGTTTTTAACCTGTGAAACAATAACTTCATATTGAACTAATAAGTACAAGATCAGAGCGATACTTAATTACGAGGTTTATTACTTAAAATAAAATACTCAGCGCTAGGCACACGATGAGAGCTCAGCGCACTTCGACCACCGTAATTCGTTCAAACCTTCTTCACAATTTGAACAACGTCCTCATCTGCTAATATGTGCTCAAGTCCAACTTTTTGCGGCTGATGTTTAACACTAGAACCCCACACTAAAGCACTGGAAATGAAAAAATATTCAAAATACTCAAAATTGTGGAAATTATACATTAGTACTCACTATTTGAACTCCTTTGCAATGCTTCTATGTAATTGATTGCAAAAATCTTCAACAGAAGTGTGGTCAGAATGCAATACAACTGGAGAATTGTAATCTGGGAGTTATTGGCCTTTCGGCTTTGTATATCTAGAATATTTAAAATCGAGAACTATTTCAAATTTCAGAATAATGAAGAGGCACTCACATTCTGACGAGTTTCAAATATTCCCACATTTTTTCTAAAAGATCATCAAAATTCCATCGGTGGTGAGCAGAAATCGGTACACAATGAGGAATCTTGTAAATCACATCAAGTTCCTCAATACTAATCTGATCTGAAATGTTAAAAAATTCGACTGATTATAAGTCTCGATTAAAATTCACGAAATTACCAATTTTATTGAGCAAATAAATGCAAGGGACGTAAATCCTATTGCCTTCAATAACATCGATGAGGTCATCACTGGTGGCATCGTACTTGAGAGTCACATCGGCGTTATGAATTTTATACTCGGATAAAATCGTCTTGACCGTATCCGAATCGAGTTCAGACTGGGTCACCATGCAGTTCAAGTTGATCCCACCTTTGTCTTTTTTCTTACATTCTTTGTCACACTTACATTACTTGTATAAGTGTATCTCTTTTTAGTTACCCCAATGTGGTTTTCACTTATGAACGTAGCTTTGCAGTAAGTACTCTCTCAATACGGGGGGAAATTTTTCGCTTGTGGTTTTCCTATTGACGGTCGTTTTTCAGGGAGTCCGCGACGGTTTTGGGGTCGATCAAGCGCACGACCGGGAGCGCGCTGTGGACGCCCTGGAAGAAGCGGAAGCGGCCGTTTTCGCCGGACAAAATGGTGATCCCGCTCCCTGTCCCGCATCCGGCGCACATCGCGGTGACGATTTACAATCGCCACTCGGACGATCCGATCCCGCTCGAGTCGGACACGTGCCAGAGCATCCTGCGCGGCGTCGAGGAGAGCCACGTGCCCCTGGAGGAGTCAGGTGCGCCCCCTTTTATTCCGTGCGATCCCCGATCTGTTTGATTTTGACGGTGGATCCGTTCCGTTTCGAAGGTGGCGGCGATTCGTTGGAGACGAGTTCCGGCTCGGAGACGCTGGACAGTCCGCGCAACAACGAGGTGGAGGTGTCGGCCGTTCGAGATTCGGCCGAGGGCGACGTCTACCAGTGGACGCTGAATAATTGGGGACAACGGAAACGGAACAATTCGGGCAGCGTCCGGGTCGATCTGGCCAGTCCGGAAGACGTCACCTTGGACAGCGACAGTACCAGGGTTGTGTTTAGTACGTACGGTATGTACGACCGTCTAATAGAGGTCCGAATCTTTTTACGTTTTTAATTTAAGCGATTTTTTGTGTCGATATTGTGATATTGTTTTTGTTCGGTTTTTTCCATCGTTTTTTGAAATCAACAACTTTATCAATCTAATACCTAATACCTTAATTGAATTGCCAGACAATTAAATTAATCAACTGTTTCATTTTATCGATGGGGCCCTTGAAAGACCCAAGTTTAAAACTTTATGATATTGATAATGATAACGGCATTTTCTAGGAGTTTGCACTTAGATTCTATGAATTTTTATAATTTCCATGTCCACGCACTTTTAGAAATGTACCTAATACCTTTATACTATTAGGTAATAGATTTTGTGTTGTATAATTAATTATCATTATACATCATAGACTTATGATTCATATGATTATTATGAAAAAAGTTCAAATCGATTCGAAATTCATTGCAACAAAATAATAGCAATAACAGTAACCATCAAAAACCATTATATATTAATTATTATGAATAAACGAATAATGGTTCACTTAATTAATTGTGTGAACGATAATGTACCTTAAAAAACTGTCAACTAGTAATGAAATAACGTTAACTAATAATATTTAATAATGCAGTCCAGAAATGATTTAGTTGCTATACAACACGAATCAGTTAGGAATAATCACAAAGTTACTACAAATATTCTAAATTTCTTTAAATAAAACAGTGAGTTGTGAATAATTTTAAATTTGATGTTAATTGGTTATTGTATTTACGCTTTATTGCTTATTGAATTTTTATTACATGGTGGTATCTTATCTTCATGATAATACATTTTTTTTACATGCTATGACATCTTGCTACGTTTATTTTATTATTGTGTTTATTATTCAGAAATATTATACCTAATAAAAAGCTCCAAGACTGAAAGTAAAAACTAATTTATTCTCATTCAAAAACAATGAGTTAACAAAAATAAAAGGAACAATAAATAATATAATATTTAGTTCAGCTGCAACATTTTATACGGTGTTTTGTTTTTAAGTACTCTATAAAACGGTTATGAGTATTATTTTCGGTTTCTAATAGAGTGCAACATCGCATTTTAATGAACGCAATTTGTTGTGATCCTTCTGAAAGGCTCCGTAAAGGCTCCATATTGGACCTGTCGACTTCTAACATTAAGTTTTCCAACTCTTCTGTTAAATGAGTGGAAGAATCGGCCATCTTCCACAATGTCCATATCTTCGTTGCCGGATTATCCTTTAATTTTGATATATAATGGTCGAAAACTTTGCGACATTTTGGATCATCTAAACAATTTTGCATTGAATCATTGAACCTATTGATCTCATCTGATTCGAACTTAATAGCAGATAGAGCAGTTGGTGATGTTGAAGATGAAGCCATTATAAGACATCAAAGGCCTCAAACAATTGAAATTAATTAAGGTGAATGATTTTAGAACTAAAGAGAACAAAGGGTAAGGTATTATCCAAGTTTTGTTTTAGTATACTCACACTTTGATCCTAATGCACAGGTACTTCGTTCAATAGAACAATGAGAAAATTTCAATTGAAAGATATTATATAGCCTCCATTTATGAAAGATTTTTTTGATGTCTCCGTATATCTGAGTAAACAGATTATAAGATTATCGTAAGATCAAACGAACTTACCTAAGTGAAGTTCGATCTTGATTATATGTAGCACCTTGACCTCAGATCAATCAAATGTAGTACCCTCCTTAATGCCCCAAAATCACACAATTCCAAAGTCAAAAGACTTCGGGCAGATGGCGCTAGTAGGACACTCCTGACGCTATGCCATCACGACTTCATTTACTTTAAAGCCACTGTCGCAATTCCGGGAAAACGGTAACTACCAAGGGATAGGGTGGGACATTGATCATCGGTCAAGGTGCTACATATAATCAAGATCGAACTTCACTTAGGTAAGTTCGTTTGATCTTACGATTATATTATGCACCTTGACCTCAGATCAATCAAATGTAGATGTTTAAAGCTACGATTGCGACAGTACTAACGTGTTCACTGTTGAGGATTTGAAAAAACACAAGTATGCAATACAATGCAAAGCTGACAATGTTTTGAACCAAGAAAAGATTATTAATTATTGGTTACCAACTAAGACTTGTACGAAAAAACACCATTATTAGCTAACGGTGAAAGTAGTGAAGCTACCTGTAGATTTGGACCACTCTGCGGCATGTTTCGTCTTGGTGGCAACGGCATGACGCGTGGAGTGCGTTTTATGTTACCATCAACGCCTGCCTTGCTCGAGGTGGCCTTAATCCAGCGGTTTATGGTTTGCTGCGATGCTTCGACGAAAGGTTTTCTGAACGTCAATGTTACTAATTGGCCTGAATCAAAGTTCGGTGTAATTATCATCCCAAGTTAGCAGTCACGCAAATCTCGCATTTTCGATTGAATTGAGAACCGGTTGCGGCCTATTCCATGAGGACGTTCTGCTTAGGCTCAATATACGAAATTCATATTAAATAGTAATCATTTGGATATTTTCAAGACGAATGAGAAGAAGGGTTAGCCGTCTCTAAGTTCACCAACTTTTGGGTTAAATCTGGGGGAAAGAACTATTTCGGAACCCTATTTTCCTGAAGAGTGAGAACTGTGGAAGGATTCTAATGGTGCTGTACGAGATTGTAGTGGCTCAAGTTGAAAAAAAGACCTTTGAAAACATTTAACCATTTCCTCCTTGCCCTAAGAGGTTGACAGAGAAGGCGCAACGGCGGCTCTTGTAGAGCTAAGCGCTCCGTGAAAACACCCATTCAAACTGGTTCCATTCGATTGAATGCGGCAGTAGACAGTGAAACGAACAGAAGTGTTATAGCTTCCTCAGGAACTTCCCTCATCGCATGAGTGATGAGCTGACCTGACCTGACCTGCCATCAGAGTTATGGTAGGTTAAAGCCGATGCGGTTGGCTGTCGACGGAGGACCATTGAGATCCATTCACGTTGAAAAAACTATTGGACGGTTTATTGTGATGAATGGGATAATGGAACCCATGGCTGTGCAGTCCACTATGGCCCCACAATAAAACACCCCTGCCTTGTTGGTTATAGTTTCCGTAAGTACTCATAAAATGAGTGCCAATAGGAGAAATGCGTAGAACGTCACATCTGACCAGATTTGGGAAAACGTCAACACCAAAATCACTTGTCTGGAGTCTGGAAACCATGACACTAACATCTTACATTTAGTGTTATGTCTGTAAGCAAACATGAAAATCGAGTGCACCAAATGTCTCCCCGATTTCAGCCAAAAACAGAATTGTTTAACTCGAAATTAGTTTCCGGAGTGTGTCCTTGGGATCTAATTAGACGCAAAACCCAGAATACTTGATGTTCGCACCGTAACGTGTACAATTTGCTACGTTATTCAACTTGGAAAGCGGACACCGCGCACACGATTCTGTATGAAATTTACATTGTATAGCCAATTCGGACGAGAATTTCCCAATCCCTCGAGTTTGAAGCAAACATTTCGAGCCGAAGATAGCCATGACTCTCAGATAGCTTTCTGGAAAGTTCCTCTTGATCAAAGAACCATAAAACTTTCGCTTGCTCTCAACACCCTCTCCACTGCAAGATGAATCAAGGGAAATTTCGATTGCCAAATTGTATTGCTGATGCATCCGAAACATTTTTCTCTCACCACTGAAAAACTGCTAAAAGCGATCTAGGCAAACATACGAACTTCGTAAATTCCGTTTGACCTTACGAAGGCTAAGAACTTCGTTCTTTTAAACAGCTTGTTTACGTACACCCGCAACTTCCGCAGGACAACCCGACCAAGCTGATTTAGAGGTTGGCACAATCTCAAATTTTGCAAGCATTGTTTCGTTCGAATTTTCGAAAATTCTCAACAACTCCTTGTTGTTTCTTGAAGGGAGCCGAGTTAGCGAAAGAGAGTTCAACCAAAACCTCCAAAACAAGGAATCTGCATTCCCGGATCGGGATAAGACGCCTTGTTGGTATCGATCACGAACCCTAGTTTGTCAAGCGGCCACTTTTCTCTGTCACATCATCACAGCATTACAGATGCTGCTTCCTAACGATGTCTATGAAATCCTAAAATCCAAGACGTGCATCCGATTGTCAAAAGTGTAACGAGTACTCGTATTCTATTCTAGTCCCCCGTAAATTCCCAGTAACTGAGTAATGGAAGACAACCCCTTCCACTCAGGGAGGAAACCACCGGTTCCATCGTCACACAACAGGAGCCGTGCATAGCCCACATGTACTAGTATTTATTCTAAAATACGAACTTCAAGAAACTCCTCGATTTGTAAAAACCTCTGGAAAGCAGGCACATTTAAATGGGTAAAACGAACTGATTATGTCCTAGACAACACCCAAAAGCGGTCCCAAACCGAGAATTCTCGATTTCTGTGCGTGTTGTACACGTTTTTTCCACCCAAGCTGTTGTTCTTTTTGTCGGGGAAGCGTTGGCGATAGCGATCGCACTTTTTGGCCCGACTCCGAGATTTTCTTGGATTAGGCTACCTCTGACTTTCCACAAATTGAGAGATCGGACCCTTCGAGTCTAAACTCGGTTTTCCCTGCACAGGGAAAACATTTTCAGAGCTTGACACCCCAACTGGATTCTTTGTCGCGTTGACCCGGGCGACTTCCCCGGTCAAGTTTCTGCCAAGTACTTTATCATCGTTGGACTTGTGCCCCGCCTCTTTTTCCTCAAACAGAGACACCGGCTGTCTCGAGCCGAAAGGGTCACCTCATTTTGTGGCTGAACGTTCCATCCTTGCGTCTCTCCATTGCCGATACCGATGATCCAATATCGGGATTTAACGTTGGCGGACCCGCGCCAAGTCACAATTTTTATTGTGCGGATATTCTTCAAGAATTACCCTCCGAATTTTGGACGGAAGAACACGGAAAACTTTCTCCTAACGATCGTACAGGAATTAATTGAAAAATGCTGCGATACGACAGCCGAAATGTCAACGTAATTCATTCCAACGACAACGCGGTCCAAGACGCTCAAAACTTCTTGAGACAGAGAATCAATTTGCAAAGCTTCCTGATTTTCGCTTGAAAAAAGGAATAAAGCTATTCAAAGCACAAGTTAGTCTGAGACTCCCAGAAGAACCCGCCTTTTAAGCCTGAAGAAGCCGAGCACAGAATTCATGTAATTTGCGAGTGGCGTATTCGCCCGCCCATGGGAAGCCACCGTGATCGATGCTGCGTTCGATACTTGGTTTGATGCTTCTAGCATCGACGGCCCGCATGACGCATGCCGGTCCTCCATCCAAAAAACGGGACGCGTTCAACGCTGCTTAGAATCGGGGTCTCCCATCCAAACGTTGGACGCGCTAAATGCTGCTTAGCGCCGGCGACAGACATGACACATGCCGGTCACCCATCCAAAAGGGGGACGCGCTCGATGCTGCTTAGCTTCTAGCATCGGGCGGCCACCCATCCAAACGCCGGCCGCGCTGAACGCTGCTTAGCTTTGAAGACTGACGTCACAGTCGGGCGCTCGCCCAAACAGCTGGGCGCGTTCGTCCTGCTTGACCTTGGCGCTGGTGCGGCGGCCCGACCGGGCCATTTCTCATGTTCACCTAGCACCATTTTCAGAAATTCATACCCCAAGAATTAGCAGGACTGGGCTAACGTAATAATGACTCTGAGACTCCCAGAAATTATCGCCCAAGAGGGGTTGCACCGGATATTTCACCGAAATATGGAACAGTCTGAGACCCCCAGAAACTGTTGCACTAACCTGCTTGCGTAGAGCCTTTTCAAGGATTTTCACATTCACATCGTAGAATTAGCAGAATTGGGCTAACGTGATAATGATTCTGAGACCCCCAGAAATTATCGCCCAAGAGGGGTTGTACCGGATATTTCGCCGAAATTCGCGACAGTCTGAGACCCCCAGAAACTGTTGCACTAACCTGCATGCGTAGGGCCATTTCAAAAATTTTCACCTCGTAGAATTAGCCGTATTGGGCCAACGTGATAATGATTCTGAGACCCCCAGAAAGAATTATCGACCCAGAGGAGGTTTCGAGGGATATTTCACCGAAATATGTGCCAGTCTGAGACCCCCAGAACTGTCGCACTACAGTCCAATCTGCACCCTCTCTCCTCTCCTTTCCGTTGGACTCCTTATTTTCTTCGAGGCTTTTCTCGAATACGGCGAGGGAAACGTGTGATGGTTCCGGGTTCGGCCTGCCGGGCCCGAGGCGGACGCGACAAGTTCCAGCCCGACGCCGCCGCCTCTAACCTCACACGAGATTCGCTAGAATCTTCTGATTTCATCTCTGCAAAGAACGATTAATACCTTTTTCAGGTCATCCTAGAAAGCCGACCGTGTCGACGATTAATGACAATGGTTTTCTATCCCCTTTGGTAAGAAAACACACAAAAAACACCTCAACTATGAGTGAACACTTTTTGGAGAACGTGCGAGTTCGACACACGAAGAAAGAATGAAGTCGTGATGGCATAGCGTCAGGAGTGTCCTACTAGCGCCATCTGCCCGAAGTCTTTTGACTTTGGAATTGTGTGAGTTTGGGGCATTAAGGAGGGTACTACATTTGATTGATCTGAGGTCAAGGTGCATAATATAATACGTGGATTATACGTACTATCAGAGATGAGAGAAGTACTCCATAGATATATGATACCGAAAATGAACCAATACGACACCTCGCGGATTAATTTTGAATCAGTCGAAAGTCGTACAGATTTTGGATAATGCAAAGTCCTCTGCTATGGTTTCGCTTACTGGTACCAGTGTTTATTCACACTGCTGGTACTTCTATTAATTTCGGATGAAAATATTTCCAAGTCCCAAATTTCCAAATTAAATTCAATAAAAAAATAACTTCCCGTTAAAATAAAAACGAAATAGTTTTTAGCGGTTTCAGAGCATGCAGGCAATTTTGTCAAGAATAATTTTTTCTGTGAAATCAAAAATAAAAAACTTTTTCCTCTTTGCAACCCCATCCAGGGACATATAGGATGCCATTTTTTTTTGTTCAAATAAAAAAGGGAAATGTACCTACACTAACATCTACTAGAACTTTCAGAACGAAACAAAAAAAAAAACTTTAATACAAAGGCCCTGATTTTCTGTTTTAGGAGATATTCTAGGTTTTTAACCTGTGAAACAATAACTTCATATTGAACTAATAAGTACAAGATCAGAGCGATACTTAATTACGAGGTTTATTACTTAAAATAAAATACTCAGCGCTAGGCACACGATGAGAGCTCAGCGCACTTCGACCACCGTAATTCGTTCAAACCTTCTTCACAATTTGAACAACGTCCTCATCTGCTAATATGTGCTCAAGTCCAACTTTTTGCGGCTGATGTTTAACACTAGAACCCCACACTAAAGCACTGGAAATGAAAAAATATTCAAAATACTCAAAATTGTGGAAATTATACATTAGTACTCACTATTTGAACTCCTTTGCAATGCTTCTATGTAATTTATTGCAAAAATCTTCAACAGAAGTGTGGTCAGAATGCAATACAACTGGAGAATTGTAATCTGGGAGTTATTGGCCTTTCGGCTTTGTATATCTAGAATATTTAAAATCGAGAACTATTTCAAATTTCAGAATAATGAAGAGGCACTCACATTCTGACGAGTTTCAAATATTCCCACATTTTTTCTAAAAGATCATCAAAATTCCATCGGTGGTGAGCAGAAATCGGTACACAATGAGGAATCTTGTAAATCACATCAAGTTCCTCAATACTAATCTGATCTGAAATGTTAAAAAATTCGACTGATTATAAGTCTCGATTAAAATTCACGAAATTACCAATTTTATTGAGCAAATAAATGCAAGGGACGTAAATCCTATTGCCTTCAATAACATCGATGAGGTCATCACTGGTGGCATCGTACTTGAGAGTCACATCGGCGTTATGAATTTTATACTCGGATAAAATCGTCTTGACCGTATCCGAATCGAGTTCAGACTGGGTCACCATGCAGTTCAAGTTGATCCCACCTTTGTCTTTTTTCTTACATTCTTTGTCACACTTACATTACTTGTATAAGTGTATCTCTTTTTAGTTACCCCAATGTGGTTTTCACTTATGAACGTAGCTTTGCAGTAAGTACTCTCTCAATACGGGGGGAAATTTTTCGCTTGTGGTTTTCCTATTGACGGTCGTTTTTCAGGGAGTCCGCGACGGTTTTGGGGTCGATCAAGCGCACGACCGGGAGCGCGCTGTGGACGCCCTGGAAGAAGCGGAAGCGGCCGTTTTCGCCGGACAAAATGGTGATCCCGCTCCCTGTCCCGCATCCGGCGCACATCGCGGTGACGATTTACAATCGCGACTCGGACGATCCGATCCCGCTCGAGTCGGACACGTGCCAGAGCGTCCTGCGCGGCGTCGAGGAGAGCCACGTGCCCCTGGAGGAGTCAGGTGCGCCCCCTTTTATTCCGTGCGATCCCCGATCTGTTTGATTTTGACGGTGGATCCGTTCCGTTTCGAAGGTGGCGGCGATTCGTTGGAGACGAGTTCCGGCTCGGAGACGCTGGACAGTCCGCGCAACAACGAGGTGGAGGTGTCGGCCGTTCGAGATTCGGCCGAGGGCGACGTCTACCAGTGGACGCTGAATAATTGGGGACAACGGAAACGGAACAATTCGGGCAGCGTCCGGGTCGATCTGGCCAGTCCGGAAGACGTCACCTTGGACAGCGACAGTACCAGGGTTGTGTTTAGTACGTACGGTATGTACGACCGTCTAATAGAGGTCCGAATCTTTTTACGTTTTTAATTTAAGCGATTTTTTGTGTCGATATTGTGATATTGTTTTTGTTCGGTTTTTTCCATCGTTTTTTGAAATCAACAACTTTATCAATCTAATACCTAATACCTTAATTGAATTGCCAGACAATTAAATTAATCAACTGTTTCATTTTATCGATGGGGCCCTTGAAAGACCCAAGTTTAAAACTTTATGATATTGATAATGATAACGGCATTTTCTAGGAGTTTGCACTTAGATTCTATGAATTTTTATAATTTCCATGTCCACGCACTTTTAGAAATGTACCTAATACCTTTATACTATTAGGTAATAGATTTTGTGTTGTATAATTAATTATCATTATACATCATAGACTTATGATTCATATGATTATTATGAAAAAAGTTCAAATCGATTCGAAATTCATTGCAACAAAATAATAGCAATAACAGTAACCATCAAAAACCATTATATATTAATTATTATGAATAAACGAATAATGGTTCACTTAATTAATTGTGTGAACGATAATGTACCTTAAAAAACTGTCAACTAGTAATGAAATAACGTTAACTAATAATATTTAATAATGCAGTCCAGAAATGATTTAGTTGCTATACAACACGAATCAGTTAGGAATAATCACAAAGTTACTACAAATATTCTAAATTTCTTTAAATAAAACAGTGAGTTGTGAATAATTTTAAATTTGATGTTAATTGGTTATTGTATTTACGCTTTATTGCTTATTGAATTTTTATTACATGGTGGTATCTTATCTTCATGATAATAAATTTTTTTTACATGCTATGACATCTTGCTACGTTTATTTTATTATTGTGTTTATTATTCAGAAATATTATACCTAATAAAAAGCTCCAAGACTGAAAGTAAAAACTAATTTATTCTCATTCAAAAACAATGAGTTAACAAAAATAAAAGGAACAATAAATAATATAATATTTAGTTCAGCTGCAACATTTTATACGGTGTTTTGTTTTTAAGTACTCTATAAAACGGTTATGAGTATTATTTTCGGTTTCTAATAGAGTGCAACATCGCATTTTAATGAACGCAATTTGTTGTGATCCTTCTGAAAGGCTCCGTAAAGGCTCCATATTGGACCTGTCGACTTCTAACATTAAGTTTTCCAACTCTTCTGTTAAATGAGTGGAAGAATCGGCCATCTTCCACAATGTCCATATCTTCGTTGCCGGATTATCCTTTAATTTTGATATATAATGGTCGAAAACTTTGCGACATTTTGGATCATCTAAACAATTTTGCATTGAATCATTGAACCTATTGATCTCATCTGATTCGAACTTAATAGCAGATAGAGCAGTTGGTGATGTTGAAGATGAAGCCATTATAAGACATCAAAGGCCTCAAACAATTGAAATTAATTAAGGTGAATGATTTTAGAACTAAAGAGAACAAAGGGTAAGGTATTATCCAAGTTTTGTTTTAGTATACTCACACTTTGATCCTAATGCACAGGTACTTCGTTCAATAGAACAATGAGAAAATTTCAATTGAAAGATATTATATAGCCTCCATTTATGAAAGATTTTTTTGATGTCTCCGTATATCTGAGTAAACAGATTATAAGATTATCGTAAGATCAAACGAACTTACCTAAGTGAAGTTCGATCTTGATTATATGTAGCACCTTGACCTCAGATCAATCAAATGTAGTACCCTCCTTAATGCCCCAAAATCACACAATTCCAAAGTCAAAAGACTTCGGGCAGATGGCGCTAGTAGGACACTCCTGACGCTATGCCATCACGACTTCATTTACTTTAAAGCCACTGTCGCAATTCCGGGAAAACGGTAACTACCAAGGGATAGGGTGGGACATTGATCATCGGTCAAGGTGCTACATATAATCAAGATCGAACTTCACTTAGGTAAGTTCGTTTGATCTTACGATTATATTATGCACCTTGACCTCAGATCAATCAAATGTAGATGTTTAAAGCTACGATTGCGACAGTACTAACGTGTTCACTGTTGAGGATTTGAAAAAACACAAGTATGCAATACAATGCAAAGCTGACAATGTTTTGAACCAAGAAAAGATTATTAATTATTGGTTACCAACTAAGACTTGTACGAAAAAACACCATTATTAGCTAACGGTGAAAGTAGTGAAGCTACCTGTAGATTTGGACCACTCTGCGGCATGTTTCGTCTTGGTGGCAACGGCATGACGCGTGGAGTGCGTTTTATGTTACCATCAACGCCTGCCTTGCTCGAGGTGGCCTTAATCCAGCGGTTTATGGTTTGCTGCGATGCTTCGACGAAAGGTTTTCTGAACGTCAATGTTACTAATTGGCCTGAATCAAAGTTCGGTGTAATTATCATCCCAAGTTAGCAGTCACGCAAATCTCGCATTTTCGATTGAATTGAGAACCGGTTGCGGCCTATTCCATGAGGACGTTCTGCTTAGGCTCAATATACGAAATTCATATTAAATAGTAATCATTTGGATATTTTCAAGACGAATGAGAAGAAGGGTTAGCCGTCTCTAAGTTCACCAACTTTTGGGTTAAATCTGGGGGAAAGAACTATTTCGGAACCCTATTTTCCTGAAGAGTGAGAACTGTGGAAGGATTCTAATGGTGCTGTACGAGATTGTAGTGGCTCAAGTTGAAAAAAAGACCTTTGAAAACATTTAACCATTTCCTCCTTGCCCTAAGAGGTTGACAGAGAAGGCGCAACGGCGGCTCTTGTAGAGCTAAGCGCTCCGTGAAAACACCCATTCAAACTGGTTCCATTCGATTGAATGCGGCAGTAGACAGTGAAACGAACAGAAGTGTTATAGCTTCCTCAGGAACTTCCCTCATCGCATGAGTGATGAGCTGACCTGACCTGACCTGCCATCAGAGTTATGGTAGGTTAAAGCCGATGCGGTTGGCTGTCGACGGAGGACCATTGAGATCCATTCACGTTGAAAAAACTATTGGACGGTTTATTGTGATGAATGGGATAATGGAACCCATGGCTGTGCAGTCCACTATGGCCCCACAATAAAACACCCCTGCCTTGTTGGTTATAGTTTCCGTAAGTACTCATAAAATGAGTGCCAATAGGAGAAATGCGTAGAACGTCACATCTGACCAGATTTGGGAAAACGTCAACACCAAAATCACTTGTCTGGAGTCTGGAAACCATGACACTAACATCTTACATTTAGTGTTATGTCTGTAAGCAAACATGAAAATCGAGTGCACCAAATGTCTCCCCGATTTCAGCCAAAAACAGAATTGTTTAACTCGAAATTAGTTTCCGGAGTGTGTCCTTGGGATCTAATTAGACGCAAAACCCAGAATACTTGATGTTCGCACCGTAACGTGTACAATTTGCTACGTTATTCAACTTGGAAAGCGGACACCGCGCACACGATTCTGTATGAAATTTACATTGTATAGCCAATTCGGACGAGAATTTCCCAATCCCTCGAGTTTGAAGCAAACATTTCGAGCCGAAGATAGCCATGACTCTCAGATAGCTTTCTGGAAAGTTCCTCTTGATCAAAGAACCATAAAACTTTCGCTTGCTCTCAACACCCTCTCCACTGCAAGATGAATCAAGGGAAATTTCGATTGCCAAATTGTATTGCTGATGCATCCGAAACATTTTTCTCTCACCACTGAAAAACTGCTAAAAGCGATCTAGGCAAACATACGAACTTCGTAAATTCCGTTTGACCTTACGAAGGCTAAGAACTTCGTTCTTTTAAACAGCTTGTTTACGTACACCCGCAACTTCCGCAGGACAACCCGACCAAGCTGATTTAGAGGTTGGCACAATCTCAAATTTTGCAAGCATTGTTTCGTTCGAATTTTCGAAAATTCTCAACAACTCCTTGTTGTTTCTTGAAGGGAGCCGAGTTAGCGAAAGAGAGTTCAACCAAAACCTCCAAAACAAGGAATCTGCATTCCCGGATCGGGATAAGACGCCTTGTTGGTATCGATCACGAACCCTAGTTTGTCAAGCGGCCACTTTTCTCTGTCACATCATCACAGCATTACAGATGCTGCTTCCTAACGATGTCTATGAAATCCTAAAATCCAAGACGTGCATCCGATTGTCAAAAGTGTAACGAGTACTCGTATTCTATTCTAGTCCCCCGTAAATTCCCAGTAACTGAGTAATGGAAGACAACCCCTTCCACTCAGGGAGGAAACCACCGGTTCCATCGTCACACAACAGGAGCCGTGCATAGCCCACATGTACTAGTATTTATTCTAAAATACGAACTTCAAGAAACTCCTCGATTTGTAAAAACCTCTGGAAAGCAGGCACATTTAAATGGGTAAAACGAACTGATTATGTCCTAGACAACACCCAAAAGCGGTCCCAAACCGAGAATTCTCGATTTCTGTGCGTGTTGTACACGTTTTTTCCACCCAAGCTGTTGTTCTTTTTGTCGGGGAAGCGTTGGCGATAGCGATCGCACTTTTTGGCCCGACTCCGAGATTTTCTTGGATTAGGCTACCTCTGACTTTCCACAAATTGAGAGATCGGACCCTTCGAGTCTAAACTCGGTTTTCCCTGCACAGGGAAAACATTTTCAGAGCTTGACACCCCAACTGGATTCTTTGTCGCGTTGACCCGGGCGACTTCCCCGGTCAAGTTTCTGCCAAGTACTTTATCATCGTTGGACTTGTGCCCCGCCTCTTTTTCCTCAAACAGAGACACCGGCTGTCTCGAGCCGAAAGGGTCACCTCATTTTGTGGCTGAACGTTCCATCCTTGCGTCTCTCCATTGCCGATACCGATGATCCAATATCGGGATTTAACGTTGGCGGACCCGCGCCAAGTCACAATTTTTATTGTGCGGATATTCTTCAAGAATTACCCTCCGAATTTTGGACGGAAGAACACGGAAAACTTTCTCCTAACGATCGTACAGGAATTAATTGAAAAATGCTGCGATACGACAGCCGAAATGTCAACGTAATTCATTCCAACGACAACGCGGTCCAAGACGCTCAAAACTTCTTGAGACAGAGAATCAATTTGCAAAGCTTCCTGATTTTCGCTTGAAAAAAGGAATAAAGCTATTCAAAGCACAAGTTAGTCTGAGACTCCCAGAAGAACCCGCCTTTTAAGCCTGAAGAAGCCGAGCACAGAATTCATGTAATTTGCGAGTGGCGTATTCGCCCGCCCATGGGAAGCCACCGTGATCGATGCTGCGTTCGATACTTGGTTTGATGCTTCTAGCATCGACGGCCCGCATGACGCATGCCGGTCCTCCATCCAAAAAACGGGACGCGTTCAACGCTGCTTAGAATCGGGGTCTCCCATCCAAACGTTGGACGCGCTAAATGCTGCTTAGCGCCGGCGACAGACATGACACATGCCGGTCACCCATCCAAAAGGGGGACGCGCTCGATGCTGCTTAGCTTCTAGCATCGGGCGGCCACCCATCCAAACGCCGGCCGCGCTGAACGCTGCTTAGCTTTGAAGACTGACGTCACAGTCGGGCGCTCGCCCAAACAGCTGGGCGCGTTCGTCCTGCTTGACCTTGGCGCTGGTGCGGCGGCCCGACCGGGCCATTTCTCATGTTCACCTAGCACCATTTTCAGAAATTCATACCCCAAGAATTAGCAGGACTGGGCTAACGTAATAATGACTCTGAGACTCCCAGAAATTATCGCCCAAGAGGGGTTGCACCGGATATTTCACCGAAATATGGAACAGTCTGAGACCCCCAGAAACTGTTGCACTAACCTGCTTGCGTAGAGCCTTTTCAAGGATTTTCACATTCACATCGTAGAATTAGCAGAATTGGGCTAACGTGATAATGATTCTGAGACCCCCAGAAATTATCGCCCAAGAGGGGTTGTACCGGATATTTCGCCGAAATTCGCGACAGTCTGAGACCCCCAGAAACTGTTGCACTAACCTGCATACGTAGGGCCATTTCAAAAATGTTCACCTCGTAGAATTAGCCGTATTGGGCCAACGTGATAATGATTCTGAGACCCCCAGAAAGAATTATCGACCCAGAGGAGGTTTCGAGGGATATTTCACCGAAATATGTGCCAGTCTGAGACCCCCAGAACTGTCGCACTACAGTCCAATCTGCACCCTCTCTCCTCTCCTTTCCGTTGGACTCCTTATTTTCTTCGAGGCTTTTCTCGAATACGGCGAGGGAAACGTGTGATGGTTCCGGGTTCGGCCTGCCGGGCCCGAGGCGGACGCGACAAGTTCCAGCCCGACGCCGCCGCCTCTAACCTCACACGAGATTCGCTAGAATCTTCTGATTTCATCTCTGCAAAGAACGATTAATACCTTTTTCAGGTCATCCTAGAAAGCCGACCGTGTCGACAATTAATGACAATGGTTTTCTATCCCCTTTGGTAAGAAAACACACAAAAAACACCTCAACTATGAGTGAACACTTTTTGGAGAACGTGCGAGTTTGACACACGAAGAAAGAATGAAGTCGTGATGGCATAGCGTCAGGAGTGTCCTACTAGCTGTTGAGAAAATGTTTATTTTAGTTAATTTGAACTATTTCATACAATATATAAATCTGTATTACCGACAAAAGAGTATAAAAAGTACTTTCATGTTTGACAGAATAGAAACTACGTGTGTCTAATTTCTATAATTAAAAATCGACCAAAATCAGAGTAATCCACTCATTAAAAATCCGACAGGTTATGGGCCCAGACTACTAAGGCATACCTGGTAACTAAAAACTGTCTTTAGAAAAGACAAAGTAAAAATCGGTCGAAATATAAGTGAGGTTAGACACGTGAAAAGTGAAAGATAGAAAAGTAAAAATCTTTCGTTAAAATGGCAATGACGGCGGAAGAGTTGAATGGAGTAACGAAATTAAGAGACAAGGAAAATTTCCAGCTGTGGAAGTTTCAAATTGACATCATTTTGAAGGCACATGGGCTGTATAAAATGGTTGATGTTGGAGAGAGGCCAGGTGAAGCGGAAGCGACGGAGGCACAATTGGCGGATTGGGACCGAAATGATGCGAAGGCAAAAAGGGCAATAATATCAACGGTCAGTCAAGAAACGTTGATAAACATTTTAAATAGTAAAACGGCCAAAGAAATGTACTCTAAGCTGAAGGGGATCTACGAAGGGGACTCGGAACAGAGAAAATGTAGTGTATTGCAGGACTTCTTCAACTTCTCATTCAAGAGGGGGTCCAGTATTGCAAATCACATCAGTGAGCTACAAAATCTGGTGTTCAAATTGAAAAGTCTCAATTATAGCATCGATGATGAGATGCTGATGTCAAAAATAATATCTTCTCTACCTGAAGAGTACAAACATTTCATAAGTGCCTGGGAATCAACCAATAAGGCTAATAAAACGATAACAAATTTGCAATCAAGACTTATTAGTGAAGAGGCGAGACATTTCCCAGAGGAAGAAGAAGCTACCGCATTTGCTGCTTCAACCTCAAACAATATGCAACATATAAGATGTTTTCGCTGCAATAAAATGGGACATTATAAGACTGATTGTAAGAAACCAATTCCAATTTCGAAAGTGGCGTGTGGCATTTGCAAGAAAACGAACCATGAAGAAAAAAATTGTTATTTTCGGAAGAATAGAGGAACTCGAAAAGAAGACCGACGAGATGTATCCTTTTTGGTTAACTGTAGCAATAATAGTGAGTTTGTTGTAGACTCCGGTAGCTCAAAACATATGGTGAATGAGATTGATTTGTTCGAAAAAATCGTCGAAAGAAAAAGTCAAATAAAAGTTGCGAAGAAAACTCAATCGATGGTGTCCGAGGGTATCGGAAAAATCAAGACTCACAACTGCACCCTCAATGAAGTCCTATTTGTTCCTGAGCTGGGCAGTAATTTACTTTCGGTAAATGCAATCACCAAAAATGATGGGGAAGTAAAGTTTACCAAAAACTCGGTCGAAATTTTCAAAGGAAACGAAAAAGTATTAGAAGGAAGAAAAGGGGAGAATGGCCTCTATACAATAAAATTGGAAAAGGAAGAAAATGCGTTGATAACGGAAGAAAATCTCGATATTTGGCACAGACGAATGGGGCACATGTCCAGTAAAAATTTAACAAAACTGCAAGGAATGTCACTGGGAATGCCGATGGTCGGCGTACCAAAAAATTCAGATAAGTTCTGCGAAACTTGCATAACAACAAGACAAACTCGACTTCCTTTTGCAAGCGAAAGAACGCGAGCAACAAGACCTCTAGAGATTTTGCACTCGGACGTTTGCGGTCCGATTACACCTAAAACCTGGGACGATAAACGGTATTTTGTCACATTCCTGGACGACTACACTCATCAAACCATAATATATTTGATGAAAGCAAAATCCGAAGTCGAAAGAATAATGAGAGAGCACATTAATAAAGTAGAAGCAGAAAAAAATCTGAAAGTATCCAAGATTAGATGTGATAATGGTGGAGAATATACGACTATGTCGTTAAAAACCTGGTGTAAATCTAGAGGAATTGTTTTGGATTACACAGTTCCGTATTCACCACAACTAAATGGGAAGGCCGAACGTCTGAACCGAACGCTAATGGAAAAGGCAAGGGCTATACTCTCAGACTCTAAAATGGATCAAGAAATGTGGGGTGAAGCCGTGAGCGTATCGGCATACTTAGTAAATAGAAGCCCTTCATCCACAATCCAGACGACTCCATACGAAATGTGGAATTTGAAAAAACCCGATCTTTCAAAAATTAAAATTTTTGGATGTAACGCATACGCCAAGGTTTTAACAAACCTGAGAAAACTTGAAGATCGGAGTAAAAAACTCAAAATGGTGGGATACTCCACAAATGGATATAGACTATGGGATGAAGAAGCCAGAAAAATTTCAATTCATCGAGATGTAATATTTGATGAAAATTCTGCAGAAATCAAACTCGCATCAGAAAGACCAGACGAAAAAGATGGAGAATCAGATATTGAAGAGGAGATTCCAATCTTAGTAAAAGATGAGACTGAAGAAGAAATAAAAGATGAGACTGAAGAAGAAACCGAAGATGAGACTGAAGATGAGATGGAAGATGCGATGGAAGACGTGGAAAATTCCGAGGAAACCAAAGAAAGCCCGAGAAAATCAAAGAGAAAAACACAACCTCCAAAATATCTTAAAGACAACTTCGATTTGACTCTGTGTGCATTCTTAACCTACGAGGAAGCAACAAATGACCCGAATAAAGAAAAATGGAAAGTAGCGATAGAAGAAGAAAAGAAATCATTGGAGAAAAACAAAACTTGGAAGCTAGTGGATAAGAAGGAAGTTCAAAATAAGAGAATTCTATCGAGTAAATGGGTTTTTCGAATAAAGGAGGATGATATTTACAAAGCCAGGCTAGTGGTGAGAGGTTTCGAGCAAGAGTATGGCATCGATTACCAAGAGACCTTTAGCCCTGTCATTAATAGCAGTTCTTTGAGAGTAATTTTTGCACTAGCAGCTGTAAACAAGTGCGTAATCTATGGTTTCGATATAAAAACTGCGTTTTTGTATGGTGAGATTGATGAGGATCTCTTCATGAAGTTACCTGAAGGCTACAACGGAAATCCAAATAAAGTGTGCAAACTAAAAAAGGCTCTATATGGATTAAAGCAAGCACCTTTAAAGTGGAATGAAAAACTAAGCAACGTTCTGAAAGATTTGGGGTTGAATCCCATAAAGTCCGAAAAATGTATCTTTCAGTCTGAAAATCACGATGTAATTCTCGGAATTTATGTTGACGATGGAATTCTAATTGGGAGAAACAAAGAACGATTGGATTGCTTACTCGAAAAATTACGCCAACACTTTGAAGTAAAATCGAAACTGAATCCGAAGAGTTTTTTGGGTATGGAAATTCAATCGGACAAAGACAGCTTAAAATTGAAACAAAAAAATTACGGAATAAATGTGCTGGAAAAATTTAAAATGTTGGAAGCTAATCCAGTGTTCACTCCAATAATAATAAATAATGAAAAAGAAGTCGAATTAGATGGAACCAAATATCCCTATCGCGAGGCAGTGGGAAGTTTGCTCTATTTAGCAAATAAAACACGGCCAGATTTGTCTTATGCTGTGAGCTTCGAAAGCAGGAATCTAAATGGACCAAACATTCACGACGTGGCCTCGGTAAAGCGGACTATGCGATATCTAAAAGGTACGATTTCAGATTGTATCTGCTATAAAAATGGTTCCGATTGTGGAAAATTGGTGGCATATTCCGACGCTGATTACGCCGGAGATGTCAGTTCCCGAAGAAGCACCACAGGCTACATAATATTTTTCTGTGGCGGTCCAATAGCATGGTGCTCGAGGAAACAACCGATCGTGGCACTTTCGAGTACGGAAGCTGAGTTCATTGCAGCAGCCGATTGCGTAAAGGACTTGATGTATCTGAAAAATTTACTTGAAGAGTTGTCGAATCGAAAAATCGAAATTGTGCTTAACGTGGACAACATGAGCGCAATTAATTTAATTAAAAACGGGGTTATGAACAAAAGAAGCAAGCATATCGATGTAAGATATTTTTTTATTCACGAAAAAGTTGCTGAAGGAATACTGAAAATTCAGCACTGTCCATCCAATTTGCAACTTGCTGATTGTTTAACAAAACCTCTTACAAGGGAAAAATTTGATTTATTTCGTAACAATGTATTGTGTATGAATTAAGAAAATAATAGTATATTTTTTTGAATTGTTAAAATTAAGGGAAGGTGTTGAGAAAATGTTTATTTTAGTTAATTTGAACTATTTCATACAATATAGAAATCTGTATTACCGACAAAAGAGTATAAAAAGTACTTTCATGTTTGACAGAATAGAAACTACGTGTGTCTAATTTCTATAATTAAAAATCGACCAAAATCAGAGTAATCCACTCATTAAAAATCCGACACTAGCGCCATCTGCCCGAAGTCTTTTGACTTTGGAATTGTGTGAGTTTGGGGCATTAAGGAGGGTACTACATTTGATTGATCTGAGGTCAAGGTGCATAATATAATACGTGGATTATACGTACTATCAGAGATGAGAGAAGTACTCCATAGATATATGATACCGAAAATGAACCAATACGACACCTCGCGGATTAATTTTGAATCAGTCGAAAGTCGTACAGATTTTGGATAATGCAAAGTCCTCTGCTATGGTTTCGCTTACTGGTACCAGTGTTTATTCACACTGCTGGTACTTCTATTAATTTCGGATGAAAATATTTCCAAGTCCCAAATTTCCAAATTAAATTCAATAAAAAAATAACTTCCCGTTAAAATAAAAACGAAATAGTTTTTAGCGGTTTCAGAGCATGCAGGCAATTTTGTCAAGAATAATTTTTTCTGTGAAATCAAAAATAAAAAACTTTTTCCTCTTTGCAACCCCATCCAGGGACATATACCCAGGTAGCAGAGTGACGACGACTCTCGTCATAATGACGTGAATTTCTGGTCATTACTCGACCGCAACGTCAATAACCTAAATGTGACGTCTTATAGACGTCATTTCCTTGACTAAAAAGTGACGTCATCATTAATGACTAATTTGTCACGTAAAATAGACGTCACTATTTTGACTAAGAAATGACGTCATCAATATGACTAATTTGTCACGTAAAATAGACGTCACTATTTTGACTAAAAAGTGACGTCATCATTATGACTAATTTGTAACGTAAAATAGACGGCACTATTTTGACTAAAAATTCACGTCAAGTTACTGCCGTATTTACGATGTCATTTATTGGTCATTTCTCGTCGTCGACATCATACATTCTAAATAAAATAACAGATGGCGCTGTAGTCTATATTTCGCTAGCGTTGAGTGTCTACATTTGTATAAAGGTGTTGCTTCACAAAACATTCATCAGTCGCCATAGAAAACCAATATACTTCGTATAGAATGAAATCTTGGGCTTTTTTGCGGTACCGTCTAGTTACCTTTGATAATGCTTTTCTCCCTCGGTAATAGATGGCACAACATGATTTTTTTACAAATCAAATTTGATTTGAAGAGAAGGCTGCGTTTGTTTTCGAAATCAATCAATTTTTTGAAATTGTTTCCAATTATAAATATCAAAATTGTTTGAAATTGTGGCCTCTAATAGTGCTAGTGGTGATTGAAAAGGAGATTAGAAAGTGCTTGTGAGTCATGGGAAAAGCGGGATGTGCGGTTTTTGATTGTCGCCCGGAAAATTCAGTTGGAAGACACCGTTTTCCAAACCCCTTCAAATTTCCCGATGTTTCTGCTGCATGGGTGTTATTAATGTGCAATATACAGCTAGAAAAGTTTAGTGATAGTGAAATTTATGACAAATATCGTGTATGTGGTAAACATTTTGTTAAAGAAGATTTCGCAGGCAATAATAGACTGAAACATGGAATACTTCCAACTCTTTTTCTTCCCTCAAGGGATGCTAACGTGAATAAATCACCTGTAGCTAATAATCGACCCCCAACCCCAGGTATGTTATTGAATATTACCTTAAAACAATATTGTCTGTAACTTCTTGAAAATGTAGAAAAATTACTTATACCATTTCCTAACAAATTTTACAGAACCACCACCAAAACCAGCATCATCATATTCAGTCCTGGAGGAACGATTATTAACCCCACCGTTGCAGTTAGGTAAGTTGTTCAGGTCTTTATTGTTACTCTGAAAGGCGCGGGGATCTGATTGCAATTAATTATGACCAATCCCAGGCAATTCCACGTTAATTCCACGATAAAATATTGGAATGTATAGGCGAGAAATTTAAAATTCTATGATTCCATCACGTATATCTAAAACGCGCCATTTTAAAATAACTTCAATATAATTATTTGCATATTATTTCTTTATTACTAATCCTGTTAATTCCAAGCTAATTCTTTAGTGACCATCCCCGTTCACAGAAATAGGTACTATAAGTGGATATCCCTCTTCTCAGAGTATAATATTTAATAATTTAATCTATAAGTTAATAGTGTTATAATTTTATTTATAGGTCAAAATTTGCTGGAGTGTCTTGGAATAAAAAGATCATCCGAATTGTCGCCAAAATGCAAAAGGCTCTACAACCAGGCCAAGTATTATAAACGGAGAGTAGCAAAGTTGACTAAATCGAGAATGAGTTGGAAAAAAGCATACAAGAGAAGGATTATTGAAGTGGATGAAATTAAAAGACAATCTTACATAGAGTTAGCTAAGGATGTTACTAGTACGGCATTTCAGTTCATCAAATCACAGATAAAACTGATGGGAAGAAATCCTAAAGGACGTCGTTTTACCATAGAAGATAAAATATTGGCTCTAGCTCTTTATAAGCAAAGTCCGAGTGCTTATAAACTTCTATCTTCTATTTTTATTCTTCCATCTAGAGTAACAGTCCAGAAGCTATTAGCTAGAATTCCAATAGGACCTGGAATTCATAGAGCTGTATTTGATGTGATGAAATCAACTGTTAAAACAATGAAAAATATCGACAAACATTGTATCCTGTTATTTGATGAAATGTCAATTGAGCCTCACCTCAATTACAACCCTCACTTAGATCAAATAGAGGGATTTCAAGATTTTGGGGATGGAAAATCAAGAGACATTGCAGATCATGTCCAGGTAAAAGAGATAAACAGTTTGAAATATAGTTTTATAAAAGTGATATTTTCACAAGGTGTACATGTTACGAGGAATAGCCAGCAATTGGAAACAACCTGTAGCTTATTATTTCGTTCATGGTGGTGTCAAAGGGCCTCAGATTGCTGCCAATATCAAAAATATTATAAAAGAAGCTCAATTAGCTGGACTTAGTGTAGTAGGAACTGTTTGTGATCAGGGAACCAATAATGTTAGCGCTATAAATCAACTTGTTCGTGAATCATGGTCTCCTCCCACATCGGGAGAATCACGTAAAAGAAAAAGAACTGACCCCGAAAAAAATGATTTCTTTTTTGAAGTTGGTGGTGAAAAAATTATCCCGCTATACGATCCACCACATCTCTTGAAAGGCATTCGAAACAATCTTCTTAAATATGACATTTACTTCAAGAAAGATGACCAGTACAGAACTGCTAAATGGGAGCACATTTATAAAGCTTGGCTTCTTGATGGTGGAGTGACCGATCTTAGAGCAATGCCCAAACTCACTGAATATCATGTAAATCGGAAAATGATAAAGAAAATGAAGGTGTCTGTCTGTGCTCAAGTTTTCAGCCATTCCGTTGCGTCTTGTATAAAATTATTGATAGGGAATCGTAAGTCTTATAAGTATAAGTCTACAAGTTTTATATTTTATTTATATCTCCAGCTGGACTTAGCAGGGACGGCATAATGCTGAATGATGACGCCTTGGGCACAATGCATTTGTTGAAATTTTTTGATTCACTTTTTGATACTGTTAATGCTTCTACAATAAGGGATGTTGTGGGAAAGCCCCTGAGAACATGTCTGTCAACAACTGTGGACAATCTTCCGGTGAAGTTTTTAAGTTCCGCTATAGAAACTCTTGAATCTATGTACATCATGAAGGACGGCAAAAGATCCACTGTGCCAAGTATTGGGAATTGGATTAAGACCATAAAAGGATTTCTCTTGATGAGGACAGTTTTGAATGAAAAAAATTTTAGCTGGATAAAAACAAGGAGGTTCAATCAAGACCCCTTAGAAAATTTTTTTGGAAAGATTAGGCAAAGGGGTCAACGTTTCACAAATCCGACATGTTCTGCATTTTCGGCCTATTATAAATCACTCCTTGTGAATGGATTAGTCGCAAAACATTCAATAGGTAGTAATTGTGAAGAAACCAAAGGAGATATGTTAGTTACTTTGCAAAATTTCA
The DNA here is from genome assembly GCA_949788335.1 of Salpingus planirostris. NCBI lineage: Eukaryota > Metazoa > Arthropoda > Insecta > Coleoptera > Salpingidae > Salpingus > Salpingus planirostris. The sequence goes on along the minus strand of OX460917.1, from coordinate 7,978,722 downwards.
TAACTCAAGTAAGATTATACACCACATTTCCCAATTAAGTTCAATTATTTAATTAATTCTGTTTTATATAGGGTCTACCAGAAGAAGATTCTGATGCAGAAAATGACACTCCTATTCAAGATCTCCCTAGGACGTTTAATTCACTCAAACCTTTAGAACATTGTGCTGTTGCACATGTAGCGGGTTACATAACCAGAATTAAAGCAAAATTAAATGAAAAGTGCTGTAGGGATCCGATCCCGACGATTATGTTCGCAACACACTTTACATTTCAAACTTCATTCTAAATTTCGATTTTAAATACCCGTGATGACATTTGGTGGTGAAAGTGAGAACTCGTGTATTTGAATGGGGCTTCCGGATTGGTCGGTTTACGATGTTGCCCGATCGGGACTCGAGTGTCGGGAAAAGGAAGAAGAAGACGGGGTCGAATGGAGGTTGGTCGTTCCTGGGTCTGCTCGTTGGTTTCTGTGTTCAAAGGTTGGTTTACTCTTTGATATTTATTGTAAAATTAGCAACAAAATCATCGTTAGGTTCTCTAGTTTCACTACCCCTAAAAATCCCTCCGTGATCTTAGTTAATTCTCGAGGTATCTTGATAAACGTTTTCGTCACGTAGTCACATCGCCGGTCGCTATGCGCCTTCCATGTTTTTACAACATTTTACAAGTTTTGACGAGTTGATTAATTCCCGAAATTATTACTTTCCGGTATTATTAGTACTTGTATAATTGTGATTTGATAAACCGTTCAAAGTAATTAGGATTTAAAGAGAGACAAGATTGTCAAATGTATTTTAATATTTGAATTTAACGAAAACCTGTGATAATCATGAATTACTGTGATTAATGAAAACTTGACGTTGTTGCGATGTGCAATCTAATGTGTCCTTTTTTGTAATTGTAAGATTTTACGCATGTTTAACCTTCATTTGACATTGGCCGCTGCTCAAAAGTCACACACCTCGACCAATGTTTCAAATTGACAGAAAGACGATATCTGGTGTATGTTTCGGCCTTGTTGACAGACTAACATTTTCATAAATAATGTGTACTCCTCCTCGAAGTCGTAGCGACAGCGAACACTCCCTTCCGTCCAACGATTGTATTAATAATTGTGTATTACTATGTCATAACATTTACATTTTTGGGGAGTTTGTGGGGCTGTTCCTGATGTGAAAGGGGGGTCAGCGAGGCGGTCAAGGTATTCAATAGATAGGAATCAACTATAGCGGAGCATGTGTAAGAGTATGTGGGTTTAGGGCTTTCTAGGTGGCTCCGTCGCTGTCGTTACGCAACATTACCAGCAACTGCCTATAGAAAGGAGTTTGGTTGGGTCCCTGATTATTTTATATTGAATTGTGCTGTGCCATTTGCGTCGTTTACTAACCATTTCTTCATGTACTTTGTATGAATTCTTGATACTGATGTGTGTGTGTGTTGCGATGGCGATTGCGAATGCGTAAGCGTAAGCGCGAGCTTTTAATTGATTTTGCGATTACGATATCTGTCTTTTGTCACGAGATTCATTGTTCAAGAGGGTTTCTGTAATTTGGCCATGTCAATTCGAGTTGACTGAGTTTTCTTTGGTGTGTTCTTTCTCTGTCAATTACTCGGGTGGATTTCTCGATACCTTTGGGTACCAGATCTCCCTTGGAACATCACCACTCTTTCTTGATTTAAAATAAATGCTTGTACTGTTTTAGGTGTTTTGAGAAATAATACAAATTTGAATAAAATAACAAAATCTTTAATAAATTGTTGCTTGTCATTTGACCTCCATCTTTCCCCCGACACGTTCATGTCTTGTGTTGGAATTTTTATTCAATTCCGAGCGATTTCTACAATTCGTTCACCAGGGGGCGAACAGGGTTACATTACAGTGCATTGCGTGTAAATTCAACTTACTTAAAAGAAATAATGAATTAGATTCATACAATTGTCTCGTACGCGCAAAAGAATATGGTGGTAAAAATCCAACCCGTTTAAAGTACTGTCATTTTGCATTTGTTTCGAATCTGGTACGAATTTATAATATTACACGTTTTTTAATAATCCAAAATTGTCACAAAAATAACTTATTACAATTTATTCTAACGCATATCAATCATTATGTAAATTTGAATTTCATTCCATGTGAACATTCAATAACTTTAAAAAACGTCATCCAATCCCAATTTTGTAAACTGATCATTCACAACTTTTTAAATGGTCTAAATAAATTAATGACTGGCAAAGATCAACGCTTTATACCACACAATGCATGCTTCTTAGTTAAAAATGCCAAACTTGTATTTACCAAAAAACAGAAACGAGTGGGTAAGAAATCCCCCAAGAAAACAGCAAATTCGTCAAAAAAATAAATATTGTGAAATTTTCTTGGAAATCTTATTGTAAATCTTATTGTCTACCTAATTATTCATAATTATTATTGTTGTTGAAATTTGAATGTTTATTAAATTGTTAATTTTCCTCTGCCTTTTAGTTCACGGTTTGTCCAGTCCCATGATTATTACCTATAAATGTATGTATGGAGTCTAGAAATGTATAATACTTGAATCATTTTTTTCTATTTCAGTAATTTTAGACAAAAAAGTGTTAACTTTATTGTTTAAAATAATGAAAACAGGAAAAAATAGATTTAAATTCATCAATTTATCAAAAAAACACGAAATAAACCGAAGCCGTGCCGAGAATACCCGAAAGCTTTTCTCCCGACCCGCAAGAGGCGCTAGAATACGGTTCTTTTTTGACAAGAATAAGATTTCATTCTATACGAAGTATATTGGTTTTCTATGATCAGTCGCTGAATAGACGACTTTGAAAGAACGGTTAATCTCCGGGATGCCAAAATGGGCCACCTAAATTGATGGGCGGTATCCTGCGATTTCCGTTTTTTACATAACTGTTTGAGCAAACAAAATAAAATGGAGAAATTTCACACCAATTTAAACAAATCAACCCATAATACATAATCACGTCATTTTGACGTCACAAACTGACGTCCAAGACGTCTTGAAATGACGTCCTGTGGGCTGTGACATATTGACGTCCTTGTTTCGTCGAGAGGACGTCTTAAATTTGGTCAGAATGACGGAACGTGTGCCGAAAACATCACGTCAAAATCACGTCACTCTGCTAGCTGGGTTGTTGCTTGGTTGGGATCGACTCCCGAGCCGTCAGACCTCTGCCTGATCTTTGCCTTTTGGTGTCTGCCGCCTGGTTTGGGTTTTCTGCCATAGGGCCAGGGACCCTTTTGTGGGTTTTGGGGAATGACCTCCTCCGCGCCAGAGGTGTTCCCGGTACCCATTAAAGCCGCCTATATGCTTCGCTCTCTGTCGCCTCCTTTGTTCGGCTCCGGAAATACATTTCCGGGATCCCTTTAGCTTTATGAGTTCTCGTTTCGGGATTTTCGGTATCCATACTAGCAAACTCAAACTTTGTCTCGCGAGCTCCCCACCCACCACGGAGTCCAACAAAGGGATGTCAAGGGACGCCAAGGCTACCCACGAGATATATCTCCCAGGCCCCAGGTGCGAGTTGCACACGAGCAGACCACTGCGTCCCCTCTGCACCCCAAGGGCTCACACAGCCGGACTTCTCACGGGACGACACAGCCGATTGATCAAGGTGGGTTAGTCTCGACTGCCCGTCTCAGGATGAAATCCGGACCATTGTGATGCGTTGTCCACCTCAAGTGAGGCTCAATAACCAGGATTTCTTCATCCACCCCCATAGAACGACACGTACGACACAAACACGTGATGGGTAGCCGAATTCGCACTTTCTCCAAAAAGTGTTCACTCATAGTTGAGGTGTGTCTTTCCTGGACGACCTAAAAAAAGAATTTAGCGATCTTCGCAGAGAAGAAATCAGAAGTTTCTAGCGAATCTCGTGAATCTCGGGAAATGAGAGGAGAGGGTGCATAAATTTGATTTCAGTGAGACAGTTTCATGAGCGGCTCTGACTATGGCACATATTTTGGTGTAATATCACTTGTAACCTCATCCTATTGGGCGCGCGATAATTCTTTCTGAGGGTCTCAGAATTAGGGATGCACCGGATCTGGTGGTTTCTGCCGGATTACCGGATACCGGAAATTTGTTGGAACCACCGGATTGAGTTTGGCCGAACTTGATCTATTTGGCCGAATCCAGCCGGATCGGCCCATTTTAGCCGGATCGACCGGATTTAGCCGGATCGGCCGGATTTACTGAACTTTGCGCATGCGTATTTTGGAAATAAGTTTTTCATCTTGTTCGTATTTTATTTTTTGAAAACGAATAATCTAATAAAATCTTTCAATTGAAAAAAATCATTAAAATCACACTGGATTATTAGTAAAAAAACAATCCGGTAATTATCCGGCCGTTTCGGCCGGACCCCATTTAGAATCTGGCCGGAACCGAATATTCGGCGAAGAAGACCGGATTGGCCGGATACATCAGTATCCTAGCAGTATGTCCGGTGCATCCCTACTCAGAATCATTATCACGTTTGCCCAATTTATCCGCCACCCTTAGTGAATATCGTAGGCCTCGGTGCATGCCCCTCGCTCATAATCAACTAGCCCGCTCATTGGCACTTTTTCGTGTACCATAACAAAAGCAGGATGAATGAGCGTTTTATTTAATTTTATTAAAATTAAACATTATAACCTATACAGGGTGTCCCATCAGAATCACCGGATGGTGGTGCATGGTGGATTCCGTAGCTCATTATTGGAGACGAAAATTTCAATGTCATTTTGTCAAAGCTCCATCAATGGTTATTAATTAGCATATGATGCGCTATTGAAATTTAGCAAAAATCGCTTCAAGACAGATTTTTATCCTGCTAAATTAAAGCTCGGGTCGTAAAAGCAGAATAAACTTCTCTAAACCATTCGAAGTTGATATACTTACAATGTGCCACTTTTTTGCATTCAAAATGATTTTCTAACAATTTTTCAGCATTTGTTTTTTTCTATTTTTGACACCTCGTCAAAAATGTATTGAGGTTTTCGTCTCAGATTGAGCTAAGGAATTACCTCTGTCCGGACATCCGGTGATTTTGGGATACCCTGTATATTATAAATTTTACCGACCTGTTATTTTCTGAACACGTTGTAAATTTATTAAATGTTTATTTGGAAATTATACACCTTTAATATTTTCAGATTTGGTGTAATGCATAAAGAGGAATTAATGAAAACGAAAACGATCATAAATGCTGTAGAATATTCGGTTATTACTCGTGAATTATTCGAATAAAAAAATTGGCGCCATATTTGTTAGTGACTTTTATGTTTCCCCGCCATGACTGGCATATTGGAGAAAGATGCGCGTCAACTTCGCGTTGATCGATCTGTCTAATCGTCGGCGATGCGGCAGGGTCTCGTTTCAACCGAGAATTTCTGAATAAATCCAATAAAAAGTTCCAAATTCGTAAACAAACACATGAGTACAATCATGGAAGAACCAGAGACCCCGATGGAATACGACGGCACGGACGTAGACGGCGTACCTCAAGAGGAATTCGAAGAAGACGGCGGTTTCGAGAACGACATTGATCTGGGCGACGATTTCCAGCAGCGAGGACGAGGGCGAGCTTTCAGGTAAAAATCAACCCCCAAACAATCTCACAAAACAGAACCCCCCAAGATTTCATCCGAAACCCAACTCTCATAATTCACAGGGGTAGAGGAGGACAACCAAGGGCTTGGCCGGGTCCGCAAGGTCCGCGCGGGGAAGTTCCCAGATTCAGAGGGCGAGGATTCGGGCCAGGAGGGCCCCCACCCTTCCACGGACGCGGCGGCCCGCCGCCCCCGATGTTCGGCAGAGGAGGCCCACCCAGAAATCCGCCCCCCGGCTCTGGATATAACGGCCCCCCGAATTTCAACGCCCCCAACTGGGGAGGCCCGATGGGCCCGCCGGGCACGATGGGGGGACCCCCCAACTTGATGGGCCCCGGAGGTCCCGCCTATGGGCCACCCGGGATGATCGGGGGCCCGCCCAACATGAGCAGCGGCCCGCCACCTCTGGCTAATCCGGGCGGGAGCAATGCGAATGCTCCCGGACAATTCCAACCGATCTTACAGAATCCCAATGCGGTATGTCGTGAAAAGTCAAGGTTTTGTCGATTTGGAGGTTTTATTTGTGGTGATTTTTTGCAGGGATTAGATCCGAATAGTGAAATTTGGGTAGAGACTAAAACGGCAGAAGGCAAGTCTTATTTTTATAATGCTCGTACTAGAGAAACTACGTGGACTAAGCCAGAGGGTCCTAATATAAAAGTAATCTCTCAGGATCAGGTAGAAGCTATGGCGCAAGCGGCCACCACAGGTTTAGCGCAAGGGACGTCTACCGCGGCCCAGGCGGCCTTAGCGCAAGCTAATGTCTCTAATAAACCCGAAGGTAATCAACTTTCTTTTGCATTGTATTTACTATTTACAGAACCACCATAATGAACGCGTTAGGTTGACTAATTATTTTCTAGTAATTTATATTGATCCCTAATTTCCAACTAATTTTCTCAATTCTACACCAAAGATGTCTTCAACTAATTTTCACTTGTCATCCTCGAATGACATTTCATTGATACATCAAGCCGGATTGTATAAAGTCAGGGCCCTGTCAACTACAGGCCAAAGCACTGAGCTGGCATCATGGCAATATTCCCAAAATGGGTCTCTTGACATGTCAATCAATGTCATTCCATATAATTTTCTGACTTTTGTCATTTGTTGAGGTTCAGATGCGGTTTTATATCGAAATAACGTGTATTGCTGCAAAAATGAGCGATATTGTGCCTCTCGGTTACATTGTGACTTGTTTCTGACCGTTTCTGGTGAGTATTTTACACTCTATACTAAACCAAGTTTTACACTCCTCATACCACATTTCCTTCAATTTCGTGAAAAACAGATTTTTTTCAGAAACGTCCGTATAACACTGTCATGATCAGGAGCCAGGAACCAATTTCCTTAAAATGTCTCCGATTTCCTATAATCGCATGTAAACTTTTTAGATAATTCGGCATAATTGGTTCCTCGCACCTAACACGGACTTTTCTGATTAACATGTCTAGAGGCATAGCCAACTTCATTCTAACGGGCCGAAAGACTGAGCTGGCATCATCTCAATATGCCCAAAATCGGCCTTTAGACATGTCAATAATAAAAGTCCGTGTTACACTATCATAATTAGGTGCCAGCAATCAATTCTGACGAATTATCTAATAAGTTTTCATGCGATTCTTAAGATTATCATCAACACATTATTTTTATTGGAAAACTGAGACATTTCAAAGTAATTCAAATTTTTAGAATTATTTAATTCCAGAATTGGTTGCTGACGCCTAATTATGATAGTGTAAAACGGAGTTTTCTGGAAAAACTGTTTTTCGCGAAATTCAAGGAAATGTGGCATGAGGAGTGTAAAATACTCACTAGAAACGGTCGGAAACAAGTCACAATGTAACCGAGAGCCACAATATCGTTCATTTTTTCAGCAATACACGTTATTTCGATATAAAACCGCACCTGAACCTCAACAAATGACAAAAGTCAGAAAATTATATGGATTGACATGTCTAAAGGCCGACTTTTGGCATATTGCCATAATGCCAACTCAGTCTTTCAGCCCGTTAGATGACAGGCCCTGCTAGAGGCCGATTTTGAACATATTGCCAGGATGCCAGCTCAGTCTTTCGGTCCGTTAGATGGAGCTGGCTATGGTTCTATACTATGGCCCAGTATTTCCAACTATGGTTAACCTCCAGTTAGCTAACTGGAACCTTAGACTGTAACAATTCCGGTTAAAATGAATATAAAGGCTCACATTCAAAGTTAAAGTTAGCAAATCTGGGGGTTAACCAGAGGTGGAAATACCAGGTGTATGTAAACCTAAAGATAAAACTACAGTCCAATTTTTGAAAGAGGGAACCGACGTCATCAATTTTAGTGGTATGAACGCCAACGGTGACGTATGTCGCAAATGTGTCCTCTGTGAATGACGTCATGGCTAGTTCAGCAAGAATTTTCACATTTTCTGAAGTGAAGAGTGACGGAGGAAGGTGAGAGTGACCCGAACTCGTTCTGAAATAAAAGTATCTGGAGAATACTCAAGATCAGTTCTTGACACAATCTTACAGTTGACAATTCAGTTTGACAACGAATGGAAGTTGTGCACTTAGGGCCGGTTGTATAAAGAAATTGAACTGGGTTCAAGCTTGAACTTGGTTCAATTTCCGTAGAAATGATTGTTGTAACAATTGTAACATCGAAAATTGAACCAAGTTCAAGCTTGAACCCGGTTCAATTTCTTCATACACCGCGGCCTTAGAGGTATTTTATGCAGCTATCTTTATCATTCTCATGCATTCTTATGGAAGTTTTGGGAAGACATGATTGTCCATAATATCTCTTTTCAACATTGTCGAGGCAATAACGTAGCGCGAAGCTTGTTATTAAATTCGTGACGTAAGTTCCTTCTCTTAAAAATTGGACTGTAGCCGTGTTTTGACAAGACCGTTGGAATATCTGTCAAAAATGCAATCATTTCATTAATGGAAAATAAAAATTATGACGTTAAGGTATCAACAATGTCACATTTTCAAGTTTTATGTCTACGGTTATTATAGGTCGACATGTCTCTGAGTTGAACAGATTTCAAGCATTTCGTATTTTACACTTTCAGTTGACAGTGAAGAGAACAAGTCTGACGCGGCGGCAATCGGTGTGCCCCCGAACGGAATGCAGCCCCCGACAATGCTAACGGGCCCACCGCCCGGCATGCCGCCCTTCGGTGGTCCGCCGGGGCAGTTCGGAGCGCCCCCGTTCGGTTTACCGCCGCCGGGATTCCAGGGGAGCTGGCCGGGTCCGGGACAGACTCCGGGGTGGCCCGGCCCGCCCGGAGCGACGCCGTGGGGTATGCCGCCAGGTCTTCTTACAGGTATATCGGGCGCTTTACCTGCCATCGATGAGGCCACCATTATGGCCAAAGTTGACCCGGAAATCATAGCCAAAGCGTGCGAATGGACCGAACACAAGTCGCCGGACGGACGGTTCTATTACTACAACGCCAAGAAGGGAGAGTCCGTTTGGGAGAAACCTCAAGCACTCAAAGATCTAGAAAGTGAGTTCGTTACTATACCCATTTTTACAGCGGTCGTCAAATGAGATTCACGCTTTTGTCACTCTGACAGTAAGAGTTACATGACGATGGACCACATTCTTGAAATATATTAGGATTGTTAGGGTTGTGGTACATGGTATGACTTTTCACGATATTTCAAGACAAAAATCTGTTGCGGCCAAAGATCCGCGAAAAAAAGGTCCCCGTGAGAGGTTAATTATTTAATAGTTTCATAGACTCTGGAAATCAAGACAAATTATTACAATGCAATGATGGTAGCGTTAAGAGGAAACCGTCTGAATTACATAAACATAAAATTGTATCATTTTCAATATGAGACCGAGTACGAGACCTATTTTAGGAAAAAGGGGCCTAGTCATATAGTAGGTACTCAAAATCAAAAACGTAATTAACAAGAAAAAATTAAGTCAATTTGCTCTTTTTCTCTTTAATTAAGTGGTTTTCCACGAAGTTTTCTTTTAACCGAAGAAATGATCATTAAATTATTGTATTGGTGTGCTTCTTATAGTTTATCATTTTGAGATATACAGACTCAAATTTGTACTATTTCGAATTTTCCGCGATTTTATGTATTTTTCATTTCTAGTGCCCCCGATTCTATATTTGAATTTGTATAGGGTGTTTGGTATTAAATTGAAGCCCTTGGTCCGACGGATCGAAATATCGCAAAAAACAGTTTTCAAAATTTAAGAATTCAAAATTCCGGGAATATTTCCGAATCATTCCGGGAAGGAACGGAACAAATGAAACGTTCCGGGTGAAAACCCATCTCTAGACTAATTATTAATCGTGAAAAACGGTTATTCTAGCAAATTAAAATTGTAAGTTTAATATTTTCTGAATGGAAATACAGTAATGCAAGTTGCAATTCGGATTTTTACCAGCAGTTTCAAAACATTAATCGTTCCAACGGTTCTTTGGTTTTATGTTTTATGGCACATTTTTGAGGAGAAGTAAACGTCCAAAATTTTGAGTTCCATCAGAGAATTCTTATTGTACATAACGAGATACAGTATAGAGGGAAAAAACCGCTGTAGGTGTTAACTTTTTGTAGCTGACTTCCAGTACCGCATCTTTTTTATTTTAATTTAATCCAAAGTCATCCTAATAACATCATCTACTATTACGGTCAGCCAGGGTCATAGCCAGGGTCTACTCATGGGTCAGCTGTTTATAATAACATCAAAAATGTCATTATTTTCCTTGGTTTAGCGGTCACAATCTGAAATTTGACTCATTATGTCCTGTTTGGTCCTGTTCAAAAAATAAAAATGATAATGTAAACCGGCTGCCTCGACTTTTCACCTAGGCACATACTGTAATTGCCTAAATTGTGAACTTTGTTACATAGCTATAGGGGTGTGCCTGGTCAATTGACAGCAATTGACCGAAAAGATTTTGACCATTTATTTTCGGTCAAAATCTTTGAAATTCGCGCTGATCGACGGCCAATACCGAGAGCGCGCGGGCTTTCTAGTCAATCACTGATTTAAATATTTAATATTTTATTTAGAATTTTCCTTTTTGTTGCGTTAATTTTGAGAATTATTATTGTTTAATGTTTATTAGTTATTAGTTTATTATTATCATCAATAATATGTTACACATTTCATTTTTTTACGTTTCTGTTGAACAAATGATAAATGAATATTTAAGACATTTCTTTAGCTTTTTTTAGAGATGGGTTTTGGCCCGGAACGTTTCATTTGTTCCGTTCCTTCCCGGAATGATTCGGAAATATTCCCGGAATTTTGAATTCTCAAATTTTGAAAACTGTTTTTTGCGATATTTCGATCCGTCGGATCAAGAGCTTCAATTTAATACCAAACACCCTATACAAATATAGAATCGGGGGCACTAGAAATGAAAAATATATAAAATCGCGGAAAATTCGAAATAGTACAAATTTGAGTCTGTATATCTCAAAATGATAAACTATAAGCACACCAATTCAATAATTTAATGATCATTTCTTCGGTTAAAAGAAAACTTTGTTGAAAACCACTTAAATGAAGGGAAAAAAGAGCAAATTGGCTTAATTTTTTTTTGTTAATTACGTTTTTGATTTTGAGTACCTACTATATGACTTTAAGCCCCTTTTCCCTAAAATAGGTCTCGTACTCGGTCTCATATTTGAGTTCGTACTCGGTCCTACGGTCAAGCTCGTACTTGGTCCTACGGTCAAGCTCGTACTTGGTGTCATACATATTTTCATTATTTTCAGTAATTATCCTGTTTCCAGTCAAAACTTGAGACCATAACGCACATAAGTACAATAGGAACAGTTGTTTCCACTGATATTTGATATTTACAAGAAAATACAAGTTCACACACAGTTTTATAATGACGTTTGTGAATATTCCCGGCAATTTATGAAAATTCCCGGGAATTTGGGAATATTTCCGGAATGTTTCGAATGATTCCGATTAATGATTCTTCGGCCCAATCATTCCTCCCGGGTTTATTCCCAAATTCGGAATATTTCCGAACTGGGAATAAACCCGGCGACCCATCTCTAGCTTTTTTAAATATCCGAATATCCAAAATGAGAATAAAATTTGACCGAACACCTGGCCAATTGCTGTCAATTGACCGGTCAAATATCTGTCACTTTACCAAAAATGATTTTGACCGGTCAAAAGCACAACCCTACATACCTATTTTATAGGCATTTTGCGATCATAAGAAGATCAGCGGTTTCTTCAAACAAATGGTCAAGTATTTGCTTAGGCTGCGAATTAAGTTTTGGAATTGAGTCTTTTTTTGTCACATGGAATTGTTGTCATTGTTTTATTGATTTTCGGCGTCTGTTCATGAAATTACTCTTAAGACCTCACTTGAGACCACAATAGTTTTTTCTAGCCTAGAATGCAACTGGGAATTACGATTACCGTGTATTATTTAATTATTTTTGTTAAACTATCTTATTTTTGTTTTTCTATTACAGCCGCAAAATTAGCAGCCGCTCAAGGCGTATCCACGAGGTCGGCGTCCGATATTCTTGATGCAGGTAAGGCCAATATTGCAGCGATGCAATTGGCGAACGGAGAACAGGCCAACAAGGAATTGCTGGCGAAAGACGAAGATGACAAACTCAAGAAATTGCAAGACGACAACCGCAAGAAGAAGGAAGATGACGACAAGAACAAGGAGGCGAAACCGCAAGACAAGTCCAGGCCGATTTCCAGTACACCGGTGCCCGGCACTCCATGGTAAGACGGTTTTTCGCTCAACCGTGTAACGCGAGATTTTAACAATGTTGCAAATGTTCAGGTGTGTGGTTTGGACCGGGGACGGCCGCGTTTTCTTCTACAATCCGTCTTCTAGAACTTCGGTTTGGGAACGTCCCGACGAACTTCTGAAGAGGACCGATGTGGACAAGATGGTGGCCGGGCCACCGGATGCCAACGCGCCCCAGGGCAGTAAACCGGAAATGGTCGAGAGTCCGACCAAAGCCAAACGTCAGTCGGATGAGAGCGAAAGTGAGGAGGAAATTCCGGCAAAGAAACCGAAGAAAGAAGAACCGGCCAGTAAGTACTTTGACCACTTTCAGCCATATTCTGTAAAAACTTGGCTTTTTTTAAATTACTTGATTGATATTTTCAACTTTACTTCATGGACTTTGTAAAAAAAATTGCCTAAAGTCGGTATTTTGAAGTGAGGGACTAGATTTTGGAGTTTAACCCCCAGTTTCATAATCGAACTTTAAAGTCTCCTTTAAAAAAATTAAATGAGAATGTGTCAAATCAACTCTTGCATTTGTCACATTCTAAACATCACTTTTACTAAAGTGACTTTAAATTCGATTATGAAAACGGGCGTTAAAAACTTTTGCTTTGTATGAAGCGTCCATAAAAATGCTATTTTCAGGAGATTTAACTCGAGATTTAATTTAAAGGTTGGTTCGTGCAACCCTTGTGATCCGGTCAACAAAGTACGCATGCGCAGCTTTAGCAGATGCACGCACTGTTTGCTGACCAGTTTTTGACTGATAGTCCGGTGTTCGGGCGGCGGGAATCTTCGGAGTAGTTTCTGACTCTTTGCAAACCGTCAATGTGGTCAGAACTTCTTAGCATAGCTGTGGCATGGATTAGTAGTTGGTGACATGCGCAGATAATAGTTCGATTAGCTTAAAAACGTTCCTTTGCAACTCTGACCACTTTCTGACCGATCCCAAACTCATCCAAAGTCAATCCTGTCAAATTTTGTGCACGAAAATATCCGGAACCACTCAGTGACAGGTTGCGAATCGGACCACATTTGATGTGCACGAACAATCCTTAAGAATCACTAGGTTTGATCGTGTAACAGTTTTAGATCGGTCCACAAAGTACGACGCATGCCCACAAGCTTGGGGCAGATCGAGCAGAGACACGAGCGGTTTCTGATCACTTTCTGAGAAACGGTCCGGTGTTCTTACAGGAAACTTGTGATTAATTGCGAACTGTCCAAGTAGTAAGGATTTCTCGGCGCAGATTAATAATTTGTGGCATGCCCACAGAGTTCTAAACTGTAGATGTTACCGTCAAATACAAAATCAGTTAAAACTAGTTTTAACTAGATGAAACTAGAAATCACCAGGAGTATTTGGTAAACCTGGTTTTGACTAGTAAAAACTTGAAGTAACCAGGGGACTTTGTAAATTCCCGAATCGTAACTGTTTTCCGTTCGAAATCGCTTTTTTACTAATAAATCCATGGAAAACTATAGCTGGCGTTTTTTATCTCTGCCAACGGCCAAGCAGCGCACTCGTCTGTAACCATGGAAACATGAAACGCCTCTCGCGCGGCTTTCAAACTTGCTCAGTAGCGGCGGTATCTTATGATATTGCATTGAAATGCGGTTATAAAAATGAGAAAAAACTCAATTATATACCTACAATAAGCTGATGTATGTACCTACCACGTTTGAATCTGATTATTCTTAAGTTATTTTATTAAATTTACAAAATTGTTGTTCGTTATTCCAATTTATGAGTTTTTATTCAATTATACCCCTTTCTGTGTTACGCCACTGTTCGTGCAGTTTGTAGCTCGAAATCCCGAACTCACCCGAAGAATCGTTCGGATTCTGCGCGGCCGTTGGCAGAGATAAAAAACGCCAGCTATATGTAGTTCTAACCAATGAACGATCAAGTTTTGTCTTCGGTTATTATATGTTGACATGTCTCTGGGCATGCCCGATTAGCTGCTAAAACGCGTTTTTGCTACTCTGACCACTTTCTGACCGATCCCAAACGTATCCAATGTCGATTCTGCGCACTAAAATATCCCAAACCGGTCAGTGACCGGTTGCGAATCGGTCCACATTTGAGGTGAAGATTCGAATAAATTACACAAATTCTTTCTCAATGTTGTCAAAGTCAAGTTTTTACAATGTCTAAGGCCGATTGAGTTTGTGAACGAGTGGATGATTATTTCGAATTCAGACACCAATGGGAATACCCCGTTGCCGGCGAAGAAAATCGACATCGGAAAAGAGGCCGCCATCGAGGCGGAGGTGCGAGCGGCCAAGGAACGGGCGGTCATTCCGCTAGAAACGAGGATCAAGTTGTTCAAGGAGATGTTGACGCAGAAACAAGTTTCGGCTTTCAGCACGTGGGAGAAGGAGCTGCATAAAATCGTTTTTGACTCTAGGTATCTCCTTCTCACGTCGAAAGAACGCAAACAGGTGTTCGAGAAATACGTCAAAGAAAGGGCCGAGGAGGAGAGACGCGAAAAACGGAACAAGCTGCGCGAGAAGAAGGACGCGTTCCGTAAACTTCTGACCGATTCGCATCTCCACGGAAAGTAAGTTTTCGACGATTTCTCGTTTTTTAGTTTTTTTTATAATGAAGATATCGTATTTGCTATACTATTGGTTATTATTTCAAAAACTGTCTAGAGATTTTTGCATTGGAAATATCTGGGAGGGGTGGAGAACCCATTTTGACAATTCCAACCATTATTGAGACGTCAAATTTTGCTAATTTCTTAAATTTCGAAACTTTTTAGTTTAAGATGGCTTAACTATACATATTTTCTTAAAAAATCAAATACTGAGATCATCGTTTGACTCTAGAAATCTACATTATCGATGTTTTTTCTGCACAGATCGTCGTTTAGCGATTTCGCCCAGAAGTACGCCAAAGACGAACGTTTCAAAGGGGTGGAGAAGATGAGAGAACGCGAGAGCCTCTTCAATGAATACCTGATCGAAGTGAGGAAACGCGAGAAGGAAGAAAAGAACCAAAAACGCGAACAGGTGAGCAAGCCCATGCCCTCATTAATTTACAGGTTTCTACATATTACAGAAAATTCTTCGTTTACGGGAGCACCAGAGGGAGAACTACCCATAATTTTCTCATGCTTCATCCTTCACTTATTTTATTTCTTTTTATAGGGAATGAAATGAATGTTTTCTTAGGTGAACGTCTACCCGCCTCGACTGTTTTTTATTGGATTGTTAATAACTTTTAGTTTTATGTAATTGGAAAATTATATTTTGAATGCACATAATACATAAACATCACAACATTATTTTCAGCGTTTTTCAGCAGTTGGTATGTAGATAACGTGTTTTGTAATTTAATGATAAACGTCATGAAAATACCTATTACGGTTTCCGCACTTCTGAATAAGTTCGGAAATGCGACTTTCGTCGATTTATATAAAAACTACAAGCTTTAAGAAATCAATAATTAATGAATTAACATTAGTAATTGTTTTAATTTCACGCATTTCTTGAGGCTCGAAGTTTTTAGCATTTATTTATATAATAGTGATTTTTAGTTTTTGTATACATTGAAACAACACACGTTTATTTCTGGATTCTATACAGAAATATTGGTGATTGTTTTATGGTTGAATTTTGAATTATTATCCAAACTCTAGCGGTTTTTGTATACTCTTAAATTTTAAACCTGATGTTCGAGTGTCTTATTTAGCTTCATTCCTGTTTCAAGAGGTGTCGGAGTGCGAGAGAAACAGAATTACCTCCGTTTGGCCGAGGCTCGTGTGCGTCGCATGAGGGAAGCCCATCGACACGGTGCCATCGCCCCTATTTGCCGGCACTGGGGCTAGTTTTTATTTAACGGTACTTAATCTACAAGTTAGTTGTTCCTATCTATAAACAGAAAAATCATACAAAAAAAACATTAAAAGAGATCAAAACGAAATGTGTACACTTTTATATTGTGTGGTTATCATAAGTGATTTTATAATTCCAGCGCAATCGTGATGAGGTCGTCCCATATGTGAGCTCCAGAAAATCATGTTTCAAACATAACTATCTATTTTTTTCCAGGGAAATTGTGACGACGAATACGGTCGTCGGCATTTAATTCGTTTTTTTTTTTGCAGCATTAATCTCGCTTGAATTTTCAGGATCGTCTCCAGGTCCACGAGAGCGTTACAGTACATTCAGCTTTGTAGTGCGAAACTAGATTTTGACGTTTTGGTGACTTTTGCTTTGTAATACCAACTTTCTGTCGGGAATTTCGACATCATGTAAACAGATATAGATGCTCTATGGCTTTGAGATGAGGGATTCTAGGAATAATGGTCCGTAGTCCGTAGGAAAGACAGTGACAATCAGCTGATCTTCTGGCTTCTGTCATCAAAACATACAAAGATATTCGAAAACTTTTCATTTCTTTGTCATGTAAAAGCTGAGTGGTTTTGGGTTGAGAATATGGACGGTGGATGTATGTAGCAATGCACCATGAATATTTGTAACTGAGGAAGAAGGAAGAACGAATTTGGATAGAAACAGTAACACAATTTCTGAACGTTACTTGTATATTTTAATGACAGACGCCGAACTGACAGCTGATTGTCACTCTCTCCTACGGACCATCATTCCTACGATCCCTCATCCCAAAGCCATAGACTCATACCAACAGCCCACTGTTTATTTTATTTCGATTGTTTCAGTTACAAAACCATGGCGAAACCTAACAAAACCAAATTTTGTTCGGCACTACAAAGCTGAATAGATAACATTTAGAGATTAAGATGATAGTTTTTTTAAGTTTCGGCGCGTCGTCTCGCGCATTTTGACTGACTCGGAGGCGTGTTACAGGTGAAGAAGGACTTCATCGCGATGCTGCGCGAACATTCCGACATCGACCGGCACGCCCATTGGTCGGACGTCAAACGCAAAGTCGACTCGGACGCCCGCTACAAGGCCGTAGAGTCGAGCGGCCAGCGCGAGGACTGGTTCCGGGAGTACTGCAAGCTCCTCAAGGAGGAGAAGAAGAAGGCCAAGGAAAAGGACCGCGAACACAAGAAGGACAAGGAAAAACACAAGAAGAAGGACAAAGACAAGGACAAGGATAAGGACAAGGACAAGGAGAGGCACAGCAAGGAGGATAAAGAGAAGGACAAGGAGAAGACGCGCGAAAAGGACAAGGCGGACAGTAAAAAGGAGGAGGGCGGGGAGGCGTCCGCGAAAGAGGTGGAGGAGGCGGAGCAGGAAGAGACGGACGACGAGCGCGCCCTGGAGCAGAAAGAGAAGGATAGACAGGCGCGGGCGGAGGCGAGCATGCGCGAGCGCGAGAAGGAGGTGCAGCGCACGCTGGCGACGCACATGCGCGACAGGGACAAGGAGAGGGAGCAGCACAAGAGGGACGAGGCTATTCAGCACTTCAACGCGCTGCTCGCGGATCTGGTGCGCAACCCGGAGCTTAGCTGGCGCGAGGTGAAGCGCATCCTGCGCAAGGACCACCGCTGGGATCTGGCCGATTCGCTGTCGCGCGAGGACAAGGAGAAGCTGTTCAACGAGCACATCGAGCACCTGTTGAGGAAGAAGAGGGAGAAGTTCCGCGAGTTGCTCGACGAGACGCCAGAGGTGTGTCTGACTAGTAACTGGAAGGAGATCAAGAGGATCATCAAGGAGGATCCGAGATACACGAAGTTTGCTTCGAGTGAAAGGGTGAGACCACAGAGTTGTATACTATAGAACTACAGAGATAAAACTAGCCGTGTTTTGACCGTTGGAGTAACTGTCAAAAATGCATTTCATTTTGCGTTGTTCCAAACTGCACAAACAGATACTTTCGTAGATGTTAAGTTTGTTATTGGTGAACATCATTTTTGTAAAAAAAATACCGTACACGAAGGTTTCACAGGGAGAATAAAAATTATTATTTTTATGGTATCAGTCGGTCATTCTCTGTGCCACATTTTTAACGAAGTATTATGTCTATGGTTATTGTAAGGTGACATGTCTCTGGGTGAGACCTAGGCCAAAGTCAATGTTAGAAGTCAAATTAAATTACTATGCAGGCAACAGGACAGTAAGTCAAAAGTCAGGCTCTAAAGATGTCAATCCATATAATTTTCTGACTCATCATTTTTGGGGATTAGGTTGAGGTTTTTCTCCCAAATAACGAGTTTTGTTGCAAAAAGAAATGATATTGTGGCCCTCACTACATCGGCCATCACTTACATCGTGATTTGCTTTCGACCGTTACTGGTAACTATTAAGTGTTTTGCAGTTATCGTACGAAATTCCCCCAAAATAAGTGGAAAACAGATTTTTTTTTAAGAAATGTCCGTATCACACTGAACTGTTTGAGCGTTATACCGAATTATAATTATCTAAGTGGAAAGTATGCGACACCTACGATTATCAAGTTATTGTAAAAGTAAGAAAACAGAACCATTTTAAGGTAATTACTGTTTTAGGCTAGTTTTATGTTATGATTATGAACTCTCATAATACAGGGTGTCCCACAATCACCGGATGTCCGGGCAGTCAGCTCATTCTTGAATGAAATGTCAAAAACAGAAATAACAATGGAATGCTGAAAAATTGTTAGAAATGACGTTTGACTGCATAAAAGTGACAAATTGTATCAACTTCGAATAGTTAGGGTCGATTGCACCATTGTCACTAAAAATTTAAACCGAGCTTAAACCTTGACTACAATTGTTGTCAACAATCGTTAAGTGATAAGCTTATAACTTATAACTAAGGCAATTGAGAAGTTTATTCTGCTTCTACGCCCCGAGAAGATAAAAACGTAGCTTGTAGAAGATTTTCCCCAGATTTCAATAGCGCCTCAGATTATCTTGAAATGGTCCATTTTTCTTAAAAGTTGATAATCGTTTATAGCCGAGGATATAGCGCATTCTTTCCACCTAGATAGTTCAACATAATTGATACTGACATTTCAAAAAAACAGTTTTTCACATATTCTGGAGGCATTTTACTCGGAGTTTTCTACGAAGCTGCAAAAGCAAAACACTTACTTTACTTACCAAAAAATAGTCGGAAACCAGTCACAATATAATATTACTTATTTTCACAACAAAACTCGGTATTAAGATGGAAAACCTCCACTGAAAATTATATGGATTGATATGTGTAAAGACGCGGCAAAGACCGACTTTTGACATACCGCCCTGTTGCACACATAGTAATTCGGCTTGTAACATTGACGTCGTTGGCCTCGGTGAGCCGTTTTGAATGCGGAAATGTCGATCGGTTTATTACTGATGTCGTTCTTTTACAGTGTGAACGTGAATTCAAAGATTATCTGAAGGATAAGCTGATCACCGCCAAAGGACAATTCAAGGAGTTGCTTCAGGTACTTTATTTTTTCGTAATTTGTTGACCACTCACTAATGTGTGTAATTGTTTTGCATTCAGGAAACGAAATTGATAACTCATAAGTCGTTATCTAATCTGCGAGAGAATCAGGGGTTCATGCAAGAAATTGAGGATATTTTGAAAAACGATAAGAGATATCTCGTTTTGGATCATATCCCTCAAGAGCGCACTCAGCTGATTCTGAATTATTTAGAGGAACTTGACCGAAGGGGACCACCGCCTCCGCCTACTGCTAGTGAACCCAATCGGAGATCGATAAAATAGATAGTTTCGATTGTAGTTGTATTTTTGTTGTAAAAACTTTGTATTGTAACTCAACTTGATTAAACACGTTTGCAACTGTATTTTTGTACTTTTCATACGTTTTTTTTCCTTTATTTCTTGAGTCGTTACATAATGGTCGCGCGATGGTTATACTGTGTCTTTGGATACAGGACGCCTGCCTACTGTGTCCCAGATCTCACAAATCAACGCTTCATTGTGAGTTAACCTACTAGATGCTACTAGGTACTGTAATTTTGAGTGGACGTTGCTAGGACACTAGCTCACAAATATTCAACATTTACAATGAAAGAATCAAAAGTGTAAAAAGCGAAAACCAAAAATTGAAAAATGATACTCTGCAAAAGTTAAGGAAACTTGAATCTAAGCGCGACATGTTATGAAAAATATACAAAACTAACAGCAAGAGTGAAAGATAATATTAATAATAATAATTTAGTCAAATATTCGGTTGCGTAAAAATGACAATGATAGATAATCCGAGCTCAATTTTATTGCATTTTATGCTGAGATCGTCTGTGAAAAGTAATCAACATAATACATCATTTCTCACTTGAATACAAAAAATGTACTTATAACTGTTTTCATCCAATTACAGATAAATTCACAGTAATTTGTAGCTTTTATTTAAAAAAAATACATTTCGAGTTTTATAAACATCATTATCATAGCAAATGATAGAAATGGTATAACTTCATGACTCACAATTAATGTGTGAATTTATACATTTACCTCGACATTTACGATGTTTGAAAAAAAAAATTGCATACACAGGGTGTCCCAGAATCATCAATATAATAAGTGCTATAGAGAAACTGTTCATCACACGATTTTCTAGCTCCTTCTGAGACGACAACCTTAGTACAATTTTGTTAAAATGTCAATAAAAATGTTTAGTAAATGCCGAAAAATCATGAATTTTGGCTGTGAAAGATCGACGGATTGAATTAACTTATCTCATTGACATACTGGGTATATTAAGGACAGTTGAAGCAATTTTTTAAGATTCTACGGTCTAGAGCCGAAATGGTTCGGTTCTATAGCGTTACCAAGGGCCAAACTTGAAGGTTTGCAAACGGCGCGGCGGTACAACCGCGGTTAACATTGCAGTCGATCACAACGGGGGCTGCAACTATAGTCCCAATAAGGTATGTGAAAGACACATTCAGCCGAGGTGATTCAACTGATTTGATGAATTTATTTTCCACATCCAAAATTTAATTTAAAATATATGTCAGCAGCGCCCAGAAAAGTACTCTTTGTGACCCGTTGCTGCTAGCAGCAAAAGTATGCAAAACAGAAGTTTTTGTCACCAAATGACGCGGTCCTATAGGTAATAAGCGATCTAGACAATGAGAGATATGATACACTTACGTGATGTAGAAATCTGGAAGGGATACAGCAAGAATGCCCGATATAAAGCCAGACATCTATAATCGCACACAATTTCTCTGTTTTTTGTCACATTAAAACCATGTTCATCTTTAGGGTATTGCTTGTGATACTAAGCGTAAACGCTTATTTCGCATTTGTGGTGCCAAAAGCAGGAGGTATGTCGCAATTTACAATTATCTCACTCGATTTTAGTTATATATGTAGATGCTATAGTAAAAACACTTGATTCGCAGATTCCTGTAGTTTGTCTGCAGCGGATTTGTCGCCAGAACCGGTAATCACATCCATCGATCTTGAATTCCTTTACCCCGAACCGGCAGACACTTCCATTAAAATCGACTCAGGAGAGCGGATCATCATCTTATGTCCGGGTGGTCAAATAACGGCAGGTTCTGCATCACCGTCGAACAGGGTCGAAGCTAGTTGCATTTCGGGATCTCAACTCAACATTTCCAACGAAGTCGTCTACTTTGACGAAATCAGTTGCTCCAGAAAAGCGTTCCACACCGCGCAATACACCGGAAGTACTTGCGTAGGGAACGGAACCGAAATCGAAGTCGGTTTCGTCATCGACGATGACTCCTTCGTCCGCCAAATTACGGTGTGTTTCGACGAGAAAGAACACAATCCGCTCTACTCGCTTTACCACCTAACGAAATCCATCGGTCATCACGAAAGTGGAGTAGCAAGGCCCAGTTTCATCCAAGACGACTTTTACGACGACTTGCTTCCGACAACGGTCAACAGTTTGTACAGCAGAACGACCCAAAGGGCCACCATTAACCGCCTTGTTGGACTATCGGCGAGTTCGACGAAATACATTGACGACGGTCTCAATTATTTCTTTTCGAGGGGACATATGGCTGCGAAAGGTGACTTCGTCTATGCCACTCAGCAAACCGCGACTTTCCACTACGTTAACGTTGCTCCCCAATGGCAGTCTTTCAACGGGGGCAATTGGAACACTCTGGAAATAGACGTGAGAGATCATGCTGAAGCCGTTGGTTTGGATTTGGATGTTTACACGGGTACTTATGGCATTTCCACTTTGCCTCATGAAGAAACCGGAGAAGACGTGGAATTATACTTGTATGTGGACGGTGACGAAAAGAGTCTTCCAGTTCCAGAAATATACTGGAAGATTGTTTATAATCCGATCAGCAAAGAAGGTATCGCAGCGGTAGGCATCAACAACCCTTATCAAGTTGATGTGGCAAAGAGCGTTGTCTGTACGGATGTTTCATCTGAAATCAACTGGCTATCTTGGAAGACTGATGATCTCGTTTTGGGTTACTCGTACGTTTGCGATGTCAATGATTTGAAAACTGTAGTACCGCATTTACCTGATCTTGAAGTTACAGGATTATTACGTTAATTGCTTTTGAATCATCAATACAAATCTTGTCGTTAAACCCTATTATTTTACTTCAACTTCGATGGTATTCCGCATGTGGAATTTTGGTGTACAAACTCCAGAAATTGTTTGGGAATTACTTTGGTGGAAATTAGTAAGAGACGAGAAGAGAACTGGTAGAAATCAGTAAAATTAGAATGTAATTCATTTAGACGACTTTTCCAGTGAAATACCCCTCGTTTTCACTCCGTCTTGAATGAATGCATGAACTACTTACCGAATTCAATGAAAGTGAACAGGAAATAGTCGAAAGTTTGATACCTACTATATCAATTTCGAATAAAATTAAGACAATTCAAGTACTTAATCGTGTATGACAATTAAAATTATATTTATTGTCAAACTATAGGTACTTTAATTTAAAATGGTAACCACTTCAAATTCAGGAATGTAATCTACAATGTTTCGTAGGTGATCCACCTGACAAGCATACGAAAATCCGGCGGTTACGTTATCTTTGTCCCAAATCAACCACTTTAATTGTGAGGAAATGTCTTCACAAATAACATCATCTTGAATATTATCTGCATAAGGATTGTTCAAACCTATGAAGGCGACTCCGGCTTTCGTCTCAGGTTGATAAGCAACCTTCCACATGAATTTAGGAACGGGCAAGGCAACATTTTCTCCATCCGCAAATAAATAAAGCTCGATTTCTTCACCAGTTTCTTCGTGGGGAAGAGTTGAAATTCCAAAGGTCCCAGTGTAGACGATTATCTCGACTTCATTCATTTCGGCGTATTCTCTGATATTGAATTCAATCGATTCCCAATTGCCTTCGTTGAAACTTTCGAATTGTGGAACTGCATTTATATAATGAAAGGTTGCCAGTTGCTGAGGAGGGTAAACGAAATCGGCTTTTGCAGATAGGTGTCCTCTTGCCAAAAATATGGGACCATTACCTTCAATATATTTATCAGAGTCTATTGGTAAGCCTAGAAGATTATTAATCGTGGCTTGTTGATGTTTTCGAAGATACAACTCATTTACAGTTTTGTTGCCAATTTTGTAAAATCCTTGATCTTCACTAAAATATGGCCTGCTGATATTAGATTCGTGGCTTCCTATCGATTTCGTTAGATTGAATGTAGAATATAGAGGTGTTTGTAATTGTAAATCGAAACATATTCTCAGTTGAGGTATGAATAAAGATCCATTATACAAAGAAAATCCTATTTCAGCTTCGAAGCCATTACTCTCGCAGGATTTTCCCGTTGGAATCACTACGTTTTGAGGGGATTCGGAACAGCTTAGTGTTTTGAAATCGATTGATTTTTCATCAATTGTAAACTTGGTGTTTTCGACACATTGGGCTAATACTGTTTCTTCTTCCAAAGAGGTTATATAACTGCCTGGACATGAAATTAAAATTTGGGAACTTGTTGATAAGTTTATAACAGTTTGGTTTGGTTTCGGATAAAGCACAGTCTTGTTGGAATACCAAATACCGATTGGTTCTGGATTTAAATCTGATAAACTTATGGAACATTCTAAAATGATATAATTGTATGTTAATTGAAATAGAAATGCTAAAAGTAGACATACCCTCTTTTGGGTGTATCCCTTTTACGAAAAATAATACCAACATTGGTAAAAATGAAAAGCGTATCAAGATCATTTTGATTGACGTGCCTATGTATGAATACTTACTAAATTTTTAGATAGAATCTCAACAGTATTGTCGAGCTTAATCTATAAGCCGTCTATTATTTACTATGATTGTTCTATAATGGGATACTTGAAATTGTTGTTCTCTCCACATTCACTTCATGTTACGATTCAATTTTAATCATGAAACCGTTATTTGATCAAGCACACGGGGTGTTCATTTTCACAATAGATTTCTCGCTTCCAAAAATGTTCTGATGAAGAAATCGAGACATCTATAGGTATAATGTATGATGATGCTTTTAGAATTCAGACATTCAATTTTGGAGTCGAGCAAATGATAAAGCAACACAAAATGAATACAAAAGTCATGTATTAGATGGAAAAATATCAAAACATGAATAACAAACAAAAAAGTAACATTAATTAAAGTATTATTTTCTTTTTATAAATAAAAAAAATATTAATATTAATGGAATATGAGAGTATGTAGTTCCAAGTGTTAAGTTGAAAAGGAACAGTTGGATTTCAAGTAACAAACATTTGGTTTAGCTTATTTAAGAGAAGTATAAAAATTAGAACAAAACATCAGCCTTGTAGCTTCCTGCAACCCTTTTGATGGCTACACCGACTTTTCCTTGTGAATTTGGATCGTCAATAGATTCACTATCCATTTCGGCTGAATTGGCATCAATAAGGCCTGTAATGAACAATGTACAATATTTTGATTCTTGCTAGGTATTTGATTATATGTAGAGTAGCATGGGGCTAACCTAACGTTCGTCAATTTTCAAATTAAAAACTGAGTGAGATCTGTACGTGGAAAACTCAAAATCGTAGATAAATTCAGACCTTATACACAGGCTAGTTGATGTCTAAATTCATGTAACATTTATCAAATCAACTGAAAAGCGTAATATTCCAAAACCGAAGTTTCATCCCAGGTTTGAGGTAGAACGAACGTATTATACGTACAAATATTTATTAGTTCTTCTAAGAAAAATTATCATAAAATATGAGCGTTTAATTAGAAAATTAAAAAAAAAACTCGAAAAAGCTAGTTTCTATGAAATTTAGTATTGATATCTCTGTACCCGCTTAAAATTTCGAAAAATAAAATTGTAAATAGTGGTGATAATGGCCGGTAACGAAACCGGTGTTGAGTTTCGATTTTTTTTTTGTTATCTAAGGCAACAGTCGTTAAAAGAATTCAAACATGCATTTTATATTTACACCATACTTTTCAAGACTGCTGAATAAACCTTCGCCGTGATACCCCTTTCCACATTTTGTATTGGAAGTCGCTCTTTTTTCAATTTAAATGTATTGTAGTTTATTGGACAATTATTGAAATATAATCAAAATTAATTTTGAACATCAAATAAATGAAATCCGATGAATTCAAAACAATTTCAAGAATACGAAAATTAGGCTTACAGCTCGAATATTTCAAGATAACAGCAATTTGAAAAGTTACGAAGAGTGGAAATTTTATCAACTTTACTTATTTATGGATTTTCATAAATTATGAAAAAATTTAACTAGATCACATCAGCCCCACACTACTTTACCGGTTATGAAAAAACTTACGATTATTATTTACTGGAACGGTGTTACTGTTTTCATTGATCAACGATAATTCAGCACAATGATTCTTCCCAAAAATGATTTCATTCAAGCGTATCAGATCAACGTTTGAGAAGAAATTAGATTCGTACATCGTTTTAGTAGCTTTCAAGCGATTATGATGGCTTCCCATTAAAATACGATTAAAACACATCCTCATTCCTACAAGAAAACTCGCTTTTTCTAATTCCTCATCAGCTAAAATCAAAGCTGATCTAGCTTGAGTTTTTGTCAACCCGTTAAAAGCAGCAACTAGCAATTCGATGTTATGGTTGCGTCTTACGGTTTTGTAATTTTGAATCTGTAACAAATGGGTAAATAAAGAGTGATTGTCGAGGTGATTATTATAGTAAGTACAAAACAGTACAAAAACATAATTTGAGTTCTTCATAACCGGGGCAATGGATATCATTCTGTCTCATCTGAAAACTACTAGAAGGATAGAGACAGAACGATTTTCATAGCCTCCCTTTATGAAGAATTTAAATGATGTATCTATACAAAATGATCAAATCATGGCGAACGATGACACATAGCTTTCGGAAGACCAAAGCGATTTTGATAAGCTGTGAATGATGATTCTATAATTTTTCAGAAACTGGTTTCAGCTTCCTGGACTAGGCAATCGTAATTAATTGGTGTCACTTGGTGTCACTCAATAATTAGAATTATTCACCGCAAAGCACAATCTTGAAATAGTGTGCCCTTATTCGCGTATATAGTCACAGTAAGCGCTGTTTTTTTTTTATAATTAGCGAGTGAAATAATTCACGAATTAGGTACTCCTGATGAAGGATTATTAGTATTAACGTACTTACGACAGAACCAAAACTAAATTTCGAACATGAAAACGTTTCCAGGATCAATTCCACTAACAAACTGGGAAACTGATCCACCAATTTCGTGTATGTTGGGTAGCGTGAGATAATTCACGAATTAGGTACTCCTGATGAAGGATTATTAGTATTAACGTACTTACGACAGAACCAAAACCAAATTTCGAACATGAAAACGTTTCCAGGATCAATTCCACTAACAAACTGGGAAACTGATCCACCAATTTCGTGTATGTTGGGTAGCGCAACTTTAAAAATGTGATGTCCCTAATTTTTCATTTGGGAGGGTGTACGCGTGTAGATACGATCGCTCAAAATGTTCAGAGGCTTTATTTTTCCAGACAAGTTAGGTAGACGATGAAATGTTAAATGATATAGTGAACAAAGAAAATGACTATTGAACTACTGAAGCGACGAGGGGAACCACCTGGCAAAATTCTGTACACTGATTTCCAAAAAAATCGTCCAAAACCATTCTATAAAAATCGACTAAAATCGCCACAATCGCTGGGTTTTCGTATACCTACTTACAGCAAAATTTCTAAAGGTTTTAAAATATAAGATCGTCGGTTGAATAAGTAATAGATCTAAATTATTATTGGAAAACACTGAAAAAAATCTCACCGTTTTGTTGTGGTATTCAGCAAGGGCAGGATTAAAATAAGGAGCCGATCTGGTCCTGAGAGTCCTCGGAGGAATTGGATTACTCATCTGTTGAGTTGAAATCCAAGGGATATTAGTCACCGGATTTCGAATTAAACTATTCTTATTGGTATTGCCGCTAGTGCCCATTTGATCATCATCCACTTTCGCTTCCATATTTGAGCATTCGAGAAATAAACAGACACGACTGAAAATGTTTTCACGAAATCGCAAAGAAATGACGAAGTGATCACTTTTGTTTCAACAGGTTATGATGACAGGGATGGCGCAAATCTGCACGCTGTAGTCACGTGCGATCCCCAATAGCTGTTGCCGAATTTCAACCAACCAGCAGTAAAACCAGGGTGTCAAACTTCGCGAGCTTTGTAGGAGTCCGTCTATTAGAAGAATCCGCTTTAGGTATACAGATTCACGAAAAGTAGTTTTGATATTCGTTTATTATTCAACTTAACAAATCATTTATAAAACATGTAACCAAGATTTAGTATTATTCGATATTCATAGCGACTAATTCTTCAGTTGTGCACTTATTGAGAGTGGATAAATCCTCAGCTTTATCGGGGAACAAATTAATTATGATAGTATCTCCGTCTTCCACTGAAACGGCGGTGCATTCGGTAGGATCTTCGGTTGCTTAAAAAATATAATATTTTCATTACGAGAATGGCTACAAGAGGTTTTGGTATAGAAATGGAAAATGGATATGATTGAACGTTGAAAACAAAATCGACGTGTCCGAGCGCTTTAAGAAAATTTCAGCCGCTTTCAAAATACTTAAGTACCTATACTTATTGCGCGATGAGTCAATCAAAACGCGAAATAAAATTTTTAAAAATGTTCAAAAATTTTCAGCGCGGTGAAAACATTTTATTACCTAGACAAAATCGTGAATACTCCAATACCTATACAGGCTGTTTGATAAAAACTCCAGAACGCCACAGTTTCTTTGGCTGTGATCCGATTTCAAAAACCCATGTACAAAAAATGACTTATTTTTCATGCTCTACGAATAGGCCTTGTTGCCAATTTTTTTCCCTCAACTTCTTTTTTCAACATTGGTAAATTTAACTTTTTTAATAATAAAACGCGATTATTTCCAATTCAAAGTTGAAGTAGAGATTTTTTTCTATACCATCGGTCAATAAAAAAGTTGATTTTTCCTAATAATTATCAGAAAAACGCAAAAAATGATTCGCCAGATTTGGTCGGATTAAACATAAAACGTCATTTTCACGTTTGCTTTGGAATCCAAAGCACTCCTGAAACTGACATTTTTTTAAATTTAATTCAATTCGGGCGAAACTTTTCATGCGTTTTCTTGGGTACACATTGAAAAATGACCACTTTCTACATACCATAGTAAAGAGAAAAATACATACTTCAATTTTAAATTAGAAGTAATCGTACTTTATTCTTAAAAATTTAAATTTATCAATGTTAAAAAAAGAAGTTGAGGGAAAAAATTTGGTAACAAGCTCTATTCGTAGTGCATGAAAAATAAATAATTTTTTGTTAATGGGTTTTTGAAATCAGATAACAACCAAAGAAACTGTGGCGTTCTGGAGTTTTTATCAAACAGCCTGTATAATGCAAAAAGGCAGGTGCGTCCATTAAAAAAAAAGTTGTTGTAGTAATTTCTTGTCAAACCGAAAATATTGAAGGAACCGAATTGCGTGAAAAGTTGCTTCATTGAACATAAAAATCGATCTGTCTGAACAATTTAAAAAATTTCTACCCGTTCAAAAACTTTGAGGGGGGGGGGGCAATTTAGAGTTTAGACGCGCACTGTATCATAATATTTTAAACGAGGGGTCCCTCACTGGTTACAATACTTGTACAAATGCCTGTACAATACTTGACAATACAAGACAATACGACACAATACGTGACGATACATGACTACATGACAATACGTGACAATACATGACAATACGTGACAATACATGACAATACCATAACAATACATGACAATACTTGAAAATATTGCAGAAATTCACGAACCAGGAATAGCTCACGATACATAACGGTACCTTACAATACCTTACAATACTTTACGATACTGACAATACCTCACAATACTTCACGGTATTTTACAATATTTACAATACTTAACGGTACCTCACCATACATTACAATACCTTACAATATTTACAATACCACACAATACTTTACAATATATACAATATGGACAATACCCCACAATCTAAATTTGATGACTTTTCGGGTTTTAGACCGCGTTGTCGTTGATGGTGAATAGAGAACTTGTATAAAAAATAAAATACCTTTAAACTATAAGAAAATTGAACAAAATTAATAATGATTTAAAAAAAATGCATGTACAAAACAAGCTTTAGGGCTTTGAAAATTCCTTAAAAATCACGTGACTGTAAACGCGCCGCTTATCGATGTGACGTCACAGACTCCGATCTGTCACACCAGCTGAGTTACTACGAAGTTTGATGGTAGCCACAATCACCAAAACAACGTGGCCTTAAAACTTGTTTTACGTGCATTAGTTTTCAGATGAGACAGAGAATGATGTCCATATACTCCAAAATATGAAGAATTTAAACGATGTCAAATACATAATAAGTAATTATTTTTTTGCAATCTTTGAAATTTTTTTGAACATTTTGACGAGAATACTTACTCCTAAGAGTTTATGTTACGTTATTCAATCACATTGTGTATTATATGACAGGGCAGGGTAATTAATGGCGCAATCATTTAAAAGCATTGCAAAATCAATGCCAATTTGAACTTAACCATAATCAAAATGTAATTCTAATTTAATGAGACAATTAATTATTATCTATGCCAAGAGATTTTTCACTCACCGAATTGCGAAATTATGTTGGAATCATCTGACGAAGGGCTCTCTCCAAGAGTGGGACTTCCGGATAAATTCAAAGTGATATTAGCAGAAGAGCAATCAATTTTTTCAGAATTATTCTCATTATTTCTCAAAATGACTGTATTTCTGGTCATCGTCTCATTACCGGAATTTTTATTACTGTGATTCGTTGCCAACCTTTGTGCCAAATTCCTTTTATAGCACAAAATTTTACACCGTTTCGCGTAAAGAAGCTTATCAACAGCGCAAAAGAAATCGTTTTTGCACAGAGTTAAAACTGTGTGAAGAGTTGCTGGATGAGTATCGGGGAAAAGCTGCATCAGTCGTAAGAAGTAGAAAAATTGACTAGACGACTGTTGAATAGAAGGAACGCTCTTGTCCTGCATTCTGTTCATTTCAACCGGAACATTCTTAATCTGTAACGCAAACAGCGTGTGAAGTAAATAATCGAAAATAATAGCACTATTTTCGCAATTGATCCTTATACTGACCCATGAATTATTAAGGAAGCGATTCGTTAACGATGGATCGTTCTGGGCGGTCATCCTATTTTTATTCATCTGCGACGAGTGATAAGGCTGGGACGTGATCCAAGGGCACAGAATCGGTTGTCGACGAAATATTTTCTGATTTTTACGATCCTCCATGGCGGCACCTGTAAAATCTTCTTGAAAATGCCACAATTCATTATTAATCTACAAGAATTACCGTGAAACTCTGAATAATTATTGAAGATGATTATTGTCAAGCTCTATTTCAAAAAGCGAAACATTTTTTTTGTTTGTTGTCGTTTCCATAGAAAAGTCACCCTAAAAATGACAAAGCCCACTTTTTGATTATTTTCAGAAACTGTGTCCATTTCGAAACTACGCCGAGTAGCAGGTAGTCGGTGTAAACATAAGGAAAACGCAAAATTATTGGCTATCGAGTAGTTTTGTATATAAATCACCCAAAAATAGCTCCCGGAGCTAGTGCGAGTTGTATTAACGTTGCGTGCTGCAGATGTTGCGCGTTCTCCAATTCGACTTTAAATAGATTTGTACAGTTCTTTTGCCTTTATTGCAACAATATCAGTGGCGTAGATTCTTTTATTCTCGATTTTATATGTCAGATGGTATAGTATTTATACGTTGTAAAGTCCGACAACTGGCACTGTACGGCGACCGCGTCCAAGGCTCGCATGCTTGAGCTGCAAATAGCAGGATCTGTCTATCCGAAAGCAAAGTGCCAAAGACGACCGTTCGTCGGTAGTACTACACCAGTTTACACGACACAACAAACCTACATGACTTGAGACCATGAGTTTCGTCAAGAAAATTTTCACGAAAATGAGTGGACACGAAGAAAAAGAGGAAGACTTGGATGAAGACGATAGCAGTGATGGGACATCGACGGAATCCTCCGACACCGGTATTTTTACCGCCATAAATAGCGATCTGGAAAGCCCTCTACAAAGTACAGTGCACGTTGATCCGGATTGTTCACAAATCAGCAACTTCTTCGGATATTGGTAAGTTTACTACAGACTGCTTATAACATTATGTATATGAGTATGGTAGATTGAAAATTCACCATTTTTCACCTCTCTGTTTTGCAAAGTTTTCTTCAAATTATAACTTGAATAATTCATCGAATTAAAGCTCATTTTTTCCATTTCTAAAAATACTTAATGCATGTAAGTATTTTTCATATTTTTACAATAATAAACTCACAAATATATGATTGTGTTTGCTTGCGTCTTACTTTGTTTAAATAAACTCTTATAGTCTCATTTGGTGTGTGCATGGATTTATTGACAAACAAGGAGGATATGCACTGGTAACAACCTGCTTCATAGTTTGATATCAAATAATTACTTAACTCTCAAAAATATTTTTTCCTGAATTCCAAAAATGGATCAATTTATCAATTTCTGGTCACTATAATGTACTGAACTAAAATTTCATTGTGTGGATACACTTGTATTTTCACTGCTAACATGTTTCATCTTCAATGGTTTTAGCATAGTCCAACGGTCTTTCCAAATTTGCAATGTCTATTATTTGGAAATTCTTTTTCAACGGGAATTGAGGACCTCTAAGTTGTAACACTTTCAAGGTTTTTTCGAAATTTTATGGTGACGTTTTGGTATGTACTCGAAAATGTTCAGCTTAAATGGATAAAAATGAAATTTGGCTCGTACATCAGACAAGTGGGAAGTTCTGATGATAAAACCGAAAATATGCGTAGGACCATACCGGGAGAACATTTGCGTCACAAGAATATATAATTTCAAACATACTATTTTATAGTTGTCCACAAATTTATTCATCTCACCATATCAGGAGGGTGAAAATCCGCCTGCATTTTCACATGCAGAGTAAAACTAAATTTCATACGTATTACTTATTTGCTATGCACGAGTGCAGTTGGATCGAGGCTGTCGTTGACCCATGTACGAAAAGTCAGAAATAACTCATCGTCAGTAGCACCCACCGGCCGTGTTAGCAGAGTGCGAAAGGATGCATTTAGGTAGCTCAAGTTAATTTAGGCGGTATATTTATGCAGTTTTTAATTCCGATTGCTAAATCGCGGTTTGATCACTTTAGCGGGATGAGCTCATTACTATTCTTTACTGAACAGACAAGCTTCTAAGTTAATGTTTTCTTTGGCAGAAAAACACCCAAATAGAAGGTTGATGTTACTTTAAATAAATCCCAGAATACTCTGTTGTTCGAGGTTTCTCTTACTTCTAAAATTTATAGATTCAAATAAATAATTCGCGTGTAAAGTGTCAATATACTCAATTACTCAAGTTGCTAAGCAAAATTTAATTGAAAAACATTGATAACCATTGACTAATGTCAGGTATTTGTCAGGTACGAGGGTCACGTGATGGCCAGTTTATCTTGGAAAGAGTATAGCTGTTTATACAAAGTTATGAAACTGCGTTAATTTTTGAACAGATAACATTGAATAGAATCGATGGTGGGTAATACGCCGTCTTTTTTTACATTGTGCGCGCGTTTGCAGGGTTGTAAATTAATTGTCAAAAATAGAGTGAGTGACCTTAACATCCAACTACCTAGAACAATACAAAGAGAATATTTAAAAAACAAGAAATCCAAAAATAACACAACGCATTGACCGCAAGAAACGGCCTGAAAGAAAACTCGTGTTTTCTGAAACGTACAGTGACGTCTATTGGCTGTAAAAATAACCAAAACGATTTGAATTTCAGACAACTGCAAAGCATCAGCAGTACTGTGAACTACAATACACCACAATACATTTTTAACCTGAATCACCAAGCAGTTACTGTTCTACTGTGGTTCTACTTTAGCACGCGTATTACCGCGTGTATTACTTTGTCTGTTTCATATTGTAGATTATGATAAAGTTCCAAAAATTTTAGCAATATTAATCCTGTCGTTTGTTATTA
This sequence comes from Salpingus planirostris, assembly GCA_949788335.1. Taxonomy (NCBI): domain Eukaryota; kingdom Metazoa; phylum Arthropoda; class Insecta; order Coleoptera; family Salpingidae; genus Salpingus; species Salpingus planirostris. The sequence continues at coordinate 7,944,892 of OX460917.1, read as the reverse complement.
AAACTGTTAAATTTCAAACATATTGCTTTGTCAATACCTATTGAGCACAATTTTTTTGTTTTTAAATCTTTATGCCAACGTATTATTATGTACGAATAATAAGCGCATTTTGTAATGCAAATATTTTACACAAGACCGTAACCAACTACAATATTTGGGTATACCCCGTCCGCCAATAGTGTCCAAATAACAATTAGACATTTTCCTGAAAAGAAAATATTTTAAAATGTTGAAACACTGCTTTTTTTTAAACTCCACAGGCCGTAAAATTATTTGGAATTAATAACCGTTATTAAGGTCGATTTCTGTATCAAAAGCCGATGAAAATGAACGATCACATTAGATTTCATAGCAAAAATTTGTCAAATAGAAAAACAGCATATTTATACTTAATTAGACTAGTATAACTTTTAATAGATTTGATACAGGATCAATAACCATCAATAGGGTCGATTGATGGTTAAAATTAGGAGAGAACTAGGAATTGAGCGAGGTATTCTTAGTCACATTTCTCTTTTTATCCTTTTTACTCATGAGTCTAATTACCTCTGTGCTTTTGTGTAGTTTTCGTCATTATCCTCGCCACAAGGACGTTCTATTCTTGCGAAATCTATTTCCACACACAACCGCCATATAGTTTGAATTTCATTTGAATTTTCGTGTTGTAAGTTTTGTGTGACTCTATTTCCAGCTGCCCCCTCCAAAAAGAACGCATCTCAACTTTTTAATTTTATTTCTCTGGTGATTTCAGTTCCAAAATCTTCTGAATTTTCTTATTTCCAATCAGGATGTCTTCACAGTCGCATAGTCTTTAGATCCAAGTCCAAAAATAGTAGTGGTTTAATTGAACACAAGGGGTGTTATTTTTCATTCATATCACAAAGAGAAGAATTAAAATTTTAATGGCCAAAAAAATAAAGTGAAGTGGCCGGTCTAAAATTAAAGCAGCGGGTGAGCATCAAATAGGATCTTCAGTTCAGTTTCACCGATCGTCGAGTGAAATCGCGGACTTTTGTCTCGACCCCACGATTCATCCCTCGCACGAGATGTGCTGAATTTTCCCCACGGCCGAAAAAATGTTCAGTTTCTTCCGGCGCTCCAAGAAAGAACCGGACGGCGGCAAGAATAAGAACAACAAAGATGCGTCGTCCAGGGCGCGGACGGTGTCCCCGACGCTAGATCGCAAAGAAACGTGTAAAAATAATTTGACGACACAAAAATCCGAGAGCACGCTGCAAGGTGATAGCGTGCCCGCGCTGCCAAACGACCCGACGGAATTCGGGTTACGAGAAAATCGTCCGAATGAAGTGTCCAGTGAAGTGACGCTCCTCGAAAAAAACGACTCGAAAATCGCGAACTCTCCGAGAAACGAACCCAAAACCGATACGAACATGGGTGACAAAAGTGCACCCTTGATTCCGGCAGCACCCACAGTGTCTTTCGCCGGTGTCCTCAGAAGGGCCGACCCTTCGCCCCACAAAGGGGCCGGAGTGAAACCGTGCGGCCATGGCACCACCGCCATCTCGCCCTACATACCGTTCATCCCAGGAAAGCGGGAAAACACCAAAACGCCTCCATCGAGTCCCAAACTGGAGTTCAAGAAGACTTCGAAAAAAGAAGCACCGCTGAAAACGGAAAGACAGATTTCGAGTTCCAGTGAACAAGAAGACAGCAAATCCGAGGAGGTTCCTCGTCTGAAAGAAGAAGTCACAAACGTTGGTCGTAGTGCTTCGGGGAATGCCCTAATCGAGTCTGTTTCTCAACCCGTTCCTATAGTAAACGGTACTTCTGATAGTGACGCAGAAAAGTATGTGATATTGTCTAGTTGCAGGCCACCTATTTGGCCGGAGGTTCCTATTTTAGTTTTTTCGACGTTAAAACTTATTCAACCACCGCCTACGGTCACGTTAAATTTAGAATGATTGGGGATACAATTTCTGCATCCGCGGTGCAATGTGCCGATTTCTACGTAAACTGATTACGTCAATGGAAGGCAACGTGGTCTGGATAATGATTTGTCTTCGATTCGGGCTAAATGGCATTCGAATTCGAAACTAATAGTTTTTGGCAGATGTTTATTATTATAATAGATATCCGTTGCTAAAATAGAAAAACCGCCATAAAATATTCATTCATAAGGAAAAAATAACGTGACGTTAACGTGGCTATAAATATTCCTATACATAGGTGCTAAAAAGCTCTTTACTTACCCACTTCCCCCATAATACGAGTACAAAATAAATACTTTTTGACCAAAATAACCGAGCACACACTTGCTGAATGTTTTTTGAAGGTCCCGAATAAAAAGAAGATTTTAAAATATAAATATATCGCAGCAAAGTAAATAATTAAAAAGTTCTCACTTAATTTCAGGAAAAATCTGATAAATCAGGAGGCTAAATTTCAAAGTCAGTTGAACGATTTATCCAAACAACTATCGATACGCGATGCTGAAGCAAACAAACTACGCTTCCAAATGGAAGAACTGCAAAGAGATGTATTCGTCAAGTCTGCAGGCATGGATCGTAAGTTTTTTTAAAATTCTATTCCAGCATACAGCCGTTTCTCAAACTTGCAGTTTTTTCTTCTCAGGTTTGGAAGCAGAACTGCAAGCAGCTCACAAAGAAACAGAAATGGTACGACAAAGAATACGGCATTTAGAAAGCGACCTATTACAATATAAGCATGAAAACTGTAAAATTTCCGCAGAATTGACCGAAAAATCAGGTATTTTTTTAAGTCTACAATAAGTAAACCGCTGACCAGAACTGTTTGCACTGTTCCCGCGTACCCGCTGTACCCGCGTATTACATCCCTCAAAATACATAACAAAAACCATACCATACCATTGCTTAACATCAATGATCATACTGATGTCTTTGCTGATACTAATACCCAATTTCAGAGCTTAATTTAGGCTTAAATTCGATCGCAAATGCCATTCTCAGTATTTACTTACCTTTATTTGTCTCGGCTTTGTTCTGAAATTTCAAAGTTTTTGAAACCCTGGGATCCTGGGATCCTTGGTGTGGTGTCAGGAACTAGGAATTGGAATTGAGAATTCAAAAAAATAATGAAAATGGCGCATGCGCAGGTTATAGAGTGGCCTCTTAAATTCCCATAATACCTGAAATACTATACCTACCTATAGAATTTCCATAACTTTTTCAAAAATACCTCAAAATTCCCTAGCGGTTTACATCTCGAGTATTCTTCTACTGATATTCCATTAAAAACTTATACCAATTGCAGAAAACTACATCAACTATGAAAACGAGACGCACGCAAAAATCGCACAACTCGAGAGTGTAATAAAAGAACTAAAGGTTAAAATAGAATCGCTAGAATCAGAATTAGAAGTTTTGAAGAAAGAAAAAGCTGAGCTCGATGAGAAACACTTGGCGTTGTTAGCAGAACGTGAAGAAGAAAAGAAGAAAGTCGCTGAAGTATTAGACCAAGCCACTGCCCAAAAACATGAAATCGAAAAAAAGTGGAAACAAGACTTTGAAAAACATCGAACCATTAACATAATGAAAGAGCAACAACTTTTAGATGACTTTGAATGGAAACTGCGTGAAGTTCAACAAACTTGCAAGAAACGTCTCGATGAAAAAGATAAATCGATAGAGGAACGTTTACAAGAAGCTTACAAAGAGGCGGAATCGAAAATGAAAGTAGCTGAAGATATGATGTCACAAGTAGAAACAATGAAGTCTTACGAGATGGAAATCGAACAACTCAGAGGGCTTACCGTGAATCAAGACCGTGCACTAAAGGATATGCTGGATCAACAAGCACAAATGAAACAAGCAGAAGAAAGCTTGAAACACGAAACCAAAAGATTGAGAAATTTGATCGAGATGGAAAAGGAGAATTTGCAACACATGCAAAGAATCCATCACAACGAAATTCTGGATAAAGAGAGGAGATTGAAACAAACACTGAATCAAAAGAGGACCGAAATTGCTATGTACTGGGAAGAAAGACTGTTGTCGGAATGCGGCAGGTTAAAATCTGAACTGGAACAAATTCATAACGAAGAAAAACATTTCGCCATGGAGACTGTTCGTAGGGACAAAGATGAAGAGTTTGATGAAATCAAGAAAAAATGGGATGAACGAGTGAAAGAATTGATGAAAGAGGTGAGTTTAATATCAGTAGAAATAGATTCTTATTCCCTAAGCAAAGATAACTTTAGATTGCTGCACTGAAACGAAGTCTAGCTGAAAAAGATGAATATTATCGTGAAGAAGTTATGCGTACACAAACTAAAAAAGATCGAGATATTTTGGAACTTCGACGATTGATGGATAAAATTGACATGACGCATCACGATAGATTCGAGAAATTGGTACAAGACCACGAAGAAGAATTGGGTAAGTTCTCACCAAAAAAAAATGATTTAATTAATCAGGCTGCAAAGACAGCTAATTAAATCCATGTCTGTAAATTTTAATTGATTTTTCCTACTTCATGAATACTGATTATGAACACGAGTTGATAGATGGGTTCAGCTAGTTGGTGGTTTATTTTTAACTGAATTGCGGACGTCCACTTATTTACTACTATGTTATTATTACATAAAAGCCGCCCGGCTTAAGAATGTTCGAAATTTTATTTTGTCTGCAATGAGAGCTTTCTCAACAAATCGCGGTCCAATTCTAAAATTGGATCAGAGAGGATTTCATTTTTGATCTCATCATTTCATTTTGTGTTGATCGCGATAACTATGTGGTGGTTGTTTTCAGAACGCATTAATGAAGACACCGAGAAGAGGATCAAAGAAATTGAAACCAACTGGCAAAATCAAGTCACTTCACTCAGGACAACTTTAGAATTAGTCAAAGAACAAATGGAGAAGGAGTCGCAACAGAAACTCGAGTCGTTAATCGAACAACACCGATCCGACTTAGGTAAAAGAAAAACAAATTTAAAAAATTCAGTAATGTACCTATATTTCTTTATCTTTGTAGATTCCCAATGGGAAAACTTAATTCGTCAAAAAAGCGAAGCGGTAGAGTTAGTGGAAGATGAATACGTATCTAAATACAAAATATTGGAGGAACAATTTTGTACCCAACAAAATTCGCACGAACATAGAGAAATCGAATTACTCAAAACCATAGATACTTTGAAAAATGAATTGAACAGCAAGGATTCTGCAATTGATGATTTACAAAATAACGTTGATATGTTGGAAGGAGGAATTCAAGTACTGAATCAAGAGGTCGCTCAACAAAATGAACAAATCATGAAAAATCGAAAAGATTCGGATCATAAAATCGAGTAAGTCATTGGTGAAAAGTGAATCGTAAACACATACACATAACAATCATTTTCTTATTTATTTATGTTCTCTCTGATATAACAACTGTGCTAATAGAATTTGTTTGTTTTCCCTCAATTATAGATGTACTAAAGACTTACCAGGGAATAGTACTTCCTTCTTAATTATCCTTTTCCCTTTATATTCGTACCTATTCACGGAATCCATTATACAAACGTTCATGTTCATTACGATCTCAATTACATTTATTGTGTTCCAAAATTCATTTAGATTTTAAGTCCGAGTCGATTATTCAACTTTTTACTCGTAATAATACAATTGGTGTTAATTTTGCATATTTTGTAACCTAACTGCCTTATAAATGTGTGATCCTAATTTTATCCTTTCCTGTGACTTTAGAGGTCTACAAGACTCAATAATAAAACTTCAGCAGCAACAAGAGAAAGAACGAGAAGCATTTAGATTGAAATTGATGGGGGTTCAAAAACAAAATCAGGAAACCATCGATCATTTACAGAGGAAATGCCAGTGCCTCACAAAATTGTAAGTTATATACGTATCTACCCTGTAATAGTTATTCATGGGTCAAGTGCATAAAAAAGTCAAATACACCTTATCCGTAATAAACTCATAATGGGCCCTTGTCGTTTTTATAGGAACCATATTAAGAGATATTTTATCCACTAGTACAGTATAAAAAATAAAGTAATGTCGCAGATGGCGTTCTATCTACGAGGCTCGCTTATAACCTACCATGCGCGGACCGATCCCAAACTCGTCCGGCTACAACATTACTTTATTGTTACACTGTACATAACATACGTGTTCGTGAAGTAATAGTATATTGTTCAACGAGTGAGAAAGTTGGTCATTTTTACACGAGAATTAAATAATTGCGACACAAGCCCAAATTCTCACGAAGTACTATAACTTTTCCCAATAAAATTAATTAAATCGAAAAATAATCTCTAAAGACCTGTAGTCAGTTGTCCATAGAAGGTGTTCTTTTGCGAATTATAAATTATAATAATACATACTTATTATGTTTTAATATAGATTTGAAGAAGTCAGACTTCGATACGAGCGGAGGGAGTCGAGGCAAGAAGATTTGACAATAATTTCCGATTTGAAACAAGTGATAGCAGAACAAGAGAAAGATTTGGCTTGCCTCAATGAGGAAAAGCGATATTTCCAAATGCGACTGATTACTTTGGAAAATGAAATGGACGATAACAATGTTTCGGGAGAGGATGATGCATTTCAAGATGCCGAACAGAGATCTCCGAAAGCCTATATCGTAGAAGAACCTCCAGATTATCCATCACCATCTCAATATAATTCACCCCCTGCGTACCCTACGACATTTGCGGGATCTAGTACGTCGTTATCTATACCGCCGACAATACCCGAATGTGATGAATAAACTTTTTATTTTGTGTTATTTTATTAAAACTAAAACATTTTTATTTATTATTATTAATTACTTAAGTAATTTGTATTTATGTTTATAACCTTTTTGAAGGATGTAAGTAGAAATATACAAAATATTCACATTAAAAATTAAAACATATACCAACATTTACCTAAACTTTTCTCCAATCAGACTTTCACACTTTTTTAAATATGGAAACTACAGGAGAACAATGGATATTATGATGGCCCATACCCCGATGGTATATACCTAAATAAAGTGAAAGCTCACTTGAACGGATATGGGAATAATGAAGGAATCACGGGGCGACCACGACGGGAACCACCGAAAGACTGTTTAACGCAGTGACCGTTCAATGAAGATGGCTTTTAGCCCCAGCATATTAAACTGTTCGCATAGAGCTGTCTATTATGGGAGCACTATACATTTGACATTGCCTACTGTAATTTCTTTCGTTAATAAAGATTCAGTATAATTTGACGTTTGCTGTTTGCATTTGCTTTGTCAATTGTACTCACATTCATCTTCCATTCGGATCTATGGGATTCACTGAGGGAGGTATTACGAAAAATAAATTGACAAAATAACGATGTCATATATTAGTGTGTTTAATAAAATCACAATTACTTATTAGGAATTGATTTTACATAACACATACATTTCACAAATTATAATACTCCGCGAGTATAAAATAGTATATTAACCACGGCGTAGGAGATTCGGTAGAGTTCTCTACCAATTGTTTAATGATTATTATGTACCATTCACCTGTCTAACCACACAACCGTTCGGTATTTTAATAGGAATGTGAGTGAGTGTCTTGTTCTTGAATACGAAAATTTTTATCCATACGTGGTGTGTAACACATTCCAATTTGAATTTTCGCCTTCGCCGAGGTGATGAGCACGTTTCCATTGTTAATGCTTGTTGGTGATGTTCATCATTAACAATAATCACATCACCTTCAGCACGTTTCACTACTTGTGGGTATTTTGTAATTGTTATACTATCACACATATTCTTATATTCATCAACATCATATTTTGTATTGGGGGTATATGGGGTATGTACGCCTCCAAAAAACGAAGACAAATAATTATTGCCTTTTTCCTCTAGCAATTTACTTATTTCATCAGATGGATAATTTATAACTGAGTCACACAATGTTTCTGTGCAACCATGATAATTTCCATCATTTCCACCCTAAAATCAAACTGTAATAAAACATCATATCTGCATCCATTATGTAAGTACAGTCAAACTTCGATGGATTTCTTGATATAGAGCGATTGAGAAAATTTCACATAAGCCTCCCCTTATGTGAAATGTGACTATCATTCTTTCTCTATCCTTTTGGTAGTTTTCAGATGAGACAGAATGATAGAGCTAGTGAAATTTTCTCGATCGCACCGTATAACAGTGTATAATTCAATAACACGAAGTCTTGATAAGTGTTTTCTGGTAATTGATGGATTCAGTTATCGAAGTTTCGACTGTAAGTGGACAGCGTCGTGGTTCGGCAAATGTAGCGTAGCGAAAATATATACACGTGTTCGTAAATTGGTGTCTAAATTTTATTTGGCCAATTACAGTAGAACATCGACTATCCACGTGTGTGGCGGATTCTTCGTACGAGCTTTAACATCCGATATGTACACGCTTTTTCAACAAAAATTGGAATTTTTATTACCATGTTTGAAATACAGGGCTGTTCAATTAAGATGTCCGCTCGAATTTTCTACCAAACGTCTTGTAGTTTTTCAATTACAGCGAATGATTGGAACAAAACATGGTCGATTGAAATTTTTTTATCGTTAATCGCAAAGAGATTTGAACAAAAATCATTGAGCGAAACGAGTGCTTTCCCAAATCCTACCACACTTTTGGTCCAGGTGCTCTAGTTTTCGAAATATCGACAAATTAATCGGGTCGATTAATTAATAATATATGTATGTAGCTTGAGATCTTAGCTATCCAAAAGAACCCTCGGCGAATTTCATACATGATCTACTTTTCGGGTTACATAAAATTAATAAGATCAAGCCAATGTCTATAAAAAAATTTGATCGATAATCGCAAAAAAATTCGATCGAAAGTCAGAGAGCGAAACGAGAGCTTTCCAAAACTCCACAACAGTTATTCTGGTGCAGGTGCTCCATAGTTTTCGAAATATCGACAAAAATAATCGGGTCGATTACACATTCAAGTTGTTCGCCCCCTGAATTTGTTTGCACCAATTTTCAAACACGTTTTATAATGGCATTTTCATGAATAAATATTAACTGTTGTTTCTATTCTGTCGTACTTACATATTGTTCTGTTCTCGAGCCTGCTCTCGGATTTGTGAGTACAGGGTTAAGACTGGTGAACACGAGTACTACAAAAATTACCAGACGACGATACATTTTCTATTTAAAAACGAAATCTTTGTATAGTTATTGTGAGTTCTGAAGATTTTAGAAATACTACAAAATGTTAGAGCTTGCTTTATCATTTTATACAGAATCAAACCCTTGTGGTTTAGATAACAATTGACCAACTTCCTACATACCTACCTAATGTTAACTTTGGTCCAATAAATCTCAATGTGGTTGCGGTATAGGTATTTAGAAATACAACATTACAGTCAACCTCGGATATAACGAACGACCTAATGATATCAAAAATGGTTCGTTATAAACGTTGTTCGCTATAACCAAAATAATCATGCATACTGGTATTTGATTTTTTAAGACCATGAAACCCAAAAAAATTGGGCATTTGAAGTTTGAACACACTAATTTACGAATTATTTATTTCCAACTTGATGACCGACAACGTAATACCGCTCTTGGATACTCTCGGATTACGCATGTGTTGATATGATACATCGAACACTACATGTTTCATGTTTTACGTTACGAGTTCAAATAATTATGGCCCGAGTTCAATTGGACAACAGCTCCCGGTTGTCCGTTATAACCTGCGAGTTTACTTACTTGTGTTTCACGGACTCAAATTCCAGTTTGTTCGCTATAGCCACAGACTCTATAGCCTAGTTCGTTATAACCGAACAAAAATAAATAGCCATTTTTGACGGGACTTTTCAAATAGTTCGTTATATTCGAGGTTGACTGTATGCCATATTTGTAATCAATTGAAATGTGCACACGATAAGCGAACTCCGGAAGAAAAAAATCCGACTTTAAAAATAACTAACGAATTAAAACTAACTATTTCAAAGGAAATGAGCAAAATCAAACCATAAAATACCAGCCCCTCATCACTAAGTTTGGAACTGCGATTTTTCCGTTTCGAAATTTTACTTCTCAATTTAGAGAGGGCAAGCACATTTAAATTTCGCTCCAAAACGAATCACGGTTAATTATGAAATGGCGATGAGTACTTATAGAATTTTTTGTAACTCGAACATTAAAAAATACGAACAGATCGAATTATAAATTCTACATAAGGGTGGCCTTGACCATCGTTCTGTGTCTCTATTTCTCTAATTGATGTAAAAAGAGACAAAATGATATAGTCAAAGCCTCCCCTAATGTACAATTTATTCGATCGCTCCGTAAGATATAAAATGAATTATGGACTGTGAGAATTTTACCCCAGCGCCACCGTTTCTGAGGTTCTTGCGCAACATGCGTAGTTTTACTAGGTGTCGCGGTCGCGTCCCACTTTTTTCATTTTTGAATTTTGGAATGCAAATATTCAAAAATATGTATTTTGTATTTGGATTACCCAAAACACGTGTATTTTGCTCAGCCCAGACTCGTCTTAGAAAAAGACCATTTTGTCCTTTCGAGTGTGCAATTTCACTGGATCGGCCAGTTCGGCCAGCGCCGTCACCACCGAAAAAAATGTGGCAATAATAGATTTATATGATGAAAATTATTAAAACTAAAAATTAAACAAAGCCAACACGAGCGCTTTTCCGCCGACCCTGCCGCCGTCGACCCGCCGCCATTGCGAGTGTGGTTTACGTTTCATTCTTTTTCGAATCTTCGCGTCGGGGACAATTTTTTACATGGTATATTCCATAGAAATCCAAATAATATACCCGGACGAGACGATCCTATTAAATTTTAGTTTCAGAGTCAAATCTCAGACAAGGCAACTTTCAGGTGCTTCACTCTTTATAGAAACCAATAGAGGGCGCTAAGCGTTACTTCTCGCCTCTAATGCTGGAACTGTAAATAATAAAACGGCAAAAATTTATCACCATTTTCGTGCTTGCGGTATAAATGTTTACCTGTAAGCACCCGGAAAAGTGACTTGTCACTCTTTCCGAATTGACCTGACCTGTTTCGTTTCAAAGGTTTCTTTTGGAGTTTTGCCTCCTTTCTTTTCCTAAAAAGAAAATCCAATAAAACCAAAACAACTCTTTTTCATTGACGCTCTTTCATGTTTCAATCACCAGAGATAATGATAACATTATCTCTGCAATCACTACCTTTTTTGGAATTGCCTCATGACTCATAATGAGCCCATTAAGATACGTGTATACGGTTTGGGTTAGAAATGCCGCAATTACTAATTAATTTTTTTTATGAACATTCGGGCTAATATAAAGACATTATAGAACATTCATGGCGGAAAAGACATTTCCGTACTCCCTTTACAAAGCCCGGCGCTGTAATTTTGGAGTCGTGAGATAATACAACAGTGTCTTAATCATCATTAAGTAGTGCTTTTTGTAATTATTTTGTGTAGATGGCATTTTTTCACTTTACGTGTGTTGTTGAAAATACCTTATATGCAAAATGAGTAGACAATAAAAACACCATACCTATATGTGCCAGGCTTTTATTTATAATTAGATGCGTTATGTAATTTTTATTGTTGGCCGTTCGCACCGTTGTTTTGGAGCGAGTTTAACGTTATTAAAATGTGTTATTCTTACAATTGTTACTGTGGAAAATTTTAGTAGGTAATATGTTCTTAAGCAAAGTATAATGACGACGGTGCAAAAGCCCATAAGAACAAAGTCATAGAACAAAGTATAACATATGTGAACCAGGACATATACATATTGAACACCATTTACCATTCATCATGGGCGAAAGGGTGGTTCTTATCGGAAATTGCCCTGAAACATAAAACATGAATTAATAAACGGCCTCATATCATCATTTATGATTCGTGAAATCGTAAAAAGGTACTTACTCATTGAATGGGCAAATTCTTCCGTTACAGTCGAAACCGTTGATCAATTTAATATCTTCGGGCGTTAGATTGAAATCCCAAATTTCGAAGTTCTGTTGGATTCTGGACTTGTTGACGGATTTCGGAATGGTGATGTGGTTTCTTTGGACTTGGTATTTCAGCACGACTTGGGCCGGAGTTTTCTTGTACTTGGCGGCGAGCGCCTTGATTTTCGGATCGTCCAGGAGCTGCGGGTCGTCGGGCTTGGCCCAGGGCCTATCCGGCGAGCCCAGCGGGCTGTACGCCGTGATGGTGATCCCCTTCGACTGGCAATAGTCGGACAGCTTCTGCTGCGTGAGGTACGGGTGGCACTCGATTTGGTTGGTGGCCGGCACCACCGAGCCCTCCGCCAACACGCGGTCGATCTGCCTCTTGTTGAAGTTGGAGACGCCGATGGACTTCGCCAGCCCCTTTTTGTTGATCTGCTCCATGGCCTTCCAGGTGTCTATGTAGTCGACGTCGATCAGGATCATTTTGCCGGACGCGTCGAGCGGGAACAGGTCGTCGCCTTCTTTGAGGGCGAAGGGCCAGTGGATCAGGTAGAGGTCGAGGTACTCCAGGCCCAAGTTCTTCAGGGTCACTCTGAGGGCCGGCTCGACGGCCTGCGGTCTGTGGTAGGTGTTCCATAGTTTGCTGGTGATGAAGAGATCTTCGCGCTTGACCGCTCCCTCGGCGATTTTGGCCTTGATGGCCGCTCCGACCTCTTTCTCGTTCTCGTAAACGTGGGCGCAATCGATGTGGCGATAGCCGATGTCGATGGCGTCTTTGACCGCTTGCGTCACTTCACCGGGCTTGGACTGAAACGATTAACGGACAATTAGAAATAAACTGGAAATTAGTATTATACAGGGTGTCCCGAAATCACCGGATGACCGGGTAGTGTTCTTGGCTCATTCTTAGACGAAAACTTCAAATACATCTTTGTCGAAATGTCAAAATTGTTAGAAATGCAGTTTGACTGCGAAAAAGTGGCACACTGAATCAACTTTGAATGGTTATAGAGACGTTTATTCTGCTTCTACGGCCCGAGTTTTAATTTAGCAGGATAAAACCGTAGCAAGGAGATTTTCGCTAGATTTCGATAGCGCCTCATATGCTAGCCATTGGAGGCTCGACAAAATTATATTCAAGTTTTCGTCTCCAAAATGAGCTGAAGAATTTCTACCGGGACATCCAATGATTTTGGGACACCCTGTATTACATTTATTGTACTTTTTAACTTTTAACACTTTCAACATATTTAAAAATACCTATACATACTCTGACGAATATTTTCCATTTTTCTTATCAGAAATGAAGTGTTTGATTATCGCATTAATAATTATGCATAACAATATCAGTATTTGAATACTCGTAATTGCGAAAATGATAATCACCATTGCAGTTTCTAGAATAAATTTCGACTTGATAAAATTAAGTAGATATATCAATTTCTTTAGTTACAAGATAAAATTCACATATACATTTAACAATTATAAATAATCATAATGATGTTAATTATGTTGTTATCTAGTCGACACATCATCTTTTACGAATGTGTAATAAACAATACCAATCAGCTAGCTGTTTATAAATTTTAACACACTTAATTATTTTAATTCTAACGATGCCAATTAGCACAAATATGCATAAATATAAATGATGTACTCATCGCGTTATCTACTACAATTTATATTGTACTAATGTAGGTAAGTACTTGAATTTTGTCGCCCTCCAAATGTAAATTGAATACGACACGGTGAGATATCAAAATTAAGGTCTAATACAATTCCCCACTGTTCCGTTTAACTATTCTAATTTAAGTGAATAGGATATTCCTGATGCAGGAGGAACTTATAGCAAAGCAAAATCGGGAAAAAGTTTGAGATAAAAAGGGAATCTTTTATTACATATGTATATAGGCTTTCCGGAAAGTTTATGATCGGACAATGAAAAATTACAACCGAAAACAACAAAAAAGTTAGCTTAGACCTATGGCTTAGATTAAGATAACGTACGGAGCGATCGAATAAATTTGACATAAGGGGAGGCCGAGGGGGAGGCTATGGAGTGTCATTCTCTCTCTACCCTTTAAGTAGTTTTCAGATGAGACAGAAATAGTCATAGCCCCCCTTTATGTCAAATTCATTTAATCGCACCGTACCAGCAGGTTTCTGGTTGTAATTTGTATTTGTTCAATTTTAGTTTTTTTTATCCCCCGCCGAACAGCTGTAAAATTTTAATATCTCTAGAATCAACAAAGAAGCAAAAATCGACAAAAACGTTCATATGAAGTTTTATTATGAGATAGGAAGCAGCCCTGAAGCGTTGTCCGTGTAATATAATGAGTCACCGTGTGTAACACAACGGACCGATTATTATGCTTCTATGTGGGGTCTAAACATCATATATATTAATACGTTTTATTATTAGAGAGAATCGTTATTAGGGGAACGACAAAACGAGTAAATTAATTACAAAATAGAAAAATATGTTTGTATTACAACGCGGTACAATCGCACAATAAGCACCGCGAGTTATTCGGCCCGAATTTTTAAAACGGACTTACGCATATTTACCGGATGATTAATGAAATCTTTGATTTACAAACGAAATTATCAAATATAGCTCCGTTTAGATGATTATAAATCGACGTTCATTTTGGCGCGAAATTTGCGGTTTTTCCTCCTAAATTAATTTACGCATAAATGAATCAAATACCTTCCAAGTGCCTAATCCGAATAGAGGGAATTGAATTCCATTATTGAACTTGATCGTGGGTACTTTTGCCATATTTTCGCTCTTCGAAGTAATTTTTTCTTCAATAAATGATAAATCTTTTGCACGATTCGTTGATAAACTGTACTTATTAGTGTTTTACACTATCGTATAGCTGAAGTAGAACTAAGGCAATGAATAGGATGAAGGTCGGATTCCCCGATGGTTTTATAATAGCCCAGCGTCCTTGGTTGCGCCGTCCTCATCATAACATTGGAAATTTGCGCATGATCGTGATTTTTCTATTGGTTGATATTCGAAGATTTCACTTGGTAATACGGGATTTTTTCTGTTTGTTACTTACGGAATTCTTATCTATTTGTAATTACATCATATATTATCATTGAAAAAAAATATTATATGATATGTAATTAACCATGATAAAGCACTGTGTACTTTTATAATTATATAGGGCTGGGTCAGCGTATCGATATGAATGAATATTCAATGCAGATCGATATAATTTATCAATAAATGCGAAATAGAATGATAAGTTGAGTATAATGAAACTAATTTATTTAAAAATTAAATTAGTAATAGTAGGGATACGTGTCGATACATTTTAGTCAAATCAGCAGTATCGATAGATATGTATCGATACATCGATACGAAGGACATACTGTATATTCGATACAGAATTTTGTGTATCGCGCAGAGCCCTACTTATAACATTGCTTACATCTGTTTTCGTTATTAAATAATAAATGTAAATTGGAGTGTATAGAGTGTTTCGAAATTCTGTTTACAAAACATATTCGAGAACTCAATAATTATGATCAATAAACGTATTATACATATATGGATCGTAAAAGCGTTTAATTCAGTAATAACTTTTAGTTTTATAATAAAGTATACCACCATTGGCGAAAAATAATGGCTCTCTGGACATCTACAATCCAAATAAATTTTAGAAAACATTATAATTGCTGAAAACATGTTTTTTTCTTAATATAAAAGCCAGCAAAACACACCTCCAACTTATCCAAACATTTTGTTTAGGGACACTGCTTTTATTGTAAAATCTTTTTCTGAAAACATTCCCATTGTTTGGAAATAAATAAAATTCTTACTTTTCCGAAAAGGGGCACGTGACATCACGAGATCTGCAACTAAGCTAGGTAGATCAATCAAGTGATCAAAAGGATCAATCATTTACGTCCATATACATATAAACTGAAAAACCAACAATGAATCACACTCAAAGATTCGTCCCATCCCATCTCAGATAAGATTAGAGAACTGTAGTAAAACATAATAGGTACCTCACTTAATTCTGGCGACAAGCCGGCGTATTATTTAGTATGTCATAATAATTTAATGAAAGCAATAAATTGGGGGAAAAGTATATTATTTATTAATTTTTCTGATATGGTCATAAAGGAATGTTTACTACAAAATGCTTCATGTTTGGCAAAATATTGATCAAGTTTAGTATTCGTCTTTTTCGAAAGGATGGTGAGGATGCCCAAGACCACTAGAAAAATTAAACAGTAAAATTAAATTCTCTCCAAGTGGAGCCAAAGGAAAAAACGTACCCGGTCATTGGACAGAATCTTCCATTACGATCAAAAGTGTCAATGTACTCAACATCGTCGTTGGTGAGTTGGAAATCAAAAATATTGAAATTTTCTTGAATTCTGGACTTGGTCACGGATTTCGGAATGGTTACAACCCCTCGTTGAACTTGATAGCGCAACAAAATTTGAGCTGGAGTTTTTTTATATTTAACAGCCAGTTCTTTCAGTTTTGGTTCTTCCAAGAGTTGAGGTTCCCCAGGTTTTGCCCACGGTCTGTCGGGTGAACCCAAAGGACTGTAACCGGTTATTGTAATCCCAAGATTTTTACAAAAATCCAATAATTTGCGCTGGTTTAAATAAGGATGGCATTCAACCTGAAGATTAAAAAAAAGATTTAAATAGATAAAAAAATGATATTGCGTCACATATTTTGATGACCAACAACTTTTCACAAGATAATTTATTTAATCTTGTTATTTGTGGAAAAGTAACGAAATTATTGAAACACATACTTGGTTGTTCACTGGTTTAATTTTTGCAACAGATAGAAGGCGCTCGATTTGTTTCTTGTTGAAATTGGACAACCCTAATGATTTGACAAGGCCCTTATCAACCAAAGGTTCTAATGCTTTCCAAGTGTCCACATAGTCCACGTCGCTGAATATGATTTTGTCGTTTTTATCAGTAGGGAACAGCGCTTCTCCTTCCTATAATAAAGTGTGAATTTATTAAATTAACACAAAAATACTAAAACATTTGTAACAATAACAGTATTAGGCAATTCAAGGTCTCTGATGAATAGCATTTTCTTTCCATGAATTATATCCTTTTATCAAATCATTTCGTTCTCCGCGATATGAAATCAAATATTGTTTTTGAATTTAATCTAAATTAAACTGTCAGAAAATAATTGTTAGAGGTTATCTGCGGAAATTAATTTTAAAATGCTTTGAAAAATTCAAACTCATACGATATTGGAGTATTTTTACAATAGAATTTACAATAAATAATGAATAATCATATTGTATGTGCATCCTTACTTTATAGGCAAGGGGCCAATGGATTAGGTACAAATCCAAATAATCCAGTTGCAAGTTGCTAAGAGTTTGTTTTAAAGCCCCTTCAACCAAATCTGGTCTGTGGAAGGTGTTCCACAATTTGCTGGTAACGAAAAGGTCGTCACGCTTAACGGTCCCATCTTCGATTTTGGCTTTCAAAGCTTCTCCAATTTCCTTTTCATTTCCATAGATAAAGGCACAGTCTACATGACGATAACCAATCTCGATCGCATACTTCACAGCATCTCGGACTTCTCCAGGTTTAGACTGGAAAAACACATGATATAAATTAGTTTAGATTGGTGTTTAGTGAGGAAACAAATACAAAAGTGAATTTTTCTCTATAAGCTAAATGGCTAAATCTTGATCTTAAGGGATTCAGTACACAGTATGTCCCTGGATGGGGTTACAAAGAGGAAAAACTTTTTTATTTTTGATTTTACAGAAAAAATTATTCTTGACAAAATCGCCTGCATGCTGCTCTCAAACCGCTAAAAACTATTTCGTTTTTATTTCAGCGGGAACAGTTATTTTTTTATTCAATTTAATTCGAAAATTTTGGACTTAGAAATATTTTCATCCGAAATTAATGGAAGTAATTAATACAGGCAGATTAGCTTTGTAATGAAGAACTAACTAGGAATTTAGAGTTGTTAGGTTTTGTCATGGTTTTGTTACTAAATTAATGAAAATAAAATGAATAGTTGGCCGAGTAGTTGCTATTGGCAAAAATATAAAACTTTTTAAAAATTTTTAGATTTTGACATGGATTGTCATTTAAATCCTAGCCAAAACCTGTGGCCAAAACGAACTAATTTCTAATACCGAGCGTTCATTAATGAAGGGAATCAGGGGTGGCTGTGAATAAGAAAACGCATGTCGTGATTAGATTTATTCAAATAACCGTCAGTGTCAGTGTCAGAATGTGATTTTCAGTGGTGTGGTTAATCTTTATTGAAAATATGTGAGAAAATATAAAAAGCACCCTCAAAACTTGTCATTGACTCATCATCATCAGTACAGTGGAAATGAAGATCCCTATTTATCCTGATTTGGCGACTACCGAAAGAAATCACAAATGCCTGAGACTATAGGACGGTGCCCTCTTCTGCACCCGCAGCGGTAGTCGTTCGCCACTTTCAAATACCGCCCGCTTTTATATTCCTCATCTCTGTATTTATCTCTATATTTTTAATAAAATCGTGAGTTTGTGTAAAAAGACAAGCACCGTCTTTCAAATAGTGATCATGACGCCTTCGTGGTGCCCCCTGCGCCAACACGAGGTTGCAAGAGGTGCACCGCACCAAAACCCCACCAAATAGAGGCGTCGAGATGATAATGTTTGGAGTGCATTACAAAAATTGTTCAGAGAACTGTTATGAACGAACAAGCTAGTCTTTCAATCAAAAGATCGGCTTTAAATGCATGTGAAACTTCTAAAAAAAGTGATATCTTCAAGACCCAACCAGCAATCCCCACAGAATCGTACTGGCATCCAAAAACCAAAACTGATATCAAAACTTCATGATCAACTTAATTAGGCAGCTTGAAGATTTTCCCAGGTTCATTCCGGCAATTCCTGTACTAATAAAGGATTAAATGACAAACTTTGGGAATACCTATGTATATTTTTCACATATTTTTCAATAAAGATTTAAAAACACCTCTCAAAATCACACTCTGACACTGACGGTTATTTGAATGAATCCAATAAATCTATTCACCTTGGTTTAGTATAGATAATGGTTAGTCATTCCGGGATTTTGAGAACCACTCTGTGACCTGCTGTCTGACAAGCTGTGCACTTTTAACGACGTCTAGTCCGAAGTTGATCAGGTTTTTCTTTTTTTGGTTAAAATCTCAGGAATCAAAAGCTTCTTGGGGAGTTTATAAAACCACAAGTATACTACATACTACGAAATTTATCAAAAATAAGTTATTATTAGCGCTGTTTACCTCAGATTTCCGTTGAGAGAGGGGTATTTTCAAAAACTTGTAAAATAATATTTGTCAATCTGACATGTGCACAAGTTTGAGCACAGAAAGTGGCTCTCAAAAAGTTAGTGCACAGCTTGTCAGACACGTCAAAATCTCGGAATGACTAACCATTATCTATACTAAACCAAGCTATTCACGACACACGTTTTCCTAATCACAGCCACCCCTGATTCCCTTCATTAATGAACGCTCGGTATTTTAATAATGTTCTTAATAAATAATAAATAAGAGTAAAACAGCACAATTGACGAAAAGGCACATCACTGCATTACAGGGAAGTAGAAAATAATGAAAAAATTAAGTTACAGGCACTTGTGGCATAGTTTTTCCGGAAAATGTTGAGAAAAAGTTGAGGAGAAATGTTATAACGGACTTTGAACTTGAAGCAAATAGAAAAATATAGAGATGAAGTTATTTCATTGAACAAAGGACTGGATACGTCCAAATAGGTGAAAATTCGAAGTTATCAAAAAATCACAGAAAAAATAGCTAACCCAACTTTTAAAAGCCCAACTCACAGCAAAATTCAGGGTAAAAACTCAGTGTTACAAAGCAAAAGTTACTAAAACTTCAAAATCTAGTTCCTCACTACAAAGTTAATTACGACTAGTATAAGTACCTATCGATATTTTTGAGTTGTTAGCACATATCCAGTCAGCTTTGGCGAAATCCGCTCACGCCAGCACGCAAATTGGCGTATGTCTGGTTGCCGACATCCAACGCAGCTACTTGCCAGATTAGCAGTTTTCGAGGCAGTTTTGCTTTCACTGCCATCGAAAACAACAAAAGTTAAAATTTATGCTTTACAGGGTGTCCTATAATTCCTGTATAACACAGCTAGCGTTTAAAATCGGACATGAGTAAATTAGGTTATTCCCACAGAGTTATTCTTTACTTATTTTTACCCAGGAATGCACCCTTAAAATATCGGTATCGAATATTGAGACACCCTGTACCTTTATGAGACAGAGCAAGGTCATGGCTAAATCGACAGAAAAAGCCTTTCTACATATGCATTATGGATAAATGAAATCTATTTTCATGAAAATGCCGAAACAGGTCGACTGCTCGAGCAATAGCAATGAGTGTTTCGTTTTCGGTGGAGCACCTTGTATAAATTGCTGGATAACCTTATTCATAACCTCAAAAAATGTACGATGAAGATAAACTTCAAATAAATATACACAAAATAAGTATTTATAAGTAATTATCGTACGAGTTATTTTACACTTACTTTCCAAGTTCCTAAGCCGAAAATCGGAATTTCCTTGCCATTATTGAACAAAACTGTCGGTACTTTAACCATAGTTGATTGTTGGATTAAAGTTGGAGACAGAAATGAGACGATTGTCGGATGTCGTTAGGAACGTTGTGAACTGTTTTAAATTAGAAAACGCTGTTTTTATGTCGTTATTATAGGAATGTAATTAAATTCGATAATTCTAATCTTATCTTGCCTGATTATTAAACACTAAATTAGAGTGCTTGCTACTTATTGCCTTGATTCAGGGTCTACTTTAGTAGACAGGTCGGAATACTAATTGTCATTTGCCAAAAGTCGGCCTTTTCTATGACGTTTTGTGACTTTTCTCGTATAACGATATTTTCAGCGTAATTTATTGAAATTTTCAGTATTCTATCGTGAATTGTGTGGTTGTGAGTGTTTTAATAGGAAAATAATCAAATTTCCAACCTTTTTTGGTGAGTTTTTCAAAGGTTTTCATACAATATTCTTATTAAAATCAAAAATTTTCATCATTTTTCAACCAAGTCAGTGGCACATTGCTCAAATACTAATACTTCTTGGGTCAGCCTTTTCTCTTTTTTAACATTTTTCCGCAATCCACGCGCTCATAATACGCTAAGCAAACATTGATCAAATCATTTTAAAAGTAAGACGTTTTCTGGTTATTTTAATTTATTATAAATTATTTTAAACAATTTTATTGTCGGCCTCTTCTATTTTCAACACTTTTTCAAGGGTCTCACAATGTTTAACAAACTCTCGAGATGGATTTTTTTAAATACATCTACTCAAGATAAATGTACTCCAGTCTTCACATAATTTCGAACATCAAAGATGCCATTCTATGTAGGCCTTTTCTAATTTTCAACATTTCTTTAGCCGTTTTCTTGAGAGAGCTTCATTCTAAATATTGAAAAATCACAAATTCATCAATTACAATTTATTTTCATCCATACTACGTTATTTCGTACATAAAAAATGCCATTCTTTGCAGGCCTTTTCTAATTTTCAACATTTCTTCAGCCGTTTTCTTGAGAGGGCCTTATTTTAAATATTGAAAAATCACAAATTCATCGAATACAATTTAATTCCATCCTCACCACGTAATTTTGAACATCACAAAATGCCATTCTTTGCAGGCCTCTTCTAAGCTTGCAAAGTTTGGCAATTTTTATTTCCAAAATTATGAGGTTTGAACGCAAATATTCGCAATTGACGGATTTCTGTTTTTTTTTTGTTGTAAATTATTCGTAAAATTATTAAAAGATCTCTTGAGAAAACAGAGATTAAGAAATAACGTAAATTAGAAGAGGCCTGCAAAGAATGGTATTTTTGATGTTCAAAATTACGTGGTAAGGATGTAATTAAATTGGAATTGATGAATTTGTGATTTATTTTTTATTTTTTGTTGAGCGCTCTTGAAAAACTGATTGAAGAAATGTTGAAAATTAGAAAAGAGGCCTACATAGATTGGCATTTTTGATGTTCGAAATAACGTAGTACCCAGATAGCACAAACATATCCAATGGATATCCAATGTATATCCATGAATGGATATCTGTATATCCAATGGATATCCATGAATACCATTGTGGACATCCAATGGATATCCATTGTATCATACACGTGTCTCGCCCGTGGATATCCATTGGATGTCCATAGGATATCCATCGATATCCATAATATAATAAATCTCGTATATTAAATTTTTGACGCATATACATTCATGCCCATTTGCATTTTTCTAGATATTATTATTGTTTAACTTTATTGGTATCCCTAAAACTTAAAATTGTATGAACTAGGTGCTCAGGAAAATATCAGGCTGAAGCCGGGACATACCCAAGCGGGATCTTAACCCGTAATAGGTTACCAGGGCCTATCGGTCATGTCATAACCAAAAAACCAGGCAGTCAGGCACGAAGCCATGGCTGAGCGAGATTAAAGATCCAGCTGTTGAAGTATGCGAAACCCAGCCTATTTATTTCGAAATGAAACATTAATGTTAGCGACGTACATTGTGTGGCGCCATCTACATTTCATGGATATCTATATACATGAATGTATATCCATTGGACATACATTGCGTATATACATTGGATATACAGGAGTGTATATCCAATGGATATCCATGTGTGGATATGGTAATCCATGAGACATACATTCATGTACATCCAATGTATATACAGGAATGTATATCCAATGGATATCCATGTGTGGATATGGATATACATTGGATATCCATTGTATATCAGATCCATCCATGGATGTAATATGGACCTTTCATGTATATCCATTGGATATCCTGTGCTATCTGGGTATGGATGAAAAGAAATTGCAATCGATGAATTTGTGATTATTTATTATTTTCTGTACGGCTCTTCTGACAAAACGGTTGAAGAAATGTTGAAAATTAAATTAGGCCTTCAAGGAAGGTTTTTTTTGGTGAAAATTATGTCTATTAAGTCTAGAAAAAAAAACCATCTCGAGAGTTTGTTAAACATTGTGAGACCCTTGAAAAAGTGTTGAAAATAGAAGAGGCCGACAATAAAATTGTTTAAAATAATTTATAATAAATTAAAATAACCAGAAAACGTCTTACTTTTAAAATGATTTGATCAATGTTTGCTTAGCGTATTATGAGCGCGTGGATTGCGGAAAAATGTTAAAAAAGAGAAAAGGCTGACCCAAGAAGTATTAGTATTTGAGCAATGTGCCACTGACTTGGTTGAAAAATGATGAAAATTTTTGATTTTAATAAGAATATTGTATGAAAACCTTTGAAAAACTCACCAAAAAAGGTTGGAAATTTGATTATTTCCCTATTAAAACACTCACAATCAGACAATCCACAATAGAATACTGAAAATCTTAATAAATTACGCTGAAAATATCGTTAAACGAGAAAAGTCACAAAACTAAAACGTCACAGAAAAGGCCGACTTTTGGCAACTGACAATAAGCAATCTGGCCTGTTTACACTATAGTCGGCCATGCCAGGGCCTGTCATCTAAAGGGCTGAAAGACTGAGTTGGCATTATGGCAATATGCCAAAAGTCGGCCTTTAGACATGTCAATCCATATAATTTTCTGACTTTTGTCATTTGTTGAGGTTCAGGTGCGGTTTTATATCGAAATAACGTGTATTGCTGCAAAAATGAACGATATTGTGGCTCTCGGTTACATTGTGACTTGTTTCCGACCGTTTCTTGTGAGTATTTTACACTCCTCATACCACAATTCCTTGAATTTCGCGAAAAACAGTTTTTCCAGAAAAGTCCGTTTTACACTATCATAATTAGGCGTCAGCAACCAATTCTGGAATTAAATAATTCTAAAAATTTGAATTACTTTGAAATGTCTCAGTTTTCCTATGAAAATAATGTGTTGATGATAATCTTAAGAATCGCATGAAAACTTATTAGATAATTCGTCAGAATTGATTGCTGGCACCTAATTATGATAGTGTAACACGGACTTTTATGATTGACATGTCTAAAGGCCGATTTTGGGCATATTGAGATGATGCCAGCTCAGTCTTTCGGCCCGTTAGAATGAAGTTGGCTATGGCCATGCTTGATTGCTTACTCAAATGTAGTCTTGCGATTGTTTTTTCCTTATCTATGCTTGCGGATCGCCGAGCAGGAGTAAATTAGGATTAGGTTTATTTTGTGATTTTATACCACTGCTTCCCCTTCCCCAAGTTACCACAAGGTGTCTGAACGCAGCCCTGCTGTTGACTGTTGTTTACTAGGCGCGTTCCTTTTACCTCAGAAGAATCTAACCTTACCTGACTTCGCATTCACGCTCATTGGCTAAAAATCCCGTATAGCCATTCTGATTGATAAAACAGTGACACTGAAGTAAGATTAACTCAGATTTCTGCGCCTACTGTTACTTACCGGTATGGTTACCTTACCGGTTACTTGCTTAGAGCTTGGTCCCTCCTAATACTGGTATTAGGATAGGGATAGGATAGCACCAGCCACCAGCACCTTTTGGCTTTTGGCAGCTCCTTTTTTATTAAACACATCCCCACCACCAAGTCAGACACACACAACTCAAAATGATAAATTAGTGACTCCCCACCTTTGCTCCTCACCATAATACGATAATACCAAAACCCAAAAGAATTAAAATTGATTCTATCAATACATATAGGAAGATCTTCATAATTCAAATGAAATTAAATTCCACATACGACTTTATCATTGGTCAACCAAATAAATACGGAATTTGCAATCCGTATCCTTTTTTTAAATCTACTCGTTTTAGTCACAGACAATCTTCCTTATTCACTAAGGGAATTGTTACGTAGCAAGTATTGTTGGCTATTGCTATCAACAATTACTTACCTTGTTGCTAGCAATAGACAACAATACTTGCTACGTAGCAATTAATTAGTGAATAGGGGGGATTGATGGTTATTAGTTAGGTATACAGGGTGTCTTTGAAATACGTGTACAACTCACTACCACATACTCCTGAGGTCAAAATATAACGACTGAACCAAAATGACCTAAGTCCAAAAGTCGATTATAAAAAAGTTACAGGGTGTTGAAATGAAAATTTTTATTTACATTTTTTGAATAATTTGTCACGTTTTGATTAAACAAATGTAAAACAATAATATGTGGTGAAACGCCCTTAATATTAATCGAGGACGGGTAGATTGAACGGTCCTCTTGCCAACGATGTTATTGTTGGTTGCTGCCACCAGCGCGTTAGGGTTTGAAGGGAGAACGCGCACTCCAGAGGGTAAAATTGGTAGCGAGGAAAGGAGACGCAGATGTAGTTAGACGATATAAATTATATTCGAAGATAAAAAACTCTACAAAATAAGGGCAAAAAACACTTACTAGTAAGTAGGTTCAGAAGTCGGAGGTGAGCAGACTTGGGCGAGCCTAGCTCGGGAAAACTCTCACTAGCACTTTCAAAATCAACAATTCGTTGGATACAAAATTTAGACTTTACTATTATTAGTTATTAACACTTCTACTTGCGGATATTCTCAAATTATCAATCCAAAATCAATTTAAACAAAACTTAATTTCTCTATGATGACTGTCCGAGTACCCCGGTCGAACTGCCGTGGTGGTCTCCTTTCAGCATCCGCCCGTTATCAGTTCCAATTCTTTGAATCGTACCGATACGGCGTTCCTTAATAAAAATGTCTCGCCGCTAGTCAGCGTTTCCCACGTGAAACCAGGTGGCTTCATTACTTTCATTGTTCTTATTAATTTACTAAAAATCTAGCCCAAAAATCCACAAGTGCTACAAATAAAATTCTTCTTATTCCTGCCAGTGATATAGGAGAAATTAAAATAATGTGTGTATAGGAATATAATACCATAAATTTAATAGCATAAAAATCATTATAATAATCATCATCTACATTTTACGAATACAAATACAATGAACCATGAATAATATAGGTGAGTTCAATAAAACATCATAAAAAAAGTAAACAGTAAATACATAAGTAAGTATAAAGATACAATCCATGAAATAGAAAAACCAAATACTGCCACAGCACAGCTAATAGAGGCGTCTGGTTAATAATGTCCTTCATCATCTGACGAATTTTGAGCAGAATAATTGAACTTGCGAGTAGAATGTCTTCGTTGCCCGGCAGTCTCGAAAACGAAACGAGTGGTTTGCTTATGTTCCACCATATTTTCATAGGATCTCGAACGGACAGTTCTGCTGGCAGATGCGAGCTGAGGCACGTGAAGCCTGGAGGAATTCACATTTTGAGTCGGACCCCATCCCCCGTAAGAGGGAACGTGCTGGCTAACGCGCGGGTTTACGGCAGATTGGGGAGGCTGATAGTAATAAGGCACCGCAGGACCAGCGCATCCACAAGAGGAAGTTGATGACGGACGATGCTGACGATAAGTTGATGAATGCGCCACGGGATTGAAACTGGAATTGGATGACCTATCGTCATCATCATCACTGCGGCAGATGCTGTATCTATTCATTTTCACTTTGGTTGGAGAATCACGATTTCACAAAATACCTATATATTTCTCAGAGGAAAGATTGGATTGTACTGAAAATATAGAGCATCATGTACGCTGCCTGGGCATTTATTCCGTTATCTTTTGCATTAAAAAGATGATTTCTTTAGAATCATCCGATAAAAAGCGCTTTTGTTTAACACGACGGAGTTTATTGTCGTGGCTCATTCAAAAGCTATAGGGACCGAGCGTATTTCAGATTCAGCGCTCCTAAACGTCGGATTTTTAAGTTTCAGCAGGATTTTTTATTGAAGAGAATCGAAACCGCTTCAAAATGAAGTGTCACTTGACCCCTGCTAGTGCCATTTAAAATTATTGAAAGGGCAGCTACCTTGACTTAGGGGGTTGCACAACGAAATCGAAAGTACGTTAACCGTGTATGTCCCCCTCGAAAATAAAATCGCCCTACAAATTTTTGAACGGGTAGAAATTTTGGAAATCGCTCGGACATACATAGGTCGATTTTTACTTCCAATGAAGTATCTTGGAATTTTGGTTTCAGCAACATTTCCGGTTTGGCCGGAAATGACCACAACTTTGTTTTTTTAAATGGACACACACACCTGACCTTTTTTGACATTTTCTATCTCGCGTGTGATTGGCCATTTTGAAAACGGCTGAAATTTTCAAAAAACCCTTGGACCCGTCGATTTTGTTTTTCAATACTGCATCCAAACTGCATCATCTTCCAATTCCAATTCCAATTCTCATCCCTTTATCACTTCCGGTTTGACCGCAAATTACCGTCAATTAAAATCAGGTGCATCCATTTAAAAGACAAAGTTACAAGTTCAATTTTAGATTAGGTTATCACCACAACAAAGTTAGCAGTTTTTGACCATGCTAGAAAAAAAGTTCCTTAAGGAGAAGTAACGAGGGCGCCGGAAAATGACACTCCCACTCAATCGATTTGATTTAAATTTACAGATTGTATGTGTCTTCAATAGTCCTATGACTACCCCAAATTACAAGTTTTTAGCTTGAGCCAGTAAGAAGTTATAAATGAAAAACCGTCAAACGGTTGTCATCTTTAAGTGACAATATCACGGCCATCTTTATCACATCTGATGCCAATCTATCGGTTAGGAGGAACTCGATTATTTTCTGGACACATTAAAATTTATTATTAGGGTACTCATGGTATCTCGGTAGAGACTGTAAGCATAGACTGTAAGTAATTAGGTACAACCTATAGGTACGTAAGACTGTTATGCACTTGAATAAACATCAAATATTATTATTTAAATATTACAACCGATATTTTATTTTCAAATACCTACTAATTCTTCACTAATAATTATTAACTCATAAAACAAAATCATATTATTCCAATAGTGCAAAAGGATACTCTGAGCTTCCCTTCAATTCTTCAGCATGCACTACCCTTCCATTGCAATCGAAAGTGTATATAATTTTCATATCGTCCTCGCTCAACTTGAAATTAAGAACATCAAAGTTGCTTCGGATTCGTTCTTTATTCGATGACTTTGGAATCGGAATTGTTCCCAGTTGGATGAGATAGCGCAGAATTACTTGAGCGCCACTTTTGCCGTGTTTCTTCCCGATTGAAACCAGTTTCATGTCTTCCAAAGACAAAATTGGATCATCGGGTTTGGCCCATGGTCTGGCAGGCGATGCGAATGGACTGTAAGCTATTACGTGAACATCGCGATCATGGCAAAATTTGATCAATTTCTTCTGATTCAACAGAGGCGAAACCTCAATCTGTAAAAAAATATTTTAGATATACCATGTTGCTTATACATTTTTCATCCATAAAGTAAGTACACATACTTCATTTACGGTTGGTTTAATTCTCGCATAGTCTAAAATTCTTTGGAGTTGTTTGCTGTTGAAATTCGATACTCCAATACTTTTAGCTAAACCTAATTCGACGCATTTTTCCATACCTTCCCAAGTTGCCACAAAATCGTAGTCTATGCATTTTGCGCCTTTAAATGGTAATTCGATGTTTAAATCGCCTTCAATTGATTGAGCAACAGGCCAATGAATTAAGTATAAGTCGATGTAATCAAGACCGAAATTTTCTAAAGATTTCTTGCATGTAGGGACTACAACGTGTTTTTCGTGAAACGTGTTCCACAATTTTGAAATTATGAATAAATCTTTTCTTTCTACGCTTCCATCATTAATTTTGCTTCGGATTGCTTCCCCTATTTCTTTTTCATTTCCGTACAACATTGCACAATCTATCAGACGATATCCCACATCTATGGCCTGTTTAACTGCCTCCCGAATTTCTCCAGGTTTTGACTGAAATTTAAGCACCGTATGAAGATGTCCAATATTAATTATTACGATCATGTAGCTTACCAACCAAGTTCCTAGACCGATTTGGGGGCATTTTAGACCATTGTTTAGTGTAACGAGAGGTTCCGACATTTTAAACCTAGAAAAACATGAATTTAGAATTTGTTTTATGTACACCAATTTGTCATAAAACAATCAAAGACAAAATATTGAGAAGTTATTAATATTTCATATCGGGAGTTAGAATAAAGTAAAAAGTTGCCAACTTGTTCACCTACCTTATGATATTTTGTTCTTTGAAATCTTTGCACAACGTTTAATGAATTATTGAGCCTTATTTACACTTTTCCGCTCTCGTTATAGTACCTAGTACCTAAATGACTAGCGTCCTGTTTATATTAACCGCATAACATGACGTCATGCGCGGTTCAAGGGCGAAATTTTTGCAAGTACCTAAATTAATAGCTATTTATACACGGTGATTTTTTAATGGTGGAGAACCTCTCCGGTACGCCCTCGGGGACTAAGTATATTAAGGGAGTCTGGGAAAAATAATGAAAAAAATCTATCTGCATGCTGCCTTTTTTTAATTATTTTTTTTAACTTTTTTCCCCAGACTATCTCAATAATGGTCCTCTAGGGCGTACCAAAGATATTCTCCGCCATTAAAAAATCACTGTGTAGAACCAGTTACGAAAAGAAGGTGTTTTCCGCACCAGTCGGCTTTCGCCTCGTTCGATAACACGATGTGTGCGAAAAACACCGTTTTCGTGTGTGTATGACTTTTGGACTTGTTTTTGGGAGCCCTTTACTTTTCCGTTTGGAAATTCAACATAGTAGGTTGGAGCGAGGGTTGGAGGCAATTAACGCAAATCACCTTGGATATGAGTATATAAAGGTAAAATTAAAACTTAAACGTCGTCATTTCGATAGCGCGAAAAAGAATGTCAGTGTCATTTTACCGCACCGCACATTGACAATCGAAAAGTTAACTTTAAACAACCGTTGTAGATAAATAACTATTACCGCACCGAGTGCGGTAAAAAACCTTATTTCGAAATCATATTGAGAATCAAAAAGTCAACTTTATACAATCGTTGTAGGTAAAAAAGTATTCACACACACGATTTTTCTTGAAGGTCTTTAATTTTTACCTTATTCTTTTCACAGGTTTACAATATTGTATTGTAGATAAGTATAAAAAATACATGCATTCTTATTTTCAAATTATAACATTTTTGCTGAAAATCTCCTTGACTCAACTAAAAAGGCAGAAAATGTTCCATATACCATCTATGCATATACCTATCGAATTAAGTTTTAATTTATAAATAGCAAAACAAAGATTCTAATGCTTAATATATTATTATATTCAACAATTTATCAGTATTTTCTTCGCTGTTTCGAGAGCAATTATATTGTAGTGGCTCCAAATGAGGTGTGAGTTGTACTTTTCTGGTACACTCTGTATGTTCCTCTTGATTAAATAAGTTACCTTATATCTTTTCCCTGGGATGATTGGATACAATATTTACCCACGTGAATAAAGTGTCACTTTATTTTCTAGATACATAATATACTATTTTAATTTACAAAAATAAAATATTGGAATAAATAGCGATTTTCTGTCGAGTTGGCCATATGACCATCTCTCTGTCTCTCTGACATAATTGTTCGGAAAACAGTTATTGTGGACCGGTCCACGAAGTACGACACATGCGCATCAATGCGCATTAAACTTGGCGCAGTTCAGGCAAGCGCACGCACTGGTTTCGAATTAGGTTCTGACTGAAAGTCCGGTGTTCGGCAAAAACCTTCGGAGTAGTTTCTCACTGTTTGCAAACCGTCAGAGTGATCAGAACTTCTCGGTGTGGACTGGTGTGGACTAATGAATTGTGACATGCGCAGACAATAGCACAAATAGCCCGATTACTTTCATCAGATTTGCAAATCTGACCACTTTCTGACCGATCACAAACTTAGCCATTGTGTGAACTTGACTTGGGGGTGGGGGGATATCTCGGGCGCCCGGTCAAAGTGAACCATTGAAAATAAAATAACATTGAGCAGCTTCACACAACAACACACACATGCTCATGAAAGTCAGCGACACTATGGGTACCTCGAGTGAGCTGCACTTATGGACATGATGTATAAAGAACAAGGACAGAATTCTTGCGGCTAAGTTAATCCTAGTGTGTGAATTTCTGAACGCGACCCTGTGTGTATTGTGTCGTTGGTTGTAACTTGGACAGTCCGTGGACAGTCCCAATCACTGTCCCAATAACAAACATGGAGGCTTGTTTAGCTGTCGAAAAAGAAGTTGACAAAGTATTATCGAAATTTGGTGGAATAAATGAGAATGCAGGAAGAGTGCTACAAGAATTAATAATCCACATCGAAGGTCTCAAAGCAGAACTCGAAAATGGTGAGCATATTATGACTTGTGAATTCGTCGCATATCACTCTACACAACACAAAGACTTCTGCTTAATTACAAAATAACGCATTTTTCAGCACCTGATAATCACGCTCTCACAGCTATTCAGATTGACATACTCAAACAATCCATGAAAAAGATTAGAGAATCAGTCTCGAGGTTGGCCACAGATCATCGTGATCTGCATAGCACCGTCTCTAAAGTCGGAAAGGCTATAGACAGGAATTTCGTGGCGGATTTCTCTGCTACCAGCAGGGAAGAAATGTTCAACACTCCGGAGAAAATCGCTTTGATGAACAAGAGCATATGTCACCACTTGTACAGACAGGGCATGCATGATGTGGCTGAAGCCTTGGCCATGGATGCAGACCTGGATTCGGAATGCCCCAATAAGGAACCATTCACAGAATTGAACCACATTTTAGACAGCTTGAAAGACAACGATCTGGAACCTGCGTTGGCCTGGGCCACCGCTCACAGTGAAGCCTTGGAAGCCCAAAATTCTTCATTGGAATTCAAACTTCACCGACTGAGATTTATAGAGTTACTGAAACGGGGATTCTCCCACCAAACAGACGCTATTTCATATGCGAGGATTCACTTTAGGAAATTTGTTCATAGACATGAGAAAGACATCCAGACTTTAATGGGAATGCTCCTGTATGTTCCCAATGGCATTAGCAGTTCTCCCTATGGAAATTTACTTGATACTGAAATGTGGTTGGACATTTATGAACTTTTTACCCATGATGCATGCCAGCTTCTTGGAGTTTCAGTCAACAGTCCATTGGCAACATGTGTCAATGCTGGATGCACGGCT
Organism: Salpingus planirostris; assembly: GCA_949788335.1. Lineage (NCBI taxonomy): Eukaryota > Metazoa > Arthropoda > Insecta > Coleoptera > Salpingidae > Salpingus > Salpingus planirostris. The sequence goes on along the minus strand of OX460917.1, from coordinate 7,912,847 downwards.
ATTCCTGCTTTACTCAATATCAAGCAGATTATGATGCAAAGACAAGTGATTGGCATTTGGAATGGGAAGGACGAGCTGCCTGTAAAACTACTATTTGATACAAATTGATAAATGGCATTGTAATTTTGGTTTATTTCATTATTTCAGATTGAAATCGATTTGGGAAGTGATGGAAGATATCACTCCATGTTTGCTTGTCCGATTCTCAGACAACAATCATCTTTGAATAATCCACCCATGAGATTGATATGTGGGCATGTTATATCAAGGGATGCGTTAAACAAATTGTGCAATGGAAATAAGTGAGTTTCCATATGACTTATGATGATCTCACTATATTTATGCCATATATTCTGCATTTTCCAGGATGAAGTGTCCATACTGCCCTATGGAACAAAGTCCAGTAGATGCAAGACTAATTTATTTTTAATACATAATATGTAATGCAATGTAAGACAAAGCATTCAACTAACTATGTTGAGGTTTTGTACCTATTATGTATTCCTTATGTTAACGTGGTAAGGTGTATTACTTGGTTTGTGTTATTACTTTTATCTCTTTAACTGATTTAAAAAGAGAAGTTGAGTGACTCAATTTGTAATTAACCACATTTAGGAGATTTGGTACAAATAGATTTTTCACATTATTTGGAAGGTTTTATTGAACTTTTTCTGCGTCTCGATTTTAAAATTAGACTTCTTTTTGAAATCTTGCCATTTTCTGCTATTTCTAATATTGTGCGGTTTTATTTTTACAGTGGGTTCTCTTTTTACTATGCCGTCTATAGTAGGTTTATAAACGCGACAAAATATGTATAGTTTCCTGTCTTTTTTGTAATAGCCTCATTTACACAATATTTCGAGCCGAAAATTTCCATTTCAACACCCTGTAACATTTTATTTTCAACTTCTGGACTGAGGTCATTTCGGTTAAATCGTTGACCTCAGCAAGTTGTGGTAGAGCGTTGTGCACGTTTTCACGGGACATCCTGTATAGGTGTGCAAGACGATATTTCAAAGTTGCAAGATGAGAAAAGAGGAGAAAGCGCCACAAAAAGCAATTCAGGAATCAGGATAGAAAAAAAACCATTTTTCTCATTTTCTTACCTAGAAAAAATTGTAGGATCCCAAAATGCAAAAAAAGTCAGGTAATTAGTGCCTCGGGTAGTGCGCTCATTTGAAAAAACAAAGTTGCGGTCATTATTCCGATCAAACCGGAAATGTTGGAGAAACAAAAATTGCGTGAAAAGATGCTTCATTGAAAATAAAAATCGACCTGCCCAAGCAATTTCGAAAATTTCTACCCATTTGAATTTTTTAAAACGCGCACTGTATAATATCATTAGCGAGCCCCTTTGTGCATAGAGATTATTCCTCTGCAACCTGGCCAGTTTCGATGTACTAGGGAGGCCATTAAGGTCCTTTTGGCACGGTTATCCCAAGACACTTTCAAAATATCGGGATCAAATTACACGAATGTAGAACGGTCTTGGTGGTGGGGTGATTTAATATTTATTAGAGATGAGTTTTGACCCGGGACGTTTCATTTGTTCCGTTCCTCCCCGGAATGATTCGGAAATATTCCCGGAATTTTGAATTCTTAAATTTTGAAAACTGTTTTTTGCGATAATTCAATCCTACGGATCAAGGGCTTCAATTTAATACCAAACACCCTATACAATTATAGAATCGGGGGCACTAGAAATGAAAATTACATAAAATCGCGGAAAATTCGAAATAGTACAAATTTGAGTCTGTATATCTCAAAATGATAAACTATAAGCACACCAATTCAATAATTCAATGATCATTTCTTCGGTTAAAAGAAAACTTTGTTGAAAACCACTTAAATAAAGGGAAAAACGAGCAAATTGATTTATTTATTTTTTGTTAATTACGTCTTTGATTTTGAGTACCTACTATATGACCTTAGGCCCCTTTTCCCTAAAATTGGTCTCGTACTCGGTCTCATATTTGAGTTCGTACTCGGTCCTACGGTCAAGCTCGTACTTGTTCTCATACATATTTTCATTATTTTCAGTAATTATCCTGTTTCCAGTCAAAACTTGAGACCATAACGCACATAAGTAGGTACAATAGAAACTGATATTTACAAGTAAATACAAGTTCATACACAGTTTTATAGTGACGTTTGTGAATATTCCCGGCAATTTATGAAAATTCCTGGGAATTTGGGAATATTTCCGGAATGTTTCGAATGATTCCGATTAATGATTCTTTGGTCCAATCATTCCTACCGGGTTTATTCCCAATTTCGGAATATTTCCGAACTGGGAATAAACCCGGCGACCCATCTCTAATTTTATGGAGCAACGTAGAGCAACGATGACGTTAGGCAACGCTAATGAACGCTAACTTCACACATCTTACTCTCACCCATTGGCGATTGCATAGACCGTGGCATAGACCTCTGGCATAGACCGTGTGTACTGTGTAATGTAGTTGAAATATTTACATTCCTTGCAACTGCATAACTTTAAAATGTTTCCGTAAATAAATAAACTGTGTTTTATACCTAAAACTTACAGGTTTCAACCCAAATATTATACTATAAAAATATTAAAATTAACAACAATGTCAAACAAACCAGTGGTGATTAGCGGCGAAGCCTCAGAAACAGACAGTGAAGATGAAATCCCCTTGAATAATAATGTAAGTTGGATGATACCCTGTATCGCCATCCATCATCAAATCATTTTTAATTTATAATTTTTAATTTAGTCTTCAGCTATGACCGCATCTGCAATTCAAGGATCTGTGATCACTGGGGAAGATTCCGAATCAGAAAACGGTAAGAATAGATTTTCCACTTTTGCCCGAGCTTTTAACCTTTAGCCTAATTTTCACTAATACGACTGCCCACCTAGGTAAACAATACTGGGCGTTCCAGAGCTTATGAATCAAGACTTTACTGTGATAGTTCCTTTATTACATCCTGAGTAGGAAAACACAAGAATCTGGCCTCACCCGATCTTAGTTTTGGAGTTCTCAGACTTTGAAGTGAAACAATGAGGTGGCATTTTGGGTCTGTTGTGTACAGAGCGATCAAAGAAACTCTTCATAAAGGAGGCATGACAATCAATCATTCTGTCTTTATTATTCTAGTACTATTCACGATACACTGTATTCACGATACTGAGTGTATCGTGGTACTATTCAGTTGAGACTTGAGGCTGAATGATATTCCTCTGATGAAGAATTTATAAATTTATTCTATTGCTCCCTATAAAATTTAATTCAGGTTTAACTCTGGTTCAAACTTTAGATAAGTACAATTATTGTATTGTAACTTGTTTCCATTATTGCATTAACTGGAGTTAAACTGATGTTAAAAGACCCCCCAGAATTTTCAATTTACAAGGTGTACCGTAATTATGTGCACAACGCGTTACAAATTTCTGAGGTCAGAATAGGACGATTGATTTAATATAAATTACCTTAGTCCCAAAGTTGTTGATAAAAAAGTTTAAGGGTGTTTTGCGAATATTGAGTCAAAAATTGATATAGCGGGTTCTTTTAGTATAAGAATTACTAATCTGGGTCCAATTCCACTGTATTTTCTTGAGGGAGCTCAGCTTCATCTGCTACCTACCACAAGTAGGGAATAACCTCGGAAATAACTGTCTCAACTTTTTCACTCTTCAAATTAGGACGGTTCCAATAATAAATTAATAAATGCAATTTACTGCTTTACTGATGATTGTCCTATGACGGTACGGCGGACCGTTCGTTAGATCGATTCCACAAAAAATTAATTTTGGAGTATTATTTAATGAAAAATAAATAATCCTGAAAAACAGTTATTAGGTATTGATGTTTTGCTTGAACCAAAAAAGAGCTCTTTTACCGTCAAAACGGGATCAGTTAACCTCGCAATAACCAATACATAACTTTTTTAATTACAGAAAATGACGCAAGTATCTGCAGTGCAGTATCCGCTCTGAATGAAATCCAAGTAACTGAAAACCATAATAATGAGAATTCTAATAAAACTGATTCCCTGTTGCATCAAAAACTGCGTAAGTACTTACCTGAAATGTTACAAAATTAAAATACATTACAAAAACAATTTATAGGGGAATGCAATGTGCGTCTACACTCTAATGTGGATTCATTTTCCCAAAACTCTATAAATGAAGCCTGCAAATGTTTGAATGGGATTGACCAACAACTCATAAAATCTCAAATAACATTGCAGAATGCAGTCACCTCTTTAAAGTCTTTGACGGCCAATTCTTTAGCTTTGAAGAATAAGTTTCAGTCCTTATTGTCTACACAATTTATTTCTAATATTAATATCGATAAATAGGTCACAGTTATCTTTCTAATAGCTTTTCGTGTTTGAGTAGCCAACAATAAAACGTAAAACCTTTATCAAACGTTTTATTGACAATTTAAAAAGAATATCCCAGTCTTAATACACATTTTATTTTTGTTGCTTTTCAATATCTTTTCGCAAATCTTCAATTTCTTCCTCAATTTTTGCAGTGACTTCTAATTGATTTTGTAAATAGTCTATGTACTTTTCTAAATTAGAAATCATTGCTGTTGAATCTCCAGAAGTTGTGAGATTCAAACATTCCTCGATACATGTCTCTGAAAGTTTATATGATATGCAGTGCCCACTTGTGAGATTTTATTTTATCATAAGGTATTGTTACCATACCAATTATTCTTCGTTCTTCAGAATCTAATCCACATTTACATTCTGTAATGTAATTTTCTGGTTGCAAATTCGGCTTAGGAATTTCTGCTCCTGACTTGGTAGTTAATTCCAAAACTGTATCTTTCAAATGTCCTACAATGGAATTAATAGTTGACTTCAACTTTGTATTTTCATTTTCCACTTTTTCAATGTAATATCCTAGATTATCTTCATTCGTTTTAGGTGAAATACCCAAACCATCGTATGGTACAAGATTAATGTCGTCAATGTTGTCCCATGAATTGTCATTCATAACTTCTGTGAAATAAGTAATAAGTTCTTCCATCCAATTAATTTGTTTATCTTTTTGAGTTCTTTCATTTTGTAGATCGTTATAATGCTCTTTGAGCATTTTAAACGAATCTTCCAGTTGTTTTTTCGATGGAGTAGTTTTTGCCGGTTTACTTTCAGTGGATTTATCTGACTTGACTTCAGTTTCACTTGGAATCGACGAAGTTCCCAATTGATTAATGGTCTGTCTTCGTACTTCTTCTGCATTTCTGATTGTTATAATTTGCATGCTTTCTGTTTGTGAGTTTGAATCGATGCGTGCAGGCGACATGTAACTCGCATTCAATGAAATATCTTGGTCGCTTTGAAAAGAATTACTGCCAGCATTTTTTTTATTACTTTCGGTTCGATTGCTCACATTACAAGTTTCTTCATCAGATTGTTTCGACAGTCGTGAATCACTATCGCTTTTGCTATTATTCATGGAAAAAACGATTTCGTCACTTGTAGCATCTGTTTCATCAGTCTCAATTTGTTGGCTCACGCTGTATGTTCTATTGGATTTCACCGATTGTTCTGAAACGCTATCACCTTTGCTGTTACTTGTCATACTTTCAGATGTATGTTTGAATAAATCCACAGTTGCAACACTGTCGTCCTCAGATCCTGGCTGCTTAGGTTTTCCTTGTGGAGAGTCGAAATTTTCACTGTTCATTCTAGTCAAAATTTGTTCCAGTGTAGCTTTGATACTTATCACATCTCTTTGAACTTTTAGATTTTCTTGTATCAAATCTTCAATCATCTGTCGATTAACTTGTAGCTTTTTAATTGTAACTTCCTGGTGATCTTGAGTCGATTCAGTTAATTTAGCCAGATCTTTACCGAGAGCTTGTACTTTATTTTCCAATTTATTTCTTTCTTGTGATTCTACTCCAGTCGCATCATCTACTAAGTCTGCCTTATTTGTGTTCGTAGCTGCATTACGATCAAAACTGACTTGTCTCATATTTGCACTATAATCTTCTTCGTAAGTCGTCTGGAGATTTGACGATTTTCTGTTTGGTTCAGAATTTTTCTTATGAAATGACTCATACACGCTGTCTTGAACCTCAACAAGAGATCTGAGCCTCTCGGGCGTTCCTACTGTATTTCTATTATTATCCTTGGAATAATTCTCGTTTTTCAACTCTGGTAATTTGAAATTACTAGTTTGATTATCGTTATACACTTCCGATTCCGCAGATTTCATAGTAGATTCTGAAATTTTGTGAACTAAATTTTGAAGCGCTGCACTTTGTTCTTTTATCATATTTGATAGTGAATTCAATCGGTTTTCTAGTAGCGTTTGGCTTTGAGCGGAGAATTGACTTTCTTGGATAAACTGCTGAAATCTGAAAAGGTCGTTTACTTGAAAAAAGTTGTACTTGGTGTGGTAAATGAATGAAACGCCGGTATAATGTATTGATTTGTGATAATACTTACTGTTTTCTTAATTCAGAAATTTCATCTCTCACTGTTTTTATTCCATTCTCGTATTGTTGTTGATCAATTTGAGATTTTTCATTTTGACTCTGTTAAGGAAATAATATCTTGGTAGATGATTTGCGGGTTAAACAAAACTTCCAAAATTTAATTAATTATAATACGAACTTGCTGATATGTTCGCTTCAATTTTTCTAATTCTTCAGAAGCTAGGCAGTATTTTAATCGGATTTGTTCAGATTCATCAAAATGTTGTTTATAAAGATTTTCCATTTTCTTCAATTGATCTTGGAGCATTCTGATGATATTATCTTTATTCGCTATAGTTTTCTCCACATCGTTTATGCGATTTTTATTACAAACATCTCTACAATTATTTGTAATGCATTTTGATGTTGATGGGTCCACGCATGGATGGTCCACGACCTATAAAAATACAATACGAAAATTATTAAAAATATATAAACGGAAGTTACCTCCTGCTTTTTGTTTAAGTCTTATTTTTACATTTGATTGATTCCATTTTCTATGAAGGGACATAATTTTAAATCTGGGAAGCCCTTCCAAACAAACAGACGTTTTTGAGGTAAAGGATAATCATTTGACATATATCATAGGAAGAAAACGGGAGCTAATTTTGTTGTCAAAATTTTTGGAAAATGACGAGAAAGATCCGAAAGTTTAAGCCTTTTAAAATACCGAGATATTTAAAATGTTCCGTACCAGAGCAAGTATGGAAAAGCGATTTGAAAGCTTTCAACAAACATCGATATAAGGTCAGTTCAATCGAATAGCAGTAATAGGCATCATAGTCTGACGAATAACTCGACATCTATTTTTCTTAGATATTCACTGCGGAGACTAAAACCGATGATAGGCCACCAAAAATGAACCCTTACAACTATTTGAACGTACGAAGGCTAGCCGATGATGCTGCACGCTTGAAACAAATCGACAAAGAGAATAAAGAACTTCTGAAGGCCATAAACATAATCAACCGGACAACAGTAAGCAAACACTCTTTCGCATATCGCACTCGAGCTTGACCAATTTAGAAATTTCCAGGGAAAAGTGGACACTTATAATCCGCACGCTTATGCTTACAAATCCAGGTGGCCAACGCATGCGGAAAGGATGAAGCGAATCGAAAAGGATAATAAAGAAATTTACGCTCTACTAGAATCCGTAGTCACCCACTACAGCCTTGAAGAGATGAACGACTTTTGGAGAAAGTTTAAGATTAATCTGAGATCGACCGCGAAGTTTCCTTTGTACATCCTCGAGAAGAGATCCCTTGATAAAGCTCTCGCCACTCAACCGTCGATAAGCGGAAACTTGGATCGAATTGTGGAACGTCCTTTGTAAGAGTTGACTATATGCCAATCGACTTCCTTTTAATGTTCATTATTGTTGCAGGTGTTTTTTGGAATTTAAAGTCGTTGATGGCCCTAATTTAGGTCGAGTAATTGTCGAGTTGTACTTCGATCATGTGCCTGTGACTGTACAGAATTTTGCGGGAATCTGCCAGCCAGATGGAAAATTGTCTTACAAGAATTGCCTTATTCATCGTATAGTTCCTGGGCAGTTTTGCGAATCTGGTGACATTACTAAAGGGACTGGCAAGGGTGGAGCGTCCATTTATGGGGATTCCTTTTCCGAAGAGCACCATGTCTTGAAACATACAAAGGCTGGTAATTTATTTCAATTTGTCTCGACTCGATTATATTGTTGGTAGTTTTTGTGGTATTTAGGTGTTCTTTCCATGGTGCGCGTGAAGAAGCAGGAAAATAACTCGCAGTTCAGTATCACGTTCGGTCCAGTGGAGAAACTCGACAAGAAGAATGTGGTTTTCGGGAAAATCATACACGGCGCTGATAATTTGATGAAGATTGAAGGATACGGACGAAAAATCGGAAAGCCTCTGGCGAAAGTGATAATTTCAAACTGCGGCCCTGTGCGGCGCTGATTCGAATTTCCCGTTCTCTTTTGGGGATTTTTATTTTTCGACTATGTGGTTGGTACTGTATTTTGCAAATGTCTGATCGCATTGTTGAACTCGAACCAACTACGCAGTGATTAAAATCCGCAATTTACACGAAATAAAGTTCGTTTTAAACACATTTTGAGGTTGTTCGTTTCGATTAGTTGACCTATTCATTCAACAAAATGCTCTACTTGGAGGATTACCTGGAAAGTGAGTAAAATCCTTGGCGTGGCTTGGCACCTCCCAAACGCCACCTTTTGTCTAATTGGCGGTAAATTCAAATAATTATTTTCAGTGATTGAGCATTTGCCTCAAGAGTTGAGAGATCGCTTTACGGAAATGAGAGAACTCGATTTGACAGTACAAAGTATATTTAATCTTAAAATTGTCTCGAGGGTATCTATAACATTGAAATTCCAGATAATATGGACGAACTGGAGAAGAGAGTCAAGGTATTTTTCAACGACTGCAAGAGGTGCACAGGTGATATACCGCCGACTATAAAGTCCGAGTTTGATTCGATCGGTACAGAATACAAGAAGACATTAGAAGACGCAGACGAGAAAGTATAGGAGGTTGTCTTAAAATTTGATGCCTTTTGTATATGACAGTTTTCAGGTACATTTGGCTAATCAAATGTACGAACTTGTTGAAAAATACTTGAGGCGTTTGGACTCTGAGTTGCACAAATTCAAATGCGAATTGGAGGCGGACAATAAGGGAATCACTGAGGTCTTGGAAAAACGATCTTTAGAGTTGGACACCCCTGTCACAGTCTCCAACCTGTCATCACAACAGCAGAAGGAAAATAGATACGAAAGGTTCGATATATTTTGTCGCCTGAAAATTGTAGTATTTCTATTCTTCTACTCTGTGCCTTCTACACATATGATTTGAAAAATCTATCACATACTCATGAGAACAAAATAGGAAGATAGAACGCAACTTAGCTTGATGCAAAGTTATACTTCATTAGGCCTAGAGTGGTAAACGTAATATTACAGGGCCCTGATGGTAAAATTACGAAAAATCACGTAATTTTACGCACTATTCGGCAAAATTGGTAAAATGGTAATTTTACTGGTAAATTTACTCGCAAAATTACTATTAAAATACCAATTTTTTTCACGTATTTTGCAAAAAGCTGCCATGGCAGTACTTAGTCAAGTTTAATATTAGTCAGTTTGTAATTCAGTCGTCATATTTTTGTAATTTAGGTCCAGAAAACTATCGATTTCCTTTTAACCGATAAATTGGCAGCATGCCTGATAGGGAACAACGCGGGCATTTTTTCGAATTTTTCAAAAATGTCTGAGATTGTCGCTTGTAAGTGACACCCTTTTGAGGATTTTTCGGTTACAACTTTTTACTGGCTCAAAAGCAATTTGGATTTGTCCAAAATTCATCATAATTGCAATTTTACCAATTTTACCCAATTTACCGGTAATATTTTACGTAAAATTACCACTTATTTTACCCAAAAATATTTTACCGGTAATTTTACAGCTTTAATTGAGCCATTAGAGGTTGTTGTTTTTGGAAAATGTAGGTAATTTAACTAGTTTTTCAAAAATTTGGTTGGACCCACACAGTGACCGAATATGACCGCTAAATTGACTGAATTTTTCCGATAAGTTGACCAGATTTCACCTGTAAATTGACTGGATGGATTGATTCCACTCTCGATTCCACTGGAAAAACGAATATACACAATATGTATTGTTATTGGCCAGTTTGAATGTGAAAAACGATTTTAGTCAACGGATAATTTTCTGCAAATCGCGCTAGGTGTACACCTACAGTGTACTATCGAGAGCACGATAGTTCCCCACTGATGAAAGCTCTAGCACACGCATGGGTCCGATTCCAGTGGGGAATACAAATGCTCTCGATAGTACACTAATTTTCCCATCAGTGGAAAACATTACAGAGACATCAAGTAATCATGCATTCATAAGGGATGGATATATGGACATCATCCTGTCTCATCTGAAACCTGCAAGATGCAAGAATGGCTCCCTTATGATGCCTCTGTACAGGCTGTTAGGCAAAATGTTTCTTACGTCATAACTTCTGTATTTTCCGTTCATTTAAAAAACACCAAATACCAAATAGAATAGATGAATAGCTATATCCAAACACTACAATATGGCCCTAGTTTTGATTTTTTTTAATTTCATTTTTCTTTGGAGGTAATTTTTTTTATTTCAACTGAATACGTAAAAATGTTCTTAATGAAGTCGATGTAGATTTTTTTTTTCTTTTCATCAATGCCAAAAAGTTGCATTTAGTGAAGGAACGTAGACGTTAACATAAAAAAGATTTTCGAAAAAGCGCATAAACAGATTAAAACTAATCTACCATGTTATCGCTGGACTGTTCACCAGGCTACTTGAAAATATCTTAACATTTATTTTAATGCTTCTTTCGAATGATCAGTTCCAGCAGTTTCCGGTACCGGCAGCGGAGCGAGAAGCGCCGCGACAGCAGCAACGCCCTCCAGCAGACGTCGTACGCCGAGAAGCGGCAGGCCGTCGCGCCCGTGCCGCCGGCGGAGACGCGGCACGCGGCCGCCGTCCCGCCGCCGCCGCCGCCGGCCCAGTCGTCGGGCGCGGCCCCGCCGTACGGCCTGGGCCACATCGGGGCCGGGCCGGCCATAGCGGCGGCCGCCTCGCAGGCGATCGCGGCCACGCAGCAGATGCAGCAGGGCAGGCGGACCGCCAGCCTCAAAGCGTCCTACGAGGCCATCAACCCGGGCGGCCACGGGCACGAGTTCAGCATCGGGCGGGAGCTGGCCGGCGCGGCGCAGACCGCCATACAGGCCATCCAGCAGGACCACGCCAACAACAAGAAGAAGCAAAAGTACGCACGCACGGTATCGCATGTTTACTTCATTGCAGATTCTTGGTTGATAACCCTCCCTATATCTTGTTAAGAACTTGAAAACCAACAAATTTTATGGGCTTTTGCTATTATAGCGATAATTTTTGCATTTCAAATTTGAATGAAATAATTTATTGTATGTGTATAGCCGGCAGGGTGCTCGACTACAAGGGTGGCCAATCTCCAGCGGATCTGGAGATTGGGTGGTGGTGGATTGACTACTATTGAAGCGCAGCCTCACACTTCGATTATTGTGGCTTGGGGTAGTAGTTTTTTATTGATAGCGAGTTTGATTTCGACTATGATTTTATTCAATTAATTTCGATCTTTTATACATTTTGTTTTTGCAAGCTCATTAATTTTGATTTTGCCAATGGCGTTCCCATTACAATTAGACTTAAATTTACTCTTTATTTTAATTATTATAATTCTATTCTACGCTTATGGTGCCGGATCCACCTTTGATACCGCACACTTGCAGTTTGTGTCGCGCGTCTTGCGACATGACCTAGTTCGGGCCGGTAGCGTTGTTATTTTTATTTCCTAATTATTAACTACTAATTTTATGGTAAATCTCGATATATTGAGATTTAACAGTATGGGTGTATTTGAAAATCGTTTGCAAAATACTGAAGTCGCATTAAAAGAATATTGTGCAGGGTGTCTCACGGGAATGTGGAGCATAAGAAAATAACATGGGTAATTAGCCCCGTCTTGTAGAAAATATGAAAACGAACAAAATAGTGTAGTCTATTTTGAGGGTCTACCGGTGTATTTAAACGATTATTTAGGCATTTTAAATTATAAATTTTCATTTTCGGCTCAAATAAATTGATGGCCACCGTTTTATTCGGTTGATCCGCGGGTGCGCGAGGGTAAGCGTCGTCGCGCCGTTAGAATGAATAATGGGATTATTCGAAACTGACTAGCGGCCTTACTCTTTTTCCACTTTTCTCGTAATAAACTTTTTATTTTCTCAATTCCATAATATCCAAAAATTGAATGATGTTCATTCATTCTTCTGGGAAGATGAAATTTATCATTTATGTGAGAATTAATTTCCCATATTATTTCCATATGTTCCACTTGCCATGGGACACCCTGTATGATAAAGATACAACTTGGTCTCTTGCGAAAACGGCATTGAAAACTCGCGAAACAAAACTGTGCCCTCATTTTAGAATATTTTTAAATGCTACTATGAAAATCTGGAGCTGAGAAGGACAAGGAACCCGATTTTCTCGAAAAAATCCGTGGTGATACTCTTTAAATTTTTTTATCCAGAACAAAGAGTTCTATACTATTATAGGGTGCCTTGTCTTTGATACAGAAATAATCGTAAATTCTAGAGATGGGACGTTTTGAATTAGATAGGGAGGGTTATAGAATACATATAAAACCTGCGATATCTTTTCTAAAGGGTGTCCTAGGAAAAGTGTACCGTATCACGGCCATTTTTGTTAAAACTCGGAGAAAAGACACAATCGATGTTCTAACATAAAACGTGATAAAACACCTTAAAACTACGAATTAGGCCGTTACACGAATTGAATTTAGCGTTTTCGGATTTTTCAATTGATGAAGTTAAAGTTGATTACGTGTGATGTGTTTTTTGTAGTATCAGGAATTTACCCAATCAAGAATTATCATGCGCATAATTCCTATACCATACACAACACGTTATTGCTGTTATTTTCACAGAAAATATCTTGGTGATACTTGGATACTTCAAAAATAGCTATACCGCTATACAGAGTGAACCAGTGAACCAAAAAAAAGTTCAGCTAAAAGTTTTTTGTCCCCACTATTCCACCAAGTTGCGTTCTTCTCGCGAAAATGAACGATGTATTTCGGTTTAAATTTTCACCCCTTTTTTTAATTCAAAAACTCCACGAAATAGTAAAATTTAAATTTGTCATAATTCACATGCGCCAGCCTAATATAACCGCTGGCGCTACAGTATCTGTAACAGATTTTGTTGCTCAGTTCCTTTTCTACCTAACCTAATTTATCCAATATACACCCCCAAGATACACCACATACCCAGGTGCCGACCAGGGTAGTGGTGTATGTCGTTTGACAGGCAACTCGTGACGTCTCATCTACGTCATCACACTTCCCCTCATATACATGTTTGCGTGAAAACGTGGAATTATCACATACACCACATACCCGTGTATGAGTTTATCCCTCGCGAAAAATCCCTTAATGAAAAATTACAATATTCAAAATGTCCTTAAAAAATTCTTGACGTATCTGGACATTTTGATCGATCAAATATCGCATAGGGGACAGGGGTCAAAATTGTGATAAAAGGGATTTCATCCCTTTCAATTCTGACAGTAGGGATTGAAAAAATAAAAAATGTAATCCTTACTGTGAACATTATTTCTCGCGAGTGAAGTATACCTTACTTTACATAAAATCTCCAAATTTCGCAATCACCTGTAAAATTTTCTAATTACGACATAATGAGGTTCTTCGGCGATGCCCTCAATAAGCAATATTACCCTATTTGGACTAAACCAAGATTTGGAACATTTGTATTATGCTTTTGGGTGCTAATTTTTCACTCTAAGGTTTCATGTTTCAATTTTGTGTGTAGAAAATGGTCCGGAAGCAGCTCGAGTACTTCCGCATCTTCAGCGGTGCAGGCGATTTTGAACGCGCCCATACCATCGGCGGTAGCCGTGGCCCCGGAAAGTCCGTCGGTGGATGTGTCCTCGCAAAATGCTGAGGTCACAGACGGTGAATGGACCTACGATCCGAACGAGCCTAGATACTGTCTGTGCAATCAAGTCTCTTATGGTGACATGGTTGCCTGTGATAATGAGGATGTAAGTGAAACGAAAAAACCGGTTGCCAGTTGCAATTTGACGGAAAAAATGCGATTTTCTTATCGATTTCAGTGCCCAACCGAATGGTTCCATTATCCTTGTGTCGGCATAACGGCCCCTCCGAAGGGGAAGTGGTACTGTCCGCAATGCACCGCTTCGATGAAGCGCAGAGGAGGGCGGAAGAATTAGGAAATTTTCTCATCCACTTTTACCATTTACCTACCTACCTTATGATACGACTGTAGCTTACATCCACATACCTATAGATTATTGCTAACTGATTTTTGTCGTTATTGAATTTTTTACCGTCGTTCCATCTGTATTTCTATTTTGTTAGGCTTAAATAAATTTTTTTAGATCGATTTTGAGAGAAAGTCGTTATTATTAGTGATTGTTGCGTGAATAAGAGGCGTGTTCGTTCGATTTTAATGCTAGCGCCAACGCCCTGAGCCTAAGGAGAATTGCGTCTGAGGAAAGGGGGTTACTAATAATGCCCTGCACCTTCTCTCCTTCGCTCACGTTATTTGTTACATTTTTACGGCTGGTGGAAAAAGTTGTGTCGGTCGTGCGGTGAATTTATTTGCAATTCGCAAAGTCAGGGGGTCAATAAATTATGAAATGAAGGTTGTAGGTCGATTTCGATTTTGTGATAAAAATAATGGAAACCTAAAAATCTACTTTCCATTACAGACTGGGTCGCGCAATAGGGTTCTTGAATCAAGTGCAATGGCAATTTGACAAATAATTCAAAATTCGCCATTAAAATATTTCTGTATACATATTTTGTCATAGTAATTTGCGATGAGTTGAGATGGGAGCGCGTCTTCAAATATTGTACGTGAAACTGTAATGTGGGTAATTTTGCGAAATGAGAGCGGTTCCCATATTACTATTTTGCACACATTCGAACTATTATTGTTTGGATGATTATGGAAAATGTGTGGAAAACATTATTGCTTAGTAAGTGCTCATGGGAAATTTCTACCGATTCTCACAAAAAAGATGTCTAGTGAAACAGAGAGTCCTCAAGCTCGGCGCTAGATATTGTATCTTTAGAAAATTGCTAGAAAAATTGTTTGAATCAAAATATCTCCTGCTATCGTCTTCGCTAAGATAAGAATGCAGAGTTTCTTGACAACATTTTATTTTATTATTAAAAATTAAATAAATAAATAAAAATAAATTAAAAAACACCAATAAACTAGGCGAGCTCCACTACAATCATATGAAGCGTAAGTACAAAAATGAATGAAGTTGTCCCTGAACTTGTACACAGGGTGTCCCAAAATCACCGCATGACCCGGTGATGGCGAATTTCAGAAATTAGCCTGCAATAATTTGCCCGATGATTCCTCTATAAAAACGATGAAAACAAGTTCTAATGAACGTATGTCGAGAATCGCTTCATAAGGGAGATATACCCCCTGAAAGGTAGGCGCCCTATGATGTATGTTAAATATCTTCGAAACTGTTCAAGATTCAGAGATCATATTTGGTATAGTCGGCGCAGCTTTCGTTCCCTCATTTGACTTTTAGAGCCGTTCAACCCTCTTATTACTGTATGAAAAGAAAACAAGTAATAAATCCATAGACGGTCATCACAGGAAGGTATGAAGAAAAATTCCGAAAGGTACTTTTGAGGTACTCTAGGTACCACCAGATACCCCAATTAACTTTTTTGTTAAGGACACTTATTAAAATTTTTTGTCTAATTTACAAGGGAAGCTTTATTGGCTTACAAAATCGCTATACAGATGACATTTATAATAAGTATTTTATCATTTAGGTCCCTACCACTACCTCAGTCCATCACAACCCCCACAGATTTCTAAGTAAAAAGTGGTCTAATCACCAAAGATATGGAATAAATTGTAAATAAGTATATTAAGTTACGAATCTAAAGTAACGTAATTAATTAATTACCTACAGTCTGATGTCCGCCAATCTAAATGTACTTTCGCTTTTGATTACTATAAAGTGTGACCTAAAGTCCTAAAAATAGCACCCCCAAGCCATGAGGTGTTTCCAGTGCAACAAGCTTTTGTTGAGACTTGTATACAGCGTGTTTCAGGAAGAAAGGTCCAGGCTTCCAGGATGTACTCCTTGAGTGATTTCTAACAAAATTTCTTACTAAATAATATATCCGTAAACGCCAAATAGATACAGGGTGTCACATTTAATACTCTCATTAAGTTTTTCAGATACGGGAACACCAAAATCGGTAAAATGTTTCAAACAAAAAAGAGAGCCTATGATGTCAGCTTTCAGAAAAAAAATTGTCGATTCTTGTATCCTTAATAGTTCCAAGGATATCGCGATGTTGCTGCCGCTGGTCTGAGGACGAAAAACTGATGTTTCAAATAAAATTCAATAAAAAAATAACTGTTCATGTTGAAATAAAATCGAAATGGGTTTTAGAGGTTTGAGAGCAAGCAGGCGATTTTATCAAGAATAATTTTTTCTGTAAAATCAGGAATAAAATTTTTTTTCTTCTTTTAAACCCCATCCGCGGGCATACTGTACATTTTACCAATGTTAATTATTCTTTCAAACTTTTGAATAGCCCTCCATTTAACATTTATTATGCATACCTACTGTACCTGTCAAGTGTTCCAGTATTAAATCCCACACACGATCTGTTATTAACGTAATGACCCGTTGTTACATAACAAATATATTTCACTTTTAGTTTTTAATGTGTAACAGAAAATATACACTGCGCTCAACAAGGAAAGAAACCGGTGTAGGCTGTGGATGCGAAATCTGACGTCGGAACTTTGACGCAGAAACCAGGGACTGGGACCGATTCGAAATATGGGTTTCGGTTCTCAGAAAAGATGGAACCTAAATATGATTCCGGTTTCGGTTCTCCCCTACCAAGGGAACCTAAATTTTTTACCGGTTTCGGTTCTTCAATAGGTTCTAAAAAAATGCGCCGCAGGCGGAAAATTTTCGTTCCGGAACCGTTATTTTTTCGGTTCCGGTTTCGGTTCCGGTTCCTGCTACATTGGGTGACTACAGTTTGATATTTTTGACGTTGACTGGAGGTCGCTCGTTTATGCTCAAATGTCAAATCAGTGGCGTGCTCTGTAGAACCGTAAAAACTGAATCGGTTTCGGTTCTTCAAAAATTTTTTCCAAAATGAAAATATGGGTTTCGGTTTCGGTTACAAATTTTTATGTGGTTCCGTTTCCGGTTCCGGTTCTTTTCGGTTTCGGTCCCAGTCCCTGGCAGAAACGATATATTGTTGTACAGAGCGATCGAAAAAATTTCACATAATGGGAGGCTAATTTTTGGGGAGGCTATCGTTCTCTCTCTACCCGCTTAGTAGCTTTCAGATGAGACAGAATGACAATCATAGCCTTTATGTGAAATTTTTTCGCTCGCACCGCACTATCGAGTGCAGTCGTTTTCCCCATGCTCTCGCTCTAGCAAAACGGGAAAACTCGCGGGCTAGAGCGAGAGGATGGGGAGAGCTTTTGCACTCTATAGTACATGTAATTAACAAAATGGTATTTCTTATCAAAATGTAATTCGTTCACGGCCTACTCTAATTCCTTTCATATTTGAACGCTTGGTACTATGCATTTACTATGTAAAGATTTATGATCGGTAAAATAATTTGCTATTTTGAATGAATAATGCAGAGACCGGTGTCTTTTAAAGTTTCTTTAACAGAAAAAAAGATACCTAACATCATTAAAAAAATATTATACCTATAGGTAAGTATGTACATCGAACTTCAATAATCGGATTTCATAAAAAAATACTGTGATTTTTCACCGACTCTATCTCATTATACCATCGGAGACAGATTCTCCATTTTTGAAACCGATTAGCTTTAAGCGTTTTCTCAGAAAAAAATTGATGAGTTGCCTTGTAACTACAGAGCGATCGAGAAAATTTCACATAAGGGGAGGCTGTGACTATATGAAATTTTCTCGATCGCATCGTATAATGTTAAATTTGAGTGATAATTTGGAATCCTAGTTTAATATCGAATAAGCCGCGCAATCAATTTAGCTGTGAGAGTCGCTACATGACTAAGTAACTGATTTCGGAACCTTTAATTAAAAATCATTATCTACAGTCACCATTAAATTGCATGAAATTGCCATTACTTACACCACTTATATGCAGCTATTAGATGCATAAAAATAATATGGTTTCGGCATGAATGGCCAGGTCAGGTTGCGTCCATAAAAATCGGATTCTCCGATTAATTTATCCCTGCCCCTATCCAAATAGTTGCCTAGACCAGACGTTGGTATCTCTGCGAGATTTTAATGTGGCACAAATTCAATTGGTCTTACCGAACCCGGACGTAATGGGTGTCTCTGATTTTTTATTCGTGTGTTTAATTGGATCGTTACCTGGTAAGTGCAAACATTCTCCAAACACTTTCTGATACTTTCACTCTTCGCAATCCTTAACAACAATCAGTTTTTTTAAGCTGAATCTCACGCATGCTAATTGAAATAAAAAATGATTGTCGATTGACACGGTAAAAGCACAATGAAAAGCTTTACGAGCGCATAAATTTAAATCAAAGTATAGGTACTTAATTATTATAGTAATATAACGCGTGTTATGTCATTAAAAGTTTGTAGGTAATTAAAACAAATAATACTCTTTATGATATCTTCTGTACTGAGAGATTAATTTTAGTTCGGTACCGGTTTATTGATATATTTTAATTTAATGCTCTTTTAGGTCCTCCTGGGATTCGCTTCGAGGACGCTTACTTGCAGTTATTTCCCATAAATAAACAGAAATGTCATAAAATTGATCCAATACGAGATATTGAGTTTGAGTTATACACAGTGTAAGTATACCTTTTTTAAAAGCGTATAATAATATACAACCTTTTAAAAAATGCGCGCTCTTCCTCTAGAGGAAATGTTGCTTTATTTAAAGCACAAAATGAAATTGCAAAACGGGAGTTTCTCATGCTGTAAATTTACAGGAAGAGCTTTGGAAATCTGATTTACCTGAAGCTCCATAGTTTAAACATAAACATTTTAGCAGATTAAGTCGAAATCCGACTCGCCCGTGATATTAAATTATATTTAGTAGGTACTATAGAAATTTAAATAAATGTTACTGCGGGTAAACCTCCTAAAATAGAATAGTTACGGACGGGGATGTGTTGACAACATTATGATCGTAAATAAATTCGAATCAATTAATCGATAAATTTTGTTATAAATAACAAAGTACCTACAATTTTTGGTATTGAATCGTTGTCATGCGTTCTGTTCCAGACGTAATCCCTTAGTTGCACAAAACTTGATTATAGGAGATGATAAATTATTGGCCGAATCTCATTTCAATTTTTCCGAACCGACAGTATTGTACTTCCATGCTTTCTTCGAATCGTCTCAAGCCACTTCTGCAATTTTAATGAAAACCGGTAAGTACTACTGCCTTTTAAGTGGATTGTGCGATTATTAACTTGCACTTTTATCGCATTTCGATGCAGTCACTGCGAATGCATATAGATATCGTGTAACTTTCTCTCATTGCTTTTACGTTCACCTTTTGTCTGAAAGTATATCGAGATTTTTCTCAAATGAAACTTACACTTACGTAATATAATTATAACGAAATAACATACATAATTTATTATGTGAAATTTTCAGCGTATTTGCAGAGGGGAGGTCATAATATAATATTATTGAATGCGCCTAGACTTGAGGCGGGCCCGTGGTACCTGACTGCCTCAAAAAATACCATGGTTGTCGGGCAATACACCGCCCAATTAATTGACTATTTGG
Source organism: Salpingus planirostris (assembly GCA_949788335.1). NCBI lineage: Eukaryota > Metazoa > Arthropoda > Insecta > Coleoptera > Salpingidae > Salpingus > Salpingus planirostris. The sequence continues at coordinate 7,892,928 of OX460917.1, read as the reverse complement.
TGTCGAGAGGAATGTATCTGCCCAGTTTGCATCTCATCGGCCTGAGTTTAGGGGCGCAAATGGCGGGCGTTTGCGGGTCTAGCGTGAAAAGCGGCCGAGTTTTCAGAATCACAGGTATCTACACCGTGTCTCAGAATTAGTGTGCGATATTTTATCTGATATGGTTCCATAAAAAATAAGAAGAAATGTTCATGTAGGCAGCGCCAGCGGTCCAAAAGTACTTTTCATAATAAGGAACAAGATGTTTTCAAAGTTGGAATTTATTTTTACGGTCATTTCGGAAATGCAACTCTTGTCTAGGATCATTTGAGGTATTTCGTTGATTTTCAGAAACCAGCACTGTTGAATTCGGGAGTACATTTCATCCATTCATGTATTTTACATAACTTGATCATTGGCAACATTTTTGACATTGTATGTATAAAAGAGGCGTTCACAGTCCAGGGAAAATATGCCAAAAATTGAGGCAACCCGAGAGAAACGAGAAACTGAGTTTTGTTATTGTATGTGTACATCCGATGTTAATGAACTCTAAAAGATAGAAAATTTTAAAATTTCGAAAACTGTAAAACTGAAAATTTTCATAGGTAAAATTAGAAACTACCATTTTCGAAAGCGTGAACTACAAAATGGTTATCTGAAGACAATTTTGGGAGAGTTAAAAAAGTGTCGCTACAGGAACTGCATTTTTCAATTCATCAAATTACTTGAAATAAGTTATTTTTATTTTGAAGTCTTAATTTATTCAATTTTCTTGAAACTGGTTGATCCTATAGCGATATGAATCAACAGCACGGTTTTTGTAGATTATTAAACGCTCAGCCTTACATATATCATGTTGCTCTTGTAAAAAACCAGGTCAAAAATGTTTTCCATGTAGAGCATAAAAATGAAACACACCCAAATTCTACGCCACTGGTTTTCAAAAGTCAACCAACTCCTCAAATGAATCAAATGATATTAAGGATTAGGCACAATTCCCATACAAGTGTACAAAATGGTATTTCCAAATTAAAATCGGTTTCGAAAATAATCGAAAAAAAGCAATATGTACTTATTTCAGTTTCAACTGTGAAGACCTTCAGTTAATTAATTTTTGGACCAATGTTTACATGAATGTTTTTTCTTATTTTTAATAGGCTAAAATATTGCACGCTAATTCTGGAACAGGTCTTATAGAGTTACCCCATTTGCGGCAATGTTATTACTCCCTAAACTTTGTTAGGTTTGGACCCGGCCGGTCCCCTTTTCACCAAATGGCCCAAAAGCCTGAAACTGGACCGGGGCGACGCGGATTTCGTGGACGTAATTCACACAGACGCCGGCATTTTTGGTTATCCTTCCCAAATCGGTCACGTCGACTTTTGGCCGAACCGTGGAATCGCTCCGCAACCCGGATGCACAATCCCCGAAGTGAAAAGGCGCAGTCCCGATGCATTGATTGAAAAATGTCGGTTTCGCCTCTTTTGAGGGTCGTCGTAATTTTGATTGCTTTTTTCTTCCAGTGTTCTGCAGTCACTGGCGTTCTTATCAATTTTATGCGGAATCGGTCGTGAACGCTCGAGGATTTGTCGCGTTCCCATGTGAGAAATGGGAGAATTACTTGGATGGAAATTGCGATCCGAATTTACCACCTGTTCACATGGGATTCAACCTGAACTACAAGTGGGTGTTTATATGAAATCACGTAAAATGTCATAAAGACCGAATCGTATTCTATTTTTACAGCGCCAAAGGTAACTATTATCTGCGAACTTTACCAGAATCGCCTTACTCCATTGAGTAATACTGTAAGATGTATGGAAAGAAACGAGTGGATTAAGGATCATTTTTGCTTTGATGCGTATAATCAAGACACCTACTTACAACCTAGCTAAGGATTAGTAACCGTAATCCTGGTAATCAAGATAAGATTTCACAATAATTAGGTTCTTAGAAAACTTAGTAAAGTATGTAGTTACTACCTCAGTTTTCCTACTTATGCTGTCTGCTGTCGACTCTAATTGGATTTTATTTGGTGACGACTAACATTATTTTAAAAAGAAATTCTAGTCTTGTTATAAAATTTTAGGTGTTTTTTTTACAACATAAAAGTACGTACGTTATTAAAATAAATTTACCTAAGAGATAATAAAGTATTACCAATAGTTCAAATATGGAAAGAATGGGAGTAGGTTATGGAAAAGTGGAAAAGTTGTCGGAATAGTGCCTTTTTAAACTATTTATTTCTGATAAAATTATCATAATATTGTAAAGCTGATATGTAATTAATGTTCATGTAAGTACCAAAAGATCACAATTTCTGTGCAATAACATTCCAGACTCGAAGTAAATTTTTTCGTAGTTCATTAGAAGCAAATTTATGACTCGAAAAAGCAAGAGCGTATTATACTCCGTGTATGAAACTCGCTTCCATCCAGTGTGGGAAATTTTGTAATTTGTATTAATCTCCACTTTCCACAACAAAACGACCCGCGAGCATTTTGAATCTCTGAATCTTTAATTAGCAAAAACACATTCGCTCCAACTGGCATGAAAATTATTAAAATTGCGAATTTCACTAAAGCGTGAAAACCGAAATGGAATTTCCAACACGAAAATTCTAGTTTAAAAAATAATAATAATCCTTCCTCCCTTCCCACACACAGAAGCACCCAACATAAATTAAAATTGGCATATATGTTACTTCATAACTGCCCGACTTTATTATTTAATGATGCAACTACATATACAGGGCGTATGCCAGGGAATCAATTTTGTTTTAGAAGGGACGTTAAATTGTTGATGATTTGCACGTCGCGAGCAGACAGAGAGGACGAGTTCACGTCGCGAAATTCCCATCGCAACCCCACTTGGGTCCACACCCTGTCGACACTCAGGCCCATCGGAGTTTGCAGTAAGGCGAACCAATCGGGAAGTCGTTCCCCCGTCAATAACTGAACGGAAAAAATCAGACCTCGTTACGCAAATTCGTTCCGAATTCGCACTCACCTGATCAAAGGGCCGGTAGCCGATGTGAAACATTGTGTGCAGGAGCGAACAGGGCGCAGACAACACCCGATTAGGCGTGAATTCGGCGTCTTCTTCGCTGACGGCCAGTTTTTGGAATAACCACTCGCTGTTGTTCTTGATGAAGTGATACAACGTTTTGAGACTCCTTTTCCCGTGCGGCGTCATCAGGATATCGCTGACCAGGACTTCGGCCACTTGCTCGGTCCTTTCGACTCGTGACGAACCCTCGGAAAAGTCGCCAAACGATTCGGCGTTGCCCTTCACTTGCTGTAAGAAATCCTCTATCTGGTCCGTGTGTTTATTGTCCTCGTCGATGCTGCAGAGCGATTCGGCGACGGCCAGAGCGATTTCGTCCGGAAAATTCGTTAATCCATCGAAACTGGTAATAGAATTTTTATGGGACGAAGTCCCCGCTCCGTCAGCTTTTGTGCTTTCTTGAGTTGCCGGTGAAGTCTACAAAAACGTGTAATTTGTATAATTTGATAAATTTAGCCTGTGAATTTAGACATATATCTCTAAATTAGACTTTTATCTGTGAATTCAGACTTTTGTCTCGATCCGATCGAATTCAGACTTATCTCTGAATTCAGACTCTAAATTTTGACTTTCATCTTCTGAATTTAGTAGAATTCAAACTTCTTCAGAGTTGAACTTTACGAAACTGTATAAAGGCCATAAGGAGTTGAATAATTTAGCAAATCCGCAGAATTTACTGCAGATTAAATTTTTACTTCAATCTCTGAATATGGACGTTTATCTTCTGAATTCGGAATTTAAACTTCAAATTTGGATTTCAATTTTACTACGGTCTGTAGAAAGGAAAAAATGATTGTTTAATTTGATAAATTCAAACCGTGGATTCTGAATTCAGACAATTTATCTCTGAATTCAGATTCTTTTATCTGTAAATTAGACTTTTATACGTATTCTGAATTGAGAATTTAAACTTGAACTTTACGAAAGCGTAGAAAAAGGTCACAGTTGTATAATCTAATAAATTCAGACGGAGTTCAGACATTTATTTTCTGCGAATTCCGACTTTTATCTCTGAATTATTCTACATATTATTCTAGGTCCATTTTATGTGAAATCTGTTGAAAATAGAAGAGGTGTTTTCATACCGAAAATTTGTCATAAAGGTGAGAGTAATCAAAGTTTTAGCATATCACCGCCTTTTATTTTTAACAGATTTGATACAGAATTGATCCGTATTTCCGAATTTAGACTTTCAAATTATGAGTTCAGAATTTATACTTTAAATTTATATTTGGAATTTCAGACCTTGGACTCTGAATTTAGACCTTATTATCTTTGAATTCAGACTTAAAACTTCGAGTTTCGAGTTTTCATCTCTGCATTTAAACTATTATGTCTTCCGAATTCAGAATTTAAACTTCAAATTTACATTTGAACTTATACAAAAAGTTAATTCTATGTACTGTTTTTCTATGTTTCATGATTAAAAGTTTGAATCCTGAGATGAAAGTCTGGATCTCGGTCTGGATTAGAAATTTATAGTCTGAATTTAGGAATAAATATGCCTGAATTGGAAGTATAAAGTCTGCATGTATGGTCTGCATCATATCTGCATTCACACATTTTGTGACCTCTCTGCGCTTTCGTAGAAGTCGCAGTTTCACCGAACTCAACTTCTTTCTTTTTCCGTTCGGACTGTCTCAAAAACTCTGAGTATAAAGCGCAGATGAGAATTTGGATCAGCGCCGAGTGATTCAACGGCATGACATCCGACGGCAGAAGATCTTGAATGAGCGTAGCCACTTTGGTCAGGTTCATGTCGACGCAATCCCACAGTTGGCTGAAACACGCCAAACTTATCAGCATGGCCTGATACATGCTCGCCCCAGTTTGGATCGCGTTTATCACGGTTTCAGATATCGTCGGTAGCGACGGCTCGATCAGATCCAAAACCGCCTCGTACCACGCCGGTCTGATTTGGTTCCAGACGTGGCGGCGGTCGAAACATTTAGCCCAGTCGGGTTTCCTCGTGATCGAAATGAACAGTACGTCCGAGAAATCGTCGTCGTTTCCTATGCTCAATATGACTGTGGTCGCCGCCATAACTAGGTCGTAGTAATGAGGCTGGGTGAATAAAGGGCTGGAAGTATCGACGTTCCGGCAAGTGCCGTCTTCTGGGCAGAGAAATGCACCGCATGATTCGATTTTCGATGGAGGCCTTCGTATTTCCACCGTCAATTCTTCCAGAGATAAATCCAAGATCAGTTTCACGATTTTACAAGTTTTCATTCCTAAAACCTGCAATTCAACCAGCGGATGAAAAAATCGAATTGCTTTCTACACTGCTGTGAATATTTGTTTGACTGGTATACACTGTGTAATATGAAAAGTTTCCAAAGCTGTAACTTTTTTATTTTTTGGTGGATTTCAAAAAATGAAATAGTAGTAGAAAGAGTTTTTAATGCCCCATAGAATGGCCTGATTAATTTTTTACTTTCGACGGAGAATATTTTTCTGGATTTCTTACTGCTCAAAATTATGATTTTGATGGTATTTTACGAGAATTAGAATGAAAATGTTGAAAGAAAAAGATACTCGTACATTGGAATCGCGAAACCGCAGAGCGGGCCTGCAAAGCCTTCTTGTGATATTTCACTACGGTCACTCTGCGATTTCGCAAATTCAACGTAAGTACGAATGATTGTTTATTTGTAATTTTCATTCTAATCCGTTTCATACCAGATCAAAATCATACTTTTGACCACCAATGGAATCAGAAAAATATTCTCCGTCGATCGAAACAAACAATCATTAATAAAAATAGCGGTAACAATTGGTGAAATTACAATTTTTGTGAAAGAAGAAAATTGATGACGCCATTCTATAGAGCATTGAAAACTCTTTCTACCACTATAATTTCATATTTTGAAATCGGTCAACAAATAAAAAAGTTACAGCTCTTTATATTACACAGTGAATGTATGTATACCTAATAATTTATGGTTTATATCACCGTTTGACGTCTGTAAACTGACACTTTATTTTACTAATAGAAATGAGTAGAATAATGTACTGTTCAATAAATGTCTCGATGTCTCCTTTAGTGTAAAACAGGTTGGAATACTAATTTCCCATGCCAAAAGTCGGCATTTTCTGTGCCATCTTGTCGCATTTCCCGTTAATTTTCGGGTTAATTTATTAAAATTAGCTGTTTTATTTGTAATGTGAATTGGGTGCTTGTGAGTCGTGTTTCAGTAGGGATTTTATTCAACCTTTTTTGGTATGTCTATCGATTTTTTTATGCAACAGCTGAAGGGTCTCCACTTTTTTCTTGACCAGCCGGATTTTGAATTGTTCTAGGGTTTTTCGTGGTTTTTCCAAAGTTTCATCTGAGAAGTGTTGTTTCGTTAGTTCTGGGACACCCTGTATACTCACAGACTCAAACTCCGGAAAAATTTCAGACACACTGCTTTAGGAGACATGTAGAAGAAACCGGAAAAATTCCAACGACTCCAGGGAAACTCCGGGCGATTCCGGGGTAACTTCAGGAAATTCCAAAAGCTTCTAAGGAAACTTTTGGCGACTCCTTGAAAAATTCGAGAGACGAGGAAACTCCGGGGGAGCCCGGGGAAACTCTGGAAGACCCTGGGGAAACTAACGCGACTGTGAGATACTCTGGAAGACTTCGGAAGGCTCTGAGGAAACTCTGGAAAAACTCCTGAGCGATTCAAAAGTCAGCTCATTAAGATAAAAAAAGTGGAAACCTTTAAGCTTATGAATATACTATTGATATATCTCACTTTGAGTAGTAATGCCCAGTTTGGTTGTGGCTGAGCTAACAGGACTATCAGTTCCAACGAAATTGCTATATTCGCGGGCAGATCTGTCATTTTCGTTATATTTTTGGGATAATTTTCGAAAATATGCGGTAACGCAAAAATGACCCAAAGAGCCGGGCCTACGAGTTTCGCTTTGAATATTTGGACGTTCTCTATGCCTTTGCGAAAGACTTTATGCAAAACATCAATGGAAGTTGCTCTCAGAATCAAACAGTTTAATAATTCTTGACATTTAGTGTGGATGTCTCTTAAAATTTTATTCTTGTTACCGAGCACGAGACCTATAAATTCCTCAGCTCTGTCGCATATACTGGGAAGCAGCTGCGCTACACATAAAAGTAGGTTGCTTATGTCCACTATTAGCAATTGACTCCGAGCTTCAGACGGGCAAGCCTGTATGAAGAACCAATTGAGTTGATAATTTCATTCGATGGTTTTCATTTTTTACCTGGGTGTAACGGACTGTTAAAATTGTTAGCGACTCGTTGAGCATGCCCGCAAACACTCTTTGTGCCATTTTGGGGGGAACGGTGTTCCACAAATCTTCTTTAGTGCCTGTAACTTAATATTATCGATTTTTGTCACGTTATGAATATTTTCTAGACCTTGCATGTAAAGCCACCACATTTGTATAACGTACGAGCCTCTTTCAGACTCGCAAAACGGTTTTTCGTTCTCCCAATCCAAAGAGTCTGCGTCTTGGAGAATATACAGAGAAAGTAGGCGACAGTGTAAATCCAAGAGTCTTTCAGCAAGTGCTTCTCCCATCTCTTGGTATTTTTTGTAGCTGTTCTGAAGTGGTTCGATTTGACTACCCTTTACATCGTTGATGATTTGAATGTAGAACCATAAACTATTTTTCAAGAGCGCTGAAGCTCCGATCGTTCCAGTGAGGACCGTTAAATCTGCATGATCCAGAGCCTCCTGGGTTAGAACATGCAAATGTTCTAAAATTAATGGATCCGTTCATAAAATGAAAATTTAATTCGTCGCCAACAATAATTCAAAACCTAATAATTGCTCCGCCGATTTACTGATGAGCGTGACGAATTTAGACGGATCTGAGGTTTTCACGATGCCTGCGCCTCCACCAGGCGAGTCGGCATTTCCTTCCGCATTCGTTGGTTTATGCAAAAACCCAGACTTTTTTCGAAATGCTGCGACATACTCCTCTTCCCACCATAGAACTAGTTTGGTGGCGGCGAATGAGGCGGATCTTGGGAAATCCAAGCGCCCTCCGACCACCCCCGGGCAAATTATCTCTTGCAGAACCGCCTGCTTGCTCTAATAATAATCGATACATTTTATTTTCACCGACGAAAAGAGAGTTTTTCGTCGCAATTTATTTCTGAAAATGTAGGGTAGGTACAGCAGCTTATTGTTACCTTGTAATAGTCCATGTCTCGCTGGATTAAAATAATAACTTTATCCATTAAATTTCCATCTTCCATTACCTCCATAACGACGGCCTTTAGAGTTTTAAAATCGCTTACGTTTTATGTATATTAACAAAATACTCTTTTGGGCTTTCAACGCCGGTTCACTGAAATATCATCGGAACACTAACACTACAAGGATATTATCAATCAAACAGTAGGTTGCCATGGGAACAATTTCTGGTTTACATACAGTACCTGCAGTGTAATGAGGAAACAGGCAACCAAAAATACATGGTGAAAATCATAAAGTTGATAAAGCACTAAAATAAGTTTTTTTTTCTCGGTTTCCTTTAAATGTCAGTAGTAGAGTTGACTCTCGTTTCTCTATTGAGAATGATAAAGTTTGACTTTTCTGACCAGATTCAAGCGCCAGTAAAAAGTACTTTTGCTGCCGCTGGGAGCGTCTGAAGTACTTTTTCGCAATTCAGGGTCTAAAGGATTTCTTTTTTCCCTCTAGAAGAAAAGTAGAATAATGTTCCACTCTATGACAAAAAGCGTATTCATGCGTACTTCCGCTTCCTTAATAGGTCAAACTCATTTATTTTTCACCACCAACAGTTCCAAACATCAACGAAAATTCCGACAAATGGAAAAAATAGTATGAATTATAGTACGCGTATTTTGGGTTCGTAGGGGGAAACTGTGTCTTTTACAATCATTAGTGCTATTTAGAGACTTATTCTTTTATAGATTAATTTTTCAAAGTGCTATTCAGCTTGAAAAACAGAAAACTTTCCGCATTCTGTACTGCGTTTCAGATGGGGGTAGTCTGTGCTTCCAGTTTAATTTTAGTAGATTTGGCCGATCACTAGGCAAACATATTTCCGCACGACCGATTAGTCAAAGGGCCGGTTTTATTTGAACAATCCTGAACAGATCGATGGAGCAGCAGGTACTAAAAATAATGAAGTCCCTCATGTGCATTCGAGATTGTTCTACATCGCTACAGCTCTTTCATGTGGTAAATTCGACCCCACCTCCGCAGCTGATACATTACCACTCATGTGTTCATCTTTTCGATAACGAAAACCGAGTTTGCAACACAACTGGTTGCTTGCTCGGCTGAGTGGGGTGGGTCGGTTCGCAACACGCAACATTATTATACCTATACGTGTGTTTGGAAGAGCATCAGACAGCAGTCCTCTTTCCTCCTTCCTCTCCACTTCACTTATTCTCTAGGATGATGGCTCTGATAACGTCACTCGGCGAATGCAAGCAAAAGCAGCCTCCTCCTCCCTCTCTAATAAGATATTTCAGGGCGACTGAAAGGCAGATGATAACCGTTCCACTATTCTCATTCGTCGCAAACACGCCGCGTGTCTACGATGCAAACGAGTCACCCCCAACGCCGCCAAGACTCGCGAGGGGTTTGGTTGGATTCCTTGTGAGCCAGAAATGAAGGAATGAGTTCTCAGAAAGATATTGCAACCGGCGCATCCACCATTTTTCCGGATCTTCTACCCGCGGGCGAGCAACTGAAAATAATTTCTCTCTGTTATTGAAAGAATTACCAATTGAAACTACGTCTTTAATTTTGCATAAAAAATTGCTGCTTATTTAAATTAGTACACGCGGGCAACAAACTCTGTTGAGTTAAAAATGTTAAAATAAGATGAAATGCTTGATTACGGTGTTAGGGTTTGTTTTTCGCTCGATATAGAATAATTCCAGTTTCGATAGCTATACAAGGTGTCTTAGATCTCGCAAATCAAGACTTTACTGGGGGTTTACAACCATATCCTTATGTACAAACGCGTTATTTGTCTAGACTCGAAACTGAAATAAATGTCTCTGTGTCTGTTTCTGAATATCTGCTTCATTATTAGTTACAATATGAAACAGAAAACGTTTTCATACACACTGTAGTATCCTGAGTTGGAAAAAGATCTCAGGTGAAATTAGGTGCCCCTAGTAACACTGCTAGTGTCAAGATACCTTACTTTGCGCTCCGTAGTGTGTAAGTACATACTTCAAAATTGTAGTTACTTGCTGTTAAAATGGAAATAAAATGGTTTTTAGGAGTTTGTTAGAAAGTAGGTCATTTTAAAATGACTTAAATATGTAAATATAAAAAAAAATTGACTACCCCACGAGTAACATTTAGTCCCTATTTAATCCCTAGATACATCATACAGTCAACCTCGCATTTAACGAACAAGCTAATGACATAAAAAATGGTTCGTTATAACCGAACAAATATGCATTGGTCTAAATAATAGACGTTTTTGACGGGACTTTTCAAATCGTTCGTTATAAACGAGTGTTCGTTATAGACCATACGATCACAGTTTAGATCTATCCACGATCTATCTAAACTGAGCTCTGGCATTTTCGATAAAGGAACGAAAAGACAACTGATGTTTGAAAAGAAAATTATTTGTCTCCTCTATGTAATCATATCAGTATTCACTGAAACAAACGCTATAATCCTATGAGGAACCATTTTATGAACCATTTACACAGAATGAGCTGTATTTATTTTTAATTAATAAATTCAGGAGCGCAATGGGAATTTCAATGATGGCAAGTCCGAGGATGGCCGAAAATTTATTAAAAAGTGAATAAAAAACCGTCTGCTGGCTTCCACTGTTCCTGAAAACTTTATGAGAAAATGTTTCAGGTTTTATTTTTGCATTACATTCTAGCGCCCAGTGGCAACGAGCCTGCTCTAATCATAAAATACTCAATTTTAGACCCTCAGTATGTCCGTCCATATAGGGATAACTCTCAGGATCACTTGTATTATCGTAGGGATGAAAAAAAAACAAAGGATCGCGTCAAGATTTTAAGAACTTTGTACCATATAGGATAGAATCAATAATACGTAATTGTAAGTGATAATTAAATCACAATTACTTGAATGGTTCATTTGTTGGCTGTTATTCCGTGTTCCAAACATATTGATGAATATGCGAAGTAAATGAATCTATGAAAAAGTTTATGAAATACGTTTTAATATTGTTCGGTAAAAAAAGAGTTGTTTAAAAGGTTTTCCAGATAATCTGGCAATAATTTATTATCCTGAAAAAAAGGCCACGGGATTAGTTCGGACGAACAGGTGTAATTTTCAATATTGCGATCTCCGAATCTTCTCACGAACACCGGCGTAGGCATAGAAGAGACGTCTGTTTTTAAGCTGCACCTCGGGGTAAAGTGCTTTCCCCTCGACTAATACCTCGTCGACATTTCGTGTCTACGTATCACGAACACGTTGATCCTTTTCAGCATTTTCGACTTTTTAATATCGCGCTTTCGCTCGCTATACCTACGTACAATTTATATTACACACATGTGTTTTTTCCCAAATGTGAAATTCTCGCTTCGTCTGGGTATTGAAATTTGCAGCGACGATGTGCGAGCTTCGTCGGGATGGAGTAATTTGTTTTCGGGACGAAATTCGTCAAAAGGGTGGGGTGTGTCTGTTGGCGCGCATTTGCGAGATGTTAAGATTAAAAGCGTCATGAAATCAAAAGAAAAGGGAAATGACTGAATCGGAGCGTTTTCAAGGGGATGACATATTGCTGATTCCGATAGAGCCCCCAATATATTGCTCTAATTCACACTCGAGAACTAGCAGCGTGGAAGTAATTTCCTCTTAGGTATTTACTATTTACATAAGAGCCCTCCACCCTCCATTTCTCCTTGACAAAATTTCGCGATAGAAATCTCTAAGTAGCCATATATACATGGACAAATGTTATATTTATGTACATCAGTTGATCCGGCGTGTAAATCCTATTAGGGACGAGATTAAGGATTACTCTTTTTTCAGAGTGAAGTCTCATCCTCGGTTCTCACTTTTACTCAATAGCGACGCGATCGTGCGTAATATTTCCCACACACGTTCATCTCGCTTGTCAAAGACTCATTTTGCGGTAGTTGAGCAGGCGATCCTTCATGGATGTAGACACAATGTGAGATACGTTTATAAATAACCTATTCGGGAATAAGTAAACTTCTGTGGAGGGTGTGATTAGGGTCAAAATTCAGATGACATTTCACATTTCGCAAAGCAATAAGACGTTTCACTGTTTGTACACACTTATGTACGTTACGTTTGGTCTAAATGCCAGTTAGTTTGAATAGAGTCTACTTGTATTAGTTGTAAGTTTGCGAGCTGAATTTGTCGGCGTCAACTTCTAACAAATAGTTCGGCAACTGTTAATCCAGAACTTATGTGGATGGAAAACGGTTTAGCAGTTTGCTGAATATGGCCAATTAAAGATATAATGGGAACTTATTGAATTAGATCCTTGAGCGCGAACAAGACATTTATTAATTTTGGTCACACTATGAAATGAATTTTGGTGTGACTGAAATGCAACCCCTAAGATGGATAAAACATTTTGCTAGTAGAAACTAGAGCGATTAATAGCTTTTTATCAATTTTGCAAATATTTAGGCAGGAAATGTTGCCATAAACATTACGGTTTAGAATGGCGGTAGTGACTCGTGAATGTAAACTTTTATCTGAAAAAGCTGATATCCGGTCCGTCGATATCGAGACCCATGCCCGAGTTTCATAAAGAAAATCGGTTCGGTCTCGCAAATATTTGAAGAGGACTTTATCGAAAAACTTTCCAAGGTAAGACAAGGCTTCTGTCACAGACGGACGGTAAATCCTCGCTATTTATTGGGAAATTCAATACACTTCTACAACAAATATATCTACGTCTGCATATTCCATTATACTTACGACATTTTCGTGTAATTAAATTTAATTCCAGATATGGACTGGCATATACCCATAAGTACTTACTCGCTGTTGTGAATGTATTCGAAATGAAGGAAGATAGAACGACTCGAGGGTTCAAGTTATTTCGCTGTTGCCTATAACGTTTCAACCTATAATATTAAATTTCCTACTTCGGGGTGTATAAGTACAAGTTCCAAACCAAGTTTCCCATTAAAATTTCAGCAAGTTGAACGTGGTTGTTTGTTTTCTAATAAAGTGACGAGCAGTGTTCTTGTCAGAATCGCTTGCAATAAACGGTGCATGAGGTTAGTTAGGTTCGTAAGTACGTATTTTGCTGTTATATTAGGTTTGGGAGCCTGGCACAGGTAATTTTAAAAATGATAAAAATGTTTGTAACCCACCAACAATTTAATTTTGCTCTGCTCATATTCAGAATTCATACAGGTTTATACAAATTTGTACTTGTGCAGTTGCTTATGAAATTTGACTCGACGAATCTGTGAATTTTTGGCATAATTTATACAGATTCCCTTTAATGTTAATTAGGAATTGCCCGAATGCTAATTAATTCATGGCAACATTACAGTGGGTAATACATTCAGTGTTTAGGGGCAACTTAATTAAGACAAAGTTGTCTATTAGGTTTCTGAAGTTGGTATGAAATTAATAGTGGTACCAACATAAATGGGAAGTCCAGCGGCGGCAGCGTCATTATGAACTTTGTAGGACTAATACAATGTTTAAAAACTGTGAAATTACGCAACAACTAGGTGATGAGGTCATCAAAGTTTGAAAAGTTTTTAGCCCAGTTTCAGGAATTTCATTTCATAGGATAAATTTCTGAATGTAACCACTTCATTACCATTAGAAAATATTCGCATTCAAACTCGGGTTCCGAGTATCTCCTCCTGTGAAGTTGTGTAAAGTGCTGGATTACATACGAAATGGAATAGACGTCTCAAATTTGTTCCCCTACCTCACTCGATGTAGGCAGGTGCACCCCTTACAAGGCTGTACCTTTTGCGAAATTAATTTATAAAGAGACTCTGAATGTTCAATGCGAATAATTTATGCGGATTGTAAGATAAATGAGGGTTTCGGTCAGTTTGTGCCACATGCTCAAATATTTAAAATCCTCAGAATTAAATTCGGCGAAGAAATTCCGACCACCATATGAACTTTTCAAGAATTTACCTCGAAGGCGACCTGTCTTGAATTTTTGGTTTTAATTTTACTCTCCAAAAAAACCTAAAGACATCCATTCGTATTAATAAAACTTGCCAAAAACGTTCAAGTAAACAGAGCCCCGTACCTGGTCAAATTGCCTTTATGAATATGAAACACTAAATTTGCATGTTGGGTTAAAAAATTCATTAACGTTTTTCAATCGAGCTGTTTATACTTGGCCGTAATTGAATTTGTCCCCTTTATAAATTCTATATAAAAATCGTTTTCATATCTTTTAAATTGGACGAGACGATATAAATCCTTTCCCTCTTTTCTAATTTTACTTGTGCAGAGGTGGGCGACGAACAGCATCACGTGAAGGGTCGAAATGTTTCTTGAGATCGAATGGAAACCGATATTCGATGTTCATTTCGCGTTATACATGGCAGATTCTCTATTCAAACAGAACTAATTCAGGGAAATGGGATTTCAACCTTGCAGGCGACTGCCCATCAAACTATACAAACATAACCTATCGCGTTCTGTTCGATGCCTACGCTTTACAACCCGTCCGAATATACCGGAATTCAACCCTCCCATACGCGACCAATTAACTCGACCCGAGATCAACTCGACGTTTTCAAAAATGGAAGCATAGAGGGACGGCAAATCAAATTGCCTACACTGACACTACGAACGAGAGCATTCACGGAGCAATGTCACCAAAATTACTATTTTAATTACATCAACCACGACTTTTCCCCCCAGAGTAATCAAATCAATAACCAATATTCATAAATAACTGGAATAAAATCATGTTGTTTTTTCGACCGAGTAACTTCCCTATCGATTTTGGATATCATTTAGGGCAGTTTACGTACAGTTCTGCTGATCTGAATGCGAATTATTTGCTGAATGGAAAAATTAAAACTCAAGTTAGATTGAGCATACCAATGTGCTTGGGTAATTAACGTTGTAAACCTGTATGTAAATATACGCTTAGATTTGATTGAAAAATTCAGCTACTGGGTGCACATTCACGAAATCCTCTTACTTATCATCTCTCTGTACTTTATACTCTACGAACTAAGTAAGTATAGCCGGAATACTTTTCAATATTCCAAAGCGATGATCGGGAATAAACATGAACTGACATTTGTGAACAGCTTACCGAAAAGTTTCCGCTACATAAAAGCCTTAAAGTGATTTCTAACTGAGAGTTTTCGGAAGTGTGTCAGAAGGAATTAGCTTACATTTTATGCCACAAAAATTTCAAAGATATACTGGGCGCGTATAGAGGATAAATTTTGGCGGAGGCGCCGGGATAATTTTAATCCCCATTGCTTAGGATTGCGTTACGTTTATTATTTAGGCAGGTGAGGCCCGCACAAAGGCCTAGTGTTATTAAATAACTGCCCGTTGCAGACATTCGAGATTGACAGTAGAGCACAAGTGATACAGGTATAACGAACAATGGAAATTTAATTTATGCTGCGGTATCAAAATGGGTGCAAAACTTCACCAAGTCTATCCCACCGGGACAGTATAATAATAATATACCCATATTAACGTTAAATTAGTTCGAACTCGATTTTCTATCAAAGAGTTTATCATTCATTACCGTAAAATCACAACTTCATCAAACACACGCACTGTAGATATGTTTCAACCTGTGCGGTGGACGCTTCAAAATAGTATTAAAAAAGCTGTGCGGGGTCTGTCAGGTTCGGAATTAACTTTTCATTTGAAATATCGAGCGGGTGAAAGCCGAATGTATTGTTCGGCTCGTACATAGTTTAATGATACTGCACGAGAACGAATATAGACAGATCCAACTTCATGAAATCGAGTTTTGTTCCACGTGTGATGCGCGAGTTACGTTCGCAATGCGGACGTGAATTATCATTTTGATGCCGAGAAATTCGGAATGTCCGAACGTGGATTTTTTCTTCGTTTGAGCCGCGATTATTATCTCTACTCCGGATGACGCATACCTACATATGGATGAACGGTCGAGGTGCATCGCAAGAACCACCGTCATATTTAATTAACGCAAACATTTGTTTCAGGTCGGGTTTTTATGAAAACGCGGAACGTTATGCGCCGGGAATGCGAGATGGGAGAACTGAAACGACAAATATTTCAATTAAAATGTTTTCTGCCAGAAGTAGGCAGCACGGAGTTTATTCGCCGACTTTATTTTATCCACCTGAGTGTAATTCAGCCGGCGTGTCGACGTCTGCCTTTGCAATCAAATAAATTCGGCGGAAGGGTTATTGTTCTCCTTTGGCATAATTAACGAGCCGCATCATCGCTGCGATATACAGTACATTCCATCTCAAACGAACTAAACGCCAATAGATGATAGGTCAGTGATACCTTAAATTAAAGGTCTATCGATGGACTGTATAAGAAAAAATCACTGATTTATTGCAGAAAATCCTCGAATGAAACGTTAAAATTACTTCACAATGTTCTCTACTCTAATACAATAGCTGTTGTCATGAACGATTGAAGAGTGATTTCGAAGTAGGTGAATTAATCATTATTAAATTATAATTATTGGAATGCATTCTCACCAGTGTTAGTTTCTGCAGAATGAAAATTGTTAATGGAGATCGAAAAAAGTACCTACAAAGCATTCTAACGGATGATTATGAATATTGAGGTCTTTCTTGATGATATGCAGATCATCATTTAAATTTTTCATAGAGGAAGCTATGTTTATCGCTCTGTCTCATCCTGTGGTCTCCTCTGAAAACTACTAGAAATTAAAATAGAGACAGAACTATTATCATTATAGAATCCCTTGATGAAGAATTTAAATGATGTCTCCCTACAAGAGATACTGTCTTCATACGCCAGAAGATTAAGGGTGTTTCTTTCCGTGTCACATTTGTCAGAAAATTTCAAATTTCCCGTAGAATTTTCAAACTTCACGCATGCACACAGTGGTCAGTCTTCAATGTTAACGAGGACATTTTGGAAGTGACAAATGGATGTTTTTCAGCAAATTGTCACAGAATTTCGTTTTCATTAAAGAAAGTTGATTTCACCAGAGTAAAACAGCCGAGGGGGTTATCATTCCATATTTTCCCGTTCCACCATTGCACCATTTCATAGTATTTCACAAGCATTTCATTCCAATTCATGGCATTTCATAAGCATTTCATAGGTATTTCATCAACATTTCATTGACATTTCAGAGCATTTCACAAGAGCCTTCCATAGTATTTCATTTTGTCTTGTCCTAAGCATTTCACAAGTGATAACCCCCTCGTGGGGTGGCCATGTGAAGGTCAGTTTATTATCAAAATGTGTCCCGCTGAAAATAGAAATCAGTTTTTCTTGAAACTAAGTAGACAGTTTATCGGGGGAGCTTTAGTGACGTCCCTTCACCCCTCCCCCCAGAAATTTTTACTGCATCTCATTTTTTCCTATACTTATTCGCTTTGACCTCAAAAATGCCGCCCACGGAAAGTGCCGCCCTGGGCTGACCGCCCCCCCCCCTTTCTACGCCACTGATCGTGGGTGGTTCGTTTGAGACAGAACGCACTGTACACCCGCGAGCTCGGCGCGAACGAGGACGGATTAAGGATAGTCTCGGGCTCGGTCTCAGGAGTAGGCAACACTAGATGAATAATGCCTTAAATCTCTTCTAATTCGAGTCGAGTTCATCGTCAGTGTAACGCGCGGCAGCTGCCGCCGTTTCGGCACCAATTAAGTATGAATCTTTTTTCCCTCGAAGCGGTTTCGACTAATTCTCGCCCCCGTTAATTTCGGGCCTGATTAAGTCAAATGCACTTGCACGTCCGGATTAATCGAGCGACTGTGTGTACGATGTACGATATCGTCGGCTGGCGCGGGGCTTTGACGAATTTCCAGATCAAAAGCTTATGGCGGGGGGTCGATAATACGGCCACCTACCCGGCCGGTGTACGGTGTATGTGGAAATGTCGCCTTTATGCCGGGTTTGAAGTGGCGGGTTCGCCGGGAATGCGAACCTGCCGTTTTTCAGCGCGAGGTGAGAGAGCGTTGATTATGGAACACGGTGGGACGCTGAAGGCCCGAGATATATTCGGATGGTTGCCCCGCCGCCTGCATATAGGTATATCGATTTCCACGTACGGTTGGCCGCCCGTATTCTGTCAACCGGCTTACGGTAAATTAATCATGCTAATTGAACTGGATCACGGTGTTATATGGAAAAAGGGATTATTTATAATCGACCGACCTGGCGAGACACTCCATCGGTTTGCTTTCAGGAATATTTCCACACGGAATTATAACTGGACAATTTATACAGAGTGCCCAAAAATTACATCCCTGCAAAATATACCTAGCATAATATCAAGCAGGTCCTGGTAATTTTTTTAAATTTTTTATGAGTTTTCGTTTTAGGTCTACCGAAGCTGGTAAAGGACACAATGTGATATACAGTATGTCCCCGGATTATGGGGTTAGAAAAAGGAAAAACTTTTTTATTTTTGATTTTACAGATAAAATTACTCTTGACAAAATCGCCTGCATGCTATCGAACCGCTAAAAACTATTTCGTTTTTATCTTAACGGGAACAGTTATCTTTTTATTGAATTTTATTTGAAAATTTTGGACTTGGCTTCGGTTACTGGTATAATACTTCTATTAATTTCGGATGAAAATATTTCCAATAAGTCCAAAATTTTCAAATTAAATTGATTAAAAAAATAACTGTTCCCGTTAAAATACAAACGAAATAGTTTTTAGCGGTTTAAGAGCATGCAGGCAATTTTGTCAAGAGTAAATTTTTCTGTAAAATCAAAAATAAAAAAGTGTTTCCTCTTTGTAACCCCATCCGGGGACATACTGTATACCTAATAGTTGAACGACAGAATAGAGTGGCGCATGCGCAAAGAATTATACACATTTTCGTTCATGGCGCATGCGCGTGTTCAAATTATGCAACCAACATCACATACTTATTTGAGCAAATTGTGACATTTACTTCATTAAAAACCGTATAAAACACCTGAAGAGTGATTTCAGTATAATAACAATTTATTAGACTAGTTAGTCGAATGCATTTTTATCAGTATTCACTCTTGTAGAATAGAAATTGACGATCGAAATTGAAAAAAAGGAGCTACAAATCATTCGCTACAAATATCGAAGGCTTTTTTTGATAAGATGCCCTGAAAAAGTGGAACTAAACTTTATAGGTACTGGAGATTAAGGACGTTCAGATTATTTTTTTGAGGAAAGTTGGGGCAAGAACATTTTGAAAAATGGGAGCAAATGGAACTTCAAAGTTTTTCAGTATAAAAAATTGTCTCAGCAGTGCTTTTTCATTCAATGAAGTTATTTTCAGTCACAGATTTCAGTGGTTATCGACAGTCATACAGCCTTTTTGAAAGATAGATAGTGTGAAATTTGTTTAAAAACTTTTCACGCATGTGCAGTAGAATCGTAGAAAGGATTGTTGTAATTTAGTAATGTGCACATGAATCATTTTAACATTGACAAATGTGGAATGTACCTACATCAGAATTCTTTTGTGACTTTATTTGGTATAAATATTATTTATTAAAGTACAGTTAGCGACATTGCCAAATTGTATCTTTTAGCAACTTTGGAAAGTGCAGAAAAGAGCTCTGAAAATAAAAATATGGCTTCACATTTCAGAGGGGCGTCATTTTAAAGACACTCTGTATACGCGGGGTTCTCGACAAATAGCCGGGACTAATGCCCTTATTACGCTCGACCCGACAAAATTACCAAAGGGTAATCAATTATACATTTTGAACTGAAGTATACACATAAACGCGAATCGATCCTATTTACCTTTGGATTTTGTGCTAAGAAAAGTGGATGCAATGGGATAGTGAAAATTTAAACAGCCGCCAAAGGGCGTGCAATAAAGTTTAGGGCCTGGAGGGAGGCTTGATCTACATTAAGGGTAGAACGCCGGGGTATAACTGTATTAATTTATTAAACAAACAGTTTACAATTTTCCAGGATGAGTTTCATTTAAAACCTCATCTCACGTATTAATTACCCTCACCTGAATCCCCCACAGTGTCTATATCAAAATGAGGTATAACGTAAACATGATCTCCGCATCATAATGTATAATTTTGGTTTTGGGATGTTTCCTATAATATCTGGCGCCGGAGAAGCGAGGTATAGGGGTGATGTGAAAGTTTTCGGTAAATATTACCGGCGACGAAATTGCTTCCCACTAAATTATTCAATAAAATTTGTTTGTTTTTTGATTGGAGGTTGAGCTTTTCCGGTCATGATTCCAGAGAGGACGCATCCCCCGAATCCCGAAATGAGATTTCGAGTTTACCCCGATGCGATGGCGGGTCGGCGAATATACACACGAATTCATATATTTATTAAAATGGGTGACTTCTCGCTTCAGGTCAACCACTTCCCCCTTTCCGGCTAGAAGAACGAGGTAAATAATGAAAAAGAAAAGACGGGAAATGAATCTTCTCGCACAAGTCGTATTGATTAATTCTACTTCTCTTCTATTTTGGGCGCACTAGATTTGGCACTTTTCGTCTATTAGTCTTGATTTGAAACGGCTATTAAGTTGATATGTCATTAATTTCGTCTGAGAGGGAAATAGGGTCAATAATGGAAAAGGGAAATTAGGGGTGAATGGAAACATCCTTTGGAAAAGTTTTAAATTAGTTCGTAATCGTTTGTAGTGGCAAACTAATCTATAGTATTTAGAGACCCCTATACAACATAAAAACACATTTGTGTCCAGTTGGAGAGCGTTGAGGGCAGAGTCAAGTTTTTTTTTCAGTTGCCTGTGCTTCAGTAACACAACAGTCGTTTTGGAATGGGTGTTTTACAATGTTTTTAAATCGTTCTTCACTAAGGGCCGGTTTATCAATGCTCAGTTAATGTTTAACCAGAAATTAAATTCTTGGCTTACCTGCTTTGTTACAAGAATCTGAATCAATGAAGTTTTAGCTTCCAGCCAAAAGGCAACTGAGCATTGATAAACCGACGCTAAGGCAATTGAACTCTTTATTTAAGAAAGGTTATGCTTGCATGTTACAATGTGTTACCAATGTGACTGTTGGTTGTTTTCATTTACCTCAGCCAAAAATTACTAAATTGGGTTCAAGTTTGTATGGTTTAAGGGCCGGTTGTATAAAGAAATTGAACCGGGTTCAAGCTTGAACTTGGTTCAATTTCCGTAGAAGTGATTGTTGTAACAATTGTAACAACGGAAATTGAACCAAGTTCAAGTTTGAACCCGGTTCAACTTCTTTATACAACGCGGCCTAAGTCAACAACTTTCGTGATTTTCATCCGATTTTGTTTTTGGACCTACCTAACTCATTGTATAATAATACAGTTTTCATTAATTTAATGATTGGCACATACCATTTTGTATTCTGAAAGATTCTGAAAAGTACGAAATTCTGTAGCATATTATTAAAGTTCAAATGTGATTGTGTGACTATGTTAGCGTAAGTAAATGCAGTTTAAACTAAATATTTGAAGAACTTTTTTTACACCTTCCTACACTGAATCAGATGTACCTAAGAGAACACATCTAGGAATGGATACTTTTATACACTAATATGTCCACGGATGGGGTTTAAAAGAGAAAAAAAAAATTATTTCTGATTTTACAGAAAAAGTTATTCTTGATAAAATCGCTTGCTTGCTCTCAAACCTCTAAAACCCATTTCATTTCAACATAAACAGTTATTTTTTTATTGAATTTTATTTGAAAATTTTGGACTTTGGAAATATTTTCATCCAAAATTAATAGGAGTACACTAAACTCAATAATTTAAGGGACACCTCGAGTATGTGCGCCGAATGTAGGCAACCAATTATACGCGAAATTTTTGTGCTGCGTAAACTAGCAAGCGAACAAAGCCGCCTAGAAAGGTCCTGACCACTCAAAATTTTATGTCAAAATATCCATTTGAATTTGTGGTCTAAAATGTGTTATTTTCCAAGTATTTTATGAAGAAGACAATATTTTTTTAAGTGATTTAAGTGCTAATAAGTGTACCGAAGGTTGAGGGATCCAAGGAATCCTGTACTGTACAGTGTCTTTACGAATTACGATTATAAAGAAATTTCAGACTTTTTTATGAAAAAGGTACAAACTATTGGCTATGGGTGGCACCAAATTGTGATTTTATGGACATTTAGTGATTTCAAAAAAGGCTATTAGGCCCCGCAGCCACGGCCGTAGCAGAACAAGTTGTGGAAGATTTTTAACACATAAGAAAATATAGATTTTTCGAGAACGAAGTGCTCTTTATTTGTCTGATGTTGTGTAACAAATAAGTAGGAATTCGATTCATATCGCCTTCTTGTCCATGAAGGGCGAATCTCTATGGTCGAATCTAATAGCAGTTTCATGATCTGAAATGATTTTTTCTCGCTTTCCAAAAGACAAGAGTAGTCGGTTTAATTTAAATAATTTGCTTTATTTTAAATAAGAAAATACGATTTCACTTGTGCAACTTTGGTGGGCCGGCTTCGGTCTCGCTGAGATGATAAAAAAGGAAGATAGGACGAAAACATATTTAATTTCTTGGTAATCTCAAACCTCGCAGAGTATACGTATGTTTTTGGATAGCTCAACCTTCGAGGCACTGATTCAACACTCAAATCACTAAAATTTACGCTCTTGTTCATAAATACTTGTGAAATAACACATTTTCGGACACAAATTCAAATAAAGAGATCGATATTTCATTTTGACACTATAATGTATTGTGGTCAGCACATATCTAGGCAACTGTGACAAAGCCCGTTCACGCCAGTACTAAACTTTCGTGTATATTTGGTTGCCTACTTTCGGCGCACATACTCGAGGTGTCCCTTAAATTATTGAGTTTAGTGTACCAGTAAGCGAAACCATAGCGCAGAAGTTGACATCATGAGATGTTGAATCGATATTAATTACCAATTACGATGTGACCCTGCGCCCTACTTATTGTCCAAGATTACATGAAAATATAAAATAAAATGAGAAAAAACCCATATCCATAGATGAACCCCTCTCCAAATTTCATATTCAAACAATGCTGACACTCTGACAGTGACTGTTACAAAGTTTCGCACTCGTTTCGCACCATGGTTTCGCTTACTGGTACTTCTATTAATTTTGGATGAAAATATTTCCAAGTCCAAAATTTTCAAATAAAATTCAATCAAAAAATAACTGTTCATGTTAAAATGAAAACGAAATGGGTTTTAGAGGTTTGAGAGCAAGCAGGCGATTTTATCAAGAATAATTTTTTCTGTAAAATCAGAAATAAAAATATTTTTCCTCTTTTAAACCCCATCCGTGGACATACTGTATGTATGTAGACATCATGTTAACACATTTTCAAAGTCATCTCATCAAAAAGCGATTCCATTACCATGATTGACTCCAGCTATACTGTTGCGGCGTGTATGTACGAGCATCGACATTAATACCATTAACACCACCATATTCAATAAGTTTTCCTTCTAAAGTTTCCCGACTGGGGTTTGGACGTTCGCTTCATGGAGATGGCGCTGTTTTGTGAGCTGATGTTTCCGGTTTTTCGGAATATTCCGTAATTGCGCAACATTAAAATGTGATACATCATTCACGCCCCTGTGAATTTGCGGTAAAATGAGTTTAAAATGTTCGGGGAGGGAAATGTACGCGCGTCCTCGAAGTGTTATTTTACCGTGCCGACGCCGCCGCCAAGGCAGTGATGGATAAAATATTATTCCGTTTCAATACCATCTCATATTTCACGTCAGTTGTACCACATGCAGAGATGGGTACACTAACAAATGAATATTCTCCCAGCAGCATTTCAGAAAACACAAAAGTGATAAATGGCGCGGAGAAACCGATACAAGTACGGTACGCGCGTATAAGAAAATCCATAACTCATTTTCGCCATACGTCGACGGCTCCGGTTCTCCGGTTAATGCTAATGAAAATTAATTCAGATGTTGGAGTGCTAATAATTCCGGTACCGAAAAACCGGGGACGGTTATATTAAACGGAACGTTCGAGTTTATCTGTCCGCAGTCCCGCAAACAATGCAATAAATCTCATTTCCCGTTTAGACATTAATAATAATGTTTATAGGCGAGACCCCCTTTTGCTTCCAAATAACCATCACTGTGCATATACACCACAGGCTATTTATTTCCACAATAGACACGCCACCTATTCGACAGACGAAGTGAATATTAATTAGTTTTCTCTATCAGTTCGGATAATAATCTAGTTATGACTATCCTATCGTCTATTTACGATTGAAATTGACTCTAAATATTCTGCATTTTTCAGACAACCTAAAAGTGAGTGTAGTGGAGTAGTGCATCCATCGAATGATCAGAATAACCGTCAACATTATTTATTCAGGTAGGTTACAGGTGAATGTGTTTCAAATTAGATTAATCCGCGGTTTATAATGTCTCTGTAAATTGTTACCGCAAATAATTGCAACATTGTGAACAATATCCGTGCCACAGCCCACGTACATACATCGGTAGTCATTATTCTACAAGTTTATTACGATATAAAATTATGACACAGATGCTAACATTAACGTTAACTAACTGCATTATATCGCAAATCGAGATCTATCTAGGCATATCTTTTATTGTTATTACCATAAACTGCAACTGATGGCCACAATCTCGCTCAAAACATACGAATATGTGATATGTATTGCAAACTCTTCTACCAAGCATAGGTACCTGAATACTTACTCTTATTTAGAAAAAGATGGTCGCGAAAGCCTGAAATCCAAGATTGAATATAAACTTGCATGATAAGTATGTTTTCAAATATCGTTGTCGGTAATCGATGGTAACTAGGAGTTCAGGTAAATCGCTCGAGGAAATGTAATTGAAACCCACTTGCTAGTTGAAGGTGTATAGAGTCTTGAACGTCCACACGAGGGCAGAAAGCGAACTTGTTATGATCTGAAGTTCCTCGCGTAGGTAATTCCTCAGTTATGAGAAAATGTTCCTGAGCACTACTCTAGTTCTCTAACAGAAGTTCTGAAGTGAGGACTTTCTATTTACATGGAGCGAGCAGTGACCAACTATAACTCAGGATGTAACATTACACATCAGATTCGAGAATGCAAAGAGCGTCTCTCGCACCAAATTCACATTCATTTATTTGACTAATATCAAGTGAAACTTTGAGCACAGAGAATTCAACTCAATGTCTTAAGTAAATTGTACTCAGTAGATTCATCCAATGATCGATCCAATAGTCTCTACTTGAATAACTTGATTGGAAATTGAAGGTTTTTCATCTTACTTGATTCAGAACTGTATGATCATTAAATAGCGCTCAATATTGATGACCACTGGGTTGCATAGCTTAAAGCTGTTTCTTGTGAATTAGTTCATATGATTCCTTCAATAATAGCTAGCAACAAAGTTACTTATGTTCAAATTGAATTGGACGTAGTAGGTCTCAAGTGTTTTTGGGAATTGCCAACAAACGGGAAAAAAATTCAATTTATTTAATGACATCTAGCAAATGCAATGCGGATATCTGTGGAAATGAAAACTACATAACCTTTTACTCACGTGAATGATTCAACTATCACTTATACCTTAACTGTGGTGATACAGAATTAACCTCAATGATAAATTAATAATAATATTTAATTAAATTTATTTTTAGATTTTTGTTTACTCACTTTCAAAATGCCTTCACTGAAGGTGAATTTTTGCCGTGTGCTTATGCCGGAAATAACTAATATATTTCCCTATTTAATTTAATTGGGTCGTACGAAATCTTTGTGGAATATTCCCGGTCGGGTTGCATGGCTTATGCGCGGCTTGTTACGTATCTATAGGGCTTTCCGCTCATACAGCGTCCGCCAATAGTGCGGTAAATGAGAATTGCGCCTTTACCTTTAAAGTTATGAAAAAAATTTCTTAATGAAAAATGTTTATACAAGGATAGTCTACAACCCTAAAATATTGGCCACTCTACAGAGTGTCTTCTTAAGCCTGGACGACACTCAACTTTTGAATTTCAAATGGAACGTACTATTTTTTGTTCGATTTTCGCATTCAACTGCTTAAAATAAGGTCACTTTATCGAAGGTCTTTATCGGTTAAAATGAAGAGATTTCGAGATAATCACTGTTTTCTCCAAAAAATATCCACCGATTTTAGTTGAGATATTTCCAAAACTAAACGAGCTGGCGCGGAACTTTCTAATCATTTATTGTAGAGGGTGAATGTAGCTTCATTTTGATATACGCGAAAGTTGAATAATCTACCAAATTCTATTCGAAATGTTCGAATCAAATTCACGTTTAGAAAACCTGCGATATTTTGATTATTTCAAATAGCACCAATATGATTTTTCTACATCAAAAGACGCCAAATTGATTGCTCTTTCAAATTTGTCTGATGTTTGTTTTGGAGAAAATGATCCGTTAAAGAGTTATTGCGGGAAATACTAATTCTGGAAGGAGTACATTGTTGAGGAGACTGGTATGTCATGGTTTGACGGCAATAACAATCAACAATCAAGTAGTTTTGCATTATTATTTTGAGTAGACTGGTACCGATTATTACTAGAAGTATTGTTATCGCCGTAAAATCATGACATACCAGTCTCCTCAACAATGTATTCCTTCCAGAATTAGGATTTCCCGCAATAACTTTTTAACGGATCATTTTCTCCAAAATAAACATCGGACAAATTTGAAAGAGCAATTAATTTGGCGTCTTTTGATGTAGAAAAATTATATTGGTGCCATTTGAAATAATCAAAATATCGCAGGTTTTCTAAACGTGAATTTGATTCAAACATTTCGAATAGAATTTGGTAGATTATTCAACTTTCGCGTATATCAAAATGAAGCTACATTCACCCTCTACAATAAATGATGGAAAAGTTCCGCGCCAGCTCTTTTCGTTTTGGAAATATTTCAACTAAAATCGTAGGGTGTTTTTTGCGATTATTTAGGAAAAACAGTAAATATCTCGAAATCTCTCCATTTTAACCGATAAAGACCTTTGATAAAGTGACCTTATTTTAAGTCGTTGAATACGAAAATCGAACAAAAAATAGTAGGTTCCATTTGAAATTCAAAAGTTGAGTGCCGTACAGGCTTATGAGGACACTCTGTAGAGTGGCCCATATTTTAGGGTTGTAGACTATCCTCGTATAAACATTTTTCATGGAGACATTTTTTTCATAACTCTAAAGGTAAAGGCGTAATTCTCATTTACCGCACTATTGGCGGACGCTGTATAAGCACAATATTAGTGTAATTTCAAAATAAGTCCACAAAATCCCCATCATTTCGGCACATTACCGTTTACGACTTCAATTAAGGCAACCGCAGCAGGAATTTAACTAAATTTAAATTTAAGGTTTATTAAAAATTATCCGGTATTTGGCGGCTTAGTGGTTGACATTTTCCCTAAAGGGCGGCATAATTGAACGGAATCGTGTATCGATTCAACTACCCCGTAAATGAATTCAATGCGTACTACACTGTTATACAGGAACAAATTCATTCAGACAGGACACAAATCAGTCTTTAGAGATTTTATCGATCTGCTTTGGGAGGTGAACGTGACCAAGCACTAAAAATCAAAGAAATCGTAATTTTCAGAAAAGTATTGAGCAAACATTTCAACCGTACATGTTACGAATGTACTTTGATTCGAATATTATAATATTTGGTGACTGGCTTATTTAAGAGTCCGTCACTGTTGCAATTCAACGTTCAGTATTAAACTAATAACCGATATTAATACTAGTAGACTAATTTAAATATTAGGTATATTGCAAAGCTTATACAGTATTGCCGTATCACTGCAGAAGACTGTTTTTTTCGCTAACTGCTATAATCAAATGAACAAAAAAATTAATGAGCCATTCGAAAATTCAGTGGATAAAATACAATATCATTTCTTATTTATATAGCCGTGTATAATGGTCCGAATATCGCCCTAATTGGCTACCCTCGCAAATGCAAAATCCTCTGATTGTTGAAAGCGTTTTTATTGTTTACCTAACAAGCGCACAGAGCCCGGAGTTTTATTTTTTACGTTTCGGGGTTCTGAATGCAATGTCGAATTCGCCCTTGAGATATGAGAGGGCAGAATTGAAAATCGTTCTTTTTTGGTGATCAGGTTGCCATCAGGTTGCTGTCGCTTTTCGTATAACTGTGTCACATTCTATGACACTATACTGTGAGCTGTAAGCATGATGCTGAACTCACCTTGTTCATATGCTGCAGAATATTCGATAATTCCCCGTGATCGGTTTTAAAATATTTCATTGTTCGCTGATTGTTGACTCGAAATCGTGCTGAAAATGATTCGGGGGAAACGGGTTCAACGAAATGCATTTATATGTATGTAGTTGGGAATTACCATACGCTAGGAACACATTATTCGGATGGAATTTAGTCGATATAATTCCACAATACAGTCGGGCATTAGCAGTGTGTTGTATATGAAGGGTGGGGTGGCTGACGGGGGATAGTCTCATGGTAAGTACTCGCGTACCTGATGCTATCAGCTGTATAGTTGTGCTGCTATTTTATTAATACTTATTAACTTTATGGTCAAACTGGGATTAGTCTTGAACTGAAATTCGGAAACACAAAAAGCCTTTCATTTCATTTTAACTTTTTAAAGTATATAACTTAGTTACGCAAACCGAAAATTCTTTTGGGTTTATCCTAATTCACTTGAATGCGGGTGAATTAATGGACTACACAAACAGATTAACCTTTACTGAAATTACTGACCAGTTTATTTATGTATGCGAGGTTTTCAAATTCAATTAATTTCATTTGAATTTGTTCTCGTAGTTGAACGAAAGAATATTGAAATTTAAATTTGTAGGTATCTATACAAATTGTTTAATTTCGAAGAGTTAATATTCTTTTGAGCGTTTAAGATTTCCACTTTTCTTCCATGACCCGGCAGAAAATTGTTTCCTTTTCTTATTATTTCGAATTTTAATCCTTCACCCATACTCTAATTTTATTGTATAGGATTAAATAAGAATATGATGAAATCACCAGATTCATTATGAAACAGTATTTGTATTTGCCTTTTACCTAAAATATGTATGGTATTAATACAATGGTTTTGGTGAAAATTTTCCCAGTATTCACGCCATCCAGAATTGAAGATGATCAAACATTCATTCACGGGCAACCGCTCGCGCAATACTGCAGCTCCCTAAAAAAGACTGAATTTAACATTTGGTTACTAAGCATACGAAGACATGGAAACGAAGAAGATTATCCAATAGCAGAAGATTATAAAACAAAAGATTTCAGAAACACAAGCAGTCCAGTCCAGGAGTCAATCCATAAACGAAGGGGTAAAATCAAGTCTTTACAAAGAAAGAAGTCCGAAACAAGAAGCGAAAAGAAGAACGAAAGTTCAGAAGGTGCCCTCATTCAACGAGAATTGATGGAGAGGAACCAATCTTGAGTCGGCCGATCATTGCAACAACCCCGTTTTTCGCCCCCCATATGTCTCGAAACGGAATACAGCCAAAATGGTGACTAAAGGAGGAGGGTAGCTGAAGGCGTTTCCTACGTGGGGATAGGAAGTGTTGTCGATGTAGCAGAGATAAGAAGTTTTGAATTGTGAAGTTGTGAAGTTGTGAGACTCTTCTTCACAGGGTCTTTGCAGAAGACTGTGGTTTGGATCGAAATGGACCAAGTTGCTGATAAGCTCGAAAAAGAGGACTTTCGAACGAATTGAAGGACAGGACTTAAGGAGCAGAGAACTTGAGAAAAAAAATTTAGAACGAACTCAAGAACGTATACAAAATACTACCCTTATTTCACTTCAAACAGGGGAGCCGATCACACTTTTGACACCAAATGTGAGGTCGCCAAATTGCTTTGTTGTGGTTGAG
Source organism: Salpingus planirostris (assembly GCA_949788335.1). NCBI lineage: Eukaryota > Metazoa > Arthropoda > Insecta > Coleoptera > Salpingidae > Salpingus > Salpingus planirostris. The sequence goes on along the minus strand of OX460917.1, from coordinate 7,862,897 downwards.
CTCTACCCACAGATGGATACTTGGACTTCTGTATCGAGGCTAAAGCAGTTTACTTAAATCATAAAATCATAAACGGCATGCTCCAGAAATGGTGCAAAAACTGTCTGAAAATTGTCCTAAGACCGTCCATACCTAATCGTCCAGAAATGGTCAAAAACGGTACGAAAAACGTCCATAAATCGTACATAAACGGCCTTAGAATCGTCTATAATGGTCTGATAATCTATCATGATCCTCCGTAATGGTCCAGAAGTGGTCCAGAAATGGTCCATAAATGATCCAAATATCATCCAGTTAACGTCCAGAGATGGTTCATAGTCCTATTTTTGCCGTCATTTATGCACGTCTATAGACCGTCCAGTGGACCATAACTGCAGGACACACCCAGACAATTTTATGAACAGCCCTGGACGTCCATTTGAAGTCCTAAGGACAAGGGTGTGCTACTTGGGAAATGAATGAAGATATGATTGATGTTATCTAAAAATCAACTTTCAACGAAGATAATGACGCAAACGAGGAGGGGGTTATCACTTCATATTTTCTCGTCCCACCATTGCACCATTTCATAGTATTTCACAAGTATTTCATGCCATTTCAAGGCATTTCATAACCATTTCATTCCATTTCGTAGCATTTCATAAGCATTTCATAGCATTTCATAGCATTTCATAGGCATTTCATAGACATTTCAGAGCATTTCACAGTAGGATTTCATAGTATTTCATTTCGTCTTGTCCCAAGCATTTCAAAATGGGTGATCAGATGAGTAGAGTAAACTTGACAAAACTAAATCTTCCAACACAATAAGGGAGGAGAATAATTATCTTGACAGGAGAAAACAGACAAGTCTAAGAGCAGGTCGAATTAGGTGTTCACGGAAAAACAAGTCCCACAGAAGTGCTAGTTTGTTAAACACTTCGACGACCAAATGCGATACATGTATCGCGGAGATAATCGGGTCGAAAAATGAAATCGTGGTGAGATCCCTCTGTCGAAATTAATTGGGTGTGATGTAATGAAATGATTCGGTGGTTGTTTAGCGCCTCCAGGGTCCAACGCGAACATCCTCTATGACGATTCCCGTTCCGAGTCCCGACGTCCACGTGCCGTCGGCGCCGCCACCGGGGACGGCGCGACCCCCGTAAATTTCGTTTCCACATAACGTTATGTAAGTACGCACAGACCGAACAGTTTCGTTCACCGCAACCCGGTCGAATTCGGCAACGGTGTAACCGTGTATCGCGTATCGGCAAACCGAACACCGTAACTCTTCCATTCATCCGGTTTTCTGAACAAACGGAGCCCGCCATTCCGGGCGAAAGACCGCATACAGCGTGCACGCACAAACGCCAAATGAAACGCTCTCATAATGGGAATCGAGGAGCGCGACAACCGATCTGATTGCGGGGCCATTATGGCCGTTCTGCCGCGGGAGAGCGCAGGAAACGCGCCGGCGGTGGCTGTGCCATAATCGGCGGTAGGTGGATGGGCTCTTCCTACGGACACACAAAGTGCTCGTATCGGCGGCGGAAGGGAGGGCGGTCGGGACGCCCCGTCCCCGTAGGACAATGCGTCCCGGTGGAACATGTTCGGGTCAGCAGTATAGAAAACGGCGCTGTTGTGCCATAACTTTTAATTAACCTCGCCCATGGCATAACACGTCTGCCGGCCTGCTGTTTACGGCGCGAGACGCCCGTGATATGTGGGCTTCCGGTCCCTCCGGAATATAATGGCGCCGGAATTGCTTGCATTCCCGCTCCCATCGGCTCATTCGAGCCCGACTCCGATTCCTAATTATTTACCAACTGCTCCAGACCCGACGAAATAATCATAAAAAATATCGAGTCGGAATTAATGGTTTGGTTGGCTCTGTGGATCGACTATTAGGATACATTTACCCGGCGCATCCACCAATTGTCTACGGACACCGTGTCCTATTTTCCAATATTTTGCCCGATGACTCCTCCATTCAAATGACAAATAAAGTCCTCATGAACGTATATTATTATACATCCCGTTAAGATGATTTTGATTTATTATCTCCTTACAGATGAAGAATAGTATATTTAAGTACTCTAATGGTGAATGACACTGTTTTGTCGCACGAGTCCAAAATTGTAGAGAACAATGCGGAAATGTCTCACCATATTTAAGTGTTGTATCCTAGTTTTTCTATTTGCCCGAATGGGGTCGTCCACAGCGGCGGGGATAGCGAAACTAACTATCTTGGGTCTTAGAGAAGGACTTACTGATCACATGAACGAATTTCGTTGAGAAGTTCATCAATTATTAGCGGAGATAGTGACGACATTAAAAAATACTTGTGACGTCATCGTTCCCTCTAAAATTTCGAATGGGGTCGTCCACAGCGAAACTAACTATTTGGGGTCTTAGGCCCAGTATTTCCACCTATAGTTAACCTCCAGATTAGCTAACTGTAACTTTGAATGTGAGCCTTTATCATTCATTTTGACCAGAATTGTCACAGTCTAAGGTTACAGTTAGCTAACAGGAGGTTAATCATAGGTGGAAATACTGGGACTAGTAGGACTCATGCAGTGATCATATAAACGAATTTGATTTAGAATTTCATCATTCATTAGCGGAGATAATAACGATATCAAAAAATACTTGTGACGTCATCAATTTCGAATTTAGCGTCTCAAGGGCGCCAGGGCCTCAAAAAAAAATATGAACAACTAACCGAATACTGAACTTTCAGAAAATGCTTTAAAAAAAGTCGTGGAAGACCCCATTATCATCAATTTTGTTCAATTTTGCGCATTATGGTCGATTTAAGAACTTTACTGTGGATGGTTACCAAGTCCAAAATATTTATCTTAAACAGCGTTTATCTGTTGTCTAGTTTCAAAAATTAGCTTTCGCGCTATTTTCAACTGAAAATGGACAGTGAATTGCACTAGAACCGACTGAAAATAATTTCATTTACAACGCGATTGTACATACAGAGACATCAAAAAAATCCTTCATAAAGGGAGGCTATGATAATCGTTCTGTCTCATCTGAAAACTGCTAAAAGGATAGAGAGAGAATGAGAGTCATGGCCTCCCTTTATGAAGGATTTTTTTTATGTCTCCGTATAAAGTTGACTTTTCGATTGTCATTTGTGATTTCGAAATAACGTTTTTTATCGCACTCAGTGCGGTAAAGTGGCATTGACATTCTTTTTCGCACTCAAAATATCGAAATACCGACTTTACTGCGGAAATCCCAAAATCCATCATGAATGTAGATATGTATGTACAACATTTTTGGGAAATCATCAAAAATTCAGAAACATGCTTTTTCGAATCTTGAATTAATTAAGAACACTCACCAAAGACAGCAGAGTATTAGCTAAACTCAAGCCAAAACTGATTCCACCTAGTCAAAGATTTCAAATGACAAGAAAACGACTTGGTCTCTGTGAAAATGATTGGTGGAGCGTTGTCGGAGCGGAAAGTTTTCATTGGTCACAAAAATTTGAGGGCTCGTTGCCATTGGTCGACAGACCAAACTTTCGACACTAATGGAATAATGGAATAATGGAAAACATAGAAACTATTGTTTTTTTGATATGATTGGAAAAAATTTTTTCAAATCAAACATTTTACATATCGGAACTGCAGACATGTTGCATAATTGATAAGTTGCAAGAACATGTTTCCACATGAAACATTCTGTATAGCGAGTGAACGAAGCAATTTTGGATAGAGGGTTGTCCACTTATTTACGGGACATCTTGTACAGGGCTTTCATTAATTCCAGGTCCCCACGTGACCATTAGTTAGGCAACTTGTTATACATACAAGGTGATTCAAAAAAACGTAGCCCTGCTTCAGGTGCAGGTTCTCCACTCAAAATGAAGACTTTTTGTCCAAAAAGTGTTAGGTCGAAAGTGTCTGTACGCAAAGTTACAGAGCCTCAAAGTTGAGTAGTTCAAAAGATTTTTTGGTCAATGTTCAGAAACTATCGAATATTTTTTAACGCGATTTTCCAGGAAGTCAGCGCTATTGAGGTGTCACATTGTGACATAATTCATATTCCCGGGGGCGAAGTGCCAGTCCCTCTTTACGAGGACCCGTGAGACATTTTCCATTAGAAGTTTTTCACCCTCTGAAAATTTGGTAATTCAATTAGTGATTTAGATTCAAGAATCAATTCTCTCGAAGGAAGGGCCACTTAGTTGAAGTCGCTAAGATGAACCGTTCACGAGTTATAGGCGATTTTATCGATGACTTCGGCGACCAAAAACTGGAAAGTTTTTGAAATTTCATAGTTGGCGATGAAGTTCAGTAGTTAATATGTGCCGTCAAAGTGACAGTTTTCTTTGTCAGAATATACAGTGAAAGCAAATTAGGTGGAAAGTCCTCAAAAAAAAGAATTGTTCTCCCAGAAAAAGTACAAGATGAGACTCTTGAAGTGACAATAGTGTTTATGGTGTTTATTAATTTAATTATGAAGCATAACATACATGTAACAGTAAGAGATACAAATAAAAATAATCGTTTCATGAGACATCGTTTTCGAAAACTTCTCTACAAGACGCATGTTTACTGCAATGAAGAAATGGGTAATGTGCACCGTTGTGCGCGTCATGTATGAGGTAGACTTTGAGGATTTTGTGCTGAAGTGGTCAGAATTTCCAAGCTTCATCTCCGTCCGATTTTTTCGGTAAAATTTTGCCTCTGATATCTTGAAAAATTTGAAAGGCACATCCAATTATTCGAAAATTGTTTTATTCACTGCCGAAGGTGGATTTGCCAGACCTGGTATTCTTAACCTGCATAATTCATTCGCATTTTCATGATGATAAAAATCTTCACGTTTATTTGTGGAAACAAAACATCGGCAACAATTTTCTGGAATCGTATGGATGGGAACAGCTGGAAAGTACTCATTCTGAACTTTTTCTAGAAGAATTATCACTTTTTAAAGGATTTTTCACTTAACTTGATATGCGGAATTTTCTTGACACTTCACTTTGACGGGACATATCAACTACTGAACTTCATCGCCTACTATGAAATTTGGAAAAATTTACAATTTTTGGTCGCGAAAGTCATCGATAAAATCGCCTATAACTCGTGAACAGTTCATCTTAGCGACTTCAACCAAGTGGCCCTTTTTTCGAGAGAATTGATTCTCAAATTCAAATCACCAATTGAAATACCAAATTTTCAGCGGGTGAAAAACTTCTAATGGAAAATGTCACACGGCCCCCGTAAAAAGGCACTGGCACTTCGCCCCCGGGAAATGAATTATGTCACAATGTGACACCTCAATAGCGCTAGCTTCGTGGAAAATCGCGATTAAAAATATTCGATAGTTTCTGAACATTGACCAAAAAATCGTTTGAACTACTCAAATTTGAGGCTCTGTAACTTTGCGTACAGACACTTTCGACCTAACACTTTTTGGGCAAAAAGTCTTCATTTTGAGTGGAGAACCTGCACCTGAAGCAGGGCTACGTTTTTCTGAATCACCTTGTATTTAGGGATATGGGTAGTTTTTGGGTTGCTTTTAGTAATATTTGTGTCAAAGTCACCAGTGGCGTCATTTTTCGAATATTTCGATAATTTGTCAGTGTCAGTCAGACGGAAGATGTTGAGTGGTTTAGGTCTCGTACCATTGAAGAACTGCAGCAACACTTGATTGCTCAAAACCACCAGTGTTCTTCAGTTTTAATGGTTTGATTTGGCTGTTTCCGATTTTATTTGTCAGAGGAATTTATTAAAACATTATGGTTCACGGAATCTGCTTGTTACGCCAATGATGTAAGTTGGGTTGCGTACTTTTGATAGGTCACGTGGGGACCGGACTTAAATGAAAACCCTGTATGAATATCAGCCCTATGCACTTGAAATGGCAACAAAATCATCAACGTAATTAGCCTTGTGATGATCCGTAAAATGAGGAAATTAAGGACATGGAAAGCATCTCGACCAGCTTGACAGACTGTACCGCAGTAATTAAAGTGTACCATCAATACCGACGTTCTAAAATGACCTAAAATGGGGGAAAATGTTAAATACAAAATTGAGTCGACTCGAGTATGCACTTGAAATTTATTTTTAGATCGTATCAAAATTGTTCGGTGAGGAAATTGACTTTAATTGAAACACACGAACAAGCTTTTAGCAACATTTGCCTTGTATTGAGCGGCCATTCGATATCATCTTCATTGTGACCAAACCACAAATGATGTTTATAACTCAATTATTTATAAATCACGAGGGATACGTAATATGCATAGCCAGGAGTAGAGTAAGTCAATTAATGAAGGGGATGTCGTAGACGAACACAAAACAAGCAGTTAAAGTATATCATATCCAGCCTGCGTAACTTACTAATAATATTATTTATTATTTCCAACCTCAGCTTGGAAAAATTTAATATTTTTGCCATAAATCTCGAGAGGACGGGCAATTCGTAATGAAATTACGTTAGATAGGTAGACGGTTTTAATTTAAAATTTGAAAGAATAACGACCAGTTATGCAAAAACCCTTCATAAGCGCTATAACTCGTGTAAATTAAATTGATTTGTTTCGCATTTTGCCAACTGTTATACGTGAGTATAATTACATAGGTAAGCTTGGAAGTTACACGGCGAACGTAAACGATTCACCTGGGTCTCCACATAAACCAGAGATTTTCAACGATAATTTATGACCGTAATATAAATTGTCTACTAGAGGATTTTACGATTGCGAAAAATCGATAGATTGTTTCCTTCGCATATTACAAGACGTAGGTATACGGGACACCCAGTAGTTAATCTAATTAAGGGACATGACTTTCCTCTCAACTCTATTAGCTGCGTGGTCGAAACATTTCATTGTAGTTTGTCGGAACTTTTGTCCGATTGTTCTCAGCCAATGTGCATTTGCGATTTAATTGAACAAATTGGAATTCCAGCAGATTTCGCACTTTCTCATCGTCAATAGATAACTATAACTATACGTCACTTCATATGCAATGGCATGTTGATGTTGATGTTGTTCGTTTGATGGAATTTGAAAGAAGTAGAAATGTAGAAACCACATTCAAAAAATGTACCAGAACCTAACTGGTGTTTGAGATAGTTCAGAAAGACATAAATGCGTTCGTATTTCATTATCATTTACTTTATAGAATCGATCTTAAGAAAACCTAGTTTCAGGAACCGCATACTTAATGTCTATTTGAATTTCATTTCTTAAACCGACCTCCGGATAATCAACCCTTGAAGTTTTTCGCAGTACTTACAGAATACCCTGTATACATATACAAAAATGTAATCGCCAATACAGAATTGCTTTCATTACGTACATACTTGTTTCATAAATATCGCTGTTGGACATACATGAACGTGATGCATTGTGATCTAGAAATTAACAGGTGACTAATAAATAGTAACTCAAGTTCGATGAACAAAGTTGTTGCTGATTTTTTTATGCCTGTGTAATCATAATACAGAGCAGTTTATGAGTGGTTGATAGCAGCTATATGGAAGGATTTGGAAACGCACTGGAAAATTCTTGAGTTTAATGTGTTGAGTGGTAAGAAATGAAATTTCCATTTTCGCCCAAAAGTTTGTCGTGGCTTTATTCTTGATGCTAAGACGACAAAGTCGCGCAAAGCGGACGAATGAGGTATGGCAGCCATAATAATCTGACAAAATGAGGGTGTAAATAATTTAATAAATAGGTGAGATTATATCGCTGCGGCTGGGTCGGGATCCGCATCTCATGAAACATTCAGGCGTTTATTATCGCGGCCCACCATACACCATATACCAACCTCCATAAGCACTTAGTTGTATGTGTATACCTATAACACGAAGCAAATATGTACATTTGCGAGTGATCAATTTCGTTATCACGATTTCGAAAAAGGAACAATAAATAATCTGATCTTTGAACTTATCCAGCATAGTTAATAATTTTCTCCTGAAACTGTTCACCTTTCGTATACGGAGACATTATTTGAATTCATAAAGGGAGGCTATGTATAAGTCGTTCTGTATCTTTCTAGTAATTTTCAGATGAGACAGAATTATGTCCGTAGCCTCCCCCTATGAAGAATTTAAATGATGTCTCTGTAATTTATAAATTTACTTACAGACACTTTAGATCGTATTTTCTGCTGGAAATTGAGGCAAAACGGTAATAATAACAATAATCAGTATTTATTTATATCTAATCTACAGGAAAGTTTTCATAATGTCGATACTAGTTGATTTCAACACGTCGTTCAGGATTTTTACACTTGATTTTCAAGTCTCTTATAAATTCGCCTGGCTTCTGGAATATTTAGTTTTTCGCTAGTAAGCGTCTGAAAATTGAATAATTTTTATAAATGATCAGTTTTACCAAGTAGGTCAAATATTGTAGGCCTACCATTATCATTTCAGTATCGGAAAATTTATAACTTCGCTTCCCAGTGTTCCCGTTTTCGGCTGTAGAGGTAACTGTGGCGGCGCCACCTCGGTCGCCTCCAGGTGGCGCCAACAGCACGGCGGAACAGGAAGGAAGCCATGGACTCGAGAGTGGCACTTTTCCCGACCGAGAGTACGCACGTACCTTCGCGTGCTCTTGTAAAATTGTAATCGTATTACGTTATCTATATTGTGCTCTGTGATATTAGTGTAATAAATGTAAGCCCGTCACACCGGAGTTTTGAATCTCGTTATTTCATCCTGCCATCGATCGAACAACTTAGGACTCGATCAATAAAAGTCCTATAACTGGTGACCCCGACGTGATCAAGATGGCGCCTCCCGCAGGCGACAACCAGAACGAATTCATCGACCCGACTACCGGATTGCTGACGGCGGAAGCGCAACGGATTCTCCAACAGGAGCGGGAGAGAACGAACGGCGAACCCGGTGCATCCTTGGGAGAGCGGAACAACGCGGTGGAAGAAATTAAGCATCTGAAGCTGCCTCCATTTTGGAAGATCAACCCCGTACTATGGTTTGCGCAGGTCGACGCCTTTTTCCACACGAACAAGGTACGTGCCGATAACACCAAGTACTTCACGGTGATTTCAACTCTTGACTGCACCGTCTTGCAACAAGTTTCCGATGTGATCGAGCGACCCCCAGAGGCAGATAAGTACGAATCTTTAAAGGCCGCGTTGATCGGACGATTTTCCGACTCGGAAGAGCGAAAATTGAAGCGTCTTTTAACCGACCTCGAGCTAGAACACCGTACGCCCTCCCAGTTGTACCGCGAAATGCAAACCCTCGCTAACAGCAAAGTCTCTGACGACGTCTTGCGAACGCTCTGGCTGCAACGCATGCCTTCGCAGGTGCAGATCGTTCTTTCGGCAAGCGAAGGAATCGGCATTGACAGAATGTCTGCGATTGCCGATAAAATCGTCGAGTTGAACTCCAACAACGTTATCGCTGCCGTGAGCGGAAAAAAGTTTCGTCCGAGTCCACCATCAGCTGATCCGCATATCAGCCTGACCGACTCGAGTTCCACTTTGGCCGATTTACAAAAACAGATCGCCGATTTGACGAGGATGGTAAATGCCTTATCCAACAATTATCAGCGAAACGGTCCCGATCGAAATAAAAGAAATCAACCGCGTTCGCGCTCTAGCTCGCGGGGCCGGGATTTTAGAGGCTCTAGTAGCGCCAACACCGATGTTTGTTATTATCACGACAAGTTTGGAAAAAACGCTCGAAAGTGCCGATCTCCCTGCACTCATCAAAATGACCAGAATTCGGAAAACTAGACGCCCCACTGCTAGCCGAGGCGTCCAGCGGTGGAAGCACAACGCCGAATCGCCTTTTTGTGACAGACATTACGACGGGATTGCGATTCCTCATCGACACCGGTGCCGATGTTTCAGTGCTACCTAAGTCTAAGACGAAATCGTGTGCTCCCACAGATTTTCAACTTTTCGCAGCCAACGGAACAGCAATAAAAACCTACGGCGAGAAATTGCTGTCTCCCACGCTTGGACTGAGGCGGCAGTTCAAATGGCGATTCATTTTGGCCGACATCGCGAGGCCCATCATCGGAGCCGATTTCCTGCGACATCATAACCTGATGGTCGACCTCGGGCGACGACGTCTGATAGATGGAGCCACGCAAGTCTCCGTCCTCGCCGGAATTTCACGGGAGCGAGTCCCGACGGTATGCACCATAGTCGGAAATTCAAGGTATGGCGAACTTTTGTCTAATTTCCCCGAAATTACCCGCATGAGCCCATTGCCTGTCGTTCGGACGCACGAGATCGAGCACTGCATCACTACCAGCGGCCGTCCGGTGGCCGAGAGACCTCGCAGACTGGACCCGGAAAAGCTCAAGATCGCAAGGGCCGAGTTTCAATACATGGCCGACCAGGGGCTGTGCCGACCATCGAAGAGCTCATGGTCTAGTCCCCTACACATGGTCCCCAAAAAGCAGAAGGGAGAGTGGCGACCGTGTGGCGACTACCGCGCTCTCAACAGCATAACGCTACCAGACCGTTACCCGATCGCGCATATCGCGGACTTTTCCGCGAGTTTGAGTGGCAGAACCGTTTTCTCCACGATCGACTTAGTGCGCGCCTATCAGCAAATTCCTGTCGCGCCCCAGGACGTCCATAAGACCGCGATTTCGACTCCTTTTGGTCTTTACGAGTTTGTCATGATGCCGTTCGGGCTCAGAAACGCCGCGCAGACTTTCCAGCGTTTCATAAATCTAGTGCTCCGCGGACTTGATTTCGTTTTTGCGTATATAGACGATATATTGGTGGCGTCGCGATCGGAAGACGAACATTACGAACATTTGAAAATCGTTTTTGAGAGACTTAAGTCGTACGGCGTAGCAATCAATCCTTCTAAGTGTGTTTTTGCTGCCCCACAGGTCAAATACTTGGGACATCTTGTCTCAAGCGCAGGAACACAACCTCTCCCGGAGAAAGCCGACGCCATAGCGAGTTTTCCACGACCGAAGACGTTGGCAGACTTGCGACGCTTTCTCGGCGTAGTCAATTTCTACAGGCGTTTCATCCGGGACGCAGCGAATCATCAGACGGCGCTTCACGAGCTCATCAAACCGGCGCGACGAAGGGACAGGACACCGGTAGCCTGGACACCTCAGACGACCCAGGCGTTCGAGCGCTGCAAGGAGGACATCGCTGCCGCCGCCCTTCTGGCGCATCCGATCGAGGGTGCACCCATCCGTTTGACGACCGACGCTTCAGACCGGGCCATGGGGGCCGCACTGGAGCAGTTGCAGAACGACGAGTGGCGACCGTTGGCTTTTCATTCCAAAAAGCTCACCAAATGTCAACAAAACTATAGCGCGTACGACAGAGAGCTGCAAGCGATCTACTCCGCTATAAAGTACTTTCGACACATGGTCGAGGGTCGGAAGTTTTTCATCCGAACTGACCATAAACCAATCATGTACGCCTTTCGACAGAGAGCCGACAAAGCTTCGCCCAGGCAGTTGAGACAACTGGACTTCATCGGCCAATTCTCTACAGACATTGTCCACGTGGCTGGTGAGGACAATGTCGTGGCGGATACGTTGTCCAGAATAGAGGAGCTAAACCTCCCCGAACATATTTCGACCGAGGAGATCGCCGCAGCGCAGAAGACGGACCCGGAGTTACAGAAAATTCTAAACTCTGACTCTGCATTACGTTTGCGAAGGTACACGCCTCTAAACGCATCCGAGAGCGTGTTCTGCGACGCGGCGCACGAGTTTCTTCGAGTATACTTGCCGGAGACACTGCGTCGAAAAGCTTTCGACACGATACATCGAGCCGCCCACCCGGGGGCTAGAGCGACCCGAAGACAATTGGCAAAAAAATTCGTTTGGCCTGGTATGAACGCCAATGTTGCGAAGTGGACGAGGGAATGCATCCCTTGCCAAAGAAGCAAAATCCATCGGCATAACAAAAGCCCAGCTCAGTTTTTCCCGGTGCCCGACAACCGTTTCGACCACGTTCATATCGACATCGTCGGACCCCTGGCGCCGTGCCAAGGTTTCCGATACCTGGTTACGATGATCGATAGATTTTCACGGTGGCCCGAGGCCGTCCCGGTCGAAGAGGTGACGGCCGAGAGAATCGCCCGCGCTCTCATGGAGGGATGGATTTCCAGATACGGGTGTCCGAAAATAATAACGTCGGACCAAGGCAGACAGTTTGAGTCGGCACTTTTTGTCTCATTAACGAAAATGCTCGGCATCGATAAGCGACGATCAACGCCTTACCGACCGCAAACGAACGGCGCCTTGGAGCGATGGCACCGCAGTTTAAAGGCCGCCATCAAATGCCACGAAAACGAAAACTGGATCGACGTACTGCCAATCGTACTTCTGGGATTGCGGACCGCTGTGAAAGAAGACATCAACGCCTCGGCGGCGGAGATGATTTTCGGTACCACTCTCCGACTTCCCGGAGAATACTTCGTCCAAGAAGCTGCAAACTCCGACCACGCTGCTTTCCTCACCGAGTTGAGACAGCGATTCGACGGCGTGAGGCCTCCCCCTATGGCGGACCACAGCAACGCTGGAGCTTTCCTCCTTACCGACATGAACACATGCTCACATGTTTTCATTCGCGATGACGGCGTCAGGAAACCTCTACAGCAACCGTACCGGGGGCCCTTCCAGGTCCTCAAACGAGCCGGGAAGGTCTACACTCTCCGTCTAAAAGCCGACAAGGAAGTAAGAGTTTCGGTTGACAGACTAAAGCCAGCTTTTCTAGAATTTTCGGAGTCAAACCAACCGCAACCACCGATTGGAACCATCAGCGCGGACAACACAACGGGAAGCGAGGCACCTCTAAGATCTACCAGGTCCCGAACATCTATTAAACCTCCCGTTCGATTCCGTGATTGAACCACTGGGGGGAGGGTGATGTGGCGGCGCCACCTCGGTCGCCTCCAGGTGGCGCCAACAGCACGGCGGAACAGGAAGGAAGCCATGGACTCGAGAGTGGCACTTTTCCCGACCGAGAGTACGCACGTACCTTCGCGTGCTCTTGTAAAATTGTAATCGTATTACGTTATCTATATTGTGCTCTGTGATATTAGTGTAATAAATGTAAGCCCGTCACACCGGAGTTTTGAATCTCGTTATTTCATCCTGCCATCGATCGAACAACTTAGGACTCGATCAATAAAAGTCCTATATAACAATTAATGTGTCACCCTCCAGCTCGGCCCTACTCTAGAAGATGATTATCTCCAACATGCCATTGACAAAATTCATTGTCTATAATACTCACTTTGAGAGTTGTAATTGTAGGAATGGGTTCGTCTACTTCCTTTCCCAGGATGAGGATCGATGTGGAATTGGTTGCTCCTGTATTGCTAGTCAACAATATTTTATCATCGTCGACGCTTACCTCAAATAAGGGTCTCAGTTGGTCCACTTGTTTTGCTCTCTCTTCAGGTACGCCTAACGAATTATTTTTTAATTAATTATCGAAATAAATTAAGATATGATGGACATTCATAATTACCGGTTGCTATTAAGTATTCTTTAAAGTGTTCATTTTTCTCGAGGATGAATTTTCCGGTAATTTTCGTCATTTTTGAAGTTACTTTTATCACAGTCAGAAATACATCAACTACGAGCGACGCTACGAGTAATACCCAGGAGTTGACTCAATTGTAATTACAGAGTTTAGATATTGTTGATTATCTACTTAGAAACTCGAGATTATTGTATTTTTATCAAGCTTAAAAAAACCCCCACAAAACTTAAGATTTTCAAATAATTAAGTATGATATTTTTAAAGTATATTAGGTTTATTCATTAAAGTTTGACAACATGAAATTAAAAATTATGCTCGTTTGTAGAAACGTTTGGAAGTCGGGACATTGGGATTCTCGCTGGTAACAGTCTAGAATTTGAAAAAAGTTATTATTGAGTCCTCCTGAAGATTGGTTATAAATCACTTACCATGACCAAATCGGTGTCCGAAAATTTGTAAATCCTTTCTCCGCCTTTTCCGTCTTTAGCCTTTGATGATATGGTCAAAGTATCGCCATCTAATTTTGCGATACTCTGCATATTTCAAAACTCCATCATTAATTTCTATGGAATTAAGAAGTTATAAATTACAACATTTACCTTAACTGTGGGCCCTAAATGCAGTTGTTCCTCAATTTCTTGGTTCAAAACGTACGTTACACTGTTTAGTGATGATTTCATTGTTACATTCGATCCATCAACGGTTATTTCTATTGATTGGTTACTTGAATCAATTTTCTTTGCGGCATCCTCGGAAAGTCCTGGAATTAATGAAATAATTATTGAAATATGTATGTAATTTTAGATGTCTCTTACCAAAAGCTAACAACTGATCGACAAGCTTCTCATTTTTCACGTGAGTGTATTTTCCAGCTACTTGCACCATTTTGATTACCCCTACTGTGAACTACAGAGAAATATAACTTTTTCACTTTTTGTGGGGTATTTATATCTGACTAAATCACATGTTGTATACACCTACAGATAAATGACAGAGATTACGTCTACGTACATGAGTACGAAAGTGATCGTTATTTACTTATTTCAATTAAATGAGCGATGGTATAGAATTCAGCCAAATATTGACTGAAATCATAGCAAAAATACTGATTTACCAATAAATGAGTAAAATCAAACAAAATTAAAATTCCGAGGAAAATTATTATTTTTTTGTTTTTTGAATTCGTTCGATAAATTGGAAGTTAAGAATTAAGGACGTATTCAAAATAAGTATTTGAAGTAATATTCTAAGTACTTACGAAAGTGATGATTCGTTCGTTCTTCAAATTTAATTATCAAGTTTTATGATCTACAGACTTTATCAAATACACATAGGTGTACAGGTGAATTGATACTCTCTGAAGTTGGTGACTAATACGACTGCATTAAGGTTTCTAAAAAGCTATCATTCGACAAGTGGGCAAAGGTTGATTATACTTACCTTCATTATTATTAGACTTAAAACGCATTATCAGGATTCGTTGTGTACCCTACGGTAGATCATTAATGATGGAACAAATAATGCATTTAGATTTAATTTTTGTATGAACACATCAATGAAGCTGTAATTAATTTGTGTTTAAACTAGCCAGTAACCCAAACATTCATCGACATACATGATGAACAATGAGTTTGTTCAATATTGATTTCGAAAAGTTGAGAAATAATCTTAATAAGTTTATTGAAATCTGCAGAACTATCAGTTTCTATAAGCGCTCACGGATGTTTTGATTTGTACTTTTCAATGGGATTTGACAATTCAAGTGGATTTTGATATTTTCTGTTTGATAGATTGATGCTGTATAACTTAGAATCGTTCCTGCATGTTGTGATTGGATGAAAATGATCAAAGCGATGTAGCAATTCACCGAACGGAATAGGCTAAGCCAAATTCTGTTACGCTTTTTGTTAACATCATTGAGATAAATGGAAAAATGATGAAAAATTCACATTGGGGAACATCACATTGGAATTAGTGTTGACCAATGCCCGAAGAACGATGTATGGGGGTGGATGGGCTGCAATTTGAACATCTCCTAAAAGTCAAAAACAAGTTTGGGAGTTAAACTAAGTCATTTCTTTGGTCATTTCCAACACCATCGGCCTTCTGACATCGTGACAGTTCAGCGATTGTCTTTTGACCAGCATGTCAAGGCACTCGAGCCACGGACAGTTTTCCGATTTCCATAAACTGCAAATGGTACCTGAAATGTCTTTTACTGGCCATTTCGCGATATCGGACCTTTTGAAATCCAACTGGTGCTCTATGAAAGTTTTCAATCCCCTCCCCACCCGTGATTCTGTTGATTCCTTTTCCGGAACTCGCGATTTTGTCTTGCAGTTGGTACAAGTGGAATTTGATTTTCGTGGTGCAATACAGAAAGCCCATCGTCACGCCGGTCATACTGGGCGATCAAAACAGGGACAGTGATGATGTAACACCAAGCAGTACAATAAATTTGTATTTATGGGATATTTCGAAAATCCCGAGTGACATAAACAATTCTTTGTTGGCGATCGGAGAGAAAAACACTGCAGCTATGTTGGTTAGGATTTTATAAAAAAAAAACCGAAAAAAGGACCCGTTTCGACAGTTTAGAGGTTTTGATTTTTAGTTTCTTCGAGATTTTCATATTGATCAATTCATCCCAAACGTTCAGTATCAACCGGGAATATTTTTGACCAGAAATCAAAACGACGAGTATGTTGATCACGCCAGTACTTGCATTATTAAATCGGTCTGCGGTTGATTAATGACGGTTCACGAATAATGCGAAAAACATATGGTAGGGCCGTATTAAGTCAAAAACGATGCATCGAAATATACCAGTAAAATGATCCCTTGAGGTACGCACAGTTGGAATATTCCAACTAGGATGAGGAGTATTCGCATCGCGTTACTCCAAAACAGGTAGAACGACTTCAACAGAATTAAATTTATCAGATCTTCTAAAACAAGACTTGGCATTTTCTTGAATTTCATGGATTTACGAATCTATACCTTGGAGTCAAATTTTCGCTTCAAGTGAGTACCACGCTAAATTGAGACAAACGCGCTATACAGGGTGTCCCGATATTCGATACCGATATTTCACGGGTGCATTCCTGAGTTAAAATGAGTAAGAAATAACCAAATTTACCTATGTCCGATTTTGCACGGTAACGGAGTTACAGGCCATCAAAGTTGTGGTTTTTTATCCGTTTTTTAGCTTTCGTTTAAAAACTGTTATCACAAATATTATGATATACAAGACTTAGTGTTCTTTCGATGAGTTTGCCACATATAAATAAAATCTGACCACCAGAAAGTGGTAATTACTGACCATCGAGATGTTAAATTGACAAAATTTGAGGTTTTCGATGACAAAACTGCGAATCTGGCAAGTCCAACGTGAACCTACATTCATTAAAAAAAATCCTTATTGAAAGCGGGCGCCAGGTGAGTACTGATCGTAGGGATAGATCGTAGATACTCCTCCTTGGTTAAATTCCACGGTTTTGGACGGTTTCGAGTTCGAGTTCCTGAAACAGTTCTCTGTAAAACTGGCCGAGAATTTGCGAGTCCGGCACCCTCTCGTGGTGAACATCGACGAGGAGACGTCGTCTCGCGTGAAGTTTCTGTTGAAATTGGCGAGCAATTCGTGCGAACCTTTGATTTTGGTACTGACCGGTTGTTGTGATTTAGTCGTGGGTGATTTGGGTGATGATTTCAGAATTTTCAAGAAAATCTCCGATTGGAAAGAATCGGATATAATAGATGTTTGTTGTAAGATTTTGGATAATTTCAGTATGACTTTGTAAAGAGGAAAGGCTGTGGAAAAGGTCCGTCTCAAACAGGTTTTCAATATTAGCGAAAGTAGGTCGGGGTTTTTGGTGCCACCGATTTGACCAAAATTATCGGAGATAATTGAATCTTCGAGTCCTTGAATATTACTGCTACTTACTAAAATAATATGAAAATGCGAGTGAATAATTGCGCTTTAATTGTACCAATATACCCAATATTCAGTAAAACAATGTGTTCTTAGCTGCGGTGCTGATCCTAGTTTTTTCAAATTTGTCTACTTTTTTGCGTAAACACTGTACTAATAGAAAATGCCAGCCTCAGTATCTACATAATAGGAAACATATAGAAACATTCCAAAATATTTTTCCATATTTTTCCACCTGCACTAGGAAGAAATAATCCAAAGCGACAGTATTAGAAACTGCAAGACGCATCGGTTTTCTCGAACGTATCAGAAACATTAAAACGCTTCGTCGATTTTCTTTAGACCAACAACTCCAAGGCATTTCAGTTACACACTCGAAAATCTCTTCAGACTGTAATCGGATCAACAAAATAAGCATTTTGGTTATTACGAATGGTACAGAAATACTCCGTTATGCAGCTCCTGCCCTGCAAATCCGAATAGACTGATAACGCTGATCGCATACGGTATTAGAACGTAAAATGTGTCGTTCGGATTCTGCAAAATAAAAACGTCTGTAATCATCTTGTGGCGTTCGAAATGAAGGGAATTTTACACATAATACGCTGTAAAGCAGGCTGACCAAAACGAAGAGGCCAAACAACGAAAAGATCAGCAAAACGACTTTTAAATTCTTGTTTAAATCCGAGTGGAATCTTAAAACCGTTATGAAATTGAGTGTTCAAGTCATTAAGGATGATGAATGATGCTCACTTTAGTAGAACGATATGTTGTTTGATAAAAGTCTTCAAATTTTCCCTGACTAATTCTTGACAACTTTCATCTCTTACGAGTTCACAATCGTCAAAGTTTTCAGTATTCTGTTGATTATCATTGAATTTTTTTATTCCGTCGAGAAATATGTACAACTGGTATTTGAATCGAGTGAAATAGTACAAGATTCCAACTGGTACGCATGTGGTAACCATCACTAAAACATACATTAGACTTGTGTAAAGCCAAAAAAGTGCATTTGAATATTGCGGTGAGAGATAAGTGTCGAAAAGTTGAACCGCGAAGAATATTTCTTTGTTATGATATGGTGAATAGTAGAAAGCCAATAGAGCGCAAAGAAGTTCACAACTTAGAACGGAAACTATGACTCGTTTTGACTCGTTGTGAATCCTTAAATTGACTTCTTTCGATCGTGGCATACTCAGTTCTTTCGATAAGTCGCTCATCAATATACTGAGTCTTTCACTGATTGCCAAAGCAATGATTGCGTTAATTGTTCCCTAAAATCTTTCTGTCAGTAGAAATAAATGAGTGCCATAAACTCACGTATATAATGATGAACATCGAAGGTCCATAATTTGTGAACAAAACCACATCGAATTTATAAAGTATGATAAAAATTTGAATCAGAGTTATCGGGAAGTTAACTAAACAGCTCAATATTAGCAGTATTCGGATGATTCGAAATTCCACAAGGTGGAATGAAATCAGGAGGATGAAATTCAAAATGTCTTCTAAAAATTATTAAAAGCAGTTTTACTTCTATTGCAAAAATTTACGATTTTTACCTTTTAGTAACTTTTTCCAAAGAGCGATTTCTTCAAACAACCACATTCTTCTATCTTTCGACAATCACTAAATTACGTAATTCTTCATGAGTAATTTCGAGAGTAATTCCCTTTGATTGTAGCAAAACTTTGGTTATATTGGTTATTACTTCAACAGTCAATCGAAGTAAATGAGCGATTTTAATGTGAGTAACCCATTGAATGATTTATTCATTTACGTGTAACTTAAGGAGGAAAAGACAACATCAATATTTCCAATGCTATTAATATACGAGGTATTCAAACGGTTCTTTCATTCTAGTGGGCCAAATAATAAAATACCATTTGAACACATGGTATTTCGTAATTAACGGGTTGAAGTAGTTATTGAAAATAAGAGTACCGCGTATTTATATGCATAAAAAGTTTATTGAATGCAATTACAAGAACAAAAATCAATTCACCACTAGTTTTTCGATCAGTTCTCCGTCGATTTCTGTGGAATGAGCGTGCTTATAGAAAAAGCCGTTCTTAACAACTGGAAAATAGAAGCTGGAAAATGTCCGGTAAAAATTGTCGTCTTACTTGAACCAAAAATGGAGATTCGATAGTGAGGTTTTTGGAAATCGAGAACACCATAGGTCTTCTGGAATTTATCAGAAACATCGTGACAGTTCGCCGATTGTCTTTGGACCAGCAGGTCCAAGGCACTTGAGCCACACAATCGTAAACCGCTTCAGACTGGAACAATTGACATGTGAAATATTCTGGTTTACGAAACCGCGAAAGTACATACTTCGGTGATCAATTCCTGCCCCGCGGATCCGTAAATCAAAAAAAGGCCGAAAGCGCACGCAAACAGCGAGTAATAAGGAGCGGGGTTGTACGGTTGCTGAAAAGTGCACATCCAGGTTCATTTGAAATTCGCGATTATTATTTGCCAACAGTCACTTTGTCTATCAAACAGCTGAACAATAATGTATATGAGCGATAGTGTAGGTCACGTGATAAGTGAAACATCTTGGGACGACGAAATATAGCAGACGTTTTATATCTGTGCCAACAGCCGCGCAGAAACCGAACAAATCTTCGGGTGAGTTCGGGAGTTTAAGCTACGAACTAGCTATACGAACAGTTGCGTAACACAGAAAATGATAAAATTGAATAAAAACTTACGAATTCGGAAAACGAACAATAATTTTGTGAATTTACTAAAACAACATAAGAATAATCAGATTCAAACTTGGTACATACTTGGCTCTAATTAGATTTTTTTTCTTGTTTTTGCAACAGCGTTTTAGCGCAAAAATCGCCCGCTGTAGGCGCTACTGAACAAATATGGCGCCAGCGCAAGATGCATTTCATGTTTCCATGGTTACGGACGAGTGCGCAGCTTGACCGTTGGCACAGATATAAAAACGTTTGCTATGCATTTCTAGAAAAATGATTTTCAACACACGAGTCATTCCACTATATTTTGACCGACACGTGACCTAAGTTGCTGAGCAAAATTTAATTGAAAAACATTGCTAACCATTGACTAATGACAGGTATTATCAGGTACTTTGGGGATCACGTGTCAGTCAGTTTATGTTGGAATGACTATACAACCTGTCCTAAAAATGGCGCACTCGAGGTATAAGGGCCCATTCCTTTCGTCAATATAAAAGAAAAAGTCCCTATTGGGGTCGAGAATGTACCAACACGACACCTCGCGGATTAATTTTGAATCAGTCGAAAATCGTACAGATTTTGTGCGTCTGACGTTTTGCTGTTATTATTTACACTTAGCCTGCGATTAGGAGGTTTTTTGAGATTCTATTATCATGAATTGTGTAAATTGTCTGTATAATATCCCAGAAAACAGTTAAGTTTACAATTTTCTTTTGGTTTTTCGTGAAGTTATCAGTTATAGAAGGTGAGAGGTTATGGTAATGAATTGATTATTTTCATGCTTATTGGTTCATAGATTCGTTTTTTCACTTTAAATAATGCCGAAAAAGACAACACAAATTGTTGCGTATGTCGTTGCAGTGGTTGCACCTCACGAAAGGGCGCTGATCCATCTTTACATTTTCACCATTTTCTACCTCCGGGAAGTGGAAAAGTGTTCCGCACCAACATGATGGGGATTGTGGAAGTTGTGGATAAGGCTTTTTGGAGTTCCGTTTAGATATTGGAAAACTACACCTAATCGTAAATAACATTGGATCAATCTTAAACATGAGAAATAAAAATAAAGTTTGGTTAATTTTGAAAAATGTTACTCACAATTAATTACAAGAAAAAAAGGGGAAGTGTTTCAGTTATATTTGAGTCTTGGAAACACTCCCCACACGAAACCCCTTGAAAAAAGTCGAACAGCCGCAAATAAAGCGCACTAAGTCACACAAAACCGCACTAAACCCAATCAATGTCAAAAAAAATTACGATTTTCGGCATGTGTTTGCAGCGCCACCATCGGTAATTCTCGACCCCAATAAATTTTGGTCCGCAAACTCTCAATTGATACAAGGTGTCATATTTAACATTTACAGTACATTTTTTATCGGCATGATAACCGCATGCGGATAAATGTTTGAAGTGGAAAAGAAAGCCTACCCTATAGACTTTCAAAAAAGATTTTGTCGGTTTATGTATCCTCATTAGTTCCAGAGATATTGAGATTTCGGTGCCGCTGATCCAAGAACAAAATATTAAAACTTGAAAGCTAAACCAAAATACCCCGAATAAAAATGATAAAGCATGTTGAAAGCTTTCAGATGTTTCAATAGGTTCTTAGTAGAGGTGCGCAAAAATATTGATATATCAATAAAAATATCAAAGTATCAATATATCATGATATGATATGGGATTAAAAAAATATTGATATATCATTTTTTGATAATTATCAAAATATCAAATCATGATAATTATCGAAATATCAAATCATGATAATTATCAAAATATCAAATCATGATAATTATCAAAATATCTAATTATGATCAGAATTATTCGAAAATGATGTCATTCATGATACTTATCTCAATATTAAATTGGTGATGTTTTCACGACAGAAGACGTAGAGCACTAACAATTTATGTTGGTCGGTACTCGCGGTAGTTGTCAGTGGTACTTCATCACTTACCAACGTTCTCAGAATGAAATTATGTATGGGTATTGGGAACTGAACTAGAATATCATTATACTTATCGTTTTCTGGATATTTTGATATTTTGACATATTGATATTTCGGTGTTTTGATAATTTGATATTTCGATAATTTGATAATATGATATTTTGATATTTCGATATTTTGATACTTTGATAATTATCAAATTTTGATATATCGATAAATATTGATATGGTTTGGTTATCAAACTTTGATACCCATTTACTAATATCGCCCACCCCTAGTTCTTAGTCTAACTTCTACTGTTACAGAGATATCGCGACTTGAAATTGTACAGTTTTCCAAACAAAAGAGGTAATATTCCTGAAAGTAGAGCAGAACGAGTAAAAATGTGTTGAAACAATAAACTCCCCTTGCTCTATGCTATCTTTTTTGTCTATAATTTTTTTTTTTTTCAAATTTTGGTTTTTTATTTTCGAATCAGCTGCACTAAAATCTCAATAGCTCCGGAATTAATACAGATACAGGAATGAGCAAAAGTTTTTCTGAAAGCTTGTAAGATGTAGGCTTCCTTTCTTAACTTAATCTTTCTGCCGAATTTCGTTGTCATGCCTCTTAAAAATGTACCTACTGGAATTATTGAATGTGACAACCCTATTAAGTGTTTGGGGATCATGGTTTATAGGAACATTTTCTTATATTGACGAGAGGAATCGGCCCTTAATACCTCGAGTACCTACGCCATTTTCAGGACACTCTAGAATACAGTTGGTTATTTGCAGGGGCGGATTAGGCTTACTTTTGCCGCTCTGGACTATATGGGAATTTCGCCGCCCCATAAAACTAAAATCAGATGGAACTGCTGAATTTCACACTCAAAATATAGCAGCGCGGGCGAGGTATAGGTAATAACATAGTATGGTAATAGTAATAGGTATTGAAAGTTTGCCGCCCCTTAAAATGTGCCGCTCTAGGTTACTGCCTACTTAGCCTATTGGGTAATCCGCCCCTGCTTATTCGAAAGAACTTTTTCAAAGAAATATTTTTTCCAAACACCCGCCCGATGCGAATGTTTACAAATGAAAAGTTTTCCCGCCAAATCAACAACCCTCGCGATATTAGAATGCGCATATGGGTCAGTTTTCCGTAATTGGAAGATGAATAAATAAACTCAATTCGAAAACGGACCGCGGGGGCCTGATGCAGGCGCGGGGGCAAATCGACGGCCGGTCCGCCGCTCGGGATAATGGAGTGGCTGTTTAGCGATTCTTGGCGGCGCGATAATAGTAAAAACTAACGCCCGCTCCCGCCATCCCGTCCGGCGCGGCGGAAAAAGCGCCCGCCATGCACTTCCGCGCGATTCGGCCGCGCTTTCGACGCTTTCGACGGCGCAAAAAGCGCGGTGCGCCATCGGGAAGGACGGCGCAGCATCCCCACGGCTCGCGGATCGCGCGTCGTCCTCAGTCCTCTCTGGGCATTGCTTCTGTGCGGTTCTTTGCTCGGCACCCAACCTCCCTGCCCGTTAGCCCCGTACAACTCATCGTCTCTCCTTTTTACGAAATCGCGCTTTCGATCCCGGAAAAATCACGAAAACTGTGTGTCGAAAAAATCACGACCCGCACCAAAGCGGCGCGCTTTCTCTTCCGAAAAAGCTCCTCTCGCATTCAAAAGCTCCCCTTATTTCACGGCGACCGGACACAACTGCTGCGTGTAGATCCGAAACGACTTTCCCGAGGGAAAAGGCGCAAGTGGTTGCGACTCGACCGCATCGGTGCACTCGAACACGCGGCTTTCCTCGGTCTGCCCCCGCGTCGCGACGCCCGCCGCCGCCGCCGCAGTGACACCGGCACCGCCGACCGCCCACCGGACGCCGACGTGCATGGCAAGTATACGGATGAAAAGTTTCGCTATTACGCAGTAATCTTTCGCACGGAAATTTCGTCAGGATCGTTGATAAGGCGATAATTTATTCCTTTTGCAGTTATTTGCTCCCGCCGTTTGCTCGGCCGCTCCGTGACTTATTATTTCATCTTCGTTCCGGCCCCTTTGTAAATTCTCAGGCAGAACGGCGCTCGTATTATCTCGTGATGTATCCTAATATTTCTCCAGCCCTGGGCACCCTAAATACGTAATACGTAAACTTTGCAGAACACAATTAAACTGCTACCCTGTATAATTTACTATACATAGAATATAGAAACACACATAGGGCTACGCTACTCCCTTTTGTTGAAAGTGAAGCCGATCCAGTAATCATTATTATTGTAATTCAATTTTGCAATACCCAGTCCAATTAAACATGATGTAAACTAGCTGACTTGGTAAGTTAACGTTGATAGATTGACGGGAGAAGAATTCATACTCCTCCTCTGTGAAGTTCTCCCATGCCGTCGCCATAAGAGCGAGCAATAACGGGGAGGGAGATTTAAGGCCCACCTATGTAAATTATTGGTTATGCTGATCTGTTTCGTACCTATAATACTTCCAGAGTGGTTTTCATTTCTCAGTTTTCGGGTGTTTCCTTGTGCGATATGTTTATTTGATGTTTGCCGTGTTTGTCTCAAAGTAAGAACATCACATATTCAACATACAGCTATTTACCTACACTCGGAATGCTCAACAGCCCACTCAGCATCAACACAGATAATAAACCTCATCATATACTAATTTTGCATTGAGGGTTGTTCTCGGTCCTGGTAATCCAATTGTCAATAATTCCTGTAGTATTACATGTGTTATAGACATACTCGGTATAAGCAGATAGTACCTATGTAGTATAGGTAATACCGGAATTTAATCACTAAATCATCTCTAATTCTCTAATGTTGGGATGTTTGTTGTTTAACGTTGTATCTAATGACTTTTGCGTTTTCGAGCGAAGTTATTTCGCGAGATAGGTATCTACTCGGGTATCTACTTACCCACTCTCGGTATAATGATAAATGCTAATGATTGAGGTTGAAATTTTCATTTCGCGCCATTTCGTTTCTCGGCTTTCCTCGTTTATAATCTCAGCATCACCATATTTTTACGTGGTTGAACTCATGCTGGTTTTTCTCAACACCGATCGGATAGTCTCTCGTTAAAATTCTTTTGTTATCATTTTAATATCCCAACCGTAAAATTGAAAAACTTCTTTCATTCTTATTTTCCCGGACAATACCTACCCACCCACTAGTCAGTAGCTAATACTTGCTTTTAGGAATTTATATTTTATTCAAATAATGCGATCTATTTTCAAAAGAGAAATTTCTAAGACTTCTTATTTCTGTTTTTAGAAACAGCGGAGAGGCAGTAACTTGTTAGCTATCCTCGAGCACTTCTTGAACTCGCAGATACTTTTTAAAGCTTTAGTGTAACTATCACAAAGTGACTAAGTTTGCCTTCTTCACTAACAAGAAAAGATACTTTCGTAGGTTTTGTCACCGTTTAGTTAGTTTTTAATTACTCCAACAACTTTTCCGCATTTTGGTCAAAGCATCCATGCGAAATTATTATGCCAGTACTTATAATAATTTTTTTGATGAATCATGAAAGCTGATTTTTTTTCATAGTAAAGGATTCCATCAAAGGAAACTGTATAGCCGACCCATTTCGAGGGTGAGACGGCTGGCGCAGAAGTCGATTAGAATGTCTGCAATGTCCGCTGAAGTGTCGGTCCGGTCCTGAAGGAATGTCTAGCGTACACGCGGCCAAAATAGAAGCAGACTCAGACCAGTTTAATTTCTAGTTAAATACGATCCTAAATATAATTCAGCTATAAATAATGCAATGACTTACATAAAGATTGCACATTGTTTACTCTTTGGAAATTAAAAAAATGATTAAGGGAAAAATATTCGACAATTGCTGGCATCTTATACGTTATTCGAAATTAGACTTGGTCGCTATATTCAAATAACCTCGGGACATTTTCATTTAAAACAGCGCTGCGATGCACAAAGAACAAAAGCGGACTTCTCCTGGCTCGCTAGCCGTAGACCAGACATAAAGGAAATGCATCTGGCCAAGAACAATCGTTCGGTTTCGTAAGCTGCCATCACAATTGCACCGAGTTGCGCGATGATTTTACACCAGAAAACCATAAATAACCATATAATTGCCAATGATTGCGTCCTAAGCACCTCGGCATGTTCCATTAATCATCATAAAGGTTCCTGGGATGTACGCCGGAGTAATAAGGCCAAGACGGATCCTTGCAGGACATCTGAATTAATCTTCCTAAATTGAGATATAGCAGAAAGGTATTACAGGGGCATTAATTCACCATATTGTTGTCGGTTATGTAGGAACTGTCTAACCAGCTTAAAGTATTATTGTCTTTGGGACAAAGTTTTCAAAGGGGCTTAGGCTCGTGCAATATCATGTGGGGGGTAGCTCATACTTATATTCGGAAAAATTACAAGCTTAATACCCAAAGGTGAATACCGTTATGAAGGGGTATCAGCACGTACCCAGAGTTTCGATGATGGTTATGTCCATCATGGTGGCTTATTCATAATTTCAGGAAATATTTTAAACGTCTGCTAGGATAGGAGGACATTACCTCTTACCTCACTTACATCGGACATAATGAAATCCAACTAAAGCTAAGGAGACAGGATACCATTTGTACCCTAGTTCTACACTACAGATCTTATGCTCGAAAAATATTATCCAAATAGGCGCTGCTGTATTTGAGCTAGATATCAAATGAAACTGGTAACAACTTTTACCTTCAAATTCTCCTACATGATACCTGTCGTTTTTGGGAAGATTCATTGGGACATAATGGAATCCAACGAAAACCTAGGAGACATGATACAATTTGCATCCTAGTTCGACACTAGAAATCTATGATGCCCGAAAAACATAATCCAAATAGTTTTTGTCGAGGTTTTTGTATTAAAACTAGATTTCAAGTTAGACTGATAACTGGAATTTAAGCTTATTTGCAATAAGGTTTGGTACTCTCTCGGTCGCATTCACGGAAAATTGCACTGTCTCAAATCTACATTTTCAGCATGGAAAAATTGTTCCTCCTAGGTTTTATGCATCCATGGACATATTACCCCGTTTGTCCCATATAATCCTATAGGCGATGGTACATTTTGTGGTCGAAATTCACCAGTTGATTTTTTCTCGATCAAATCTGTGCGCTGGACGTGCCATTTATCTGCAATGCAGTTCGACCTCTGCGTGATTTACACTTTATTTATAGCACCTAGGTGTACTAGAAGAGTTTTAATTGTGACACACACAGTTCACTACACTGCGTTATACCGAAACGTTCTGAACCCGATTGAAGCGCCCGTACCCTTTAAATTACGGAGTGATTGGACGTTATTGAGGTTTTTAGCTATAAATTTTGTCTCGGAGACTCGGGCAGCGAGAGCGGAACATGACCGGAGACCCTTTTGAAAGGGGCGATTCTGCTCCACTTCTTGCACATGTATTCATCATAAGAAACCATTCGTGAGATTAGTTACCGGACATTGATGTACGAGGATCAGACCGACTACTGAATAAGAAGCATGCCTCTGAATTCCTAATGTAGGCGAAATGCGCACCACGACCTAATGGCATTAATAAGAGGTTTACTATAAAGTCCGCCCGTTTTATACTAATTAAAGCTCTTTTTCATCTCAGGCTGTCGGACCTTTTAAAAATATGGTGGTCAGTGAAGTTCCTTTGTTTGCTTTTAGGAATTTCTTGGATTATTTTTTTCACATTTCGATAAAGCAATTTGGAATAAACTCCCACTGTATTATACATATCTAACCTTCCTATAGATTGTTATAAAGCAATTCTGAACAAAGGTGCCTGGGGGTTGTTTGTATACGGTCGGTATCGGGCGGGGTTTTTCCAGTTTTTTCTCTGCAAATTCGCCGATTTATTCTGCTGATCAAACTCGAAGTCTTGAAAGAAAAGCGACTCGTGCATAGTTTCGCGGTATTGTCACGTTTTTCGTCTCGACACAGTATTCAGTTTTGATCCAGTCTTCAGATAAGCGGTAGGCGTGCTTCGATGTGAAAAATGAGCGCGCAGGATACGTAATCAATATGGCGACGCAAAATTAAGTCTGAATGGCGTTGTGTAGATTTTCTGCTGCTTCAGCCATTTTTATGGAAGAGCAAATTTTTTATTGTGTGTGTTCTGTGTATACAGTGTGTCACCGGAATGAGTTACGGAAAGGCGTTTTATGATTTTTGATTTCTGAAAATATTTAACTCTTGCTTGTTTTCAAAATCCTAGAACACCTGTTTTTTTTTTTCATAAATACTTTATAATTTTTTTATTTTTCTAGAATAGAGGAATGACTGCCAGATCAGGTAGTCCCATTATGGCATCAGTACTTTCAAATTTGGTTGAGATTCATCGTTTATGTTCTGATATTGACACTCTTATCGTGATACAAATTCGCCTACCTACTAGCAGTGTTTGGGGAAGTATTCATGAAGGCACTGTTCATAGGCTCTGCTACTAGTTTCACCTAGAGTTTGATTAATCTTCCAAGTAGTATAATTTTTTTATCAAAATATAACCAAGAGAGAACGAACCGGAGATTCCATCACGAATAGATTTTTTAGGGAAACCAGATATACAGATTTTCCACCTTGTATCCGAATTCAGGGACATTCTGTGCATTATTGAACTAAAAGGCTGATATTGCGGGAATATAGACCGCGTGGATTCGCCGCACAAGGTTTGAAGGTTAGTTGGGCATTTTCCTCGCCATTTTCTATTCTCCTATTATTTTTTTTTACTTGGCAAAACTTTTGGTGATGCTGGAATTACTACCAGAAATTATTGTAATAATAATTTATTGCACTTGTTTAAAAGATGGTCAGTAGCGGGTTTCTGTTCGTGTTTCTGTATTTACTATACTGTTTGCTACACTTTTGTTGTGAATTGATCACTGAGTAAACTCCTAGTTCTATTTTATAGTTCTAGGTAGACCTAAACTGTGGTAGTACCTACTTGATATGCTGTTAAGGCTAGTGTGGTGTGAAGGGAAGATCTGGGTTATAGAACAGACTGCAACTCGACACGTTTGTTAAATGGCATTCTGTAATTTGAATGTAGCATGTCTTTATTGGATCTAATCATAAATATTTACAAAATTGAATGGATTATACTTCCATTGCAGGTTATCTGATATGACTCTTGTTGGTGATTCCCGAGACTCACATGGAATATTGAGTCAAGTACTTAGAATCTGTTGTTTACCATTGGTTGCTCATGTTTTATAGAATCCGCGAGAGAAACCTTTTGATCCAAAACTAGAGGTGCTCAGGGACGTTTTGTCAATTACAGATGAATTACGCAAGAATACGAGGATTATCAACATCACAACATGTTTACTCTCTGTGCTCGTTTGCTATCACCTTATTTATTCAGGGGCATAACAATTAAATTTAAAAAGGGCTTCTCCATTTCCAAAATTACAAAAAATTAATGTATCATCATATGAATCAAGGTAGGATTAGGGTCCGTGTTCCAGAGACACGCGAATCACTGTTAGTTACACTGAAATCGAGAATAAAATATAAAAGAATAAAAATGTCTCTTGGTTCTATTCTTGAAGTACCTAGCTAAAATGTGGGCACAAAAAACTGCACTCAAAGGATTAAAGGTGTGGGCTTGGAAATTGTTCAAGCAGACGTTATTTGTAGGTCCGTTATATTCTGCTAGACATTAATTATTTTATTCCATTAGAAAAGAGGAGCAAAATTCACAGTCTCCAATTAGTGTGTCGCTGGGGAGTAAGAATCGAAACCCTCTTATTAAGTATCCTTTGACGTTCTGTACGCATTTATTTACGTAGATTGAGAAATAATAGAAACAATTTAAATTTCAGATTTTCATCTCGAAACTGAAACATCATCCCAACTGTTTGCATTTTTAAGCGAATAATCATCAAAGTATATCTAAACGGCATCGTCAAAATCATCGCGATTAAAACTTTGCTAATTAATTTTGAATAAACTCATTTTATTCACTGTCTTTAATTAATACACTAATTCGATACTTAATGAGAAAAATTCAAGACAAATATGCACATACACAATTTGAAATTACGTAAGAATATTTTTTCACTATAAAAACACCGTTCGACATGATATCGCACGGGGGTTGTGAAATTGTCAATTTTCTTACATACACTGGATTGTGCATTTTAATTTTCTTAGAGAGTCGTCGGAAAACTACCAAGTATTAATGTTCGTCAGTTTATGAAGACTCATAATAGGAGAATTAGCGCACTGCATTATATTAATCTTTATTATGCGAGACGAGCAATTTTGGAGTAACTTTACATCCTTTAAGATTTCATAGACGCTTACAAAGTTTTCAATGTTACACCAGAATTTGCGCAAGAAAAAGCATTATGTTCACATTTTAACATGCAGGAACATGTCGGATTGCAAGAAGGTGACCAAATTTGGGCGAATGATGGAAATCACTAAGCCCCTATGGTGTGCAAATACATGAAGGCTTACCTAAACTTCCCTAAAACTCTGTTAGGACTCGTACCATCCTTTGTTGTAAGTCTCAAGATAACTTGAAGCATAATCAGATCCCATCACATTACTTGCAGAGATTAGGTATGGATGTTAAGTGGATTAAGGTGTTGTTGCTTATGGAAATCTGAGGATCCCCCTCATTGTATAGGTACTTACCAATCTATAATGTACACCCCTGTAGTCGGACGACGGGCCAACGCATGTTTTATGTAAGGTGTTGGGAACTACGCACGTGAAACATAAAATGTAGTTTTACTTTACAATAACGATGATCTGTTGGGAGCCGACTCCCCCATATCGCGGTCAGACTCTTGGGAATTTTTCTGACACCTGACACGCCGTATAACGCAATTCGCATTCACCCTAATGGTTTCCCTTCTCCATTATTTCGAAATACCAACGAAAAGCTTCGACGGTTATAAATCGCGAAAAGCTCCGGCGCCCACCTAACGCCGCGGAAGTGACTTTAATCGTTTGCGCCCTTTTTCGCGCGCGCCACGCATTAACCGACACAATGCAATTTTTTTCCGGAGCTTTCCGGAGATCAGGAAAACTCGATCGCGGCGAAAGCACGACGGCAACAATTTCATTAATTCAATAAGAATCTGTTCGGGGTCCCGTTCCTGCTTTTATCAAACAAGGGCGCGGTCCCCGTCGAGGGTCGCGATTATTACCTAATCTAATTGCGCAAACGGCAATAGCTGCAAGACTCCCCGCGGAGCTGAAATTTCCCTAAGACCGCAATGGAATAAAATTCCGAGATTTAGCAAAATTTTATTATAAATCGCCGGATCGCGCCCGTTTAGATAGTGTGCCTGCTAACTCTCCCACGAACTTTCGTGCGTTCGTTTATTTTTTGCGAGGAGCTTCGTCCGGTTGTTGTGTTGTTTGTTGTAGGGGTGTGGGCGAAAAGCGGGTTTTGATTGCGTCTGATGTCCAGTTTCCGCAGCCTCTCTGGGGATGGTTTTGTGTGCTCTCGCTCCGAGTCGAAATCAGTTTGAATTACCATTTGGAAGAGAGGTCTCCGAGAAATTCTTGTAAAACGGATCGCAAAACGGAAAGCGTACTCGGCGATGGACGTTAATTAATTGAATTGGCCGAGAGGGCTTGGCGCCTCGCAGTCTGCTCCGGTTATTCTTCTCCCGCTCTCTCTTTTGCTGAAAGTCTCTCGTATAGACAGGAACCGGACTGCAATATCCACCGGTGCGAGCTTCCCTTGAATTATGCATCTGATAAACGTCGAGGTTAATTTCGTGGTATTCGATCGTTTCAAACGCGTCACACTTTTATGAAACGCCTCGTTTTCGACGGTCGCGTTTTTAAACTTTCAATTTGTCTATGAAAAATTCAAAGAGTGTTAAATTTCATTACAACTTTGTGTCATCTACCATGGTAAATTATTCACCAATTTGAATATTTTCTTGAAAATGCACTCGTATGGTTTCAAACTGTGCAATATCGATAAGGGGGTTGAAGCGGGTCAATTTCGCCCTTCAAGACGAAGCATGGTTGGCGTATACAAATATTATTCATAAAGTTTTGGAAATTGAAGCATAGAAGTTGGAAATTGGGCATAAGTAACATGTCAATTTTTGGACATTCATCGTCATGTATTTTTTGTTTTGAAAGTTATTGGTTATTGGTAGATATGCAAAAAGTGACCGCTACAGAATGCTCGGTCCTAATAGATTTTTCAATTAGTGACAAAGAATAATTAAGGTTCGGGTCTAAATCGGTTTTCGACTGATAGTAAGGATCGATAATCTATTTTTGACTAATGGACATTTTTTCACCCCTAATCGAGTCGTCCACAAAACCACGGTTTTGTTGATAATTTTAGTGAAACTGGTTACGAGTGGAGAAAGTATGGATATAGATTTATTTCGCTTGAGCGAATTATGACGTTCTTCACCCGAATGATTTTTGCCAATCGGCTTGACTCATGGCGGAAAATACATTCTTCTGCAGAATATCGGCCACTCTTTTGCCCACGTGTATTAAACTGGTAATGCTACCACCACGTTAATCACCGAACTTCCTTAATTAGAATTTATTTTGAAAATAGATGATTTTTATGCCACAGTGGAGTTGAAAATTCCCAGCCAACGGTTTCAGCCAATCGGCGAATGTTGCGCATTATTAATTCCGTTGTAACATTAAAACATGATACCGTTGATGATACTTAGGTTAGGTTAAGTGTCAATTTTAATTATAATTACGATTTTGTGAATATTCAAAACCGTCTTATTATTATAAATCAGAATTAAGTTACTAGAAAGTCATTTGCGAATAAGACGTCGACGACACAAGTAGTATCTTTACCATATACTTTACCATGTGTATCAAACTCGGTATAAAAGTAATTTTATTTCCATATATTATGCATATAATCTGCCTATATGTAAATTATGGGAAAGCAGCCTTTAAACCTCTCATTGCTGATGAAATTAATGGATCAATCAGTATCAATTAATTAACTCACTCGGCCGTTATCAGGAAAATGTGTCACTTGAAATATGGGTTTATTTATTAGGTACCTGTATGAAAAATATGCACATGCATATTTCAGATTTTTCCCGATTTCATCAATCCCTACTACATAAAAGTAAATTATTTCACTCGTTATTATTTTTCAGCTTTTGCGCCTATGCTGCAATGATAGATTACACATGGCGGATAGCACACCAATAACTACCCTGAGGTGGTAATGGAGCTTTTCTGACAGAGTTTGTTGAACTTTTTATTGAGTTTTTTACTCACAATCATAATCATCAATATGGGTATTCCACATATTTTTAAATTCATATTTTCAAGATGAAATGTGAGTTTCTTCACCACAAAAGCAGAACTAGGTGGTACTTTTGTAAAACTAGGCATTATTTCTAACTAAGATGTAATTAAATTTATTTACCGTTTTTCTACTCCCAGAATCCGTCTGAATATTTTGGAGCTCATTGCGCCCCAGGTTTAACTAAAACGAAAACATCCACAAAAGCGATCGAAACCCAAAAATTGATTATTGTGTACGGTAGATAAATGGAGCGAGAGAAAATTCCAAATTAAAGAAAACATACCGCCTTTGTGATGTATTTGTTGGGAGTGAATAATGAAAGTTGCGCACCGTTGTGATTAGATAGGTGTGTTCGAAACTCCCAGGCCCTTTTTTATAGGTAGTTTGAGACAATCCATAAAGTTAAGCTCTCGTGTGCAATTTCTCCTATTATGTAACCTTTCGAGGGCAACTGTATTTTCGAAGGTAAATACAGATAACTATACTGCAGAGGCATATGATTTAGAAAAATCGGCAAAAATATATTAATTTTATTACTAGTCCTACAAAACATGTATACTTATAAAGTTTGTTGTTTTCATCGATTTCCTGTTTTCTTGTATTCTAATTAATCTTTGTACATCAAATTTTTCAATATTTGTAACACTCGAAATAATCAAAGATCAAACCGAGGATAACGTTAAACTTTAAACCATAAAGTTATTTGGTGGCTAGTGATGGTCTTAGCTAAGACGCGTCTTTTTCAAAACTATAAACGTAACACATTCCTATATCTATTTAACAGGTAGATTTATGAGACATGAAATAAAGGTATCTATTTAGAGATGCGCGCTAGTCGGTTCGCGAATTTATTTATAGAGTGAATAATTAAGACGTTTGGAATAGAGCTCAGTACCGACATACTACATGACGGCGAGAGAAAGACATTTGTTTCGCTGTTACACTTTAGGAGTTAGTAGTCCAGGGAATTGACGGAAAGAAATGCCGGCAATTCGCAATGAACAAAGAGTATAGCAGATAGGCGGTAATAATAAGAAAAGTACAAATGTTACGTTTTATGTTTTCGTGCGCCATCGTGGAGATTTATTTACTTGCTACATTTATTGTGTGAGGCTTTTGTCTCGTTTTTTTTTCACTTAACATTCTATGGAGCACGTCTACATTCGTATACGGATAGGTTATTGAGGTCCTTTTATAAAACCGTTGGTTAACTCCCAGGATCAATGTGAATCAAGTTGTATGCATACATATGCATCTGTGAATAATTGTTACAACAATTTAAAAGAATAAAAGTTATGGTCCACTTGAATCACGAATGTAAAATGGAGTTTTAGTCCACCCAAAGCTTTATAAAATTGAAGGCGTGCCAAAAACTATAATTTATATCTGTTTTTTGTCTTACAGGTTGAACGTGTTCCCATCTGTAATTGCAGTCCGCCGAATTGTCAAGATTTACTTAGTCATTCTTCTTAAGGTATGTTATTTCTATACAGAGTGTTCATTTGAAAACGATTCACTTTGAATAAGTCCAGATTTATGAGGGATATAAAAATGCGGTTGAACCAGTCGGTTTTCTTTTCAATGGCTCAAGCGAATCATCTCCCCACTTTAATCCCTTTGCTCTCCCTGACCACCATGTTCCAAGTAGCACACCCCGCTTTGTGAAAATTATCATTTTGAAGCTCTAGTTCAGATTTTTTTACATCGGTAGGTATATGATTTTTGAAATTCATAAGTTGTTACGATGACAAATGTTCTACCAGTAAAAGATGAGTTTTGAAAAAAAAACGAACCTGAAAATGGATTCATGAATCATGATGACCGTTATGTAAAATTTCGGCAAAAATTCCAGAATTCATTAACTCGTCTAGCAAATGAAAATTGAAATAACCTTGTCATTGGCATTTGTTTTTTCTCGGTATTTTCGCATCGAAAGAATATTTTCTGAATATGTTTTTTCAAAAAAATAATCACACATTCTTACCCCATTATCCGTTGTTAATGATTATTATTATTTCATCTGAAATTTCACATACTTGATTCCCCTCACCTCATTCTGAAAATTAAATGTGATTATGAACCCATTTTAAGACTCGTTGACCTAAACTGGTTCTTATTGTTCTCAAAAATTTATCTTGATCCGTTGGATAGAAAATTCAACCATGTAAATAGCTTTAAAATGATGCGTAACAATAAGTGGAGGAGTGTTATTCAATGTTTTGAGGTGAGAGTAAATGGGAGAAAATGGGGTGAAATGGGGAGGTGGCAACACACTTGAGTCATTGAATGATGAATGTCCTCTCCTGAGAAAAAATCGACCTATTCGCGGTCGCCTTTTTATATCTCTTCTTTCATAAATCTGGTGATTTATTCAAGATGGGTCGTTTTCAAGCGAACATTGTAAATGAAATCAAGTGGATTTGTCAGAATCTCTACTGGGTAGTTATCGAGGTAGTTATTATTATTTTAGCAGTAACAATGGGAGAACCACTAGAGGTAAGACATCCTCCAGCTTCATAACGACACCCTAATCAGAAAAATTCTCAATTCCAAAAGAACAAATTGTTCAGGGAAAAGCCAAAACTTTGACTGATTATAGTTGTTATTATGTTTGAAAAGAAATGCTGTCCACAGCTTTTTGAGCTATTTTCACCTAGGACCGGTTGTTAGTTTCGGTTTAAACTCGATTAGCCTAATCACAGGTTAACTGTCATAGAAACAATTGTTACAACAATGAAAATCAACAAAAGTTAAACTCTGGTTAAGATTAAGGTTGTGATAACCAAGAACTGAACAAAGGGCTCTTAATAAATTAATGTGGAGTTAGGGATCTAGTTTGCTAATTAGGTTTGAATAAGTCTTCATACCTACATATAACCAACTAAGTACATTTCAAATCTTAATAACAACATTAAAGTATAGAGAAATTATAAAGTTATTTGCTTAGAAAGTATAGGAAGTTTGATGAATTCTCGGATGCAACTCGTACCTACTATTCGCAAATCTAAGAAAAATTAAGAAAGTTTTGCAATTTACTACCCGTGCGCACACTCTTCCGGGAACATCAGGACGTCTCATGCACGATATAAAAGTTTAATGGTAATCGAAATCTCCTGGATGTCTGTTAGAATTTACTTAAACTCAATAAACTGAAGATCGATACGGTTTCCCTTAATTACCAAACGCGAGGAAACTTCCTGCACCATTAAGATTTTTCTATATACCACGTCATTATTTTCTCCTCGTATTTTTCTTCTCGTTTAACCGTTGCCATGCCATCTTAATAAGGACGAGGTTGGGAGCCTCTCCAAAGGACATAAATGGGAAGTGTGGCGCAAAAGGCACAACGAAGATATATTTTTTTGTCGACGCACACAGTTCGCCCTCATATACATATTTATTTATTTATTATAACACTCCGAAGGGTGCAATTTTACTTTTAGACCGTCGAATTTATGCCGGTATGAACTGCGACAAAAATTTCCATAACTTTCTTTTAGCATGATGGCAAATCCCACAAGTAGTATCTTAGTGAATGTTGATTGTTTTCAACAGTTTCCAACCCCACCAAACTGTGCTAATACTCGCAAGAAAATAATTCAACTTCACCGTCAATAATAACCAGGCGGAGTGGAAGAAGGAACATGGTAAATTGTGATTAGACTTATTCAGCCAGGGGTTGGATGGAATTAAGTCTGTACTCGTGTAGACTAAGACAATGTTTCTTTCTATGGCTTCTGTACCTATCTGTTTCAGATCCTCTAACTTATTTCAAGGTAACGCAAAATAAACTTCAAATTCTCCTTAAGATAATAAGGTTTGCATTTTAATGACGTATTGTGTCCAAAAGTCTCTAAAACCATTTCTCTCGTTGGATTCTACAGAAGTCAGATACGAACGACTCCCACGAGTATATCCTAACTGTAACAACACTTTTTGCTAATCCTTTTAATAGGTTTCAAACTTAACGAATTTTTATAGGTAATTGAACGTTCCTCTAAATATACATATGTATAACCTCGTCTTTTAACAGTTCCACAACTCCTTTATTTCATTAGTTAGTTATTACCAAACTCTATTTACGGTATTTCAAATGTAGGTATCTATTTAAAGGAAATCGGAATGCGAAAATTGTCGGTCTTCTCTGTGGAAATCCAAAGAACATGTTGAGTTATTACAGATTGCTCGAGGTAGATAAGCGCTTCAGACTTTGTTTTTACGTCGGATTGATGCGTTCCCGAATTAAATGCAAAATTTGTTTGCGAGGGAAAACACGCTGAAAGCTCCGGATCTCCTGAGCGTATCTACAGGTCGCTGTTTACGAGGATTGTTTATGCCGATATCGCATCAGCGGTGGCGCGTATGTTTGAGAAAACCCTTAGGGCCTGGTCGTAAAAAATTTCGAGTGAGAAAATTGTGTTTTCCTTTTTTTTTAAACCATTACAGAGACCAAGATAAATAAGAGGTCGGCCGTTGTTTTATTAAGGTCGTTAATGTTCAAGCAATTAAGGGATTTTTTAAAGCCTGTCTAGCGAGAAGCGGAAAAAAGTACGGGCCTCGAAACGCAAATAATAACAAAAAGCTTTTTTAAAATCGGTGTGGAAAAGCACGAAGCTCGGCGTAAAAAAAACTTAATGGGCAATTTCCATCCAGTCCCCAATTAAATGTATTTGGTTCCACTCGTGCTCCATATTGGCTCTTGCAGTAATAATCGGATAGTCTCTGCAATATGCACTCCTATTAATATTTCTGTTGATACTTTTAAAATGGGGTGAATATAGGTTTAAACTACTTCAAAAACTTGCAAGATTCTATATTCATCTGGCTGTTCGTATGGTTGATTCATTGAAAAACTGCCGACAGGAGTCCGATATCCGAAAAGAAAAGTATGGTAGATAAGTAGAGTTATACTCGTACATATTCAGTTGGTGTATAGGGGGGTCCAAAATAGTGTCGCATTATTTTGAAGACAATAATTAACAGATCAGAAACAAAGCTTTAAAACCCCTGTTTAACCATTCAGTTTGTGCTGAATAGAAGATCACACAAAATATCAGCAAGAAACCAAAGTCCTTTCGAAGTGTATCAGAATCTTTCTTTTTTGTCACATCTACGAACATTTTCTTATTTCCAATGTTAACTTGAAAACTGCTAAATTCAAGTTTTTCATAGAGAAATAGGTCCACAAATCCTTCCGCAAAGGAAGTTGGGCCAAAAAATCACATTTTTGAAACCGTTTTTAATTTGGAAATGCAACTTTGATACATTGGTTTGGAATATTAGATTATCTACTTCTTTTGATCCATATGGAGAGACTAGCTACAGAGTGTTCAACAATGAAAAGTAATGGGTATAGGCATTTTTCGATCGAAAGACGATTTTTCCATCAAAGTATACTTTAATTTTGCTCTTGATAGAATCGCCCCCTAAAAAAGTTTACATCACTTTGCAACCCTGTTGTATACCAGTATGTGAAGTAAGGGTATAGTTTTGAAAATTACCAAACCCTCGCCTCGACTTCCCAACAATGAGCGGACTTTCAATTCAGATTGGTTGCCCTATGTAAGATAGTTTTAATGATGTATTGAGAGTTTCACATGCTCCCAGACCCGGTTATCGAGGGTCTCATATTGTGGTACGCGTTTTTCGCCGACGGACGTTTAAATTGCTATAAACATCGGGCAAGTTTCGAAAGCGTCCGTGCATAAAAATCCAATATACGAAAATCGAGACATCGGGCCGGCATCTGAAGTGAGAAGGTAAAACACGCATTCGGATGCCATCGGAATCGCAAATCGCATTCATGACGTGCAAAACTAAAAGTATCAAAACTGAATTCTCGTCGGCGGCGCCGTGACGTCACGCGTCGCGGTGCAATCAATGCGATAGACAGAGAGACGGCGCGCGCCGTCGTCACGGTAACCAGTGAGAAGAGTGGATAGCGCGTGTTGCCTGGTTACCTGTCGTTCATGCACCAGGTGAGGACGGACCTGGGGTTTTCCACCGCCGGAAAAATCACAATTCACTTTACTTCGCCCCCGACCGAACTCCACACAGGATGATGTTCGACATTTCGACATGGAACCCTAATTGGATTTGTCACGGCACTTTCAATCAGATACTGTTCCACTCTTGTGTTGCAGACGCGCCGCTAATGCCCACGACTTACTCAATTAACCATGCAAGGAGACCCCCCTCCGAAACCACCCCTCACTGACACGAGCAGTCACCCGAAAGTCAAGCCCAGTCCTCTGTCTCAAATTTACTCGAAGATTCTCAAATGATCCGAGCAAGCAAAGGTTTTATCCACGACCGCCATGTAAAGTTGTCAATGTTGTACAACTGACAATCACGCACCGTAAACGTCACTTTACGCAGAGTGTTGTGTAAAGTGTAAAGCAATCGCACATTTAGGGAATTTCTTGGCAGCAGATATACATATGGTTGGCACCAATTTGTTTTGTAACCATAGTAATCGTGATAAAATTCATTAATTTTTTAAAGTGTTTCCAAAAAGATTATAGAAGCAAAGTTAGTAAGTGGTAATAAAATGTCGAGCAGCAGTGATAATAGCTCGGATAATAGTGAAAGAGAATTACCTATTATCCCAGAAATCATGCAAGAGGTATGAAACAATTAACGTATTTCACTGCGAATGTGAAATTAAAATTTAATCCTTATCAATTGATATTTTTCAACTAAAATTTTTCGGGCCATAGATAAAGTAGTGTTTGTACTATCGAGTGCACTGGTTTTCCCCTCGGTTTTCCCCAGTCACGGAATTCCTCTCGTGTCTAATTTGCTACTTACCACACTACTCTAGTAACATAAACTACTATTACTACATGTATGTGTCATGTTCAAAACTCTCTATCTGTGATTCTGAACATCATCCGCGAAAAGTTTGTACTTTTAATCATGAACCGGGTAACTTTGATATGTTCGTCCCGTCTGCGGTTCGATTTATTTTCGATTAAAGCGCGGTCCATGTGAGATGAAAGTAACGCATCGTTAGTTAATTTGTTGGTCAAAGTCGTTCGTGGCTCGTGCCGTCAAAAGTGTATACCTACGTTTGTGATAGTCGCACTCCATGCGCCGATTTCCATGAAAAGTAAAACCACACCATCACGAATAAAGGTTTTTTTCTCGTTTTCATTTGCTTTGAGGGGTCCGCTTTGATCTTTTTGAGTCGATAATACCCGAATGTTAACAGTGAGTTTTGAAGTGATACAATTTGTTTTTAATTATCCTGAAAGGTATTTAATTCCTTATCCTTCAATTTCGAGTGTGGTTTAATAAAATAAAGGGATTTAGTTAAAACGTGGGGGTTGATATAACACGCCATCTTGAGATGCCTATAGTAATATGTAGCTACAGTAACCCTACTACTTACTCATCCTGATGATGTTGGGGGTGTAATAATAACTTAAAATTACCCTACACCGAGATCTCGTAAATAATAAATGTGGGCATGAGAAGATAATCAGTTTGAACGTTCAAGGTATAATTTATTACATAAATTTTATTAGTCTTGAGGGTTGGTTGGTCTGTGTATTTGTTGATGTTGCTTGCATCCGAATCCATACTTTAAGGCGAATGGAGAACGAAAAACTGCTGAACGGGAAATAAAATCCACTGATTTCAAGATGAGTTTTATTTGAATTAAGTTCCTAGAGGATTGGAATGATTACGGAATTTAATATCATCCAGACATCGTAAAATGTTCGTGTCAAGGCAATTGAATAATTCTGTATATGGATGCCGAATGCCATAAAGGTCCAATAACAAATATTGTACTCCAAATAACTTGCGCGAAGATTCCGTGGAATAGCACTGGAATTTATTAATATGATTTTATACCCCGTCTTTTATTGAGGTATAAGGATCATTTCATCCACGAGATTTCATTTGTGTCGATTTGATGTGCATCACTAACCCCAACGTTTATTCAAGTACTCACCTACTTACGTTCATCGGAAAACAGTAAAAAAAGAAACAACAATGTTATAGGTATATTATTTCGAACAATAGCTGTCAATATAGTATCACCCTGTCTTTTACCTAATACACGCTGGCAGGAATATGATTTTTAATAATTTTACCTCGATTTTTACCATTCTAAACCAATTTAAATTGTAGATCTTCATCCAAATGGTAGGGTTCGAGAGGATTTGCCATTATACTCTTGTATACTACGCCAAGATTAACATCAAATTCTCTTATTACTGATGAAAAACATAAAATCAACACCACAGCTAACGATACATTGAGAATACATTTTTCAAATTTGTTAATGACTGTGGCTAAGCCATATTCACGAAATAATTTTCGCGTGTTCATATAGTAAGAAAATACGTTTCCTCGAG
This sequence comes from Salpingus planirostris, assembly GCA_949788335.1. Classification (NCBI taxonomy): domain Eukaryota; kingdom Metazoa; phylum Arthropoda; class Insecta; order Coleoptera; family Salpingidae; genus Salpingus; species Salpingus planirostris. Next base: position 7,821,174 of record OX460917.1, on the reverse strand, counting down.
TACAAACCTCTTGTCTGAAATCAGTTACATATTAAAAATCGTGAAAAAGATAGTAAATCTTTGGCCCAGTAATGAGTAATGTGATTATTTACTAAAATGTGTTTCTGTTCTCTTTGTCTCAATGTATAGAAATCGGTCCCCAATCACGTTGAAATGGCCCCCTTTTTTCGACATTTAGGTTTGGGCATGTTGAAAAAAATGCATGACTACAGCAACGATATCGTTACCGTTGTCATATAACGATCGTATCTCTCGTACGGTAAAATGTGAAGTTATTAGTTGGGTTGACAGTATAGCAATTCGACTGTGATGAAAGCCTTGTCAGTATATTCCACCGATAAATCTCATGATGTTATATTATATCGGTATCTCGGCACAGCAGGCTTCCATTCAATAGACCATTAGAAGGATGCGTCACAAACAGATTTCTAGATCAAGAATTTTGTTGCTATTGAGACGTTGAAATTTAATAATAGCCTTATCGTGCCCTACCTCCCTATACTTACTTATTGATGGGCCCTTCTTCGACATAACCAGGTATTGCCTCCAAAACATCATATTCATGCCCCGATTCATACAAACCCTTGCTTTATAACACATTATCGTCATCGTAATTGTAATTCCTTGAAATTGTCAACAATGTATTCAATGCAATGTATAACCAACTGAATAAATTTAATTGGAAAAATTTATTCAAAATGCAAATGTGAAGGCAGAAATATATGAATATCGAATATCTCTGTGATTATATTAAATAGTGAAATGATATAGACGCCACAATGATCCATGTATCAGTTTCTCGTCATTAACATGAATACCTGCACCAATACTGTATGATGCTCTCGAATTCCGCACATAATTATCACGAATTGATGGTTCGAAATGTGTAATTTGCGCAATACTGTAACTATTATTGCATTTACCAGTTTCGAATTAAAAATCGATCGAACAATATCATGTGGCATTTTCATCGACTATTTTCATCGGAATGCAAATGCGGAATCAAATGAATTGTAGCAAAAACCGAATGTAGCAATTTGAAATAGAATAGCGAATGTTACCTATAGTTGGAGTTTTCACTAACTTATGCATATAATTTCCCCTACCTAAGTGCGATGGGTACTGAGTATTTTGCTGAATTCATACCATTTGATGATCAATATCATTTTCGACTGAATCCAATTTATGGATACTACAGAAAACTTTTGGCCTTACAGTAGGATAGGTAATCCATTTATTAGGTGGGCAAAATGGTGGTCATTTATCTTCTTCACATATCTAAGAATTCATTGTGAAATCTGTCTCTCTAACTTACTCAACTTTTGGCGTTTTAAGAGATCAAGTCGAGAAGGAATGGAACGCGTAGTTTATTAGACAGGTGATGTTGGAACAGTATTTGGATTCTAAGTTTGAAATCGTTTTATCTCTTTCCTTGAGAACCATCCTACTTTCTAATTTAAGTAGACACTTGACGCTTTTGATATAATTATTTTCAGATAATAGACTTCTTCATTATCCGCATTTGGGAAAATACTTACCTACTACCTGGAAAAGTTGTCCCTGTCGACATTTGTTTATTTCTGCAGTTCGCATTTATCACGAATTTCCATTATCAACCCTCCGAAGCGCCGGAAAGCTTATAAATTATGCACCCCGTCAGGCCGTCAGCAGGCCAGTGGTCGTCTACAAAAGTCGTTGTCCGACACATGACCACACACTCCCTGCTCCTGCATTTATATCAGTTCCTATCCTAGGGTAGTGGACCAACTTCTTTAAAACATGACCAGGTACGACTTGAATCAATTTCAACAGATGTATTCTCGTGTGGACTTTCGCTCCGGAAAGCTGGAAAGTCTGAACACAAAAATTTAATGAATGGCATCATACGGAAAGTTTAATCTACTAAAATGACGTCTGCCAGAGAGGCTGCAAATATGGAATAACATTGTCGCGATGTACACACCATAACAATGCCATAGTGTCGGGTGCGTCTGTGCTTGCGACGCGAGTGTAGTGCAGATAGAGTGTCACAGCTTAATTTAATTTCAGCCGAGATTCAACACAAAGACCGGAGCTTTGGAATCATCAGCGACCCGTTTAGAGTCGCTAAAGATAACCGCATCGAGCCATTTACATTTTGATGAGTTCGAAGTTTCTTTTGTCTCTGGCTGTTTGCACCAAGTTCCGTACCGAAGGCGTCGATATTCCCATTGAAATTGGCTTAAGTTCCAATTCGCTTTCGCAACGGGAACTCCATTATTGCGGGGGCGCAAATTGTCCCGCATCTTTGACGCCATCGTCGCCCCCCAATCGCAAAAAGACCAACACCCCTACCTACTTACTCACTTTTGATAAACTATCCCTTCGCGTCTTTAAGGTTTTTCCCTCTTCTCTTTCGGCCCACTTTCGAAAAGTAGGAACTAAGAGAAAAGAGCGCCGCGGTAACAGATTGTGCGAAACGTAGAGAGTTAACCTCTCAAATTAATTGTTACAAAGTTTGGCCATTTGCAAAGAGACTTTTGCGTCAACTTTCCCACATTTTAAAGTCAGATGACATTAGTTTTCACTTTTTCGAAGTTTACAGCCACTCCTACTACGCAATCCAACTCGATGCTACCAAATTATGTTATAACTTGGAATTGCAAATAACGTGTTACAAATAATTTTTTTTGCACTTCATCATTTATCATTTTATGGAAGTTGGACTAAATTACTCATATGATCAATACCTGCTTATGTTCTAATGTTCACAATTTCATTTTTAGCCTAACACTTTTTTGCATGCTTCTCGAGAACCAACTGAATTCGCATTTTAATATTTAGTTTAAGGGGTCTAAACGAATCTACTTATTACCTCATATTCGAAATAGGTGATTAAAAAATATTTCTCAATTTTCAACACTCATACTTTATACCTATTTCCTCAGTTAACTGCTCTATTATCTCTGAATAATAACACGATCAATTAAATAAATATTTGATTGTGGGCGACTCGGCATCTCGAAGCACATTATCCTGACTGCTCGAGCAGACAGCTTATTCGCCGTCGTATTGTAAGGAATCGGATTAATAACAGAGGTATATAATACTTACACGCCTCGGATTAATTAGTCCCAAAACGTATTTATCTCAATTTGTCCTAATGGAGTGTATAAGATTTTCAACTTGATATTGGGTTGCGGATGAGTGAAGAGGACCAAGGGAATAAGAAGAAGAGAAGCTTTCTTTTTAGGAACTTAATGCTCGACTTAATGGGAAAATGTTTGAAAGATCCACCAACTGGCGCTTCCATATACACGTTCAATCGATCAAATCTCACTACTCAAGAAGATTACTTTGTTTCTACTTTAAGATCAACTAATCTAATCTCTTAAATGCGGCCGGATGAACTACCCTGGTTACAAGTTGGAACTGTGAGAAGTGGAGGTAGTTGATACCTCTTGTTCATTATCATGCTCGGTGGAGAGTTTCTCATGCACCTAATTGCATTAAATTTTAGATTAGTGCGATGGATGTATTATGCATGCGATACAGCGATCGGCCTGATCTAATCTCGTAAGGTTAAGTACAGGTTAAAAGTGAATTGCAGATTTAAAAAAGTGTAGACTGATTTTTGTGTAAAGTCATTTATTTACGCTCGGTCAAGATTTATGCCGCTTTAATTAAAGCTGCAGCATCTTTTCCGCTGTAAAAACTTAATTCTTTCCTAAAATACTTATATTCCCCGTGATCTAATTAAACGCAATGAGGGCTGGAGGCAAAGCCTCTGATTAAGTCTGGCACACCTGGTGATCTCGGCCGCTGAACGTGTAAATTTAAGACCATTAAGTTTCTGCTTTGAAATTGGAGAAAGAATTTGCCGACTTATTCATTTCTCTCTTTTTGTTCCAGGTTCGTACGCGGAGATAAAATGAGTATGCATGGATGATGCCGTGGCCTACATGGAACGTACCAACCGCATTTTGCACGGTAGATAGAACACAATGAGGTTGAGCTTGCAAGGAATTATGTTGTAACATTTTATATCTCTTTTCGAGACGATATATCACTTATTGAGTTGTCACGTATCTATGTAACGTCTCGCCGGAGTGCTGATAGAAAACCGAATCAAACAATGTTATACGTAGATGGAAATTCCTCGGGGGAAAATTGAAAATCTGGGAAGAATCGTGACCGATAAGGATCCGCTATTTCCGAAGTGTCGGTAACTAACAAATAACCGGCCGTTTCGTTTCGGAATCGATTCCCCAGAAACGTCTGCGATATTAGAAGAAACATGATTATTATTCTGTTAGGCAGGCGCGCATTTAGTTCGGTTATCGGCCGTTCCTCGCTGCGGGTTATTGATTTATGCGAGTCCGATACGAATGACTTCCGCACGGCCGCTTGTTTCCACCCCTTACGTGCATTAACTCCTTCCAAGTGGGATTATTTCGGTGGAGTGCCGGTGATCGCTCATCATTACACGCGGAATATGTCGGGGATGCCGGCCGGATCCCCGAGAATTCGCGGCTTCTTCGCCATAAATGTCCGATATTTTTCAGGAACATAACGCAACGCGCCGCTCGCAAATAAACTCCAAACCGAACCGTCAAAGTATGAAAGTAGCGGAAAAAGGAAAATCGTCCCGTTTGGTGCACTTTAGTTAATAGAGAACGAGCAAAAAGGTCCAACTTTTATTAATATTTAAGTACGTCTTTATATACCTTGGTTCGCTACGAATAAAAAGTTTCAACCCCCGTTTCGAATCAAACTTCACGAAAATGTCGATACGGAAACTAAAAAGTTGGTACTGCAATTTTCTATTGAGTTTTCTTTTTTAGTAAATACCCAGCGGAAATAGTTTCACGACCGAAAACAATTTCCATCCTGTACACAAAACGTTTCAAACGTCAAACTACATAGTATTTCATAGAGAACTGAAAATAACATACAAAGGTAAATCTTGAATTTCAATATGCAAAATATTTACTCGCTTGGACTGAACGATTTCTGTCTAATTAAATCTGTAATAGGAGTGTTGGAAAAGATTACCTACATATAACTTCTTTTTAATTACTAACTCGCTGACTATTCATTTACATCGTTAAATTAAATTCGCACTTATTAATAATATATCACGACGAAAATAAATTTCTGTGCAATCGAAATGTATGAAATAAAATCAAAAATGTTACGACCTTATGCCCCCTTATAACGATTTTATGAAATTTATTTCCTACTGAAAGTCAAGTGTGTAGCACACGACTGCAAAGAAACACTAGAAAAGTTTCATTTAATAAAAAGAAAAGGTAAAAGGAGCTTTCGTACTGCTGATCTCATATTTGAAGATGAGGTAAAATTCATCATGTGCATGAGGGCTTCTTTCCCAGACTTCCCACGCGAACCTTCGGATATTTTTATGCAAAGAAAAACGGCCACATGAAAATAACTGCCAAGAATGTACAACGTTTGACTTTGAAGGAGCTCTCTCCTTTCTGCGTTTTTCGGATGTAAATTTGGATATCCATGTTTAACTGAAATTTCAGTAGAGTGGAAATGAGAGCGGAATGTTATAACTTTCTTATTAGATTAATCACTTAATATCATCCCCAAATGTGCAAATCTGTTGTTGTTCTGCACAAGCACTATGTGTCATTAAAATAATGTAATCTGATGAATTTAGGTCACATGAAGGCGATCTCCAAAATTAATTACCCGACCAGCTGGCGATAACGGGATGAATCTGAATTGAATAATAATTTTTTATAACACGACGGCAAAATTAAGCTCTCTTCGTTATCCGTAAATGTATTAGTAATTAGTGTAATGATTGTATGTGAGTTCTCAAAAGCTTATTAGGATCTTGTTCGTATTGGTGAAGTATTGAATATTGCAAGAGACAATTAACTAATGGATGATCACACGAATGATTAACATTTAAGCTCAATTTCCTACACAATTAATTCAATTTGATTCAAATTCCAGTTCTCATATCCCTTTTATTCGAGGAGAATATACGGGGTAGCCCACCAAAATCGAAACATTTTGTTATCGGGGGTGACTTTCAATCACTAGAGCATATGTTGACTACGTCCCCATCACATTCTTTTCGCTCCAGTCACCCCTTGCCCGAGATTTTGAAGAACATGCATCTGTTTGTGCGATTTTTTGTATTCCACTATTGGTCTTTGATCGTGGCAATCAATCACGACCGCAATAATGGCGGTCGCGAATTTTTTCGTAATTTTTATATATTTCTTGCAAAATACTCATTATACAATTGGAAACTAGGTATGAACCTGTTGCTCTATTTATTCTCGTAAATAGCACAAAAGGGTGTTAGTTCACTTTTAGTTTGTTATCACGAGAGGGCTTATGAAACTCATTACATTACATTTCCGACCATTTTCATTACACTAGGACGCGTATTTATCGAATAATTGTCACTTCAGGTAGAAACTCCGAGAGCAACCGAGCGAAAAACGTGAACATTTCACGCGGTAAACCAACTTCACTATTGGTCACATGTGGGGGATCGGTGGTTGGGGGAAAACCGATGGTACACGATTAACAGCTAGTGCCTTTATCGGTATCGGTTTTAGCTATGCCGTCTTATTTTTTCTGATAATATGGATAAGATTCATAAATAATAAATTTACATTTGTCTTCAAACGTTAATTCATGTGGAAATGATTGTTGCAATAACTGCTGTTGTGGAAGTTAACCGAGGGGTTTAGTTAAACTTGTTCCAAGCTTTCCGGCGACAGCGATATAATCACCGAGTATAATATACCTGCTGTCATCTAACTATGGTTGAAGTATTGTGAAAAGTACTTAGTTAAGTAGATTTTTGCATTAAAACTTATTCAATTTATTTCTTAATCAATTTAGTACAGATCAATCAGGGGAAGTGAGAGAAAGTTGGAAATGCAATTAGGCGCGAAACCATAAGAGAGTTTTAATGGATAAGAAATTAGATTCTGGAAAATATGTGGGAAAATATACGATGTTTTATGGAAAACCGTTTTCGGAGATAGACTTGCATCATTTTTATGAATAATTTATGAGCCAGTAAGTAACGTTTAATTGTTTCACGTTTCTAAATTTACAAATAACTTAAAATGAAAAGGGATTATGGTAATTTAAGTAAACAACTTCGTTTTACTTTCTGTGAGCTGCTGGGAGGTTAATGATATTCCAACAGCTAAACAAACGGAAGATAAAATCGACTCATATTGTGTTCAACGATTCAAATAAAAGATTACCTTCGAAAATATCAATTAATAAATAATCTGCCCGAAAATTCAATCCCACTGCAAACGTAATCGCATGGTAATTATACAGTCGGCATTTTTCGCCTGTAAAGCTCTCTGTTTACGGATGCGTGAAAAATAAAGCTCGGCTTTTCCAATTCAACGTGTTTTCCATATTGTTCGAGAAAATACCCCATTAGTGTTTGTTTTCGTATAATTTTATACGTACAGGGATTGGAACAGGGAATACTTTTTATCTTTCTGAATAACAAACAGTAAGAGCTATGACTTTATGAAAAACTTGAATTCACCTGCATTTTAATCCAAGATCATAGAAATACTTCACAAACACCGCGTTCATACGCAGATATACCACCTGCAGGGAGATTGGAAATCGCAGATGAAAAGTTCCTCTATAAAACATCTCGAGCGAATGAGGGTGAAACAATTATTCATGCAGTTGAGGATGAAATGACACAGCGGCTGAAAAGTATAAATAATGCAGGTAATGTAAAGGGTTTCTCTGAGCCGAGGCGGATTTCCAGAGCTGTCCTAAAGTCTGAATGCATGTCACAGCTGTCACGGCTGTCGGGGGAAACCCCTGAATGTTGCATAGCACGTTCACATCGATTACAGAACCAACAGGAAAGAATCAATATTTGGTCTTTTTTCTTCGGCAAACAATTTCCGCGCGGAAAAACTGAAATCTCGCCGCGATTACAATCACGATTATGTGTCTAACTGTCTCCGTTAAAGTGCATAATGGTGTCTTAAACGCCCTAACGCATTAAGTACTCGTATGCCCCTTACAGGCTTTTGATTTCAACGACTAAATTCATCATGGAGATGGAGAAACGGCCAGGGACGGACTAGCAAATGATTTAGGGACGTCTTTAAAACAATTAATTCGAAAAGTATTCAATTTTGTAAATCTTAGATTGGTAAAGGTACATTGGGGATCCAATTTCTCCATAGTAATTGCGTGTTTATCTTTATAGCAGTTTTTATTGATATTTTGACGGAATCATCCCTAAAGCGTTGATGCATCAATATCAAATCTGGCTGTATTAACAGATCGTCGCTCTTCTTCAGTGTCCTAAATCTGTTATGATAGGATGAGGACCAATATTCGAGCACCTAAAAAAAACACATGAAACCGTCGCATTCCGGTCATTTCATTTCGTAAACACCGAGTAAATATAGTGCTATTGATCCTGTTGGGGGCATAGATTGATGCAGTTGTAATTAGACTAAAAGGTACCCTTCATTAATGCAACAGCATATCGCATCGTTGAATTTTGGAATGCAGTTTATAACTTTTGATATAAAATTCGGTCTGTCGTGGTTGTTTTGTTACTGAATACCAGAAAGTGATTATATTTATTAAAATTTGATGCAATTTGTTTTAAATTCCAAACTCATAATACCTAATACTTTGTTACTAAATACAATTTCATCAATATACAAATGAGTATCATGTTGAACGTATAATGCTCATACCGAGCGTTTAGTTCAACCAAGTTCAACAATAGAAGGAACGAAGTAAGTTGCAACGAGACACATTTCTCTGATGCATACAAATGTCGGTCAAATTTTGGTACAAATTTGGAAAAATAGAATGTTAGTGCTAAAATCAATATTACTATCCTCATATAATAAAGCGTAAAAGAATCAATCGATAAATACAGTTTAGGGCGTTATTCCTGCATTCCGATCACTCCGATTTCGAAGTTTTTACATTTGTGTGATATGATAATCTACAGTAGGTAAACTCTTTCATTTAGCATCAATTTCATAGGCAACAGTTGTCACTGATGCGATAATATGCAGTTGCACCTGCGTGGATGTATAATTGAAAACAGGGCTCAATGGATGGAAAATAAAATTGCACAGTTCGTGCTCTGACAATAATCTTGTTGGTTTGTGAAAGGTTTCAGAAAGTATTTGACGTATTCGTTTACGAGAGACGACTCTTTTCAATTTCTTTCCCCTTCATCTTTTTATCCTCGGATGGGCTGTTACAATACTTTCAACTTAAATACACGAACAAGTTATAGGAAAGCTTCTTTAGAACAGAACCTGATCTTAAAATGTATAATACGGACGCATATGTTGTTTCTGTATGTCGCCAGAAGTACATAGGCATAAATATGTACCTAAGTGGATTATATTTGTATGTACTGTACTGCTAAACATAACATGCATATGATGTAGCACGTATGTATACTCGCGACCATCATTCGAGAAAAGTAACCCTTTCATGGTGGGATGAATGCACCCGATCCGGCTATCCTTTCATTACATGATGCATGCATTTGCAAAGCCCAGTCAGTCTGATGTTCGTAATTAATAACTTTATGTGGGCACTACCAGCTACATACCCACTACTCTCCGTAATGAAATTAAAATCATAACAGAAAATAGAATATGTACCAAGATTTGTATTTTTAGACTTCCTCCTCTAATTGGTCAAGGATGTGTTCCTATGTGGTGCCGAAAAATGTCTAATGGCTGTCGATGACATTAATGGCGCGGCAGGTATGCAACATAAATAAAATCTAACGATATTTATTAGTCGATACGCTAATTAAAAATTATTTTATTCTAACTTTGGATACTTCAACGCCTTCTTAAGGGGCAGTATGTCAGTAGTATAATTTAAATCAAAACTAAGTTAACCGGAGTTTATTTTCCATCGTATTACGTTAATGTCGTTGTAACAATCCAAAAATTTGTTCAACCGCGACCTTATTGAATTTTAAATTAATTTTTGACCCCACTTAGGTCTCCAGTATTTCAGTCGCGGTTCAACAGATGTTTAGATCCAATTTTGTTAGATTTCATTGTTATACAACAACCGTTACTATGGAAACTCCGGTTACCTTATAATCTTGGTTTGAACAATTACTGAAATACGGGTCCTAAGGACCATTTGTGTAGTTGGTTATTTCAACCAGAGTTTAATTTTCATTGATTTTTATTGTTGCAACCAGTGTTTCTATGACAGTTAACCTGTGATTAGGGCAACCTTGATTTAAAATGTAAACCGTTTTTCATATTATTCGAGAAAATACCCCATTAGTGCTTGTTTTCGTATAATTTTATACGTACAGGGTTTGAAACAGGATACACTTTTTATCTTTCTGAATAACCAACAGTAAGAGATGTGACCTTGTGAAAACTTTGAATTCACCTGCATTTGAATCCTAGAGAGATTGAACAACCAGCCTCAAGGCAGGGCTTCTAAGTCATCTTTTTGTCACAACAATTAAAAGCAAATGAAGCAAGAAGGGATTTTGTTCAGGTACAAATATCAAAAAGGTCATTTTTATCTTGATTTAACTTTATTTCTAAAGTGAACTATATTCTTATTAACATAAATATTAGTAAATTCAATGATACCGTTTTACTTAAGTAAAATTTTAGTGAGATAAATTCTCTATTTCTACTCTAGTGTTATTTGACAACTTGCTAGAAGTTGTACGCGAAGATTTTTCTTGGAAGTACATTGTTCTACGACATTGAACATGAGAATTCTCAGGTGACGAATTGTAGTTGAAATCACAGTAACGATACATATGTATACCTACGTCAGGTTCAAACAGGAGAAAATTGCTAAAATGTGACTGACTGAACTTTGATAAAGTGCCCTTAATAAATTTATCGACTGTCATATCGGGCTTTAGAAGATGAACAATAATTGTTATGTTTGTAGCAATTCAATTAAATTCCTGGCCTACAGTTTGCAACAATGAAAATCAACAAAAGTAAAACTCTGATAACGCGAAGGACTGAACAACTGGCTCGCTATTCAGCTTTGCATAAATATTTGGTCAAATTTGATGGAAAAGTTACATATCATATTGACAAACATTGGAAAAACGTAGAAATTTAGTGAATGGTATTTATTTTTGTTACCGTCAATATTGACTATTCCTAATAAACATCGATAATATCGTTAATTTCTAACATTGGTCTGATTTGTTTCCCTTCTCTATATCAGAAAATCCTGATAGGAAGCCAGAGAGGTAATGAAGGCCGCGTTTGCGGCCAATTCCGAATCTGCATTAATTTCCCCAGGCCCCTAGCACTAAATAGAGTTCGAACAGAAGATTACCCCACATTATAAGAAGATAGGGAATGGTCCATCGTCCACCTAGATGATTGGACTAATCGAGTGGCCGTTGTCCGTCCGTCATAGGGGAGACGAGGGTTAATCCAATGTTAATACCCGACGACCTCCCCCCGTTCGCAGCCCATATTCGGCTTTCATTATCCTTCCCAGGAAAATCAGCGTGTGCTCCAATTTATAGTTGGATCGTTCGCCTGCTCTTTTATATAGGTACGAAGATATGCAAGTGCAGCAGAAACCCTTTGATCCAAACGGCTGAATGCAAGGAAGTGTTTCTTGAGTCAGTGTAAATACAGAGCCAAATACAGTTATCTGATTCAGTTTTCGACAATGATTGAGGAATATTAAAAGAGAAGAAAATTGAATACTAAAAAAAAAAATCGGAAAAATCACCCTTCCTTTTTGAAAAATTGTACATGACTATTAGAATTAAAGGGTTTTACCAGATGTTCGGATTACTCGAGGTTCGGATTAAAGGGTATCTGCATATACCTACTAGATCGGGTTTTTACGAGGATATTTACAGCACTCACAATACCTCGTTAATCTTATTAACGCTTCTGCACCTCCTGGAGGGCGAGAGAGCACCTGTAACGAGACGTCGCAGTCGTTTTACCACCCCATATCCGCGCGGCAATGCAAATTTATGCCGTCGTAGTCGGGGCCAAATTAAAAAACTTTCTGATAGATGACCGCCATTCGCCGCCATCAGGTATAGGAGATAGGGAAAGGACGATGCGGATCTTCTGGAGACACAATGAGTCAATTTATTACAAATTCGCGACAATAAAAGGTTGATTATGAGGTTATACCAACCGACTCGCCCATGCAGCGACGCGGAACAGATCCATTGTTCCCTTATTCATCCGGACTGGCGAACTTCATTTTCTCCCCGTTTTACGTCTAATAAGTCACAGAAAATTGTTCTGTACAGACTGACGCAAAAAAGTCGGGCGAGCTTTTAACGCGGACAGCGGGCTTTTAGCTTTAAGCTCTTTAATTTAGAATGCTGCTGGACATCTTGCGGGAGAGAGAAGACCACGCAAAACTTTTATTTCCCATGAATTTCCACTCGGTTACTGCCGATAAACTGAACGGTCTTCGAAATAGATAGGGTGGTTGTTGGCTTAATCGCAGAGTTCATCTCATGATTCATTTCAACTGACCTTTTCGCACTCTAAACTATACCGTCTGTAAAACGTCATCAAATGCCGTCGAGCTGCAATTTGTTTGATTTCCAAAATTCATCTTGCAGTCATGGCTCTCGACTCATTTTTTGTTTGCATGCCTACAAATGTACTTGCAATCTTTGGCTTGTGTTTCTGGCAGCGTATCTATCATTGCAATGGAGAAAGTTGCCTTCTAAACATCAAAGTTGTTTGTTATTGATTGAATGGATGGTGCACATGAGTATGAAATTATGAATTCAACGTTATATCACGTTATTAGAATGAATGACATTGCTTACCTCATGAAATCATTTCATCCCGGAAACAGATTTTCAGCATGGGAGATGTGTTTTTGAAGTTGAGAATGGATCGTTCTATCGATATTTTCATAGTTGTGTGTATACTTTTCAGGCTTATTACTTTTCGAAATAGCCTGACCAATGTACGAGAAATTTTTCCGTGCTTCATTCTGTCTGGTGGCAAAATACGGTAACCATTTTCTTGACAAAAAGAGTAGAGATTATTAATGGCTTAAAAGGCTCTTGAGGGACGGGTAAGGACGACCCTCGTAAAGCTAAAACAGGGAGTCGTCCGTACTTCATATCTACTCGTAGAGGTTGCATATTCCACGAAAGCTTCTTTTATACCGATATTTAATTAGACGTCTTTTTAAGAATAAATACATCTAACGAGGAGGTCCGGTGTCAAAGGAAATGTGGTGATCGATACACATTTAAGCTTCGCATAACGATTTGCAAAGCGTTTACTTATTTGAACTAAGTGATTGAAATTTGATTAATTTCATTTGCACAATACTTACACATTTAGGAAGTTTGTTTCCGTTGTGGACTCTGATTCAAACTTTCCTATTAAAATTATTTCCGGTTTACAAATCGGGTTCAATCTATTAGTTTGTCATTTTAATTAAAATTTAATTCCTGACGAATTTCAGGAATTGGTTGCACTTCCAACCAACGAAATTTCCAACTTTTTCATCAAATGCCAGCGTATCATGGGTCCCATCTTTTCCTCTTCCAGTTAAATTTCTTGATTTTCATTGTTGCAATAACTGGGATTGTTGTCCACGAATTACAAAACAGAAAATTGTGAGCATTTTAATGATTTTCATATGATCAATAATACCGCATTCTAATAGTAATTACGATTCATTAGTCTTGTTTATTTTTATTGTCCCGATTTTTCTCATGCTTCACCCATTCTTCTTCGTGTAACCAAGACATTTATCTGTCTAATAACGTATGAAGGTAAAAGACTGATCTTTAGAAACTTACATCGAATAAATTCGCTTTGAGAATACGTTGTATTGGTATATAGGCTGATATAAAAATAGGCGAAGGAAGTGTGAAAAATCCCTCAAAACTCTAAAAGGATAACATTGTCTCAAATTGATATTTCCGATTCAATAAAGCCGGGAACTGGAAATGACAAACGAGATAGGAGAATATGAGTTTTTTTTCTCAACCGAGGTAGAGATATAAGGCCGCGCCAAGTAAAATTCGCTGGCGTAACAAAATTTAAAGCGGTTTCGGGATCTCATATAACACCGAAGCAATCAGAACACGTCAAAATGCTGTTTGTTCTGGTGTGAATTTATTTCACGTCCGCACAAATTAATTTCTCCTACAATCAAAGAACCTACACGAAATATATCGATGTAGAGGTAATTCATTATGTCTAGGAGCTGCGCAGAAGTCTCAAATTCGCGTACGCCGATAAAGGAAATTCTTTACATTTTCATCTGCGAACTCTTTGCATCGTCTAATACACCTTTTGCTAACCATATTTGTAATTTATATTTGCACAATAAGTGATGGCGCTAGCGAGGGATTCAACACTAATGCCCAGTATTTCCACCTATGGTTAACCTCCAGATTAGCTAACTGTAACTTTGAATGTGAGCCTTTATCATTCATTTTAACCGGAATTGTCACAGTCTAAGTTTCCAGTTAGCTAACTGGAGGTTATCCATAGGTGGAAATACTGGGCCTTAGTAATTTTGGTGTCCGTTTTTTAGTTTCACGCCTGACAGAGTTGAATGAGAAATCGTTCATAATTTAAAATTAAAAAATATCAAATACCTAAACTGATGTTTTCATTTTCAGTTACATGCATGTAAATAAGCACGACTTTCGCGCATCTGGAAGGCTGGTTTATCATTGCCCAGTTATCTTCTAGCTGACAGTTAAATTTCACTTCTAAATCTTCTAGCTGAATGATTATTTGAGCATTGATAAACCAGCCCTCAGGGTTCTAAACATGATGAATTACCAGTACCACCTGTACATGCATACACAGTAGAGAGGACGTATAGTTATCGAATAAAATCGAGGTTTAGAGCCCCGCGCGTTGCCGCAGGAAATCAAAGGCCCCAAAACGTTGCCTTTCCCTGCTGCGGATACATTTGTCACGCACGATTGGGTAATTGCTCGAAGCAACAATAACACGTCTCCCGAATTGCTTTGTGAAAATTCCATCGCCGATGTTTGTGTTCGGACCTCATATGTACACAACACATGAACCCACCTGCGGGAAAACTGGAAAACAGCCGAGGTATATCAGTGCAGTGACAGTGATCTAATTAGGGGTTCCCCCGAGTGCCGGGGTGGCGCCGTGTGTAACTGCAAGTAAGGTCATGTTACATTACATAATTGGGATGGGAGCGAACCGTAATATCGGAAGCTGTCATGTCGCTGGGGAGCGCTCATTCTCGCTCCGAGTAGTTCACTTCCTATTATTCGCCCGACCCCCGCCTTTAAGGGATGAAACCGCGCCATTACCGCTAAATCACCCGCATTCCTACGTACAGACAATCAGACACCTGTAGTAATAATTACTCATATCGTGTTAGTTGCTAAATTCGCCTTCTACAAAAAAAAATTATCTGTCTGCAGTACAGCGAATTGTTAGGATAAGGGAGAACCCCCCGGGGAGGAAATTTACGGCAATTCCGCCAAATTACCGGCCGCTTCCCAGAGGAACATCAGAGGTCTTAAATTTTTAACGAATTTCTTTTTAAATGATTATTACTACAGCTCTTGCTTTATTGAATTCTGTAGCGAAAAAGATTTTCTGATGAATTGGTATGGAAAAGGAGTGGCGCGGATTTAACTTGACGGGAATTTTTTCACAAGTTTCGCGCGTAATTAGGAGGTTCATTAAATAGTCTAATCGATGAGGCGTTTATTGTCATCCTGGAAAATCTTTAGAAAAGTTTCGCGCGATGAAAAAACTCGAGAAAGGGATATCGTTAATAGATCTGATTCGATGGGCCGAACTCACAAATTAGACACTAGAAAACTTTCACCGAGCATATTTTATCAACTCGACGACCGAATTTCGTCAACAAAGTTTCCCTCCCCATTGTTCACCGCTCGAAATTTCCATGAAACCCTGCTTGTTAAGCAAAGATACTCCCCAGTTCGCAATTTCCCGCTAGTTTCTTTCCAATTAATGGAACCTCCCGTCTTCCAGAGAAACCCTCACAATTGAATTTTTTCCCGTTTGAAATTCGAATCTTTTACACAACATCACGGAGAAAATTCGAGGAAAATTTTAATACCTACCAACAAAGCTCGGAACATTTCGAGGAGGTAACATAAACCGAATGTTATGCCCCATTTCTATACTCTGCCTCTGATACTTTAGTTATCTCTCCTTTGTCGTGAACGTATCTACGAGCTACATACAACCTAACACAATTTACATTTTGCGGAATGATAATAACACATCAACTTTGCTCCATTTTACGTCAAATTTTACTGTAATACTCCCTACCTTTGAAAGTCCCTAAATGGGAATAAACCTGTATGACATTAATACTTTGGAGAAAGCAATATCTCGTGAATATTCGTATGAGAAAACAATTTGTCAACCTTTTCCTCGAATATATAACTATAATAATATACAGATCCAAAGCGATGGAAAGGTTGGAAGATCTTTCTCCTCCGCGTAAATTTTTAATTTTGGGTGACTGTGCCAGAATACGAAACGGTACAGCTGGCGTCATTCAAGCAAGGGATATTTTATTTTTATTTTGATAAATACTTTGAATTGAGACCGGATAATGAATATTTCACTGGAAGCTCCAGGCGAACGTTTCAAATTTCAACTTTTGACATTCTATTAAAATTCCAGACTATAACTGATGCGAAATCGCGTCTAACATCCGGATGCAATTAGACGCCTGTTAACGATTTTTTCCTCATCACCATCAGGTTGAAATGTTTAAGTAATAAGGCCTGGAAGTATGCGATATAACGGTGGGGGCGGATCTCAGTTTTATTATTGAATGTTAAGAGCATCCCTTTAAAAGCTTATTAAATTTTCTTTTCCAAGTCTGCCTTCTACTTATTCTTTGATGATACTAAAATTAATATTCGCAATAAAAGAGACTACCACCCGGATTTCATCCCTCATTTTCAATAAATCTCTTTTCAACCTCAAACGCAAACTAGGTAGGTACGAGTTTTTTCTAATCTAATAACTAAGGATGGAGCGCCTAGAACATGAAAGATAAGACGCGATCTCGTACTTTATTAATGTAACTTATTCAGGGCTGAAAATGCGCCGTCATATTTCAGGACGTGATATCCATTATGGGTAGAGTACTCGATGATGCTGGCGCGACCTCACGTACGCTCTTACCCATAAACCTCATTTCGAGAATATTTTATTGTGGAAGAGCACAGTGCGGCGTTTCAAGGGTCTAAGCAGATTTTAAAGTGTCGAAGCTGCACGAAAGCTCGGAATTTTCCAATATTTCCCATCATCATTCGATACGAACAAATTGTTTACTTGACACTTTATCTATTACGGAGTTCTAAAGAAAATTAGAAGAGACAAAATCTTTTCTCAATTTTAAGTCGATTTCGTTTGCCCTCGCTACTAAACTAGACAGTTAATTGAATATAAACGTTCATTAAATTTGAATCGTTTTCCATCCGAGAGTCTCCAGCGTTTGAGCGAGATTCCTGCAGGTGCTGCCGTTAGATTTTACTACTAGCTAATGTATTCCGGGACGTAAACTTAATTGAAAAACGATTATTTCCGATTTATTTGACACAGAAAATCGCCCTTGAACAAAATTTCACCCAGTCATACATACCGACACAGTTTAACACTATTCACGTCCGAAAGAGCAAAGTTTCATTAGGGTTTATGTTCGTGGGTACTTTATTAAAAGCAACCTTTCGGCATGTCTGTGGTAAGCCAAGCTAAGCCGCGGGCGACTTCCGGATCCATGTTTATGTAGGCTTCTAATTGGAATACTTGGAGAGAAAATCGTCCACTCGATATAATTCACCCCAAGATTTTTTCATTAATAAATTTTTGGATACTTTTGTAAGAGGCCCTTATTTGGTACGGAAATATTCCCGAGATGTTCATAATGGAAGGATAGCGTGAGAATTCCCCATTTGCTCATTATGCTGCTTGTGCCTGACCCTCTGACATTCTAAACAGGGGAAAACGAATGTGAACTCTTTTTAAACAATGGATAGATACACCTTTCCTCATCCTATATGTGTCGCCATGAAAAATTTCTTTTATTGTATTCTAAGTGATTATCTTCCCACGAAATTATAATATCGTGCTCGATCAAGGTTAAATACATAGGTCTGGAAGATAAGCTCCATTAACATTGCAAATCGGGGGTTAACTCCAATGCTTTTGACTAGCCTGGCAACTATCTCCAAATAGATCGATAATCTAATTAACTCTAACAATTGCGGAGCTTTACCCCGTATAATTAAATATTGTGCGAACGCTTAAGAAGATTTACACAGCACAATAATACGTACCAACTATCTCGTGCAAACTTCCTAACAAAAATTCAGATAAAAAGTTTTGTTGAGCAATCATGAATGAGAATTTGATACACACAATCCAGGGATATTGCGTAATTATGGAAATAAGTTTGAGAATCAACACCGAAACTATGTCTAATTAAACTATTATGATTTAATTTTCCAAAGTTGAACGAAGGCGTTAATTGGTCGATTGCTGGTGAAAACTCTAATGAAATATTTAAACGTCTCTTCGTTAATTTTTTCCTCCATAATCTCTGCGCTCATTAATTCTGGGCGATCTCCTTTATTGGCAAATATCTGACAGTTTCTGGTTCAGCAATTTATGAGAATGCTCCGTTTTTTCCTTTGCGCCCGACATCTTCTTTGAGATGATTTCCCGCAGAAAACATTTTAATGATGTATACTAGATATGTGCCCCCCGGCAACAAATACCACAGAATCTTCTCTTTCGTAGGTATTTTTGTATCGTTTGCACACAATTTTTCGATCTCGAATATCGTGATATTCCTAGTCTGGGTTTCAATCTCGCGTTGTATGCTCACAAATCAGATTTCTTAGAAAGCTCTACACAACAGTATAAGTAATGTTAAGGGACATCATATTGGGTGTACAGGCTGATTCGAAATTACACCGATAAAGCTTTTCCTCTTGTCAGAACCGAGGATAAAGTGGTAGGGCCCGCCACTGACTAATAAGAGGGTATTTGGGCCCCAAAATCTGCGGGTGGCAAAACGATAACCTGTCGCTAAAGTTAAACCTATGGAGTCCAAGAGGTAACCAGTAACGATCCGCTGAACTTTGGAAGGCGATCATTAAAATGACTTGACGGAACAGAAAAGAGGACCACGACAGTTAAAAGCCATCACGTTTAAACATTTTATAAAATGAGGTGTTTTATTTTTAATGCCTATTTTGGAATCGAGATATTGGTCATTTTTTAAACGCCTGCAAAGAGGGTTTCAATGAAACCAAAGATCGTTTCTAAACAAGCAGCGTTATGCACATTTCTGTTCATTGGTCGTAAAAGATTCAAAATTTAAATTTCGAAAGGAATCATAAATAACAGGAGACCCCTAAGTAATTGATCAGTTTGTGCCTAACTTGTGAGGTTAAAAGAGCTGGTTCGCGAGTGAGTCAGAAGTGTCCGCTTTTAGTATAGTTTATACGAACCTAACCGTTTAGAAAGCGACTTTTCAACGATCTTCTATTTTTAACGGATTTGGTCATTTGGTACAAAATCGACCCTTTATATCCGCAATTATCCATAAAACTTAAATAGAGTAACCCTCTCACGATTATTTTATAACGACATGATTAAATAAATCTTTTCACGTTATCGTAATATTCGAAATATTTTCATAGAAAATTCATTACGGTGCCAGGAATCTAAACATTAGCGCGGTATTTATAAAAACTTTTTCCACTATTTTGATGGAAGAATTTGCCCAAAAGCGTTGCCTGTACAATTTTTGATCAACCTGTATCGTAGAGCAACAGGTGTATACGTGATAAAAAAAATTGTCCCTCAATCGCCCTCAATTTGGTACGTGACTCTCATTATAATACATGGATTGGAAGAAAATGGTTCCAATGCGGTCTGCGAACAATTTCAACAGTATGAATCGTTATTTGTATACCACGAGTCGAAAATTATAGGGTTTGAAAGATCGCGACTAGAAATTGCAGCCAAACGCAATGAGACCTACCACTTTTAAAGGTCTGCAAACCCACTTTTCGGCTTGAGTGTACACAAAACTTAAAGTTGTGGAGTAAAATAACTTTGAAACGTTTTTTTTCATTATTTGGATGCTTCGCACCTCACTATATACCTGAGTCTACGAATGTGCTGTTTATGGTTTTAGGAGGAACCTGGGGGTGATTAGATTAATGATGATGATGCAGTTGTAACGGGAGGAATTAATAAGGAAGAGGGAAAAACTGATGGTGGTTTATGATGATGATGATTAAAATGGTGGCCCTATCATCATGCTAAGCGGGCCGTCCAATTATGGCATAAAAAATTTAATCAACCTCATAAATTACTGTCTAAAACGTTAAATACCTCATTTGAAACTATTATACATCTGAACCCTCGGAGGCTGCTAAAATATTATGACAGAGTAATACCTGCAGCTAATTTAATTTGGGCAAACCGGAGTTTCGCTCCGACGTAAAATGTGTGTCATAACTCCGGAGGAGGTTTTTAAAGTCCACATTAAGGAAGTTAATTTATGAGATCGGGAGCGATAAACGTAAACTGAGGATTAAAAATCCCTGTTTCCATTAAAAACGGAGAGGATTTCTTTAAAAGCAATTGATCTTCAGCCGGAATCTTCCGCCGAGTTTCCGTCCTCGCTCGGATTCCGCGTCCTCCGCGTCCCGCAATATAACACGAATCTGAAGGGATAATTAATTACAAAAATTCAATGATTAGTTCACATAAATCAAAACGATTTTTACGTAAATATTAATTTCAATTAAAATTGAAATATAATATAATATACATATTAAATTTTTGAATATGATGACAAGAATAACCCCTAAAAAATGCTGCACTTTATTTGTATCCACCTGTATGGCATACTGATGAACACAAAAAATGCGGCAGGAGCAAGGTTTAAGAACGAACAATAATAATGTTGGCATGATAATTATTTTCTCTTGTGTATTCTAACTATACTGTTCTATGCATAGATAGATTTCTTCTCGAAGGATGAAACTCGGTGTGTTTGCTGTAAAAACTTGTGTAAAACTCCAGAATATTAGGTACACAGAAGCAAAGTGAAACTCTGATCCTCGTAAGCTGCGAAAATTGCTCGGAAACCCTACAAATCCCCAATAGAAATCTGTGAGATATTCGAGTATCAGTAAACCGGCACGCCCGCGCCAATATGTAGATTATACAGTCATAACCACCGTCTTGCTATTGCGAATACGAAATGCGCTCAACTTTATAAGATACCTTCACAAGATCCAGGGATAGTATCAAAATCTGCACGTGGGATGCTGTTTATAAAACACAGCAACAATAAGAAAAACACCTCGAAAAACACAGAATTATTTGATTGATTTTCTTTATGGATATACTTAGCATTTTGAGCCCCCTGATTATAATTGTCAATTCTTCCAACTAATAACCCTTCCGTTAATTTCCCTTGAACAATAAGGCATGGATTTTGAACATCATAGCTGATCATAGCCATTCGATCCAACCCACAGATAATTGAATAATTGGCTTTCAAACTCATCATGCCCCGTGAAATATAATTTTAAAGTCCCAGATCTATATTTGGATAATTTTTCATTGAAATTTCGTAGCTTTTAAATAAATTGATTTGAAATTAATGTGCTATCTAGCATTTAGTGATTGATATATCCGCATATCAGAATTTATCATCGTGCTCAAATTATCGAATGCATATTGTGAAAACATCCATTAAATTTTCCAAATATACCTAAGTTGCGTGAATAATTTAATTATAACTGCCCAAATAATTAACTCTGGCCGGTATTCGGTTCGACAGCTTCGAAACTGAAACTATAGTATGGTCTAATTCAATGTTGATGTGGCAACGCTTGAGGGTTGATTCCTCTCGCCAAAGTAGGAAAAATATTCCTAAAAACTAGGGTCCGCTAATTATGATGAAGTCTAGATGGCGATTTAAATATGAAAAATGATGGAACAATAAAACGCTGAACCATTAGTGCAACCAACAGTGCAATAAAGTTCACTTTATTCCACTAGTGGATAAAATGTTTCCTATATATCTAATATGGTTCCTATTAAGGGCCCATTATAACGTTGATTGTGGATAAATGAAATGTTCTATAGAACTGCAACTGTAAAAATATAATGTGTGATAATAATATGAAAATACACCCCTCTTGCCATAGGTAAAGGAAATCAACTTCATTACTCAAAAATCAATAGTGGAAAAATATTAATATCGCATTGATAAAATTTCAGATCTTTCCGAAAAATTGGTAGGTTTTACTGACGAAAACAAAAGTAAAAAGGGAAATAAATTTCTGCCAGTTTTCGGAGCGTTAAACTATTGACTGTAACCAAGAAATCCATAAGATTCGAAGTATCAATCTTGTTGAGCGTGTAAATTGCTTCATCTATTACTCGAACCCTCTTGATGAGAATGAAATGGTGTGATCGCACCGAAATCCAAGTCTTTTTAACTAAACTGCGTACATTTACCAAACGTGGGTTATTAAGTAAGGTCTAGAAGGGAGGGTAAGGAATGTCTACATATACGTGAGGAAATATCCATTTGCTTTTTCTCAATTCAGTTTATTTTGCCGTTTGACGGTATGTCAATCGTCATTATACATTCCATTTCATTTTAGATGACATTACTCGACCAGACAAAGATGTAAGCGTTTTGAATCGTTTATACATCCGTGAGGCAATGTAAGTTGGTTGCAAAAATCGCACGGAGTTCGATCTCAGGGATAACAATAGCTATTTATATGTATAGCCAGTTACGAAAAGAAGGTGTTTTCCGCACTAGTCGTGCGGAGGTACCCCGCGTTGCCTTATTTTATTTTCATCATTATTTTTGATAGTGCATGATATTTGTCAATTGTCAGTGAGCTGTATTCGTGCCTTCTTATGAAATCAAAATAAGGCTAGCCTTATTAGGGTACCCTTCGCTTCTTGCTAAACTTTAAGGGGGGCATTTACCATGAGACGGAAGATTGAGGTACTACATGAGAGAGATAAGGATGGGGTTAGATTTAGTTTCCAGAGTTTCTCAAAAACTAGCAAAAATTTTCGGATGCGGTTTTGGCCAATTGGAAGAGAATATTCAGAGCCAACAAAAGAGTATTCTCTTCAAATCGGCCAAAACCGCATCGAAAAATTTTCGCTAGTTTTTGAGAAACTCTGGAAACTAAATCTAACCCCATCCTTGTCTCTCTCATGTACCACCTCAATCTTCCGTCTCATGGTGAATGCCCCCCTTAACCGCCTCCAGATTGAGAACCGTTGGGGGCTCGACATAATTTTACTAACATTTTTATCGTAGAATGTAGTCAGGACAGGAATCCGCCATTGCCGGCTCCTCTGGTGATTTTGGAACACCCTGTATACAGAGTGGTTTCTAAGTAAAGGTACACTCTCAACGAGATTCATAAATAAAACTGCATGCATGATGCTCACAATAATAAAGAAAAAATTTAAAAAATTTATTTTGACACCCTGTAGCTTGTTATCTACTGTTGTGATATGTTCCGTTTCTTTCGGATCACCCTATATGTCAAAATGTACGTTTTTTTTAGATTAGTTTGCCCAAAAATGCATATGGTCTAAAAAAATGTCCTATAAACAACTGATCCACATTTACATTATGAAATGAGTATAGGGTTCACTATTTCAGTCGTCAAACCGATACATTATAATACGGCAAAGAAAAGCTCGTAAAATGAAAAAGACAATAAGTACATACCTACCTGTCTTGTCTGAATATACATTAATGGAAACAGCCCCAATAACATTCTAATTGACCTCATCTGTCATTTAAAAATATTGCGGATGGCTTTGAACGCTATAAGGGATGAAATTGCGGAATTGCCAATTGGAAATCTTGATGCGGTTCAAAAGAAACACTAAAATATCGGGATGGAATTGAGGTTTGTGCACCAGGTGCAATATAGTTTATTAAAGGTTATTTTTAGTCATATAGTCACCTGTGAGATGTTTCGATTTTCATGGATAAATTTATTGCAGTTTTCCAACTGCAACTTTTAGCCGTAAATTGTATTTTATGGCGAGTTGCCATCACTGAGAGTTTATCATTATCAGTGTCATATGCACTACAAATCTGGTATGCCTACCTATATTTTTATTTGAAACCTTCTTCTTATTGTTAAACAGACAAATATTCCATTTTTACCTGTGATTTTTACTGCGTTTGACAGCCAAACTTCTAGCCTCAGCACATCAAGCTTCGCACTTTTTATCCTAATAAGAACATTACCTAATAATAGGTACTATTCTTTTAGATTTGATACAGCATATCGGCCCTAAGAACATGCAAATAAATGTATCAACAATGCCAAAAATACGCAAAAATACCATATGAATAAGACATTTTATAATCAATAAACTAGAAATATTCCTCCCTATTCACTAATAAATTGCTACGTACTTAGCATGTATTGTTGTCTATTATTGCTAACTCAACAACGTAAGTAATATGTTGATAGCAGTAGCCAACAATACTAAATTGCTACGTAGCAATTCCGTTAGTGAATAAGGGGAACTAACATTAGTAACATTACTTGTTACATTTATATGTTCGAGAATTTTATAAATTTCGACAGAAAAAAATCACTTATTTCGAAACCCATTATTGGAATCCGCAAAAGCGCAGTGCCGTTTTATCTATTCTAAAGATTACTCACTATTTTTATTTCATCCCAAAGAATACAACGAACTTATTAAGACTAGAACATGAAAAAATTGAAGACAAATGTGTAAAACAGATACACAAAAGTCTTCAGGAAAACTCGTACGATATATTTAGCAGAAAGCGCCTAAATTATCAGAAACAACGCCGCCTATTCTCGTGCTTAGACAAGTGTCAGTATTTTTAATTTCAAACATGAACTATGCCAATTCTACTTTCACGGTAAAATTATTACCTCTATTCAAAATAACAAATTTTCCAACAAACGATGATGAACAGATGCGATTTTCTGAAATCAATACAATTTAAATTTAGCGCGCTTCTGAAGCGCCACTAGCCCCTAGTTACTTTCGTGTTGATTTTCCCGTCGTTGGCAGCGTTGTCGAATGAAGCACGTGGACGAGAAGCATTTTAACGTTTCCAAGCTCCCCATTAATTTAATTTTTCACCAGTTTGTGGGTTCAAAGTGAGTGTTTTTCCGCAACAAGTCGATTCACAACAATTAAACACCTATTTAATAGCTTCTAACAAATCGATCTAACGCTTTTGTTATCATCAGTCGCCAATGACGCGCATGACTTGGTGGTTATGTAGTGGCTTTAATGTTGTAGTCGTTTTGTTAAAATGCCGTTGAACGCAAGAAAATGTAATTCGAGAACGTCTGGTCGTGTCGTTTATCATTTTCCCGCTATCACTGTTGTTATTTGTTGTGTTTTATCCGTGCATGCTATGCTTAATGCCGTTTTAATCGCAGTTTGTAGCCTAGCTGGTTCCTGGCTTGGGCTTGTCTTGAATCTTCTTTTTATGTGCTTAGAAATAAGAGAGTCTAGTGAGAGATGCACCGAAACGCACAGGTGCAATTTTCAAGCTCGCTCAACGAACCTATAGACGAGTTTGAGACGACTTTTTTTCATCGATTACTTATATTCATCCTTTTGTTGCAGAATTGAACCCAAAAACCTTCCCTTTCGCCCCGACCCTCGTTTCACATCACCATGGACATGGATAAACCAATGATAAATGATGACCCGAATGTCACACTTACAATTAGGCTTATAATGCAAGGAAAGGTAGGAATGCATTCAATAACTAAAACCATTAATTTTAACCCCGTATTATGTATAACAATACTAGATGTAACCCCTCATAAATTCCGTTTATTCTTCTTGTTTGCCAGATTATTGTTAGTTTTAATTACAGTTAAGTAGCACTTCTAATGACTAAAATAGTCGAATAGTAGTTTTAGATTTAATTTAATGCTCATAAATATGTGTGAATTTCATGTTTCCGAGCTCTTCAATCGGAAGCAACTGTAACGTTCTTGTGAGACCTTTTGATGACGATATCGCATTTTCAAAGTGATATTGTAACAACAATTTGTCTATTTACTTATCAACTGAATTGATACAACTTGTGTTATCATTGCGGTGCCAGCCTGGCTTGTGGTAATAGAGGAAGAGGAGGAATGAAATTCAAACAGAAATTGCTATTCTAAAGGATATGCCGTACGTAGTAGATAATTGAAAACCTTATGACTGAGGGTAATAGGATTATTCGGTGCTTAGAAACCCGCCATGAACTGGTGCACTTAAAAATAGAATTGCAATATTCACATCACATTAGATTGTGGCCGTAATAACGTGTCGCTAATGTGCGCATTGTGAGGCTTCCAGACGACCATATTCACTGTCATTATAATTAGAAGTCACCTGGGCCGTCTTATAAATCCGAATATTTTCCTATCAGGCTATGATTAATTCGCGACAACTGCGGCAGGGCGCATTCCGTTCGGTCGAGATTTATCGGTAGCCGATTCCGTTCGGTCGCAATTATTGCCGCTCTTCATTGTCGTCTCATTAAAGTGCCAAGCCATTTATTGTTTAATTATAGATTGATACTGGGCTCGGAACAACACCAGTCTGGGTCAATCGGAGGTATCGCCACTTGCCAAGCTATTTGTGATGAGCTTCTGAGATATGCGATTTATTTAATGCATCCAGCGCAATATTTACAGTTTTAATGAGCTCCAATTATTAATAAACCGTACTCGCGTCGACCTTTTCCTCATTTTCAATGCCGGGTTCGGATTTGACTGGAAACTCTCGGAAACTCTCGGTACTGCAGGTACTTCTCAAAACAAACGAAAGAGTGGCTTCATTTTGATATTTGCAAAGACTCGGCCTGCGCGAACGAATTCGCGAATCTTCAAAGGGACTACATTTAATAATATTCTCCGACCTCGATGAAATATGAGACTTTTCCATAATGCAAATGGCTAAAAACGTGGAGAAGATCACAATTTCTCGTTTCATTCTTTTCAGACGTTCTTACCTATTTAATTGACTATTTGATTTTAATTTTCAGGAAGTGGGCAGTATTATAGGCAAAAAAGGTGAAATCGTCAAAAGGTTTAGGGAAGAGGTGAGTGATAATTGTTTCCGAGCTCATAAATGTGTGTTTATAAGACAGAAGCTTGGAAACATTTTGTCGGTGTGTTTATTAACGCTCGTATTTCTTTCCAGTCTGGTGCCAAAATAAACATATCCGATGGTTCATGCCCCGAACGTATTGTGACTGTAACGGGATCAACAAACGCAATTTTTAAGGCTTTCACGTTAATTTGTAAAAAATTCGAAGAGGTAAGCCGGCGTAATTAAAAAACCGCTAATGCATTTTTAAATTCATGACGCATGACCCCCCCACTTGATAACCGCTAGTTTTTTTTGCAATTCTTGTTTTTTCTACCCAATGACGAAAACATATAACGCAAGGGGTAATTTTACTGAAATCTGGGAAACCCGGGCAAAGTCATCAATTCGACTCTGTTTTATTTCAGTAAAGTTTGTGGCCCTGTGTGCGCAGATTATGAGATCTGAGGGCATTGAAATGTTTACTCCACCCAAACTCATTATGCCGCTAAGGAGCGGTACTTGTAAAGAGCTACCAAATACATTTTTTATGAGAAGAGATCATACAGTATGTTTCCTCTGATTGTGTCGCAGGGAAAAAAATATAATTTTTAATTTGTCGAAAAACTTGCTCTTGATGAAATCTGCTTGTTTTCGAGCTTTTAGAGCACCTGTCGTTTTCAGTTTATTTCGAGGTCTGTTTATTTTGATGCTTTTTTTAATGAAAAAAAAATCGTTCATACCTAACATAATATCTCAAAATAAATTAATATTATCCAACTCATTTTGATTACCACGTGACTCCCAAAGCACTCGACAAATTCTGTCATTTATCAATGGTAAACCAAAGTTTAATTAAAAAATATTATTTTTTTAATTAAACTTTGGTTAGCAACGTAGGTCACGTGTTGATCAATAGATCTTGGGTCGATCATACCTAGGCCTAGGGGGGCTTGTGTTAAAAATATGTCATTATTAAACCATAAATGACGGTGACATTTCTACAACACCTTTTGGGCCAGTATTTCGCTGGTGGTTTAAACCAAGATTAAGCTAACCGGAATTTAATTTTCACAATAGTGATAAGTTGTAACAATGAGAATTAACAAACTTTTGTTTAAAGATTTGTTAAACCGCGACTGAAATACTGGGTCTTATTCTGTAACAAAAATAATCAGCAGTATCGTTGTAAAAATTGTAATTTTCTTCAGCAACAGTCAATCCAATAAGCTTCTTATGTTAACAACAACGATACTATGACAACAAAACTGTCTGACTAAACATACGAGTAAAAATGGCCGCCGAGTGCGGTCTTCTTTTAATACAGACTCTGAGCAAGTTTTGAAGGAGAACTTGAATAAAAAAAGTAACTGTAGCAATTAGAATAACAACGACAAATGTTCTAGAAATTGAAAACAAAGAACAATTTATTGAACTAAACTATCCGATTTACTGTCACTTCGACAATTCTTGTATTCACGCTGCGTCAATCTCCGACATATGTAGATGACTTTCATTGTGAGAAATTGTTTGATCGCTCGGTATTTTTGCGGAATGATCCCTTTTACCGATATCGTTGAACGTATCCGTACCCCGTAGTAACAATTAATAATAATGACGATTGGTAGATATCCATGAGAGACGCTGATGGTTATGGGGATGCCGTAGTAATACCAGTCTAGTTTGTATTGTGCATTTTTGTTAATGTGGACTGTTGTGTTGTGGTGGGATCCCTCAGTGGTGTTCCCAGTTCCAGGACATAAACAGCGGGGGCAGTGGCGTGCCGAGGCCGCCGATCACGCTGAGACTCATCGTACCTGCAAGCCAATGCGGATCGCTGATCGGCAAGGGCGGCTCCAAAATCAAAGAGATCAGAGAGGTGACGGGGGCGTCCATCCAGGTCGCCTCCGAGATGCTGCCCAATTCCACGGAGCGGGCCGTCACCATTTCCGGAACCGGAGAAGCAATCACGCAGTGCATTTATCACATCTGTAACGTTATGCTCGAGGTTAGACGTTACGATTATTAGTTGTGTCGCTTAAATGGATTATTTCTTTGTTGGGAGGGTTTTTCAAAGGGTCTGACCGCTCGGGAAATCTTGTGTACACTTCTGGCGATGTTTTCTATCAATCGTTGCAATTTTAGGCAAACAGAAAATGTATGAGTAAGATCTCAAAATGTATTCTTTCAATTTTTTTCAACAATCAACTTTTAATGGGCCTTTAATGTGTTTCATATTGAGATCATATTAGGAGGTATCCACTAGTGGAATAAAGTTACTTCATGCCACTGTTTGTTGAATGGGCTTGTTTTTTATGCTCACGTGACTGAATTAGGTCCTTAAAACTCCCGAAAATCGAATCACATTATTTCATAACATACTGGTCAAGAAGTTTTTAATTTTTCTGAATTTGGATTAGGTTGCGTAATTTCATTCTTTGCATGGTCTAATTTTCAAAAATCAGTGGCCGTTAATTATCTACTCATCACTTTCAAAATTACCTGCATTGGAGTCGTGTTTTCGTATTTCCGATGTATTTCTAAGCTAAGCCACGAACCATGAAGTGATTAGTTTCGGGCTTAATTTGGAAGGATGCGTAATCTACGCCATTGAAATTAGAATCGCGGTTTTGGAGACCTAAATGGTCTTGGAATCGAACTCGAGCCCCAATGAGTCGAACCATTAATGGTACGTAATTTCATAATGGCTGTGCAAATTTTCCGACTAGCACTCGAATTAAGGGAAGCTCGTCGCATGAGACGGAAGATGTAAATTTACCTTTGAAAAGGTTTAAGATTCTTAGATTATGAAAACAAGCAATAACCACCACCGAGCACCACATTTTAAAGCTCAATTTAGGCCTCAAATTCAATTACAACCATGTGTATTTATATTCAGAGCCAACCGCATCAAAAAATTTTCGCTAGTTTTTCAAATACTCGTGAAACTAAATCTATCCCCATCCTTGTCTCTCTTATGTAGCACCTCAATCTTCCGTCTCATGGTATATGCTCCCCTTAATTCTTATATGAATTTTACTTTTTCATGTTTTCGTAATGCCATTTATGTCCGGTTTTGAGAATTGAGCAAAAATTGTGCAGAATGCTGAAAAAAAGTAGAAAACTGTAATTTTAATGTTGAGGGGTTGCCAACGTCAACATTTTGTACAACAAAATTGTCAGGTGGTCAACAAGTACGGTGCGATCCAAGAAATTTGGCATAAGGGGAGGCTATGATAGTTCTGGTTTAAGCTAAATTTAGCCTAATCACAGGTTAACTGTCATAAAAACAATTGTTGCAACAATGAAAATCAACAAATGATTAACTCTAATCAAAGGCTGGCCCTTGGTGCAATCTTAGTCTCAATCAAAGGTCTCAATCTAAAACGTTTTGTTTTTCTTTGAACAAATCGCATCACGATTAAAAAATAGAAAATTAACCTGAAGTGTACTTCATATAAAATTAATAGTAACTTGGAAAGGTGAAGGAATCTACCTTGAACAACGCGATATCTCGCTTATTCGAATTACACAGGGTGTCCTAATATCACCGGAGATGTTCTTACTTGACGGTTAGATTCTTTACCATTATACGAGGGGTATTCCGAAAAACTCACCATCACATCACATCATGCATTTTTGTTCTAAAACAGAATTTCTTAAACCTCAGTTGTATCAGAGACATTTTTCTGAATGTTGTTATAGTCGTGAAACAAACAATTAGGTGATTTATGGTGTACATCTTTGACGATTGATTGGGAATTTATGGGGATTTATTAGGGATTTATTGAGGATTTCTGGTAAACTCCGTTAAAATTAAAAAATTAAAATCATTCACGATGATTGCCCCTCGATATAAAGGTTTTCATATTAAAATATGAATACATACAGGGTGTTCAATCTCAAACTTCCCACCCCAGATTTCTCGCTAACTACTATTTTTTCAGGAAAAATCCGAGACAGGTCGATTTTAGCAGAACTCGCCGTAATGTTGTTTTCTTTTTGAAAGCGACTCTTCGCGTGTAAGAAAACTTAGAATATCATAACTTGAGAACGAATCGATGGATTTTCGATTTTTTTTCATGACTTTGAAGAGAATCAAAACAGCTTCAAAATGAAGTATCACTTGACCCCTAGTGCCATTTAAAATGATTGAAAGGGCAGCTACCCTGGCTAAGGGGGTTGCACAACAAAATTGAAATTACGTTAACCGTATGTCCCCCTCGAAAATAAAATCGGTCTGTCTCGGCTTTTTCCTGAAAAAATATTAGTAAGCGAGAAATCTGGGGTGGGAAGTTTGAGATTGAACACCCTGTACATACAATAATAGATATACCTTTTCGTTCGGTGATTCTGGGATTCTCTGTATTATATTGCCATACCAATGCAACCTAGCATTGGTATGGAAATCAGGGCCCTTTGCACCGTTGTGATTCTAGTTAGGCAATATGACCATTCAAAGCTACATATGTTTTTAGGCATTTTCATTAGAATGAATAAATCAGCACTCCAGTGATGATTAAGGACGAAGAAAATTTCCTCTTCCGGGGTCACTTTCAAAATTCACCTTTGATTTTTTTGTTTCATACAAGCTGATACAAGCTAATACACTTTACTATTTCGAATTGGCGAGATATGGCGACTGGTCACTCTGTATCGAATTTTGTGTACGATTTTTGTCTGATTTTTACGAGCGGTCGACTTTGGGGTTTCGTACGACATGATGAGAAACACAATCGCAAGGGACGAGGGCGCGTGCCGACGCAGGGCGATTCCCCGGGTCCTGCAGCCGCTGGACCCGCAGAGTCGGCTTCGCGCCGGAGGCCCCGTGTGCGCGGATTATGAGAGCTGATCCCGTCGCCCCCTCGGGGGCCTCGCCCTCGTCCGTGGACCACGACGAGATTCTGACCGGGGCCGACTTTTGTTCGTGTTTCAGTCCCCTCCCAAAGGAGCTACCATCCCCTACCGCCCCAAACCCCAAGTGGGTGGCCCCGTGATCCTGGCCGGCGGGCAGGCCTATACCATCCAAGGCAACTACGCCGTTCCTGCCCACACAGACGTAAGTAGCACGGTAATGACCCCCCTGCTTCCGCCCTTGCCCCTCGGCCATCCGCTGGCCGCCGTGGCGCCAGCGGCGCCGCTCATGCAATTCGAGCCGCTCAAGAACGGACACTTGCAGGCAGCCCTACCGCCCGCGCATCTCTTGCAAGATGTAAGTTAATCGTATTGGTGATCCCCTCTCCGGTATGGTGTACGAGTGCCCTGCAATATCTAGATCTCGATACATATGCGTGTGTTTCGTTTCCGATTTCGTTTTGGGAATCTCCTCTAGTTTCGCTCGTTTGTGTGTTTAGAGCTTCGATGCATCGTATTTGTGTGTGGTTATTTTTGGGACATGCTGTATTGAGATATTTTTGATTTGTTGTATTATAGGACTCTACAGTTTTTTGGCGAATTTTACGTAATTTTGAGGAATTATTGCGGGGAATTTAGAACTATTTCCAGGCATGATACGCTGGGAATTCTTGTGTACCCTCAACAGAAATTTTTTGGGTAATTTTTTGGAATCTATGGGTATTCTCGGGTATTCTCAGGAATTCTTTGGGAATTCTCAGGTATTCTCAAGAATTACTCGGCTATTCTCAGGAATTCTCGACTATTCATGGGAATTCTTTGGAAATTCTGGAGTATTTTCAGGTAATTTGTACACTTTTCCCCTATGTCTTATACCTCGAACCATTTTTGTTTGTAATTTTGAAAACGTCTAAGGAATCTAGAGTTTCTGCAACTTCGCAAGATTCCTCCCAAATTCTCCGGAGTGATCGGATTCTTTAGATTTCCGGTAATTCTGAAGAACTATCGAAATTCAAAACAATTGTGTTGGTTCGACAATTCTCGGGAATTCAGAGGAGTTCGCTGAGCTTTTTCAAACTTCTCGGGATTTTTTTGTTCAAGTATTCTCATTAATTTTGAAGAACTATCAAGAAAGAGAGGAATTCAGAATGATATTTATCAGAGCTGTTCTGAGGAATTCTCATGCAGTCTGATTTCTTTCCGCGATTTCTTGAAAATTTGCGGGAAACTCGTAAAAATTCTAGCATTTTGGATGACTTCCCGGGAAATCGTTGAAAATTTTCGAGGGCCATAGCGAGGAATAAAATTTTTGTTGATAATTTTGATGATTTCTGAGGAATGCATAGAATTTCTCGAAAATTCGTAATTATTTTGTATTTGTCAAAATGATTTAGGTTTTCGGTAATTCTGTGAAACTGTTGGGAATCAAAAGAATTCTATAGTTATAGGTTAAAAAATTCAAGGGAATTTTGTGAATGGTTTGAACTCCCTATAATTTTCTCAAGACTCCCCGAGAATTATTTGTGATCCTTGGTAATTCTGAACAAATTCTCGTAGTCAATGTGAATTTTCTTCGAATTCGCGAGAATTCCTCTTCAAATCCCCTCTAAAATCTCAAAATCTTAAAGTATCTCAGTATAAAATGTTCTAAACTTCAAACCCACCAATATGGTGTAACTATATTTTCATTTACACCTCAAATAAGTATAGAGCTTTTTATAGTAAACCATCCAAGTAATGTAGAGTTTAACCATCGATAATATCTCAAAGGTTTGTATTAAAACAAGTAAAATGTCCCAATAGACTATTAGAAAACACCGAAAACACTTAGAAATTGTTGTGAATATTACGTGATTAGATTTGTTAGAAATTTTAGATACTAAACAACATCTCGAATCTTCTCTACTACCACGTAATACTGCCTAAATATTACACTACATTTGACTATGTCATTATTTCGATCGATAATGTTACTGCATGGGCATATCATTATTGTATTTCTATTAGATAATGCTTTGATTATGTAATGTTTTGATTCAAGGTATTTCATTTAAATTATTTTGTTTACGTATATTCTACTAGATTGCTTCCACTAACAACTCTAAAAATATTGGAGCTACTTCGTTTTGTCGGTAATAATGGATTCTTTGTTATTATTATGTATTATCATAATATTGTGGAATATTATGTAATTATTGCACATGCATGATGTACGTTTTTGTAAGGGATGGACACCATTACGGTTAACTACTAAAAGGAAGTGAGCCAAGGGACAAAAATGATTATAACTTGTTGATAAATTCGATGGTTATTCAAATAATCATTAACAAACGACCGTAGAAATCTTGTACAAATTTGAAAAGGAAATGTGTAAGTATGGTTGCATTTTGGCCTGTTTTTTTTTTCATGGAATAAAAACAATAATTGCCAAAATACCGCTTATATCTAAATAATCTGATCAATCATTGAAGCAGGCATTAACAGAATTTTTTAAAGTTCTATCGCTTCACTTGTATCTCTACTCTCTTGCAGTTGCAGGATTATTTCTTCTTTAAAATGTCGGGATGATTTCTGTGATAATACATTATTCACTTCAATTGTTGAGCAGTGTAGAATTGTGAGTTCAGAAAAAGAATGATAACCACAAATTTCTTTATTTGGAAAGTTAACTCACTTAGCCCCAGTATTTTCACATCTTGATAAATTTATCTGGGACATAATTAGATTGGGTATAATTTTTATAAGAATGAAAAGCAACAAACTCAACTTTCAGATAAATTCAACTGGATGATCGAAGATGAAAAATATCGGGCTTGAGTATAAGTTGCATAAAGCAAAGCAAGTTCTAAAAATGTACAAAACAAACGACCCTTCCACTGTGACTTTTCTGTTGAGCAAAATGTCATGTTCTGAGCCCAGTCAACTGAACTTCCCTTGAACTTGGCTTCATAAAACTTACCCTAAGGTCGACGTTGTATGCAAGTTCAAGGGAAGTTCAACCAACTGATACTTCGACATTGATTGCAGACGAATGGAACGCTATAAGTAACTGTGCTTTACTTCAAATTGCCTTAATCAACCAGAATTCTAATTTTAATAAGATCACACTAATTTTCATTTAATAATTAATTTACATGAAATTTATAATTGTAACAAACGTCTACTTGAAAAACATCATGTTTCCACAATACATCAATACAAGACTTAACTAGAGGTAATAAGTATTCAACAAAGTACCTTGTTGAGTTTATCTGAATGTAAAATTTTCGTTTACAATCATGAAAAACAACAAATTCAACTGCCAAATATAAATAAATTTAACTGGAACACGAACATTATGCATTTAAGAAGTAAGAATACAG
Source organism: Salpingus planirostris (assembly GCA_949788335.1). NCBI lineage: Eukaryota > Metazoa > Arthropoda > Insecta > Coleoptera > Salpingidae > Salpingus > Salpingus planirostris. The sequence continues at coordinate 7,785,767 of OX460917.1, read as the reverse complement.
ATGGCAGCAATGATATGGTGAAATTTTGATTTGGTACATCTGGTATCTTATTATTTATTCCCAGTCTGGGGAATAATAATATTGAAAAACTAAATTAGTACACAGGTAGGTGGTTAAAAGGATGATGTTTTTTAATCTGAAAGCAGAAATTCTAATGCGGAACATGTGAATAGTAATAAACGAATTCACGCATCGTAAATAGATGAAATATTGTAAAACATAAACGATTTGATATTTGAAGATGATCGCTAAAATGTAGTAGTGTAGTAATTAAGCAGTGCGGATAGATTAGAGGTTTGGATTTGATTTGGAATTCGACGATAATATTCGGGCATTGCTTGTTCCAGATGGGCGCACTCGGTAAAAGTCCCTTGGCGGGACTGGCGGCCTTAGGACTCGGAGGCCTCGCACCGACCAACACGGGAGGCCTCAATCCTGCAGGTGGCAGACATTTACATCGTCCGTATTGGAATTTTTACTGATTTGCCTCTTTTTTTCTCTCTCCCCTCTGGTTCCGACTTGTAGCATTGGCCGCACTCGCCGGATCTCAGTTGCGGACGTCGAACTCGCGAAATCAGCAGAATTCCAACCAGCAAACGCACGAGATGACGGTGCCGAACGAACTGATCGGCTGCATCATCGGCAAGGGCGGCACCAAGATCGCCGAAATTAGACAGATCTCCGGGGCGATGATCCGCATATCGAACTGTGATGATCGCGAGAGTGGCGTTACCGACCGCACGATTACCATTTCCGGCAATCCGGACGCGGTGGCCCTGGCGCAGTATCTCATCAACATGAGGTAAGATTCGAAGGATCAAAAGATCAAAACTGTAACGTTCTTGATTTGGAATAAGGGAACTCGACTAAATCGCATTTTGAAACGTTTTAGTCGATTTCTCTTTCGACTATACCTTCATTCCGAGGGGCAAACACCTGGCTGAAATTGTGTACACTATGAATCCCTTTTGCAAAAAAAAATCCTATAGAATTCACCATAAACCTTAAAAAATCCCAATAAATTCTCGGGAATTCCAATAAATCCACTGAGATACCCATAAATCCTCGTTAAATTGTACAGAGCCCTCAATATTGCTATAATTAATTTAGGGTTTCTAATGGATCGAAACTAGTATAACTCATGAAATACACCTGACTTCAGATGCTAAATTGTTTTGGAAATGCGTCAAAGGACTGATTAACACCACTTGATAATATTTCTATTTTGAAAACCTGTGTTCTTGAAACTCGAAGTCTTTCATTCTCGCTCCTTACAGTCGTACCGATACGGATAACGTATTCAAATATTGTAAGAATAGCAGAAATATTTTGGAGGTTTTTGAAAAAAGCAAAATGCAATGTGGAATTTCAAAAAAACATTTAAAATTTTTTTAAGTGGCTTTTTCAATAGTGGATTTAATATTCATCCCGTTGTACATAAGTACATCTAAAAAAATTAAAACATCAAGTTAGTAGCACAGTGGCAGGTTTTCTTATACATATCTTGAATAATTCAGAAATCAGTCGAATTTTCACACAAGTCTTATGGTGAGGGTCTCCATTTATGATGCGCCAGGTGACCACCATTCGAAATTTGTAACAGTGAAAAATATGAATAAAAACATTAGACCCTCAGTCTGTGTAACGAAAAGCTCAAAATTACAAATACAGTATGCGCATGCGCACCTGGGTATTTTTTAAAATAAATCCCATAGAAATCTTAAACCATAAATCCTGATGAATCCATACAAACCCCTGTACATCCTTGGAAATCCTCGAAGGGAAGGGAAGGTGTACAGCATAAATCCCTAGGTGTTTGTCCATCGCTTTATTCACTCGTTTATCCAGTTTTTGCGTTATTGGTTGGTTATTATTATTCACCCTGTCGAACATCGGCTATCAAGATCACCCGAGACGTCCCGTGTCCTCTTGCCAATTAATAACAGCTTTCCATAATTTATCATACGAAACAAAGTGTGTTGATATTTTGTGTGAATGTTTGAGAGTATTCTGGGTCTTATGTGAATGTGCGTGTTGAGGTATTTTACACATTGTTGAGGACAAATCAAGAAGGCAGGATGAAGACGATTAGTATTCAAGCGGGAGGGAGAGCTTCTTCACGGATCACCTCGGAAGTTCCCGTTTTCTCTCGTTTCTTTCTTATCATTTGATGTGTTCTTGGAATCCTGAGAAATCCCTCTTTCCGTTATCTCAATTATTATCTTGTTACGAATTTGCCGTCCTTTTTATTTCCGAATCTCAATAACACATCAACTGATCCGATTATCCTCCATTAATGAATCTGTGATTTTATATCGCTATTGTTTCTGTGAAGTTTTACCGGCCGAGCTAGAACTGCCGGATTTTACTTTATGTGGGATTACTATTTTGCCATTCCATAATTGAATAATTCACTTGGGGATAATTTGGGCGGAGCTATTCATCCGATTCCAGATTGCACGTATCTGTTACAAATTTGTACCTGGACGAATTATCATCATCAAAACAAATCGTAGTTAAATTAATTAATTAATAATCGCATTTAATGATTTTTGATTCAGTATTACATTTTATGTTTATGATGAAGCCAATATATTTGATAATTCACGAAGGATAATATAATGGCAGTGTGGATTATTTGAAACGAAATATTCAATAAATTACGCAATCTTCAATTGAAAATTTCTATTCGTTCACCGAAAACTTTGAAATCTCATGGAGAATTCCTTGAGATGGTTTTGTAATTCTCGTGTGTCTATGTAAAGTCTTGAGTGGTCTCAAGTCTTTTGTGCTAAATGTCAGGATGCGAAATATTGGTGTTTACCCTGGTCTTAGATCACACATTTGTCTTCAGAATCTAACGTTGGTGATTTTGATTGGTCGGTTTCAAGTCTCAAGTTGAAGTTGAACCAACTTCTAGGACCGCTTGAGACTGATACCTAAGGCCATAATCATGATTCATGACTATGCTAAGACCAGAAGGAGAATGAAATTTTAACCGCAAAACCGTTCCTATGACTTAAGACCAAAGACCACTTTATACTTAGCATAGACGCGTGTTTAGGATCATATACCAAAAATCTATTGAAGTCATTTTGCACTTGTTGGATTTTATTCTGCTTGTATGAGTTTTAACTGGTGTTGTTTGCCAAAATTTACCAAATGATACTGACGATTTCGATAAGCCTGAAATTAATGAGCAAATGCCCTCGTAAACCTAGCCGATCGTTTGTGGTACACTCGATGAAAAATGCGACCAATCGCTAATTCTTATTCGCATTTTCGCAAATTGTAATTGTCCTTAAATACCTACTTAGTATTAGAATCAATCACGATTATGTATTAGGTACCAGCAGGTTTGATATCAATTGATAGCACAGTTTAATGCAAACACATGTCTTGGAGTCCGAGTGTTACATTTTTCCGTCGGCTGCGTCAACGAGCGGCAGGTTTTACGAGGCCATTCTGAAATTTTTGGAACTGTCAGTGTATAGTGTAAAAAATTAGGCACCTTCGTGATAAAAATGCGGTACATCTTTTGAAAACAACAGCTCTGCTGGTTTAGTGGGGCAAAATTCGGTCTATGGTGTACCCTATATTTTTCATTTCCTCTAAAATTCATCTTCAACTGTACTTAGAAGATGGTTTTCTGGTATGAAAGTTGTCTTTCATTTGTTTTAAAGAGAGAAAACTTTTTATGATACTTTGTATTTTGTAATGCATTCATCAAACATTTATCAGAATATTGATCAAATCTCGAGTGGTACTGTTTTTAGTGCACCATTCTGTATGTATCAGCTTTTTAATGAGATTTTTTAATACCTGATTATTTCACTATTATACTGCAACTGAATCGCATTTTTCCCCGATATAATGGTTCCAAATTTCTTTGGGGTTGTATCTAGAAGAGTATATACGTAGACCAACAGACCTCGTACTCTTCAACTGTTGAAGACATACTCAATAATTTTGTCCCGATACACTTGACAAAGTATCAAAGATGAGCATTGAAATTGTCCCCACTTTCGAGGGTGCAAATGGGTCTATTCGAGAGATTCAACTTCTCACATAATTCAACAAAATTTATCAAAATTCTGAATTAATGTGAATCAAAATTGATAAATAGGAAAGTTATTCGAGTCTGAAATGGTATCGCCATTTATACGTCAGTGTGTACTTCATTGTAATCAAATTCGTTGAAATGCGAACACTATTGTATCGTTCACGTATGCGTAAGTTCCAAAAAAATGCGAAATAGAATTATAGTTTTACAGAGAAGGGTTCAAAGAATTTATGCTCACAATTTTAAAGGGAAATGCACTGTTCCAGCAATTCACATTCGTAAAATTTTGCATTGCATTCGAAATCGATTACAATTACATGTAAGTAATCGTTTCCATTTGCATAATGAAATTAGGGCCTGGGTGCTTTTGATACAATAACAAGAGGGAACTGAGAATTTTGTTCCGCAGAAATCTCATGGTAAATTAATCGTGCAGCAATTTATTAGAATAGTAGACCCGGCCGTTCTAGCGTGAGACTTCACGAAATTAATAGAGTAAATTTAGTCCCCATAATTAATGCCTTTTTCCAGCCAGCTGCCGCGTCCATGTTCTGCAAAATTTATTGTTGCCTTTGAAACACTCGGAAGTTTGTACCGTTTACTTGGCGCTCAAGTCGCCCGATCATCGGTTATCTGTCGAAATTTTGTAATTCAAAATTTGGATACATTTTAGAGCATCGAGTGTGGCAGAGGCAACGACATATTAAGAGCGATATGCACCGCGCGACTTGGGTGGGCGGAATTGCTCCTCACAGCTCGTTCCGCGTGGATTTTACCAGGGGGCGCAATTATTCACTAATAGCCGTTTGCACCGTACCTGCTTAGGGAATCCTTAGCGTTAAGGATTCCTCAAAGTTGGAGATTGATTGGCACCGTTAATTATGAGTTCCTCAAGGACCTCTTGAAGTTGAGCCGTCATGACTCCGGGCTTAAAATCCATGTAGATTGAAAAGTGTCATCTGTGTACTGCCAATTTGAAAACGCAATAAGATAAAACTTTAAAATCCAAAAAAATTATGGAGAGGATATAAAGATGATTTTTTTGACATATTGAATACAGAATCAATCCAGAATCACCGGATGTCCCGGTAATGGTAAATTCTGTAGCGTATTTGGAGACGAAAACCTCAATACAATTTTGTCGAGGCTCCAATGGATAATGTTGGCGCTATTAAAATCTAACAAAAATCTCTTTCAAGATGGTTTTTATCCTGTTAAGTTAAAACTGGGGCCTTGACAGTGTTCTTCTACTTTTGGCACCTCGACAAAAATGTTCTAAGGTTTTCGTCTCAGAATGAGCTAAGGAATCCACCACTGCCCGGACATCCGGTGATTTTGAACACTGTGTATAATATAGGATACGAATTCTTCAACAAACGATTACTACACTTGGAACTTGGAAATAAAACTCTAAAAAAAATTATGACAACGATTTTATTTTAGAAACCGTGTAGAAAACCTCGCAGTGTTGTCAAATTAAATTCTCAACTTAGTTAAGAGGTGTCCATTTTTGAACGGTGGAAACAAATCAATTTAAGGCAAAGTATTCAATCAAGGTATATTATACCTAATGAATACATTATCCAACCATAAAGACATGCATTTTTCAGGTGACGATTAAAAATGAAGACTTCGGCACGTTTTAACAAACAAATTCATTTTTCTTTCAATTAATCCGAACGGTTAAATACAAGGAAGTGGTCGATTGAGCGATTTGTTCGATTTACTGACGGCAATGTTAATAACGTCAACTGATACAGATATAGATATTTATTACGGGACAGTAAGAAAATAAAGACAAAAAGAACGAAATTAAATCTATAAAAAATCAATTCTGTGTTTTTGAAGCATCCAAAGGGTAAAACTCCAGAATTGCATAAATATTTTTCTCGTTAATTAAAAGAAAAATGGAAATGTTTCTTCCATGATTGAAATGAATAAAATGTGATTACAGAGTTGAACAAAGCACAAAAAACTCACTATTTTTTCAAGTCATTTTTGGCAATTTGAAAATTCATCTTTCTTTTGAGTCTTTGGTTCAAAATGAAAAAGCCTAACTGAAAAAGTTGATCGTCAAAATCGCTGTGAACTACACATGTCCTCCAGATTTTCAAAAATATTATAAAATGAAGGCAGTTTTGTTCGAGACCGCTTACGCGATATTCTTAGAATTTCGGAAAAATTTATCAAATAACCATATTCGAATAGGTTATTATTTTGAACATTGTTCGAAAAGTAAAAAAGCTGTGAGGTTTTTTGAGAATTGTTCAACTTTCGTTTTTTTTTCAAATTGAATTGTTATTATTCGGTCTAATTTTATTGCAATATTTATTAAAAATAAATTCGTATATGTTATTCGGGCCAAAAGTGGTTTCATGTGCTTCAACTTCCAGCCTGACCACACAAAACTTCACTTTTGATCCTAATAACGTAATCTATACTATTGTGAAAACAGTCGAAATTTATCTTACCAATTCCACCTGAAGCATTCATGCCTTTGGAAAATAATTGCTGCTCCCTATTTGGTGAAATGAACACGAAAATGGCTGCGAGATGCAATTCCGTCCGCCCAAATCGCTCGGCGTATAGGGCTGTCGACCCCCCTCAAAACCGTTGCTCATTGCGTTCACTACAATCCTGGTTTCTGTGTGTTTTCCCCAGTGTTGAGCTGCAGAAAGCTAACCTTGAGGCCCAAAACTCTCCTAGCACTGGCGGGTCCAGCCAGTCCTCCAACGCTGCCTCTCCCCTGGCCAGTGCCATTCCCCTAGCCCAGCTATTGGCCAAGCCGGGAGCCCTCAACGCGCTGACCAGCCTCAGTGCGCTCGGGGGGCTCACCGAGCTGTTGGGCGGGCAGGCGGGCGCTCCCCCTGTCCAGACCACCGGCGTTCACCGCACCCACAAGAGCTACACCCCCCGGCTCCGTTCTCCCGGCGGCAGCGGCGGGCCCTCCGAAGGCTCCAAGCTCAAGAACGAACGGAACAAGTTCAACCCTTACTAGGTGGACCCCGCCGTTACGCATACGCACTTCGTTATTTAAGCGCAAAACTACAGATTTCGTTATTATTATTAACCTATAAACTTACACTTATCCTCGAAGAAGAATCGATGGGGGTAGACGAACCCCTAGAGGCGACTCCTTGTACCTCATCCGGAAGCTTGGTCCATCACCAGACGATCTCTTTCCAACTCAATCGTCCCATGCTCTTTTTCATATGTATACAAGGGTGTTCATTTTCAAGCTGCGAAACTTTTCTTAGCGGCCAAAGATGGACATGATTTCAATTTTGGTATGCTTTTCCATTAAGCAGGGTCACCCTTTACTTTTTTAATAGGAGCAAAGGGAAGGGTCACATCGTTTTAAAAGTATTTTGATTCTGTTTATGATGGAAGAAGTACCAAATTCAAAAATAGTTTTGATTTTTTATTATTCTTGCCTGCTTAAGAGCCACTTTTGATTTCCAACGTTATTATAGAAATTTAGGTATATTGATTGGAAGTGTCAAACTGGTTTTACCTCCTTTTTCAAAATTCCTCTAAATTATTAAGAATCTTTCATGCGTGATAAGTCAACCTCGACATCAATCTGTGAAATTAGTGAGTTATGCTATCAAATTGTTGCACTCTGCCAATGTGTAAGTGTATCCCATCATCTTTCTTTACTAACTTTGAAAATCGAAAGTGGTTCTTAGGAAGCAAGCATAATCAAAAATTCATGACTCCGGTACCAATGGTCGTTTTGTCAATTTATTTTTATTATAAAGAGACTCCGAATACTTCTAAAATTACGTGTCACTCTATCTTCACTCTCATTCGAAAAAATTAAGGATAAGTACCCTGCATGAAGGAGTAGTACTCCAAAATTGGAAATATGTTGACCGTATGTCCCCGCCAAAAGTAGAACCGACCTGTCGCTAACTATCGTGGGAAGCTGAAAAATGAACGCCCTGTATATATTTTGCTACATTATTTTCAAAACCATCACGACTAATCCGAAACTCCTGAAATGATTTCTTTGAAGTTGTGGGTTTTTTGAACGAGGTTGGGGTTTAGCCGAGATGAAAAGAGAGCGTCGTCTCTGGCGTTAACGCGGTCTTGTGCATTTATCTTTTAAAAATCGTCAGGAGCCGAGAGCATACAGACCGTATTCAGTTATTCATCAGGTGTACATTTAATTAATAACGCTAATGACTGCTTCGTGCTTTCATGTGGCACAGGTACAAAAGTTACCGTAAGGGTTCCGATGCTACTTTATTATTAGAGAGTCCGAGTTGTATAAAATATTATTCATTCAGTAATGGACCGGATTATCCTCTAGAAATCACTTTATAATTGAAACGTCGCGTTTCGCTTTAGACTTACTACACTGCATTAGGATCAGGTGAATTTTTCATTTTTGTCTTTTTTTTTCAAAAGTCTTGAGAACGCGAATAGTGAAGGCTACTTACTATTTATTGTATACACAATCAATTTGATTCTTTTTCATAATATATTACTTTATATCTATTTTTTTTTTCATTTGGAATACAAAGACATGATTTTCTGTGTGCGTTTTCGAGTTTAATCATATTCATGATTGTTATAATATAATGATAGTACATATTTGGAAATAAGAGTGGATACAATAATCTCTAGGAGTATAGTTTTGTACAAAATTTTTGCCTCGTTTTAGTAGGGCGGCTTTTGTTGTTGACATATCAGCAGCATAATAAGGTTTCACGAGTAACTAATGTGTGTTTTCTAAACAGAGCGCACCAATATTTTGAAAGCTACGGAAATAATTTTTCCGACTGATTTTCGAGGTTTTTTCAAATTAATATTATGTGGATTTCACGTACTGGCTTTATCGTGTCTGTCTCAAATAAAACTTGTCATTCCATTCTTAGATCATACAGAAATCAAGTAGATCTTATTGTCATAGCTTGAAAAAGGAAAATGCCGGTATGAAAATCGTTCCTTTGAAAAAATATAATGTATTTGTTCACTCGTTTTTTACAACAAAAGACAGCTTATTTCCATGTTTTCAAAATTTCAGCGCGCTGTGTATAATAATGATGATAATAATAATAATACGGATTTGTATAATACAAAATCCATTCAGCTTTTTTGAGTTTTATGTTTATGATATTTATTATTATATTATTATTATGGGAATACGATTATTGGAAGTGTTTGTTTTAGAAATTAATAACTTTTCTTTTTACTTTTACTTTTTTGTAGGTAGGGTATAATCGACCATAATTTTATATTAGTGTCCGTAAATTTAAGATTTCAGTGTATTGATAATAGCGACCAATACATTATGTGTGTTTAATAAAATCAAAAACTTTTATTATTCCAACGCGAACTCATCTCTACCGAATGGAATTAATAGGGTTGTAAAGTTAGCGATAATTTAGAGATCGGTGAGGTAATTTTCTGAAACAGATTTACTTCATTTCATATTATTGGGGAATTGGTGACGAAATTTAAATGTGATGTTTGAGGAATTTACCTAATCAGTCCAATTGATTGTGAAACATTTACAGCCCTAAATAAATCGAAGCAGATCAAACTATTTAGCTAGCAGTGTTTTTGTTTTCTCGAAAAGATTAAGGGGAATTTAGAGACTTTTGGAGTGTGAAAGTTGTAACATGGTTTGTGTGTCCATCTCCCAAAGCCTGCTAACAGACCGATGCCTTACCAAAAAAACACAATCCAGGCAAGAAGATTTCACAATCCCGGTAAGCTTGACCATCCATTTTCCTTATCGAAGCCTAACGAATTTTTAAATAGGAAAAAGTCATTCGCAAGAGTCACTATCCACTCCGCTCTGACAAAACAAAAGTACAATGAGAGAGGAAATGACGCTTGAAAAATGTTTTAACCATTTTGCTTACTACTGTACATATACGAACCTAATCAATTTTTTCACCTTTCTAACCTCTCAAGTTTTATTTTTTACGGTTACTGTTTTATTTAGATTTTTTATTAGTTCACCTGTCTTGGAATCTAACGTTTTTTCCTTGTGAAAATTCGGGGATGTAAAACGATTACCGGTTGTAGGTGTTTCAATTGACCGTAAATTACCCTTGGTAACCGGTAAGCTGCAACCCTGGAATTTTCCGTAGTAATAGACCGAATTTCCGTGATAATAAATTATCGAGTATGATTGTGCACTTTCACGATACGATGTTTTCGACGAAAACTTGAACTTATGCGATCGTTTTGCTTGAACTTTTTCATATTTCGCCAGGATATCGATGGAGACCGCCGGTTTGCCGATGCCAGGATACCACTACATCGCTCCGAACCACATTGTAAAGGCCCCGATCCATTAACTGAGCTGGCCCTGGCATCAAGAGTTCTTGGTGCCACCCACTGATCCCCAATCTCAATGGTATTTCAGATAATAAATACCACGTAAATTTATGGTCTGATCTGTGAATCTACAAACACTTGACAATATTGTCATTAAATTATTATGATGGATACTTTACAAAAAAAAAAGATTGGTAACGGGGAACAAGCCAAAGATTCGTTATTTTAATTTTTTATACATAACGTATTTATATAATATATTTAGATACAATCAGAAAATTTACTGTTTACTGTCTGATAAGACGATTTTCTAGTTGTATTTCGGTTATTATTATAAACTACTTAGTTGAGTAGTTTTCAAAGAACGCAATTGGATTGTTAGAACAAGTTAATGGGTCGCTCCCCTCCCCCTAAAAATGCAAGTAGATAACTATACTTTGCAAGTTATTAACCCTTCTGAAAAATACCAAAGACCGCGCAATTTTTATATCATTCCATCAACTTTTTTCTCCCACCGACTTCTTTTATCGTATAATGAAAAAATTAAATGAACAAAGTGCCAAAAATGTAGGTGTTAATTAATTATTATATATTTTTAAATTACAACAGCAGTTCCCCAACAGAGTATCTCGAAGGTGCTGTATTTGTAAAAATCATCAGTACCTACATAATACGTTTCATAATTATGACTATAAATATATCACACCCAAATTAAACTTCATAAACAGTAAACCCTAATGAAATTGAAACGACGCCCCTTTTAAGATCTCGGTTTGTTATAAAATGTAAGCTACTGTAAATATTAATAATTATAGTACAAAATATAACGTCGTAAGTTAAGAATTTTATATAGGTATGCGATGATTGATGGGGACCGCTGATTATAAATGAAATCAATTAATAAAATTAATGAAAATGTTCAAATGTTACGACTTAAATGTTAGTAGTAACTGTGATATTAAAGAGAAACCCAGATTTCGCTGAATAAAATAATAAGGCACTTTGGAAAATTTATAGACCATCGCGCGCTTCATTTGAACATTTTAAATTTTTATTTTGAACCCCGGGAATTTTTGAATATTAATGTTATGTAAATAATATCAACGGCGGGACAATAACTTTCAAGGTATAAGACGATGTTTAATGCATACACATAGTATTTATTTAGTATTTTAAGCTACATTATTATCGTGAACGACGTTTCTTATTTAACGCCTGTATTAATTTTATCTATTGGAAACACAATTCGCAGAACTAAAGTCTACGATGATAATTAGATGCAGTATTTAATCGTATCGGAGACAATATTATCAATGCCCAGTTGACTTTTCCTAATAGACAAAAAGTTAGCAGGGTGGATAAATTTCTCTTTAAGGAACAGAAAATTCTGTCGAAATTTTGTTTTGAGAGAAAGAGAGTGATCTGAGCACTTGAAAAATTCAGTGATTTTTAATCGGTATTAGACAAGGTGCGTGGGATTGCTGTGCAATATAAAGATTGTTTGCATTTTTCATATTGGGCTGTGCGAATTCCTTGTAAATTTTTAAGTGTGTGGCAGTTTATTATCTTCCAGATGAAAAAATAGGATTGTAAAGTTACCGCTGATTTCTGATTCAGTACGCGTTATCTCGAATTTTACAGCAATTTAACTACTTCACGCATGCGTAAGGTGTTGAAAACACTGCAATGCGCATGCGCGAGAACTAAAGACGCAAATTCACGATACCGTGAATTATCCTTCCGGTACAACTGATTACAACCCGATAAAAGAAAACAAATAGAAAATTTTGTGCCAATAAATCGTTTCTTCCCTTCTGCTCATGTGTATAAATCTTGTTAATTAACTAATTCATTAATTAATGCTCACATCACTCAATAACTTTGCAATAGAGGTACTTTTACCATAAAATTATTATAATTATTAATAAAATAATGCAAACAGTCTATTTTGTGGTTAGTGGTAGCTCACTGTGATCACATCATGTAACTATGCACTGTCGCGAGATGTTATACAATAATAATAATTAATAGGATAGTGCTTATAAACTTGATCATTATAATATTCGAAACGTACTGTACTTATGATTTTTTTTTTCTTATCGTTTTAAAGAAAAGTGTGTCAAAACGTTTAAAAAAGGTAACAATTATAGTTTGTTTAACCTGTTTTCATCGTTACTTTTACATAAGTAATATTATTATAAAAGAACTGGCTTGTTATTTAGTAGTAGTGATATTGTAATCTAGTCTTATATTTACTCATGTTTTTATTGATGTAATTCACTATTATTCGATCTAAACGTTCGACTATAAATGGGGACAATCTATTGTTATCCCTTTGTGTTATAAACTGAGTGTTCTTAAATGAAATTATAAAAACCTGAAAAAAAAACAATTTAAAACAGCAGTAATGTAATTATGTGCCAAATTCAATGGATCAAGGTTTTTACATCATGGAAAACCCTGTACAAACAAATTTGTGGATTATATTCTTATTTGAATATAACAAAATTATTCATGTTTCAATTTAGGAAATTATAATTATTAACTAGTAGACGTAGTTATTATAAACTCTAATAACTGTTTTTGATTCGAATGTGACACATTTCAAGGAGAAAAATAAGATGATGCTTCTATCAGGTAGTGTTGCAATACTCAATCATTACGAGGGGGTTACTTAATTCATGTTGGCTATCCCTGCTCGTGTAGAAGGTGTAGGTTTTAGCAGGGGCCTTAATGTCGGCTATTTCATAGTTGTCGTGTTGTGCAGGCAATCAACGGTTAGCTTTGTCTGTAGCGAAATGCTAACAGCACTCTTTCAGTGCCAATGTGGTAGATCTAAATCACTTTATGGGAAAAATACAAAAAATCGATTTAGAAAAAGATATATTTTTAATTTTTCTATTCTAACAATCTGAGAGGTCGGTAAATAATTAAGTATTTACATATACAAGGATGCGTTTTCATACAACTTTGACTACATTCTCATATTAAAATAATACCTATAATCGTCGGAGTCTAAAATGGGGAAAGTTGTGCGATTCCGCGCTTACATTACCACCAGCAACAACTTGTGAAAAAGCTCGAGTTTTATTTAAGATGCTCGCTCGAGCGCCCTGAATTTCAAAGGAAAAAACACAATCAGCTAAATAACGTGAGATATCATTTACATAGCCTTTATTAAAACAGGGTCTTTATTATTAAGAGATTGTAAAACGTAGGTAGTTAATTGTAAAGAGAATTTTTGTCTTTCGACGATTTTATTAAAATTCAAATCAAGAAGTAAAAAATTGAACAGTATTGTTTTTGTGAGATTATTATATGTATTAGTGTTCTATAAGATGCCAAAATTATTTCTATTCCATTTTTGTACTTTTCAATATTTCAAAATCTATGCGGTTGCCGACAACAGACAATTTGAAACGTATTTATAAAAGAAAAACTTATGAAGACTCAATGCAAATATTGTAACTTTTGTAACGATTATTATCGGCAACAATTTCAGGGTAACGTTTCGCTTTCGTTTCTAGTAATACGTTGATTAAAAGTGCTACAGTGTTGCTGTAGATTATGTTGTATACAAAAGGAAAATATAGGAACAATTAATGCAAACAGAAGCGGCGGCAGACAAAACTCTCCACCTTCGAACAAGCACTCAATAACAAAATAAGTGTTTTTGGAAGCGGTGGGGAGTTTTTTTTGCCATCAACTATATAGATTTATATAAATATCTATATGTAAGTATCGCTATTTATAGTGCTTTTTGCTTATGGAACACAACACGACTGTATCATTGTATTAGCGGTAGAGGCACGCTGTTACTCATAGTTTTTTGGCCCATACAATTTATTAACTCGTATACTAATTATTCTAATAACCATATCTCCTTTCGACATATCCTCGTACATAATCTCTATGTGTGTTTTGAATTAATTGTTGCACTCTGGGGACGCATTCAAATTCAAGGTGCGTCTTTGGATTTTTATTGCTCAATCCTCGTCGTCATGTTTCCATATCAAGACCAACATGAGTAACAGCTCGAAATACATATTTTGATATCGATTATAATGTTTTATGTATTATACGGATCATTCATGTAGATTTTAAAATTAGGCAATAAAAGTTTCGACATGTGCGAGGCATAAAAGACAGTTTTAGAAATTGCACATATCTATTGTTCTTTCCATATGCAAGATGTTTAGTAATATACAATACATATTTAGATAAGATGTTTTATGTTTGTTTTTGGTTAATAAAGTGTGAATATTATCACTTGACTTTCATTTCAATGTTAAGTTCGTTTACCATAATTATTGTTTACAGGAAATTTTTGAATTCCGGAAATAACTTTGGAATATTCATAATTCATGAACATGGATTCTGTTTTCGTTTTGAAGCTACTGCCATATGAACATTTTGAAATTTTACCCATCTCGCAGAAATTAATGTTCAATGTATCATTACAAAAACTACAGCTCAATGTTGAATATAATATTAACTAGTAATATTATTGATAGTTCATACTAAAATGAAACTAAAAAAAGATGCAGAGGTGAATAATTTCGAATCTAGATTCAATTATACTTTGTCATCTTATCATACCTTATAGTCGCCCCAAGATATTCTTATAACACATGACTATGTTGCTAACCAAAATTAAATTAAAACCCCATTGATAATGAGAGGTACTTTAAGTGGTTTCCATGCAGAAATTGTATGTAGAAGTCTGCACCCAACACAAGTTCATTAATTCCTCAGAAGCAATTGACGGAATCACAATTTTAAATATTCCTATTGTATTCATTGGCATTTTTGACCGAAGGTTTTCATTATATAAAGTTCAAGGGTGAAATACAAAGTAAAGTACTTCAGGTACGTATGTATAATTCCAAAAATGCCCAAAACTTTCTTAATCAATAATCTCTCGAATGTCATTTAAAGCACTAATCGCTGGAAACGATACCGATTACTTACTTTTCCGAAAAAAGGTATTATTTCATACCTTTGAAACATCTTTGAAATAATTTTGCACCTCGAATTATTTTATTCACGTGAATTAATGGAACCTATCTAATTTTCTATTGGGAATTATTCTATTTTATTCAATTGTTCTAGAACTTTATTAAAATGACGAATACCTTTATTCGTAATTCCATTAATTTATTAATTTATTCTGGAGAAAAGGCATATAATGGATTGAACCGTTTCAATATTTCTCATTGTTCTCGTAGGTTTATCGAAAGTGTTAACCAGCTAACGTAACGGTGAGTTTTCAAATCATAAAGTTAAATAATACAAAAGTATTATTTAGGAATACTTCCAATACTTGAAACCTCTCGTTATACTCATTAGATTTTACACCATGCATCTTATCGACGATGATGTTGTTATCTCCGGAGTTGGAGGTTTTTTCCCAAAATCTCTAAACATTGAAGATTTTACGAAAAATCTTCTCTCGAATGAAACTCTCATGGAATCTCGTTGGAGATACGGGGAACGTGGAGTCACCAATGTTCTTGGTAAAGTTCCAACCGAATACTTCGACAATGCTTATTTTGGAATTCATCGTCAACAATCCACTTTCATGGACCCCATGCAACGTTTAATCCTTGAAAGGGCATTTGAAGCTCTTATCGATGCTGGTATGAAACAAACCGTTCAATTTTCACCACATTTCCTGAAATTAAATGTTTGATTAGGTGTAAATCCGAGCGAAGTTAGAGGAAAACGTGTAGGTTGCTTCATGGGTTCATCTGTAGGTGAAAACGATAACCTCTTTTTGGAATCGGTCATCAGTGGTTTCGGTGTCACTGGTCATTCTCGTGCTATGATGCCCAATCGTGTTTCTTACTGGCTGAATCTTAAAGGTAACAAAACAGCAAATATTTTCCAAGAAGTCGATTTAATATTTAATGGGATTTCTCAAAGGCCCTAGTGTTGCTTACGACAGTAACTGGGTGAGCGGTATCGAAGTTCTCCGTTTAGCTTTCGAAGCAATCAAATCCGGCCAATGCGAATCGGTTATTGTCGGTACTGCGAATTTGGCTTTGAATTCGGAATTTCAATGGCTCTACAACGATATGGGACTACTATCTCAAGACGGTTCCACCAAGGCCTTCGATGTTGGCGGTATTGATCTTTAGACAATCATAATTGTTCACTTTTCTAATTCAAAAAATATTTATAGCTGATGGCTATGCAAGAAGTGACGGTATCGTCGTTTTATACATCCAACGAGCCAGTGAAGCTAAGCGGTCTTATGCCAGCATTGTAAATGTAGCCACCTGCTTCAACGGTGATCGTGAAGGAACTCTCCTAGATGTTGATGTCAAGGGAATGGTCAATTTCATGGAGGAATTCTATCAAAAAATTGATGTTAATCCCAGCGATGTTGAGTTCGTGGAAGCCTACGGTTGTGCTTTGAAAGTATGCGAAACAACTAATGCTTCTTTGGTGGGAACTATTCTAAAATATCTTTTGACTTGATAGGAAACCGACCGGAAAGAATTGGAAGCTTTGGAAAAAGTTTACTGCAAAAATCGCAAAACCCCACTTTTGGTCGGTTCAGTTAAAACCAACACGGGACACAGCGAAGCTTCTGCAGCTTTATTCAGTGTTGTTAAAGTCTTAATCGCCATGGAGACTGAGACTATTCCGGCTACGTTGCAATATTCCACGCCTAATCCTGAAATTAAACCGTTGGCTAATGGAACTATCCAAGTGGTCACTGATAATCGCAAATGGGGCGCAAAATACGCTGCAGTTAACGCTATTGGACTAGATTCTTACTATGGTCATATTCTCTTGAAGGCTAATGAAAAAAGGAAGGTTTTGTTACCTGATCCGTTACCTCGTTTGGTTTTGGCTTCTACTAGGACAGAAGATGGGATCAAAGAAATCCTAGACACAGTAATATTAAAATGATCACATTTGGATTCGATGACTATTCAATTATTTCAGATCAAAGGAAAGGAACGCGATCCTGAATATTTCAAACTCATCCAAGATCTTTTCTCCAAGCCAATTTTGGGACATTTGTACCGCGGTTATGCTGTGTTGGGTGCTGAAGATGTTAAACAAGAAAGTGACGTAAGGATTTGGCGAATTATAAATTTCTTTTATAAGCATCGAATTTTGATGTTTTTCAGTATCATTTGGGTAACAAACGCCAAATTTGGTTTGTCTTTTCTGGTATGGGAAGTCAATGGAGTGGTATGATGGGCGATTTGATGAATATTCCAATCTTCGCCGATGCCATTCATAGGTGTCACAAAATTTTGGAACCAAAAGGTGTAGATTTAATCAAAATCATTTCCGATAAAGATCCCAAAATGTTTGATAACATTTTACACTCTTTCGTGGGCATTGCCGCCATCCAGGTATTTCACAGCAATAGTTTCTTGGGGTTTATTTCTTTTTACATTCGAATTGTTTCATAGATTGGTTTGACTGATATTCTGAAAGCTATTGGAATCGTTCCTGACGGTATCATCGGTCACTCTGTAGGAGAATTGGGATGTGCGTACGCTGATGGATGTATGACTGCGGAACAAATGATTCTTGCGGCCTATTCGAGAGGAAGGGCATCCATTGAGGCCACATTAATCAAGGGAATGATGGCTGCAGTTGGTATGGGTTATCAGCAAATCAAACAGAAAGTTCCCCCTACTATTGAGGTTGCTTGCCATAATGGTCCTGACAGTTCCACAATCTCTGGACCTACTGAAGATATGGAGAAATTTGTTAAGGAATTACAAGAACAAGGAATCTTCGCTCGTCTCGTTAACGTTGCCAATATCGCTTATCACAGTCAATACATCAAACCTGCTGCTCCAGGATTATTGAAATATTTGAAGGAAGTCTTGCCAAAACCAGTAGCAAGGTCTGCTAAATGGATAAGTACTTCCAACTTGGAAGAAAATTGGGATACCGATTTATCCAAATATTCATCTCCTGAATATCACACAAACAACTTATTGAGCTCTGTACTATTTGAGGAAGGATTGAAACATATTCCTAAAGATTCAGTTTTGATCGAAATAGCACCTCATGGTTTATTACAAGCTATCTTGAAACGGTCTTTGAAATCTGGCTGCACCAATATTGCGTTGACACAACGAGGATCTAAGAGTGGCATGGAGTTCTTACTAGCTTCTCTGGGAAAGTATGTTGATCAATATAATTTTATCTGGCGGTTAAATTTATTTTCATTTTTGTTACAATTGTAACCGAGGTATTCAACTGCCAGATTAACTTAATATAGAAAAGAAAGAACCGTCCTTAATTTAATCAATTTTTTAGGTTGTACTTGGCTGGGTTGAATATGGACGTGACTCAAATTTACCCCAAAATCGATTATCCCGTCAGCAAGGGTACATCAAGTTTGGCTCCTCTCGTGCATTGGGAACATAGTGAAACTTGGAGGACAGGTCTAGAAGATAAATTGAAATCCTTGTTCGGTGTAAGAGATTTCCACGTAACACTCAACAGTGAAGAATTCAGAGATTGCGTTGGCCATCAACTTGATGACAATATCGTTTTACCCATCAGCGCATATTTGAACATTATCTTCAATATTATCACCAACATTAGTACTGGTCATAAAGAAGTGATTTTCGAAAATCTTCACTTCAAAAAAGTCTTATCAATTCCGAAAATTGGTTCAGTACCCATGCACGCCATGATCCAAAAGGGAAGTGGTGATTTTGAAGTCTTAGCTGGGAATGAGATAATTGCAACAGGACGTATGACCTTCCCCAATCAAGGAGATAAGTTTATGGTTGATGCTAGAGGTATCGAAGTTACTGAAGAAAATGTTCAACTATCTGGTAGTGATGTCTACAGCGAATTCCAACATAGAGGACACAAATATTCTGGGCTCTACAAGACCATCAAGAGCTTGACTTTAACAGAAGAAGGATCTATCGCTGTTGTCCAGTGGAATAATAAATGGACGATGTTTGTGGAAGCCATGATCCAACAATATTTATTGCAATATGGCGAACGTAATCAAGAAATTTTCGTCCCAAAGACTATCCAAAAGATTGTGTTCTCACAAAATCTCCTGCCTACCGAAAAATCTGATCTTAAAGTTACTTACAATTATGCTACTGGCGTCATTGCTGCTGAAGGTATTCAAGTTGTTGGCTTAAGAGCTGTGCCGTTCCCCAAAGAGGCTAAACAAATCTCTTTCGATTCCATTGAGCTCGTTCCGTTTACTGATGCCAAATTACCGGTAAGTTTATTCACATTTTCTCACCATACTTTTCTGTAATACTTTTTCTTCTACCTGTAGAATATCGAATCTTGCATTAATGTCGCTTTACAACTAACTCTGGACAATTTCGGTGACCAATTCATCACCAATATCCTCGTAACTGAAGTTGAGAGCGAAAATCCGTCTCTCATCGAAAATGTGAAGAACGTTTTCAATCAATATACCAAACTGAATGTAAGCTATTCCAATTTAGACTTGAACAGTTCCTAACTTCCACATTTTTAGCCCAATGTTACAACGGTGAAAGACGCTAAAACGATCATATATCAAAACTCTTACCCACTCTTAGTGTTGGTAAATGATGTAGCCAAAGAAGATGTGGTCAAAGTCATTACATCCTCTCATGGTTTCCTCTTGACTCGCTCTGATAAGACGTTCTTGTCGTATCCTCAAATCGTTCAAGTAGCTCAATATTCTGTCAATGGAATTAGCTATTCCGTTTTACGCAAGGTAAACAATCTTGTCTTTTCATGAAAATATTAAGAGAATTTTACATGTATGCACTATTATTCAGGCGAAGACCGTTCAACCCAATCTTGTCTACGTCAAAGGCGATACTTTGAGTATCAAAGATTTAACCCGTGGCTCCGTTTCGTGGGTAACCGAACTAGAAAGCGCGATTTCCGCGCCAAAGAACAAACAGGGTAGTGTGTACTTAATTTCTTCATTAATGCCAACTGAAGGAATCACCAATTTCACTCAAGAACTTTTATCGATTCCGAAATTGGCTCAAGTGAAGCTTCTCTTCACTCTAGACAAGAGAGTGTCCGAGATAAATGTGAACGATCCAGTCTACCAGCAACTATTCAAGAAAGATCTCGTTTTGACCGTTATCAAAGACGGTGTGAGTGGTAGCATTGTTCCAGTACCACTCAAGTTCAAGGAGAATATTGAGAATAATTTGAATATCACAAGTAACGCTATTAAGAATAAAATTGTTAATTATATTGGAGTCAATCCAAACGATGAAACCATTTTGCCGAACTTGGACCGCAAAAATGAATTGGGTAATTTGGATTATTCTGGAGTTACAACAACTGGTCAAAAAGTTATGGGATTAGCCCAACTTGATCGTGATACTTGTAAACTCAATCCGGATCCCATTTTGTGCTGGAACGTCTCTGAAAATTGGAGCTTGGAAGACGCAGCAACCATCCCACATGCTTATGCATCTGTAAGCATTTCATAAACCAATTTGCTTTAGATTATTTATCAACATATCTGATTTCTCTTAGGCTTTTTACATTCTGTTCACCAAAGCTAGGCTAAGGCAAGGAGAAACTGTTTTGGTTCACGCTGGGTGTTCCCCGATTGGTTTGGCTATTATTTCTGTAGCTCGTCAGTACGGATGTACGGTTTACACCACAGTGGCTAATGATTGGCAAAGAGCTTTCTTGAAGAAGACTTTCAGTTCTGTAAGTGTTTTGAGATCTCATGTTTGAAAACAATTTATCTAGCTAAATATCTTGTAGTTGAAAGACCGTAACATCATGAGTTCAGAAAACACCAACTTCGAGCCTCTTCTTCTGATGGCAACTGGTGGAATTGGCGCTCAAGTGGTTGTCAATAACTTGACTGGTAATTTGCTGCAAGCTTCCGTGGGATGTTTGGCCGATTACGGTCGTCTCATCCAAATCGGCAAATTCGATTGTGAAGAAAACAACTCTATCGGAATGAGCGTATTTTTGAAAAACACTTCATTCATCGTCGTAGACTTGCAAAACATCGTGAAGGCCAATGACGAAATCAAAGAAGAAATTAAGAAAATGGTCGATGACGGCATCAAGAAATTGACCGTTCGCCCATTAATGAGGAACGTAGTTGAACACCAAGACGTGGACAACATTTTAACGGATTTGAGAAAGAGCGGAAACGTCGGGAAATCTTTAATCAAGATCAACAACAACTTGGCGTTGAACAAGTTCATTTTGGATAAACCGTCTCAGTTCGTCTGCGACTCCAAGAGCTCATATTTGGTTTACGGAGGCACCGCTGACGTATGGGCTGACGCTGTGGAATGGTTGATTTTACGCGGAGCCAGGAAAGTGGTGGTTTCTTCCGAATCTAAGCCTCAGCAGACTCACATCAACCGTCGTTTGACCCTTCTGCAATCTTACTTCAATGCGGACATCATCTTTGCTCCCAACAAAGCTCACACTCGCGAAGGAGCTGCTGAGCTTCTGTCGGAAGTTTATTTCCTGGGGCCAATCCACGCTGTGTTCTTGCTGCCCAACAAGAACACTGTGTCGAAGATTAGCGACAGCAAGCCAGTGCAATACATCGATAATGCTTTGAGAACCACTGCGCCCAAGGCATTGTTCATCAATTTCATCGCGAATTCTGCTGGCGCCTGTCAGTTGAGATCCGAGGCAGGGTTCCCTACCTACAACATCCAATGGCAAAAGGATCTAGATTTCGCTGATTCTTTAGGTGGTTTAGATGATATTCTGAGCTACAAAGTGAAGAATATTCACGTCAAGAACGATAAAGTCAGCGATTCCAATCAAGAGACTACTCAAGCTCTATTCAAAAGTAGGAAAATTACACCACCTCTGGTATTTCCCACTATCATGTTCTCATTTTGAATTTCAGAGCTTACTCACATTCTGCCCTCGTCTCTGGAGGACTTCACCAAAGAAACGAAACTTGCTCCAGCCAAACCCGAATTGGTACAGTTACCTACGATCGGGCCTAGGGAAATCAGGGAACTGGCTCCTGTTTTCATTATCCCCGGAATTTCCGGACAAAAAGAACTGGAGGAGCTGGCATTCAAACTCATGTATCCGACTTATTGCGCGGTTCTTCCTTCATCTCAGATGACCATAAAGGAGATCGCGGAAGACTTGGTTACCAAAATCAAGAAGATTTGGCCCAAAGGGGCTTACAACATCGTCGCGATTTCATGGGGTGGTGCTTTGGCGGTCGAAATCGCCAGAATTTTGGATAAACAGGGTGGCAGCATCCATTTGTATTTCGTCGACGGTGCTCCTACCACAATCAAATCCGCGGTCAGCCATTTGGGAGAGGACGCCGCCAATATGGAAACTAATCTTCTCAGCAGAATCCTCAGCATCAACGATAATGAAGTAAACATTTCGTGCTTATAAAGTGGGAAAAAGCTAAAGCTATTATTTCGTATAATTTTAGGTTCTCAAGAAATTGACCGCATCGTCTAATTGGCAAGCCCGCCTCAAACTGTCTCTTGACAGCTACGAAGGAGCTGTGTCCGATCGTAAGACTCTTGAAGAAGGCTTGTCTACCTTGAAATCTCGCATTCAAGGATTATACGCCTTCCAACCAACCGAGGACCTTGTATCCGGGCAAATTCACTTAATTAGACCATTCGGTTCGAGTAAATACGATAACTGTGGTCTAACTTCGGTAAGTTGATGTTGCATTTATCAGTCAAATTCATGTTATTTACAATAATTCATTTGATTACAGTATTGTAAACAAACTCCGCAAATTACTTTGGTTAACGGTGATCATATCAGCATCATCAATAGCCCAGTGACTGCTGAGTACATCAACGAGAAGCATTATCTTATCTAAATGTAGGTAAATAATAATTGCTTAAAGTGTGACGGCAATAAAGACTGAATAAAGTCTTGGAAATTCATTTCTTCTCTGTACTAAAAACCTGAAGCCGATTTTCCATTT
Source organism: Salpingus planirostris (assembly GCA_949788335.1). Lineage (NCBI taxonomy): Eukaryota > Metazoa > Arthropoda > Insecta > Coleoptera > Salpingidae > Salpingus > Salpingus planirostris. The sequence goes on along the minus strand of OX460917.1, from coordinate 7,762,473 downwards.
TCTTCATTATCCCTATAAGGAGCAATAATGTAGCGCAATTTCTGATGTAACTTTCCTGACCTGATAAAAGGTGGCGCGATTAAAAAGCTCGGGCTTCATGAGCAGGGAGAAACCGAACTGAAACTTGTGGAAAATCGAGGAAAAAAGTTTTTATTTTTCCACAATAACATTCTCTCAAAGATAAATTTAGCACAGTTATTGGTAATCTATCTAATTTGTTTACATTTTTCCTACACACATAGCTATACAGATGATCGGTTTTATTTTATTTTATCATTTCTGCCCAGGTGAATAAGATTATTTCCCAACAACTGCATCCATTAATTTAATGAATAAATGGTCTCTAGTGGAATTCCATATTAGGTGGAGTACTGCGGAGTTTGCTCAAAATGCAACTTGGATCTCTACGTATTCTATAACTGACATCAAACTAGATTCCTGTTGACCGGCCCATTAACTTCATTAGTGCGATCAAATCTTGATCTAAAGTTAGATTTACGAGTATGTCCATCAGTTACCGCGTAGGAAAATGCGAGAGAAAAATGCGCAACTTTTGTTTGAATTAATGGAGAAACTGTTTCGCTTCAATCTGGGTTAATGGGGACAGTTATCGAGTCTCATAAAATTCCCAAATATATCTGCAAAAAGCTGTGTGCGGTGACGCTTTCAGCAATATAACAGCAGGACTCCGCCGAAGCTCAACCTCGCACAGAATGGTCGAGGTTATTCCGGAGCCGAGACGGGAAATCGTCTATCTGTGCGCTTGCTTATGTTTGCATTTTGCAAAGCGGTCCTCTGTTTATATCAAAAATAACTTTAATTGTGGGCAAGTACCTATAATACGGAGGGAATTGATAAAAATAGAATCTCATTGTTTCACAATGCAGAGGAGTAACGCGGTCTAGCCGTAACAGAACGTAAGGTTTCGGCACGACGGCGCGAGCGCCAAGAGTTCTACCATCCGAGCGTTTCCAAGCTTTCCTCAGTGCTTTTCCGGAATACCACACACAACGTGTGTCTGATACAGTGTCCGCGCAATTCAAAAACATTTTATGGAACTAATGTCGATTTTTCATAGATGACATACACGTAAAGGTGAGTCTGCCGCATTTTATGGGTCATCCACCAAAAACACCATCGAGCACGTCAGGACCCGACCCCATAACACCATAGTCATCGATGAAATATGAAATTTTGTTATGTGTAAAAGCTCGGAAAAGTTACTAAAACGACATCTCAACATCGAACCGTGACGGCTAAATGAGCCATAAAACTTATAAATATCATCTTTTTTTAATGTGGGTTCTTACTACTAACTGTAAAGAATCCTTATAGAACTAATTCATACACTTTTCCCTAGTTTAACTAGGTGCTTTCAGTTTCGTAACATTTGCTTTTATCGATTGATACAGCGTTTTAAAAGCAATCAATATTTTCACGTCCGCTATATTTTATTCACTAAATTGAGGTTTCCACCAAACACAATGCACTGAAATAATATTACTTTCGTCGTATATATGTATGTATGGATTTCGAGTTACAAAAATAGCGAAGTGCCCACTTGTGTATGTTTATTGTAAGATTCCAATAATAGACATGGATTTTCTCGGCCTAGTATCGCTTGGGGCTTAGGAAAAAACTATTTGTAAGTAATTCAAGCCAATAATGGACAAAGCCAAAGAATGTCGAGGCTTAGCTAGGCTGAAAATTATGTTGCTAAGGAAGAACTTTTGCCAGAGTCCTATAAAGAAGTTGCATGATTTCCAAAGGTGAATCATTTTGGGATTATTTTGGAGATTTGGGCATACATATAATTAGGTTCCGAATATTCCACATTTGAGTAAATACCTATCCCCCCCCCCCCCATTTTAACTTCACTTCAACCAGTGAGCTTTTATGAAAAGTGACTCAATTTCTATTTTGTATTGAGGGGTAAGTGAGAAAATACCACATTAACTTGAATTCGATTTAATTCATAAGGATGCCAAGGTAGATATGTACTGTCCTACATACATACATAATGCAAAATGATCGAGCGGCAGATTCGATATTTTTTATGAGAAAATTTTATTCGATGAATGGTGGTGGATTATCTGCAAGTAGGTTACAAAGTAATAATTTTTATAAGTTTGATAAGAAATTGACTCGCCTAACTTGTATTAATTGATACATCGCAGCAGAAGCGAAAGAGAACGGTTAGAAACTTTCACTATACCTTCCCAGTAATATACGTAAGTGCCCTTTCTCGCGAAAATTGCCTTATATTCTATCATAACATAGCCCAAACTCTCAGAGTTATGAGACGCATGATTTTTCCGAGCTGTAGTTCGGTTCCTAAATTTTCCATTTATTCTCAAAAAATTCTGACGTAATAAAAATTGATGATACAGATTTAGCATTATTATTATAATAATCTACACTGCGCTAAGAATAATGCACTGTGACGGTTGAAACACATGAATGCAGAGTATAATGCTGAAAAGATCTAACCAGGTCGCTTTATTTAAAAAGCGGTGGGCTTTTAAAATTCGTATAGAATTCGGCACTTTCCTCGACTATGTTCATTATTTAAGATACCCCTAATAGCTTTGGCAAAATGTTGAAGTAAGGTTTCCTCATTACTTGTTGTTATTCATGAAGTGACGAGAATGTATGAACCTCAAAGCCGAAAATGCACCCAGTTTTAGAAGCAATTATTATAACAAACTGATGGACCGCGGAAAACTTTATCTACATATTCTACCGAACTACTACTTACCAATTGAACTTCGAGTCCTTGATGAATAAATATTTTATTCCGAATACAAGATATCACACAACTTCACCTCAGCCTATAAATCAGTATACAGAATTATTTAAATCGCTTAATATTGACCAGTTTCCTGAGAAAATCGATTTCATTCAACACTCAGGTGAAGGAATGCGCGAAATTTCAATGCACGGATAAAAATCTAGCCGCAAAATTGGCGAACAAAGGTATTTTCCCCTCGAATCGATAGGAAGAAATCGTGCGGCTATGCAGTCTCGGCCTTTTTGCGGGTGCTCACAGCATTATCAGATACTGATGAATGATATAATCATTTACTTATGTACTTTTCGTTGGATTTGCTGACTAATACCTCCTTTATCCAATTAATTCAGACTTGATTATATGCAGTAAAATAGGGGCGAGTCGTAGTATGTATTTTTTCAGGGAACATTATCATGCCAAATGAAAATTTTAACCAACACAATGTCCCAAATTTTTCTATTATTTTCTAGTATCCACCCTTATTCCACGCACTTTATATAGATAATTTCTATAAATGATTGGAGATTGACGTTCGTTTATGAGAAAATCTAAGTGGAATTCAGAAAATAAACAAATTTGGGCGGAAAGTCCTCATCAGACGGACTTTAGTGCCGGGAAAATCGTGACCGTAGTATTCGCTCTCCATACAGAATGTCGGTCGGCGCCGTCGTGTCGAGTTTTCCCGTCAATAACTTCTTACAAGCCAGAAATTTATATTGCAATGATAACTTTTATCACTCCTTTGTCTGCATGTTTCGGTCCACTTCGAATCGATCCAGAAACGGCGGTTCGGTTCATTTGACTCCATCACCCACGGTAATAAAATTTACCTTGCAGATTGTGATGCGGTTCGGGATTGAGATATTTTTCAGATTTCCGCCCCGACATCCCTCTCGCTCATATTAAATTCACGAACCAATTTTTATACCTACCTCGGGGTTTCCCTACCGACATTCCTGACACCCGCTGAAGTGGGAAAATGTATCCCGGTGAAAACAAACATCCAGAAACAGACAGAAAATGATATTCCGTTATGTAGGAGAAAATCGCCTGTTGGACTTTCCCGTTTTGTGCAGCGAGTCCTGTCGTGGTTGTGCGGTTTTATGGAATTTCCAACCCCTGCAGTCGCGTGCAACTTGTAATCTCAAAATCGGCAGTGGAAAATGTACGCGTTCTTCAGGGTCAGCCATTCAGTTTTCAGCCCTCGTAAACCAAACATGTTGTGCTATTAACTAATGGAAACGCCGTGCAACGTAATAAGTGAGAAATTGATAGGACCGCGACAAGGTAAAAATCGAGAGAAATATGCGTACTTGCGCTATTGGCGCTATGCCCACGGGGGTCGCAGGGCAGGTCGCGTTCTCCTGCAGTTAAATTTAAATTCTGGTCAAGGCCGCGTGCTATACGGGAGCGTGTCATTATCATTACATTAATGTCCCTTCTTTTCGATGTCACATTTCCAGCAGGTCACGTACCCGCCCTCCGACAATAGGTACGCCCTCGGCAACGACAACGACCCTGCATGGTTACACTTTGGTTAAAGTTTTCTTGCCGGCTTTGTTGTAAGAGGAGGAAGTTTCGTCCTCGAAACAGGGAAAATTAACTCTGAAGATTACCCTGTTGTCACAGCAGAAACCTCCCGGAAAAATAATTATGCAGTCGCAAAGCTTCAAAGCAAATTCGATGAGGGATTTTGTGGAGAAAATTCAGAGGTTTTTTTAAATTTTAAAATGCAGACTATAGATTATCCAAAGCTTTCGCATTTGTCGAGGGGTCAACCGCCGGTGGAAGTAGGTGTACATGACACTGGAATTCCGGTGGAAGTATTGGAAGTTTGGTGGAAGTATGTGGAAGTATGTGGAAGTTTGTGGAAGTTTGTGGAAGTTTGTGGAAGTTTGTGGAAGTTTGTGGAAGTAGATGGAAGTTTGTGGAAGTTTGTGGAAGTTTTATGGAAGTTTGTGGAAGTAGATGGAAGTTTGTGGCAGTTTTTGCAAATATTCCAACGTGGAATTTATTCACAATAATTGGTATTTTTGATAATAATAAGGACGTGAAAACCCATCTCCACTGTTTTTTTCATACTTTTCTCCGTGGTATTGTCTTTTTTACTGTTTTCATACCACCACGACAAAGATCGAATGTGAGATAGTAGGGTAAGACAGAGATGAACATACATCACCCGACGAACAGTGAACGGAGCGTAGTAGGCGAACCAAGCCTAACATAACCTATCATTTTATCGCGCCGGTCGGCCAGTCGGCAGCCGGCTTTTGTTTATCTGTTGACAATTTCCGAGCAGACTGGAACAAGTCTTTGGTAAGTAATAAGTGATGTTGATAATTAGCAAGTTGATGATCTCTTGAGGATTTGAACACGAATTTTAATCGGTATTCTGATCCGAGTTTTTGCGTCCCGATCAAAAGTTTGTTGAGATTCCAAAATAAAAATAATATCGGGTCGTGAATTATATTTATCGAACGAATTTGTGTAAAATCCGAGGATTTTTCTATTGATTTTAAACTAGGTATACAGTGCGCGTCTAAAGTGCCCCCCCCCCCTGAAAATGTTTGAAAGGGTAGAAATTTTCAAAATCGCTCGGACAGGTCGATTTTTATTTTCAATGAAGCATCTTTTCACGCAATTTTTGTTTCTCTAACATTTCCGGTTTAACCGGAAATTACCACAACAGGGTTGAGAATTGATGGAATCGATACAGAATTGAAAAACAAAATCGAAAATTTCAGCCGTTTTCAAAATGGTCGATCACACGCGAGATCAAAAATGTCAAAAGTTTTGAGCGGTGATAACATTTTCTTACCTAGAAAAAATCGTAGAATCCGAATATGCAAAAAAGTCAGGTGTGTCCAAAGATGGTGTGTCCATTTAAAAAAAACAAGTTGCGGTCATTTCCGGTCAAAGCGGAAATGTTAGAGAAACAAAAATTGCGTGAAAATAAAAATCGACCTGTCCGAGCGATTTCAAAAATTTCTACTTGTTCAAAAATTTTTCGGGGGGAGGGCACTTTAGACACGCACTTACTTAATTAGAGTACGTAGTTTAACATCTATGGGAAATTCCATACGAGACCATGAAGTTTTTGTTATCGACTCGCGAAAATGTATTCAGTATCGCGTTTCGCTAGTCGATTATTAGAAACTAACAATTTCCGGCATAAATTAATAGGTTTTTTTCGGTTCTGTTATAGAAATTCCGAAAAAATGGACGAAATCGATATTTTTACCGATGCTTCAAGTGCATTGAATATTAAAATACCTCCTTGTATAAGAAACATGCTGACAATCAATGATTACAACGACAAAGGGTTATTGTCGGAGATAACAGAAAACAATTTGTCCGATATGGAAAAGTTTGCTCGGGAAACATTGCATACAATTGTCGACAAATCCCTACATGAAACATACTACGGAATTTTCAAGGATAATACTGAAAAATTCCAGTTTTTGAGCTCTCATCGTGCAATTATTTTCAAGATAAGGGATTACTGCAAGAGCATCCATCAAACGGTTTCCAATACAACACTGATACTAACTCCATCAACCGAAATGCAAAGTCGTCATCGAGGGACTGACGGAAGTCGAGAAGACCAGAAGACGGCAACAAAAATCAGTTGTGCAGATGCTGATTTGACGACAGAGAATGCTCATATTTCAAAAACTTTGAAGGCCTGGCTAAAATGCAATCTTACTGATTCTCAGCTAGCTACATATGAACAAAAAATAAATGAGTTGATGGTTGTCTCAAAATTAGATGCAAACAGCATTTTAATTGCATGCATTACTTGTTTCTTGTGCAAAAAATCCATTAAAGTCCATAAGATTTCTAGAAAACTTACACAAAAATCAAGATGGGTGCTCGGGAATTTCCATAAACATATTCTAACTCATAACCAGAAGTCCAGTACAAGATGTGGAAATTCAACCTCAAACGCCAGTACCTCACACAAGTCGGATACAGTGCGATTACTTGAAAGAATGAAACCGACAACATTGACGACGTATTTTCAACCTTCACGAAAAGATACCGCCTTGGGCACCACCACGCCATCGCAAGAATTGAGAGATCCTGCAAAGGTACAACAAACTGCGAGACGAAGCTCTCTACCAAAAATTAAAGTTCTACAAAACATTTGCCTTCGTGGCAAAGATCCAACTTTGGACGAAATAGCCGGACAGCCTTCTGAGGAGCCGACAAATGTATTAGAAGAAATCTCGGGAAAAAATTTGGAAGAAAATGAGGATGCCGCCCTAGGTTCACCTATCGAGAATTTAGAAAATGTCGAGAATTTTGCTCAGATTTCTGAGGAACTTTACAAAAAATCGTCGAACGAAGCTTATCTTGTACATTTAGAATGTAAAACCGATGAGGCGACTGAGTATGCGACTAAATGGATGACACCTAAATACCAAAGAAATGAACGTCAAAAAAGAGCTCGCGAGAGAATTATACCGAATCAACCATTGATTACGAATTATTATAGAGTAGTGGATGATTTGACCAGACTTATGCAAGAGAATGAAACTTTGAAAGAGGCTCTACTTGAAAACTGGATTGGATATAGGGATGCTAATAACTCATCAAAGTCTCCTCATCTGCCAGAAAATGCGGGAAAGTTACTAACAATATTGATGGATACTTCGATGCAAAATGCCAAACGCCCCAAAAATCAAAACAGCTACAGTGCAACCATCAAACAGTTTGCATTGTACATTTTTTTTATTGGAGGAAGGCTGTTATACGAGACGTTGCATGCGAATTTACATAAAACGCTTCCGTCAATAACAAGTTTATTTCGATTTATCAACCAAAACAAAAGCAGACCACAAGAAGGGTCTTTCCGTTTTAGTGAACTAAATATGTTTTTAGAAGAGCGAAATTTACCGAAGTATGTATGGATCGGAGAAGATGCGACAAGAATAAATGGAAAAATCGAATATGACTCCAAGACTAATAATCTGATTGGATTTGCATTACCGCTGAAGAACGGACTTCCCGTATGTGATTCATTTGAAGCCACCTCTGCCAAAAAAATATACGACTTCTTTCAAAACAAACAAAAAGCCAATTACGCTTACGTCATCATGGCTCAACCGCTAGCGGAGAATGTGCCTTCATTTTGCTTGAGTATTTTCGGAACTGATAATAAGTTCACGGCTGACGATATTTTGAAGCGATGGGACGAAATCACAAAAATTGCGAGTACGTTTGGAATAACAATTTTAGGATTTTCTTCCGATGGCGACAGTCGTCTACTAAAAGCCATGAAAATAAATACCAAGCTAGGACAGCTCTCCACAAGAAATCAGGATGAAATTGAAGATGAGAGTGACATCCCCGAAGAAATTTCTGAAGAAGACTCGGATTGGGATTCCGATGGCAACTGCGATGAAAACTCCTTTACACAAACACCTCTGAAACCATTGTGGAGCTGGTTTCGTATGGACATGAAGTTTTTAAATGAATGTTATATCCAAGACACAGTTCATATATTAACGAAAATGAGGACACGTTTATTGAAACCATCACTTGTACTACCTTTGGGTAAATACTTTGCTTCACCCACTCACCTTGAACTTTTGGTTCAGGAGTATTCCAAAGATAAACATATGTTGACAAAATCCGATCTAAACCCTATCGACAAAATGAATTTTGCTTCTGCAGAGAAAATGTGTTCGAACGAAGTACTGAACCTTATAGGAAATATTCCAAGTAGTGATGGTACTGCCGCATTTTTAAAGGTTATGAGATTTATAATTGATTCATTCTTGACCAAAAATATAGATATAGAACGCCGGATTTATTGTATTTGGTACGCAGTATTTTTTCTTCGAATTTGGAAATCATGGCTAAGAAAAAACAAAACTTTGTACAAAGAACGAGACAACTTTTTATCCTCAAATTGTTATGTATGTGTTGAATTGAATGCACATGCCTTAATAAAAGTTTTATATCTATTTATTACCACGAAAGAATTGAAAACCGAAATGTTTCTACCTTGGCTCTACGGCAGTCAGATGTGCGAAAAAATATTTCGGGCCACTAGGTCTCTAACTTCGACCTTCAGCACTGTTGTCAATTTCAGCATGCTAGATATACTATACCGCTTGAACAGAATAGAAATTATTAATGCCATAACCGACGACTTGAATGATACCATTACTTTTCCAAGAGAAAAAAAGAAAAAGCTTTTGGATCAAAACTTGAATAAACTCCTAGAAAATGATTCCGAGGAAGCTTTCATGAACAGCATAGAAACTATTGTGAATTCTGCTTTGGAAGACGCGATTTCTAATATGACAACACTTGGGATAAGAGTCAAGAAGGATTCCTGGAATAAGGTTTTCCTTCAGAAAATTAAGAAAAAAGAGATCCCAAAGAAACGTCGTCAGAATCGGAGACTAAAGGGTAAAAACAAGCAAAAAGCGGTAACAAAGAGAAAATATCTCACAACAGATGCAAGTTTCAGTCGAGAATCTGACCAAGAAACAAGTGAAGAAGAGGAAGAATGTATCGACGATGAACAGGCAATACTTGACGAAGACGAAAATAATAACCAGAATTTGGCCTTTGACAGAATCGATGACATAGACTTGAGAAATGACGCTTCAGAGGATATCTTTGAAATGTCACTTTTGCTCAACGCAGGAGATTCTTTATTGTTGAAAGACTATACCGGTAAAAGCAAAGAGGGTAACTTTTTCAACAAGGGACCATTTGTGCGTATTTTTATCAAGGACAAGATATCGGTTGTAAAAAAAACGACCTTGTGCTGGCTGTTGAGCACAGAAAGTCAAAGAGTGAGTTCTGATCGATTAAGAAGATTCATTTGCGACAGTAAGTCTGCAATAGAGACCCCAAAGTATAAAACGGTTGATCCCATTGTAAAAGTTGAAAAAAGAGAGCATTTAAAAATTGGTGACTGGTGTTTATTTCTCGATAATACTGTGAAAAACACCAGGAGCAAAAGATTCAATCGAAAAGACAATAAATCGATGCTTCAAAATTACGTTTGTGGTCAAGTTATATACTTCAAAAGCTCTCTGAAAAGAAAACCTAGTTTCGTGGAATCGAAAGCCAGAGGAATAGGGTGTCTTTGCACATGGTATAAAATTCAAAACGACCGCAAATTATCCCAATCACCATCTTTTCGAAATGGATTCTGTGATATTGCATATTATAGACTTTCAATGCCAAAGCCGTCTGTAATACATGATGAAAAGACTGATAGCCTAGATTTGGTACTGGAAGAACAGAATTTGAGCGATCTGTTGATGGAAATCGACAAAGAAATCGATAACTATGTTGAAGATTCCATGGTTATAACCGAGCATGATTTCGCAATTGATTTCTCCACGGACGACAGTGCAGATACCGACTATGATAACAATGCTTAACGCTGAAAATTTATGTTATTCGAGCTATATGTCTGTACCCTAGAATTTTTATTTTTCGTTTCGAGATTTTTTATTGAGTATTTGTTAATTTATTATAATAAACTATCATTCAATAAAACTCCTTTGAATTATTATAAGTACTGTAGTGAAAAAAAACTTTACTGACGAGTTGTGTATACAATTTTTCCGACGAGCACATCACACCAATATTACACCAATATTACTTGCAAAACCTCATGAATGCATACAAAAGAAGGAAAATGGACATGTTTAATTTTTAAGTTTGGAATTGTCCACCTAAATTTTCATAAAAAGAAAAATCCCTAAATTGGTAAAAAGGGTGAATGAAACAATATTTAACGATTTGAAACAACTCAACGATAACCATAAATGAATTGACAAGAAAAATGATTTAGTGAAATTATCGAGGAAATTATGGATTTCTGCGATAATGAAATCACCTCAGAAATTACCAAGTTGCATGATGAAATCACCAGATTCATTATGTAAATGAGTGACTTTTCAGCCACCTCGATTGTTATGAAAAATGACAATGTTGTGCGTGGTAAAAATATTTTATTTAAATACATATGAATGAGTTTTTTTTGTCGGTATTTTCTATCTGTAGTCAACCAATTAATACAATTTTCATCAGAATCACCAAACTTTCTTGCTAATTCAAACTTCCCACCCAAAAGTTAGTCATACTAAAAAATATAATGGGCTCACTCTGTATATTCCACGAATAATCGATTAAAAATGAAATGGAAGTTTGGTGGAAGTTTGTGGAAGTATATGGAAGTTTGAGGAAGTATGTGGAAGTATGTGGAAGTTTGTGGAAGTATGTGGAAGTTAGTGGAAGTTTATGGAAGTTTGTGGAAGTATATGGAAGTTTGATGGAAGTTTATGGAAGTTTTTACAAAAGTGGAAGTAGGTGTACACGATTTTGGTTGGCGGTTGACCCCTCGGCATTTGTCTACCTATGGCAGACGGTGCAGATCATTAATATTGAAATAACAAAGCTGGAAAATATTCCGTTGACCCCTTTCATTTTGTGATAATTTCATGAAAGCATGTCTGCCTAAAAAGCTGCTCGATAGATATTTCTTACAAAAGACGGACCACATGCTAGACACACATATTTCATGTTTTTCCCCTACCTTGAAAACTGTTCGACGATAATTACATGAATATTAGGTTGTCAACAATTTATTACAGAACGATCGATAGACATAGAAAAACTTTTCATCAATTTTAAAAGCGTATCCTTCCAACATAAATCGGTGATTGGAAAAGTCGAGGTATTTATCCGATTTCAATTCGCAAAATACAATGATGGATACCGGCATTTTTTAAATGTGGCCAGATTATTCGCGGCTTTTTAAATTTCAGCCCTGTAATAATTAGTCGGTATGCTAGTGACCTATGTTTTACGTCCCCAAAACAAGGAAGTTAGTCGTGTTGTTTTCGGCGGTCGTAGAAAATAACATCAGTTTTAATTAATTTTTGGTGTATCGGGGTGATTAATAAAAGTTCAACCTGAACTTTTGCGGTTTTAGGTCATTAATTTCTTCCTTTAGGAATACTTACAACAACTTTTCCTATCAGACCCTATACCTTCCCGGATAGAATTAGAAAATGAATCTTTGTTTATAATAACCATTTGATTGAAATTTGTTTCTATCGCGTTGACTAGAAATGTTCGTGGTCGATAAATCGATACACCCACTATTTCCCTTCGGAGAACCTTGGATTAAATCCGCAGCACAGTCGGGGTGTCGCCGCCACTCGCCGGCAATTTTGGCACAAAGATTTCCATCGGTTGACCTCAAGAGATTTTTTCCCCCAGGTCAATGAATTCTGCAATTCTTTTTTCATTTCTCTGTATCTCAATCTCTTGCGACGTTTTAATGAAATAAGGAATTGTGTTGGCTGAACTAATGTTGATTAAACAGTTTTATTTAAATTTTGCATGAGTTTATCTCAATATGCATCATGCAATTGCCTCATTAATAACGCGAACTGCCCTTTAGCAAAAGTATAACCCTCTTTATAACGTACCATGCGCTTGGTCGTCATTTTCGGGCAAGGGAAATAAATAACTGTCAATTACTTTGAAGAAAAGTGCCAGATGGGACTCTTTCGTTCATAATAAGCGCTCGAGCAATTTAACCAAACTCCTTTTGTCTTCTATCAAACCGGTAACGAGATTACACATCTTTCTTGTTATAAGTCTATGAGAGCTTTTTGTTGGAAAATGGTGAAGTTCGTCATTAATTATGAAATTCGTGGAGGCAATTAGTCAAACTCTCCATCGCATAATAGTTGGATAACCTCTTCTAGTCTAGTTTTATTTTATCCTGGCTTACTTTTCTATTCATAAAGCCTTGGTGTTTCTGCAGTGATTAATCCTTTATCTTTTCATTTAATTTCGGTCTACGCCGTTATTTCACATCCATGCTTACGCTCCCGGGGTGTCTTTCATGGCATACAGAAAGAAATTACTATTACTTTGGTGTATTTTGCAATATAACGCCAGATACTTTCACACTGGCTTATACATATACATTTACTTTCATAAAATTCAGATGCTTTCTCAGTTTTATTTATATTTCCTCTCAAAATTCTCACACTCCTTGTCTGCCAGCAGGACACCCGTCGCACTTCTTTCTTATTTATCAAGGTAAATATACAACAATGTATTTTATAATGCTTTATAAAAGCAGGTACGGCTTTTAGTATCACGTTTATGCAAAGAAATGCAGTCTTATATTTTATTTTCCGACCGCAATCTCTAGAGGAAATTGGTTTATTATGAGTCGATTTAGGAAGATTACGCATTTGTAGGTAAGCATGTACATACTATGTACTTACTAAAGTATATCTATTCATATTGGAAATACAGGAAAAATAAACTCCTATAAAAAAGAACTAAATGGGATAAAATCGTAAGATCAAACGAACTTACCTAAGTGAAGTTCGATCTTGATTATATGTAGCACCTTGACCGATGATCAATCAAATGTAGTACCCTCCTTAATGCCCCAAACTCACACAATTCCAAAGTCAAAGGACTTCGGGCAGATGGCGCTAGTAGGACACTCCTGACGCTATGCCATCACGACTTCATTTACTTTAAAGCCACTGTCGCAATTCCGGGAAAACGGTAACTACCAAGGGATAGGGTGGGACCTTGATCATCGGTCAAGGTGCTACATATAATCAAGATCGAACTTCACTTAGGTAAGTTCGTTTGATCTTACGATTATATTATGCACCTTGACCTCAGATCAATCAAATGTAGATGTTTAAAGCTACGATTGCGACAGTACTAACGTGTTCACTGTTGAGGATTTGCAAAAACACAAGTATGCAATACAATGCAAAGCTGACAATGTTTTGAACCAAGAAAAGATTATCAATTATTGGTTACCAACTAAGACTTGTACGAAAAAACACCATTATTAGCTAACGGTGAAAGTAGTAAAGCTACCTGTAGATTTGGACCACTCTGCGGCAGGTTTCGTCTTGGTGGCAACGGCATGACGCGTGGAGTGCGTTTTATGTTACCATCAACGCCTGCCCTGCTCAAGGTGGCCTTAATCCAGCGGTTTATGGTTTGCCGCGATGCTTCGACGAAAGGTTTTCTGAACGTCAATGCTACTAATTGGCCTGAATCAAAGTTCGGTGCAATTATCATCCCAAGTTAGCAGTCACGCAAATCTCGCATTTTCGATTGAATTGAGAACCGGTTGCGGCCTATTCCATGAGGACGTTCTGCTTAGGCCCAATATACGAAATTCATATTCAATAGTAATCATTTGGATATTTTCAAGACGAATGAGAAGAAGGGTTAGCCGTCTCTAAGTTCACCAACTTTTGGGTTAAATCTGGGGGAAAGAACTATTTCGGAACCCTATTTTCCTGAAGAGTGAGAACTGTGGAAGGATTCTATTGGTGCTGTACGAGATTGTAGTGGCTCAAGTTGAAAAAAGGACCTTTAAAAACATTTAACCATTTCCTCCTTGCCCTACGGGGTTGACAGAGAAGGCGCAACGGCGGCTCTTGTAGAGCTAAGCGCTCCGTGAAAACACCCATTCAAACTGGTTCCATTCGATTGAATGCGGCAGTAGACAGTGAAACGAACAGAAGTGTTATAGCTTCCTCAGGAACTTCCCTCATCGCACGAGTGATGAGCTGACCTGACCTGACCTGCCACCAGAGTTAAGGCAGGTTAAAGCCGATGCGGTTGGCTGTCGACGGAGGACCATTGAGATCCAATCACGTTGAAAAAACTATTGGACGGTTTATTGTGATGAATGGGCCCCACAATAAAACACCCCTGCCTTGTTGGTTATAGTTTCCGTAAGTACTCATAAAATGAGTGCCAATAAGAGAAATGCGTAGAACGTCACATCTGACCAGATTTGGGAAAACGTCAACACCAGAATCACTTCTCTGGAGTCTGGAAACCATGACACTAACATCTTACATTTAGTGTTATGTCTGTAAGCAAACATGAAAATCGAGTGCACCAAATGTTTCTCCGATTTCAGCCAAAAACAGAATTGTTTAACTCGAAATTAGTTTCCGGAGTGTGTCCTTGGGATTAGGAAACAGCTTCATCTTGTCTGCGGATCTAATTAGACGCAAAACCCAGAATCTTGATGTTCGCACCGTAATGTGTACAATTTGCTACGTTATTCAACTTGGAAAGCGGACACCGCGCACACAATTCTGTATGAAATTTACATTGTATAGCCAATTCGGACGAGAATTTCCCAATCCCTCGAGTTTGAACCAAACATTTCGAGCCGAAGATAGCCATGACTCTCAGATAGCCTATTGGAAAGTTCCTCTTGATCAAAGAACCATAAAACTTTCGCTTGCTCTCAACACCCTCTCCACTGCAAGATGCATCAAGGGAAATTTCGATTGCCAAATTGTATTGCTGATGGGACAATCTGCATCCGAAACATTTTTCTCTCACCACTGAAAAACTGCTAAAAGCGATCTAGGCAAACATACGAACTTCGTAAATTCCGTTTGACCTTACGCAGGCTAAGAGCTTCGTTCTTTTAAACAGCTTGTTTACGTACACCCGCAACTTCCGCAGGACAACCCGACCAAGCTGATTTAGAGGTTGGCACAATCTCAAATTTTTCAAGCATTGTTTCGTTCGAATTTTCGAAAATTCTCAACAACTCCTTGTTGTTTCTTGAAGGGAGCCGAGTTAGCGAAAGAGAGTTCAACCAAAACCTCCAAAACAAGGAATCTGCATTCCCGGATCGGGATAAGACGCCTTGTTGGTATCGATCACGAACCCTAGTTTGTCAAGCGGCCACTTTTCTCTGTGATATCATCACAGCATTACAGATGCTGCTTCCTAACGATGTCTATGAAATCCTAAAATCCAAGACGTGCATCCGATTGTCAAAAGTGTAACGAGTACTCGTATTCTATTCTAGTCCCACGTAAATTCCCAGTAACTGAGTAATAGAAGACAACCCCTTCCACTCAGGAAGGAAACCACCGGTTCCATCGTCACACAACAGGAGCCGTGCATAGCCCACATGTAAGTACTAGTATTTATTCTAAAATACGAACTTCAAGGAACTCCTCGATTTGTAAAAACCTCTGGAAGGCAGGCACATTTAAATGGGTAAAACGAACTGATTATGTCCTAGACAACACCCAAAAGCGGTCTCAAACCGAGAATTCTCGATTTCTGTGCGTATTGTACACGTTTTTTCCACCCAAGCTGTTGTTCTTTTTGTCGGGGAAGCGTTGGCGATAGCGATCGCACTTTTTGGCCCGACTCCGAGATTTTCTTGGATTAGGCTACCTCTGACTTTCCACAAATTGAGAGATCGGACCCTTCGAGTCTAAACTCGGTTTTCCCTGCACAGGGAAAACATTTTCAGAGCTTGACACCCCAACTGGATTCTTTGTCGCGTTGACCCGGGCGACTTCCCCGGTCAAGTTTCTGCCAAGTACTTTATCATCGTTGGACTTGTGCCCCCCCTCTTTTTCCTCAAACAGAGACACCGGCTGTCTCGAGCCGAAAGGGTCACCTCATTTTGTGGCTGAACGTTCCATCCTACGTCTCTCCATTGCAGATTCCGATGATCCAATATCGGGATTTAACGTTGGCGGACCCGCGCCAAGTCACAATTTTTATTGTGCGGATATTCTTCAAGAATTACCCTCCGAATTTTAGACGGAAGTACACGGAAAACTTTCTCCTAACGATCGTACAGGAATTAATTGAAAAAAGCTGCGATACGACAGCCGAAATGTCAACGTAATTCATTCCAACGACAACGCGGTCCAAGACGCTCAACACTTCTTGAGACAGAGAATCAATTTGCAAAGCTTCCTGATTTTCGCTTGAAAAAAGGAATAAAGCTATTCAAAGCACAAGTTAGTCTGAGACTCCCAGAAGAACCCGCCTTTTAAGCCTGAAGAGCCCGAGCACAGAATTCATGTAATTTGCGAGTGGCGTATTCGCCCGCCCATGGGAAGCCACCGTGATCGATGCTGCGTTCGATACTTGGTTTGATGCTTCTAGCATCGACGGCCCGCATGACGCATGCCGGTCGTCCATCCAAAAAGCGGGACGCGTTCAACGCTGCTTAGAATCGGGGTCTCCCATCCAAACGCTGGACGCGCTAAATGCTGCTTAGCGCCGGCGACAGACATGACACATGCCGGTCACCCATCCAAAAGCGGGACGCGCTCGATGCTGCTTAGCTTCTAGCATCGGGCGGCCACCCATCCAAACGCCGGCCGCGCTGAACGCTGCTTAGCTTTGAAGACTGACGTCACAGTCGGGCGCTCGCCCAAACAGCTGGGCGCGTTCGTCCTGCTTGACCTTGGCGCTGGTGCGGCGGCCCGACCGGGCCATTTCTCATGTTCACCTAGCGCCATTTTCAGAAATTCATACCCCAAGAATTAGCAGGACTGGGCTAACGTAATAATGACTCTGAGACTCCCAGAAATTATCGCCCAAGAGGGGTTGCACCGGATATTTCACCGAAATATGAAACAGTCTGAGACCCCCAGAAACTGTTGCACTAACCTGCTTGCGTAGAGCCTTTTCAAGAATTTTCACATTCACATCGTAGAATTAGCAGAATTGGGCTAACGTGATAATGATTCTGAGACCCCCAGAAATTATCGCCCAAGAGGGGTTGCACCAGATATTTCACCGAAATATGAAACAGTCTGAGACCCCCAGAAACTGTTGCACTAACCTGTTTGCGTACCTAGAGCCTTTTCAAGAATTTTCACATTCACATCGTAGAATTAGCAGAATTGGGCTAACGTGATAATGATTCTGAGACCCCCAGAAATTATCGCCCAAGAGGGGGTTGTACCGGATATTTCGCCGAAATTCGCGACAGTCTGAGACCCCCAGAAACTGTTGCACTAACCTGTATGCGTAGGGCCATTTCAAGAATTTTCACCTCGTAGAATTAGCCGTATTGGGCCAACGTGATAATGATTCTGAGACCCCCAGAAAGAATTATCGACCCAGAGGAGGTTTCGAGGGATATTTCACCGAAATATGTGCCAGTCTGAGACCCCCAGAACTGTCGCACTACAGTCCAATCTGCACCCTTTCTCCTCTCCTTTCCGTTGGACTCCTTATTTTCTTCGAGGCTTTTCTCGAATACGGCGAGGGAAACGTGTGATGGTTCCGGGTTCGGCCTGCCGGTCCCGAGGCGGACGCGACAAGTTCCAGCCCGACGCCGCCGCCTCTAACCTCACACGAGATTCGCTAGAATCTTCTGATTTCCTCTCTGCAAAGTACGATTAATACCTTTTTCAGGTCATCCTAGAAAGCCGACCGTGTCGACGATTAATGACAATGGTTTTCTATCCCCTTTGGTAAGAAAACACACAAAAAACACCTCAACTATGAGTGAACACTTTTTGGAGAACTTGCGAGTTCGACACACGAAGAAAGAATAAATGAAGTCGTGATGGCATAGCGTCAGGAGTGTCCTACTAGCGCCATCTGCCCGAAGTCCTTTGACTTTGGAATTGTGTGAGTTTGGGGCATTAAGGAGGGTACTACATTTGATTGATCTGAGGTCAAGGTGCATAATATAATTACCTCCGCGCTTGGATGATCACATTGAAGGCCCGGTGGAATGAAAATATTATGCGGTAATACGAATCGTTTTTGTTAGTTTTTCCAAATTGCGGATGAAAACAACTGTAAATTTCGTATCTGTATTCAGATGTGAAATGTAAATTAGTCTAGATCCAGTAATAAACGGTGGTTTATTATTCATGTCGTTGGAAAATTGTAAACTTCGGTCGATCAATTTCTTTTCATACGCATAAGCTTATAAAGGATCACTTTTCGATTATTATATGAATCTAATCAAAATAGAAAGCAGAGATGGTTACTACACTCAGGGCCGATCTTTTCATTTCCCAGTTAAGTTTATCCGGCAGTTAAATTTGTTGATTTTTATTGTTGTAACAATAATAACCAAGGTATTTAACCGCCAGTTAAACTTACCCAGAGGTGAAAAGATCTGCCCTTATTGGAATGTTTCGTTATTGCCAGTCTTAGGGCCGATCTTTTCACCTCTAGTTAAGTTTATCTGGCGGTTAAATGCCTCGGTTACAATTGTTACGACAATGAAAATCAACAAATTTAAACTTTAACCGGGAGATAAAAAGATCGGGCCTTAATATTTTAGAATGAAGGTACTTATGTGAAAGACTTTGTCTTCCGAAAACGAAGTCTCCTTGATCTTCCTCCGCCAAGTTTATGCCATCTTTGTTATCCGGGCTCTATACCAAACCATAAGATATTGTTTTGCGATGTAACGGTCTAAAGCATCGCGATATCGACCATTCCGGATATTTTTGCAGCCATTATCATCTGTTATTATTTCTCGCTGTTGTGAAATACGCTTCCCTGTCATACCAGAAGGAATAATAAAGGGCGAAAGTGGCTAAAGATAAAACGTAGGTAATGGAGGAATGCTAATTGCTTTGCGTTAATGCAGGCGAACTTTTCCTTCCTTTCTGCTCAATGTTTCTCGAGAGATTAGGGTGAACAAAGTAAACGTAGGTGCATGTAGGTCAAAATCAGGTCACATATAAAATAATTTGGTCTGGTCGAGGTTGGGGCGCATACAAGCAAGGGGTGCGTGTGTCAGAAACGGAGTTCGGGCATAGTTCGCGTGACTTAAGCACACAACGTATATTAAATCGATGGTGTTGTGTTATAGCAGACCATCTTATTTTTATACTTTAACTCAGTTTGATGTTCATTTAAGGTACCAATTAATTAAACATAATGATGTTTTGACTGACTGCCGTGTTCTTCGTTCCCAATACTTGAAATAGGCAGTACATTAATATGTCCCAGTTTCATTCGAGTTGCAAACGAATAAATTTCGATCGTATTTTACCCATCATCGTCAACCAACAATTATATTTGTCCTCTTCATATCGATCGGGTTAAAAATAACTGGAACACTTGGTTCTGTTAGATTTGCTCATTTTCCATTCATCATTTGTATCAATTTTTCCTCAACAGTTAAGTACTTGAATGTGTTGAAAATGCATGAAAAATGCTAATTTCAGAAAACATACAATATGTAATGTTAAATTATAATGTATGGTAGACTGTTCTGAATTATAGTTGGGTTTGTTCATATTCAACTATTTTTACCACTGAAGGAGATACAGCAAAGAAATGTACACACTCTTGGTCAATTGGTCAATTTGACAGACGGTTTTAGCCAATGGCGACACTTTTAAAGATAATAGTCAATGTCCATATTGCAGCGACCATTAATGGCTCAATCTCAATGAAATACATGAGCTCCAATAATACAATACAATACAATACAATATTAATTTTCACCCAGGAAATTGACTTCTATTTATTAAACTGACAAGAAAATTTTCAAGATTCCGCTGAAACATTTCATGTTTGTCCCCAAGAATTCAAGTGCATTGTGATTGTATTTCGATCGATTTGGTTTCATTCGAGAGGGAACTTTTATCCGTCCATCACGTATTTTATTGTAGATCTGCCAACGTTCAAGTTTCCCTTGATACTCCTTTGCCTCAGTCGAATTTGTTGTGTAGGATCACGTTCCGTCAAAATGTAAACGTTGAATTCGGGTCAATTCCTTCTGCGCCTTTTTAATAGTTAATCTTTTTGGAGCATTTTATTGGATAATAGGACGAGGATCAAATGAAAACGATTTATTGGGGTCGCAAACTTATACCGACAGATCAATGGAATATCTTTCATCAAGTATACTTTGGAACCAAGTTGACCGAGAACTTTTCTACCACATTGAATTTGGAAACCTAAAATGGAACTGAAATGCACTTGATAATGCACTTTTCTACGTTTGCATAGTCCCAAGTCGAATCTTGAGCAAGTATATTAGTCGTCCTAAGATATTTCAAATAACGGGTGACATGTCGCTAACCGAAATTTTAATTAAAAAAAGTCATTAACCATTGATAAATGACAGCTACTTTGGAGGGCATGTGTTAGACGAATACGAAATATCTTGAGACGAGTATATGTAGCACTGTAAATAATCCACCTTATAATGTTCAGTCGTAACACCTCCGATAAGAGATAATTGATTTTTAAACATTCGATATTATAGGCAGATAGGTATCTTGTAAGCATACTTATAATTATGACACTGATCAAACTGGTCACGAGGGATATTACCGGACTATCGACGTTTCACAAGTAAAAACTTGAAAAGAGAATGCAAGTCAATAATTGTAAATGGGTTTGTTCAAGTAGGCTATCGATTATTCATTGTCTACCTACAAATATTTTGCCTATAGTGATGATGTAATGTAATAGAATTTCATTCGATTTTACTTTACACCAGGAACTACTTGACTATATTCATGTATAAGGGGTCGGAAACTCAAATTGAATCAATCGCGAGATGATAGTGGCAATTTGTACATACTTATTACCACCCCTATTGGGTTAATTGAGTGGTTGTATGTTCCTATGCTTCTCCTAGAGTATTCATGCTCATTTGTATGGTCGTCCGAAGAGATTTTGATTAACAGTGAGCTACGTTATTGCTAACCAAAACTTAATCAAAAACATTGTTAACCGTTGATAAATTACAGAACTTGTCAGTTGCTTCAAGGATCACGTGCTAATTAAAATAAGTTGAGATGCCTCTATGCAGCTTATGCCAGTATTAATATTTATCCAGTAATTTACCATGCGACAACTAGGAATCTTTCGAACTGAATTTAGGTAAAATCGTTTGAATTCCATAGTGCGGAACTAGACTTTCACGTTTTGACTGTTGTTTTGTAACACGACCTTACTATCAATTTTGAAAATTCGTTTAATCGTTTTTCAGTATATTTTAAATAATGTTGAATTTTCTTTCTTCTGAAGTACCTATGTCAGGTTCTTTGTTCAATGAAATTAACCCCATACTTTCTGCAAAATTGGCTCCGTTCTACAATCGCTCATTGAGACATCATGACAAATGATGTACATACTATATGTATGTATCTCCCTGAAAGTGAGTTGACTCAAATGAATGATTAGTTCAAGAGTGCGGTAGTATTTTACCAGCCGTTATTGTTAGGATAAATTGAAGCTTTCCCAACTCAAATTAGTGTCCAAAGATACAACTTTTCCAAAGGCTTCTATAAAAAAATATCATATTACATTTAGATTTTGCTTTTTCTCGCTCGCAGGATGAGTTTTACTCTTTAGGGATCAGTAATTGGCGTAACGCTGAGAGTCGTCAAGCGTTTGCAGTCTTGTCACGAATGGGCTACTCTCTCATCAATAAATTACGCCGTCCAGTGACTCTGGCTGAAAGTTTTGGACGCTAGGCGTAAGATGTTTCCTAAATATTAAAATACAATGAAAATAAAAGGCAAAAAGGTTTTAGCTACCTTCGAATGTGATTGCCGAATAGAAAATGAATCGAATTTTAGAAATAATTTTTTTTTACCGGATATATTTCAATGCAAATTTCACCAAGAATTAATGATGTTGTCCATTAACACGTGAACTTCGTAAGCATTCAAATTCAACCCCCCGTTTGGTGGACATTTTAAAGTCAAATTTCAACGTTATTTGGAAGTTAAATTTGCGTATAAATTTTAACGGGTGATTTTCGACATCGTAACATTGGGTCGTTCCTTTGCATCATTTCTTCCCTTGAACATTGATTAATGATCTAATGTATCAACACACTAATCATAGTAATTTCTGGCGGTGTTTCTGTGTGATTACAAAGTAAAAGAATATACTTGATTGGTGTGAATGCAGGAAATGAACCTCTCGCTAATTTCGAATTGCAAACAATTCTCGAAGGCTATGGAGTTTACAACTGCAGCTACAATAAAACAGCTGCATTCATAAACTAGGTTTGATATCCGCGTGCTAGCACGAAAGTCTCAAGGCTCTAATTACGAAATTACCCGATACTTTTATTGGAACTGACAGGGATAACAAATTGTATCATTTTATAAAAGCCATATAAATTTCACTATTAGCATATTGTGGACACGTATCTGTGTTGTAAAGCTTTTGTTATAGTCTTAGCGAAACATCACACAAATTGGAAGAAATCTGATTAGGCCGTAAATTTCGAATAACTAAAGATATTATTCTAGCTCCGTCACAAGTGTCTAATTAAAAGTGTTTATTATTTGGCTCAATAAATTGATCGTCTGCACGCAAACTATTTCACACCCAGACTAAAGGTCAATGACAATTTTATGACCGGCCAATAAAATAATTAATCGTCACCCCTTGAAAAACCGAGACCGGCTTTATTGGGTGGTCTATAAATGGCGGAGGCGCCGGGATAGCAGAATACACACGGTTTCCTACTGTTTTCATTTCACGCAGAGTACATAAATATCAGTATTTACTTCAATGCCATTTAATCATTAGGACAAAGTTCTCTATTACCAATGGCTGAAATTTTTGCATGCATACTCCTCGATTTTATACGTAAATACGAGATTCGGCATGAAAATGCTAAATTTAACTCAGTACGATTCGTTAACCGGCGTTTTCCAGTTTTATATTAAAATTAGGTCAGTTTCGTGATTATCAACTTAATCATGTTTGGGACGTTTACGTTTCATATGAATTTCCTGATGTTTAACGACCCTTAAATTCCTGCAGGTTCTTCAATGTGCACATAAAATCGATTTCAGATATGTGAACTATCACACTACTGAATCTTTGAAAATCGTGTAAAAAATCAAGTTCTAAAATAACGATGCAGCAGTAAAAATACCGAAAGTATACCCACGCTGCTGTAGACACTTTTTCTTTTTATATTTCAAACCTGAAAATGGAACGATATCTGATTGTTTGCTACTCTCTTCTGTTTGAAATTATAAAAAAAAACACTTATCTCTTCCTTTGTTAGGCAAGATTGGGCCATTGATTTTGTGCGGATCGAGCGTCAAAACAAAATTATCCTTTTTGGCGATATCCTGTGCCCTATTTGCAGTTTTAGTATAAAATCTTAGGGAATAAATTATTCGTATTTGTGGTAGGTATTAGTCAGGCTTGAGTAGTCAACAATCTATATTGTTTCAGCCAACGAGCTGACTTTATTAGGTGCACTCACGTGATATTCCCACATTTAACCTAGGGAACTACGCGATATCGATCGTTTAAGGGGTGTTCACTTCAAGTTTTGTGACCCGACCACGGCCAAGAATGACTATGATGGTCATTAACAGTGGAGTCGATTTCGCCCTAATTTAGGTCACGGCGCTGCATTTATTCCCCAGATCGATTTCGGCCCTATCCACTAAACAACCAAACGTAGAGCCATTGTTATATTTTATGAGGGCGCAGGTCAATTGATTTACGTGGATTCCCGCAATTGACCCAAACCTGGGGGCTTTTCCGTTAACGTGAGTGGGAGGAATACAAATAACTTGACTGGTCGGTCAGTTCATATCAGTTTGGACGATCCCTGTCCATCGAGAATTTTTGTGATGTTTTTTATTATTCTGCACTCGTTTCTGTCACTGCCAGCCAGAGATATTTGTATGAAATCGATGTGGGAAAATGCTATGCGTACTTACTTACCTATCAGAATGGATAGGTTTCCGCCGGATTTTGTGATGTTTAAATTTTCCTGTGAAATCAATTTCACATTCATAATTCACGCAGCCGACCGAACGGTGGAACAATATCGAATGAAATCCGTCATCGAATCGGAAACCCCAAATCTTGAATTAATTTCCAATACGTCTCTATTCCGGCTCTATTGTAGGCACCTGAGTTGCCTGGAGAAACACTGTTTCAATATATTCAATATGCACACCTCGTACGAGGATCTTGCTTAGAAAAAACGGAATTATCCATTCTGTAGATGAATTTTTAAATTTTCAGCTGATATGCAATTTTTAAGGAATGTTAGAAAAACGTCTAGGGTGGCGAAATGAAAATCATAAGAAACGGCTGCAATTTTTTACACATTGCCGAAGGCTTGAATGGGATCTTAATTGTGACCAGTCAGCAGAAGATCTGGGCACCAAGATAACCCCATATCGAGTCCCATGTAGAAAGCATGAAATTTTGTCATTTAATTTCTTGAAAACTAAAAAAAAAACTAACAGACTATCAATACCTTATACACCCAATATGGATTTCCAACATTCCTTAGGTTTGTGGATGTACCGATGACACATCCGTAAGTCACAACCCAAAATTAGATGGTGTTTTTTAGATTTTGACAAAACAGCTGGAGTTTTCTCTTACTTAAGCCTAGGAGCCACGATACTACATACTTTCATCCTATTTTTATGTTAGAGATGATTTCAAATGAAACTGGTCTCAACTGGCACTTTTACCTTATTTACAAAATTGCAATTTATCAAATCTACACCATTTCTAGTATGAAAAAAGGATTCAAATAGTATCGTGTTTCCTGATTTAGACCTGATTTTTCATCTTCCACAGTTGGAGTTATCTGCAAGTTGAATTTGTTGATTTTCATTGTTGCAAAAATGGTAATCGATTTTTTTATCAGGAAGTCTACCTTCATTCAAGGTTTAAAAGAGGTTAAAATTCATAATATAGATATGTAGGTACAACTAGGAAAAGCAAGACGATTAAGTTAATTTTCAGAGATGCGAGAGCCCATTACTAAGAAAGAGCTTGTAACCTATCAAAGGCCGCATATACGTAGAGGCCCTATGATGAAACTGAAAGTTAAGTGCCATCAAACACGAGATTTCCGGGCTTTTCCCATGTGCGAAATCGACCAAGAACCCTCATGACTAGAAAACCCTTGTCCTTGCTCGCCACGGTTCGGAAGTTCGCGAAATCGATCAGCGCATTATCGTGGATAATGGTCGAGGGGAGATGGCTTCTCTTTCGCTTATGCGAGACTAATATGCTTCATGTACTCTGCATTTTACCTACGTACATTTATGTGTATACATTTTATACACCATACTTACTGTTACTGTGGCGCACTATTTTATGCAAATGATCGCACAAGCAGGGTGTTGCAAGCCAAGGGGAGTCTCGAGACGAGTGCGAAGTTTGTTAATTGCTCGCAGTTTCAGCTATGTTTTATTGAAACGGTTCATATCCTGGGAAGAGAGAGCATTATGAAAATTGTGAAATTTTCAGGACAAATCCATCGCCATTGCCAACGCTCTTTTCAAACCCTCGCTTGAAAGGTGGCCCGACATGTACCCGTGTTTACGAATTATTAAAACAAACTTAAAGCTTTTGCAAGTAGCACGCTAGGGTCATTCGCTTCTCTTATTCACGAGCTGAAGGTAAGATAAAGGTGAAAAGTGCACGATATACGTCAGTGTTGGGGATTCGCAATTTTCCAAAGGTGCAAAATTTATGCCTCACTTAAGGACTCGCTATCATTATCGTCGCATTAAATATTAAATTTTAATTGCGAAAATAGAATTCATTTAATAAAATTTCGTAATTTCGTTCCTTGATTTAAACCATTGCGGTGGAGTTTGCTACAACGAAAATTATCTGCTTGAGAAACAAGACAAACTTTCTTGGAGTCTCCTCAATTCAAATCGGTAATTAAATTAGCGCAACTCGCGCATTCATAACAATGTGCTTAAAGGATTATCCAATTATTAAATTATTGTGTTATACATTCCGAAAAATGCTCAAAGTTCACAGTTGCTTCAATTAAGTATTAAATTCACATGAGGAATCTTGACTTAGCCCAAGTATGTATTTAATTGCTTCTAGTGTGGCATAATCCTAAGAGATTTAGATTTGTGTGTTCCGGGGAAGATAATTCCCCCTTGCTTAGATTCATAATTAATTACCTACATTCGCCGACGTCATAGATCAAAGTTAACAATAACTTTTCATTTTATTTTTGTGATGGCGCATGGCGTTGGAAATATATTGCAAAATTTCGCAAGCCATCGGTTTCAGCTTTTACCGCAATATCGCACATTTGTTCTCTTTTAATTCAATACAGGTTTTAACCCGTTGACAAGCGAATGGATTTTATTCCTTGGTTATCGGTATAATTTCAAGGGGATTTCGTAACTGCGGTTGGGACCGGAAACAACCCCTCATTGCCATCCGGTCCGCCATGTCGAACCCAGGACACTTATTTTAGGGTGGTCTCCACTCTCCACCGCCACATTTACAATTTTGCTCTTATTATATTTATTACGTGATACTCCGATAAATAGTCGATGGGAGCCTTGTATAAAATTAACACCGTCATACTTGTAATTTAAGCGCCCCAATTTCGTATATTCATAACCATTTTCCCGGGCCGTATACACTTAATAGAAACGGCAATAACTCATAATAAGACCGTTTTTATTAAACGCAGGAAATTATATTGATTGTTGGTGCTAAAAAAACCTGCTGGTAATTTATGTCCAATTTCAACCGCCGGAATTTTGTGATTACACCATACAGTTGTGATGATTAATCGCGATTTAGAATAGAAACAGTTCTGATTAATATTCGTCGTGCGTTTGGAGAAATTCCAAATTTGCGGGCTGCACCGGAAGCAATTTGCTCGCAGGAACATTGTTTGAGCCTATTGGCTTTGGGAAGTAATGATGCATTCGACTATGCAAAGTTTACGCATCGAACTTTTTAATCATGATAATTCTGTTGGATGTAAATATTTATCTAAAAATCATTCAATATCTGTCAAAATTTGTTTATTATTGATGGCGGGATGAGAGATGGTCGTCATGTCGTACAAATATGAAATTTAATTTCTCATCAACTCGTCTATAATAAAGTGTTGTCTCATCAGTTAACATTTTCTCTTTCCATTATCATCACTTTCAGAATTCAGGTTCAATACAGCAAGGAGATGTTTAAATGTTTTGACAGGTTGAATGGCTTTTAATATCATTCAGTGTTGAAATTTGAATGCGCTATCTCCCCACAAAACTCCGGTCGAGGAGGACACATGTCAATATCTTGCAAGAGATCTCCATTAATGAATATCCTCAGTTCCTCAGTTGTTATTATGTATTATGGAAGTTGAGTAAGTGTTATAGTACAATCAGGTACAATGTACTGAATATCTAACTAATATTGGGTAAAATGGGGGATGTTTGGAAAATTGATAAAGCTGTAAATACCACACACATTCCTTAGAGGGCCGTAGTAAACGTCTACTGTTGTTTTATTGAACGAACGTGAAAGCAAAAAGACCGCCTCTGCTATTAAGGGACGTATTTAATATATCACAGGTTGTGGTTCAAATTAGAGGCTACATTGTATAAAAAAACATAATCATTATAATTATTACCTCATTATCTTTATACATCCATTAAAATAACAGAGACTCTAATGCTGAATAAACCGAATCGCTAGAAATGTATACACTGTACTAGACTCTAACGAGAAGTAAATCCTTCACAAAAAGTATTGGAAAATCGCTATACAAACTTCATGAATCTTTTGGGATTTTAAGAACTTGAAAGGATATCGTCATTTTTGTTCAATTCTCGCTTGAGACTTAGATAGTGATAAAGTTGATTTTCTACATACATATACCTCTGTCATTTATTAATTTATTAGTGAAAAAAAAATACCTACAGTATATATGCCCACCAGTTGATGTTGAAAAGACAATTTTATACGTGAAATTAAACTGGTATACACGGTGTCCCAGAAATGGCGTCCGAACGCTCCAGTACGCTATGGCGGCTATGGGGAATCCATTGGAGAGTACAGAAAAAATTAGAAAAAATTCTTCTTTCTGGTAACTATACCTTTTCAATTTCAAATTGGGACTAATCATTTTCAAATTGAGAAAAAACACATTCAAAATGAGACTTCATAGTTCAGTTGTGGTTCAGTGTCATTTTAAACTCATTCAAGTTGAGAATAAACACATTCAAATTGGGACTTAACATTTTCAAAATGAGATTAATTGAAAACATTACATTTTTTAAACATTCATATAAAGGAAAGAGAAACGCGATAAGATAATCAACATAAGGCAACACCAATTTTAATACAACCATGTCCACTAAGTTCAAGGCATCAGGAAAAAATCTTTGCACATGAGCAACATATCTGGAACAGTTATTTATATTGATTGTCTGTATGTTTTTTCGTATAATGTTTTCCAGTCGACGAAAATGAAACTTTATGTTAAGTTAACCCTATCTTGGCCAGCTAAAATTGAGACAACTGCTGAGACATATCCCGCTTGATTGCAGCTTTGAATGCGGACCAGGCAAGTTCAATCGGATTAAACATCGGGCTGTAGGGACTCAATCTCAACAAGCGATGATTAGTGAATTCTTCTTCTGTAAATCTTACTTATTGAATGTCCGAATAATACGGCGCATTGTCGATTACCAGGACCACAGGAACCTGGTAAGTACATGTTTTGTGCAGAACGAAGACAGTTGCGTACAAATTCTTTAGCATCTTCTTTTTTCATTTTTATTTTCATTTTGAAAATGATAAGTCCCAATTTGAATGTGTTAATTCTCAATTTGAATGAGTTTAAAATGACACTGAACTATGAAGTCTCATTTTGAATGTGCTTATTCTCAATTTGAAAATGATAAGTCCCAATTTGAATGTGTTTAAAATGACATCGAACTATGAAGTCTCATTTCGAATGTGTTTATTCTCAATTTGAAAATGATTAGTCCCAATTTGAAATTGAAAAGGTATAGAAGAAGCAGCTATTGGGAATCACTTGGAACCCCATCAACTCGGCAACGTTGTGATGAACAGGCATTAAGGCCTGTTGCTGGTACGTATAATTGTTTATTGTTATTTGAAGCGTCGTTGCCGCATTGAGTTTCATCATTTAGGCGACATTTCTGAGACACCATGTACACTAAGCGTCAATGAAATCGGGACACCTCGAGTAGCTGCGCCGATATGTAGGCAACCGATCATACACCAATTTGTGTGCTGGCGTGAACGGACTTTGGCAAAGCCGACTGGATATGTTCTGACAGCTCAAAAATTTGTCAAAATATCAACCTTTTTACTTGTCTTTTGTGGAAAAAATCGTTCAAAAAGTGTTTATTTCCAATTAATTCATGGATATATTAGCGTGCTTTAGTAATATTTGTGTCGATAAGAGCAACCAAAATGTTACCATTATAAAATAAATAATACGAACAAATTTAATATTGAAATAATAACTGCTCTTTATTTTTACAATATGAGGGCATATGAGGGTGAAAAGGTGAGAGTGCCTCTATTCAGGGATTTCGGCACTGGTAATTATTCTCTTATCATTTCTTATGAATTGAATAGATTTTCCTTCGATCTTCAATACATTAGTTTTATTTCAATAATCTGTTAAAAAGAAATTTTTATGTAAGTAAATGATACACGAGTTTACTTGCTTAACTATTCTCACACGCTTGCGCAGAAATTTGAAGAGGAAGAGGCACCAAAAGAGGCTTAAAAACTTCCAGTATCTTGCAAACATACACACCATAAGCATGGACTTGTGATTGAATCTTTCATATTGTACAGCACTCATCAACACAAACATCACTAAAATTAACTTGATTTTCCGTGAATTATTTGTAAAGAAACACTTTTTACTCGATTTTTGTCAAAAAACTCAAGTGAATAGTTTGACATTGTGACATATTTTTGAGATATCAGCAAATATCCAGACGCCTGTGGCAGAGCCCGTTCACGCCGGCACTAAAATTTGATGTATGTCTGGTTGCCTGCATCCGGCGCAGCTAATCGAGGTGTCCCGATTTCATTGACGCTTAGTGTACCTACTGTAGGGTTTAATAATCCCGGATTTCTATTATGGCTCGCCCTATAAAACGTTAGAATTCCTCGGAGCATAGCTTCATCTTCTTTTATCTCCATACAAAAAATAGGATGAACAATGATCTTTATCGCTCGGCTATAATAGTAATAAACTTCTCTGTGGCTCTGCCTTGGAATTTAATGTACTATTATTACTGTTGATGACGATAAACATATGTATTTGTGTATTACACCTAGTGACATAGTAAACTTTCTTGCTTACAACGGTAAAGATGGGATCATCTGTTCTGAAGACATCAAATGCCAAATACCCTTGAAAATTACCACACTACCACAGACACTACCTTATTGATTGCACCCACTTTTCATTTCACATCCTATGAATCTATACTCGTAAACTTTACTTCGTCGTCGTGTGTCGACAATTCTATTTCCCAAGTGAAATGTATTTTCTCTTAAAGTCACAATTTTATATCTTTATCGTATATGAGTTCATGATATATTCCAGACAGGTTCGACAATTTTTTAAAGTAATCGCAGCAGATACATATACATCTTAGGCCCGATCTTTTCATCTCCCAGTTAAGTTTATCCGGCAGTTAAATTTGTTGTTTTTCATTGTTGCAACAATTGTAACCCAGGTATTTAACCGCCAGTTAAACTTAACTAGAGGTGAAAAGATCGGCCCTTAGAGAGGTAAAGAAATTGTAGTTCTTATATTTTATTACTTGTGTGCAATAACAATCTAATATAAATCTAGCGGAAATCTTGGTAGAATTCGTGCAACGATTTACTTTTGCACTTACTTACTTCACTCCTCGATGCATGCCCTTATACGGATACATCAAAAAAATCCTTCATAAAGGGAGGCTATGACTCTCATTCTCTCTCTATCCATTCAGTAGTTTTCAGATGAGACAGAACGATTATTACAGCCTCCCTTTATGAAGGATTTTTTTGATGTCTCTGTACATACAGTGCGCGTCTAAAGTGTCCCCCCCCTGAAAATTTTTGAACGGGTAGAAATATCTGAAATCGCTCGGACAGGTCGATTTTTATTTTCAATGAAGCATCTTTTCACGCAATTTTCGACTGTCTAACATTTCCGGTTTAACCGGAAATGACCGCAACTTTGTTTTTTTAAATAGACACATCTGACTTTTTTTGCATTTTCGGATTCTACGATTTTTTCTAGGTAAGAAAACGTTATCACCGCTCAGAATTTTTGACATTTTTTATTTCTCGTGTGATCGGCCATTTTGAAAACGGCTGAAATTTTCGAAAAACGCTCGGACCCGTCGATTTTGTTTTTCAATTCTGCATCGATTCCAGCAATTCTCATCCCTGTATCACTTCCGGTTTGACCGCAAATGACCGTCAATTAAAATCAGGTGCATCCATCTAAAAGACAAAGTTACCGTCATTTGTGGTCAAACCGGAACTGATACAGGGTTGAGAATTGCTGGAATCGATGCAGAATTGAAAAACAAAATCGACGGGTACGAGCGTTTTTCGAAAATTTCAGCCGTTTTCAAAATGGCTCATCACACGAAAGATAAAAAATGTAAAAAATTTTGAGCGGTGATAACATTTTCTTACCTAGAAAAAATCGTAGAATCCGAAAATGCAAAAAAAGTCAGGTGTGTCCGTTTGAAAAAACAAAGTTGCAGTCATTTCCGGTCAAACCGGAAATGTTAGAGAAACAAAAATTGTTTGAAAAGATGCTCCATTGAAAATAAAAATCGACCTGTCCGAGCGATTTCGAATATTTCTACCCGTTCAAAAATTTTCATGGGGGGGGACACTTTAGACGCGCACTGTATGTATGTCCTATGGAATAACCACAAGTGTGGTTCGGTGAATTGTTGCTAACCATATTGATCCGGTTACTATAACATTTTAAGACTGTGAGAACAATATAGATAACATATTTAATTTGAAGTGTATTTTCGAAACGCGTTTCATGCGGAAATGCGTTTTATACTTAAATATTCATAACGTCGGTGATGGTGTGAGTTTGAAATTCACCGTCTGGATATACACATCGCAAATAATAATGAGACTTGATTATCACCAGACAGCAATTTCATCTACTTTATTAAATGCTAAAGCTTTCTTTCTACATTCACCGACTAAGTTACGTTACAATTCGTTCCTGTCTAGAACATGCACTCTACTTAAAGCAATCTTAAATCATTTCCAATCAGTTAATTCCGTTGTAAAATTCGTTACATCCTCTGTAATAATAAATTATACACGTCATAAAAGCGCAAGAACTGATGTCAAAATTACAGTATGGCAATGAACTTTATTTTAATAGGTGGAATCGTACGCGTCCTTAGTTCAGTGCAAGTTCAGTGTGAGACAAAAATCATTCTTGGTAAAATCATCTGCTTGCTCTCAAACTTATAAAAACCATTTCGTTCAAATTTCAACAGTTTTTTTATTCAATTTTATTTGAAAATTATGGAGAGCGAGCAGACAACTTGATCAAGAGCAAATTTTTCTCGAAAATCAAAAATGAAAATAGATTTTTCCTCTTTATATTCTTTACTGTAACCTCATCCGTGGACATACTGTATATGAAGCGTTACTACATATATTAGTATTGTAATAGCTATTTATATAACCAGTCACGAAAAGAAGGTGTTTTTCGCACTAGGCGTGGAAATGATCGAACGAGGCGAAAGCCGAGTTCGATAACACGACGTGTGCGGAAAACTGTTTTATCTACAACCATTGATAAAGTTGACTTGTTTTTGGGAGCCTTTCACATTTTCCGTTTGGAAATTCAACATAGTAGATTGGAGGCAATTAGATAAATAACTATTATGATTGTAGATATAAATATTTGTGAAAATGGAACTTTTAGGGGCGGTGCATATAACGGATGATACAACGAGAGAATGACGTCCAGGACTGTGCCATTCCGATAGCAAATTAGGTTCCCAATGCAATTGTGTGAAGCTGGGCATGCACTATCACTATACCGTAGCGAGAATCAAACCGCGCAGTTAATTAAACGTGGCCGTAATTTTCAGGGTTTATGGCGCTGGTCCGCCCCGATGGAATGCAGGAGGTTGAGCTTTTGGGAAGGCGGTGAGCTGCTGGAAGCACACGGTCACGCGGACTGAAGCTCACCGCACTCAGCGCCTACGCCTCTCCGGAAAGGTAACGAACTTTATCACATTATTCCATATCTGGCCGGCTTCAACGTTGCATACTGCTCAAGTCGATGAGGATCCGGGAAAAACTCGAGCAAAAACCATGCCATCACCGTAGGTACGCTGCATCCGTAGTTTCAGCATGAAATCACCTACTTCACGGGTTTTCGTGACTAGACGGAAGAGAAATTGGCGAATTGGCAAACACATTTACCGCCTTTTTAGCAATTTATGAGGGACGTTATCGACTTTAATTACGTTTGAATGCATGATGTCGTTATAAATTCCAGCATTATCTAGTCGGTTGTCTGGCTCAGATCTGGATCTTTTTAAATTTGGTTTACTGATTTTCCATACTCTCTATTAACCTAGAAAATTATTGCAATATATATTCTAAACTAGTAATTCAAATGTGGAAAAAGTATCTAACAGAACGAGTAAGAAAAGTACATAGTGTCATCGGTACTGTTTTCGCGCTAGTGCTTAAGCCGCAAATAATTTTTCCTATGAGTTGTGTATACTATTTTCCGGTGACCACAACAACACCAACATTTTCTGTGGAAATTCACATAAAGGCAGCCAGAAAATTGGGGATTACAAACTTGAATCGAGAAAAAATGCCAAAACCTGAATTTTTGTGAAAATGAAAAACTCAATTCTGTTTAAGAATGTAAAACTCTTCAATATGTAATGATTGAATCTATTTTTTGCTATTACACAATGAACATAAATTGTTACTTATAATATAAATAACATCAAAATGAGTATCGTAACAATTAACAATTTTTTGGTGGAAATTTGTCAATGAAAATACGGATCTGTGAGATATTGAAGTCCAAAGTAAAGAAATAATCCATTATCACAACAGCTATGATTTTTTTTACGTTTTGACAAAAAAAAATCGTCAAACGTTGATATGATACCAATATTGAATCAGGCTCTGTATATACTTCATATTGTGTGAGCTTTTCGTTGTTCCGTCGATTTATATTAAATCGGCAAAAGACAATGAGGGAACAAAAAGAAATAAAGCAATCTCACTGAACATAACTTTGGTGAAAATTCAACATACATAGTAGATGATGATAATTAAAGCAATAAACACATCGCAGTGTGGTATTTAAATTGCGTTATCT
Organism: Salpingus planirostris; assembly: GCA_949788335.1. NCBI lineage: Eukaryota > Metazoa > Arthropoda > Insecta > Coleoptera > Salpingidae > Salpingus > Salpingus planirostris. The sequence goes on along the minus strand of OX460917.1, from coordinate 7,727,695 downwards.
TACTGTGGAAACTGAGGAAATTAATAATTCAACTTGTACAATTTAATACGTTTTGCGAAAAGTTTTAATACAATTCAACTAGGTACATTCAAATGCAGGAACACGCGAAAAGATTGCTCGGTGTTTTCACATTTTCTTACAACATTAATGTGTGCAATTCACAGTTTCACTGTTAGCCGGGGTTAGCCCACTTGGTACAACAGTTGCCACGCTTTCATTAGGAAATTTGCATGTGCGAATATAGCATTTTCACAAAATTATACGGAGTTGAACTCCGACCCAGCTCGTATAAGTTCTCGAACGTGGCCTATGCCATAAAAACCGGCAATTTGTCAATGTATTATAAACTAGGTGGGGTAATTTATGAAATCAGCGATTCATGTATAAGTATACCTACTCAATTAAGTCACTGGAAATTGTATGTACAGTAGAGACCTTTTTATCCGAACCTCCAGTAATCCGAACATCGAGTAGAAGTTCCATGATCTGAACAAGAACTTTTTAATCTGAACAGCAATGTACAATTTTTCAGAAACTATGGGTGATTTTTAGAAATCTCCTTCGGGTATTTTTCTCATTCTCATCCACAGTTCTCATCTCAGTTCTATGGTGTTTATACAGCACGAACTTTTGATAACTATATATAGTTATCAAACTCGAATGAAATACTCAAAAAAAAAAAAAAATTCACGTCTATTCCCGGATTTAATTTTGTTTTTCGTTCTTTTTTTTTAGTTTTTCTTTATTTTCTTCCAGTCTCATTCTTATTAAATGGCGTAAAATCTTTAAAAGAAATCCAAAAACCCTATCTGAAGGCTATTTTTTGACCAAATGGTGCTACCACCCTCCACAGTTTCCAGATTATCAAACTTCGTTTTCGCGCGAAACATACTTAACGTTTTCAACATTATACAATATTGTTGAATACTATTTCGGAAAAGGCACTACGGAGTAAAACGCGAATCAGATCAAATGGGTTTTTTTCATTTCTTACAAAAAATGCCTAAAGTCCGTGGTATTTCTCTACTGTAATTTAGTCGATTTATTTCATGGCGAAATTAGGTTCATTTCTTATGTTGGGTTGATGTTAATCTGTCAATCATTGCGGGCTCCCGTCGATGGTTAATGATGGTCTGATGAAAAATCGGAATATAGTTAACAATGGTTGTCTATGCAGACATGTGGTGTTCCGCAGCAGACTATTGATCAGGTCGGTCGCGACCGTACACGCCAACCAACGGGAGCAAACAGCCACAACTCGCTGCCGGCTTCGCGACTACAGCCCCTTTTTCACTGACGTTTCACCACAAGATCCGAGTGGTAAAACTTGATCCATTTACTCGAAACAGTTTCGTGGACAACTTTAAAAGCAATCGCACACTTCTAACGGTGGAGCGGGGCACCCCGCATTGGAAAAATGTAGCGAGCGGGCAGGAAAAGCGCAGGAAAGGAAATGGAACGCGGAGCTCCCCTCAAGTTAAATCACTCATTTAATTTGGGTAAACTTGTAATTAAGATTTTGCCACCAAGATCAACCGTCACCAGCCAGCGGCTTGTAAACAAAATCCTTATCCAGGATAAAAGAGCCGTATAAATTAGTGACAGTGGTGAAATAAAATTACACACTGTTGAGTTAATAATAATTTATTATTACATCACGAAATTCGTATTCACAGTGCTATAAATTCACATAAAAAATTACACGAAAAAGGAGGGACACAGATGATGAATGCACGTCCGAGAATACAAAAAAGGCACCTGTACTATGTATGATGGAAAAGAAGTGCGTTGTAAATTTTCCGAAAACATGGATATTTACATAAATTTTAACAACCCCATAAAGCATAACAAAACAGATTAATTCCCTTGGAGGGATGCCAAACTTATTGCATCTTTCCAAATTCTTATTAAACAAATGTTTGCCCAGCTCGGACACGGCTTAATGATTATTATTTTTAGTTTCACTTACAAACACAATTTTCTGCTCACCAGACCAACCTACCCGGTTTAGAGAAATTCATTTACCGTGTACGCATTGACGACGATATCATAAAAAGCTGATAAATCATACCCCTCACCTCGGGACGAAGAACTATAATAATAAATCTAGAGATGGGATACCCGTCCTAAGATATTTCTTATAACACGTAATCCCAAACAACCTGACAAATTCCGTCATTTATCAATGGTTACCAGTGTTTTTATTAAAATTTTTGTTAGCAACATTGGGACGACTATAAAGGGTGGCCCGGAATCACCGGATGTCCCGGTAATGGTGGATTCCGTAGCTCATTTCGAGACGAAAACCAATACAATTTTATCAAGTTTATCCTGCTACCTTAAATCTGGGTCCGTAGAAACAGCATAAACTCCTCCAACTATTAGAAGTTGATACAATGTGCCAATATTTTGCAGTCAAACTGCATTTCCAACACTTTTTCAGCATTCATTGGTTTTTCTATTTTTGACACCTCGACAATTTGTTTTGTTTCTTCATGAAATGGAAAGCCTCACTTGAATTACCCATTTCTCCAGTGATATAAGGCACGAAGTATACATTTTTTTTCACATTTGAACGCATGGTATGGTAGGAGTTTTCTCCTGAGACTCCTGGTACAGGGCTTTCATTAATGCCCGGTCCCCACGTGATGATTAGTTAGGCAACTTGTTATACATATTTAGGGATATGGATAGTTTTTGGGTTGCTTTTAGTAATATCTGTGTCAGTCACCAGTGGCATCATTTTTCGAATATTGCGATAATTTATCAGTGTCAGTCAGACGGAATGATTTTGAGTGCTTTAGGTCTCGCACCATTGAAGAACTGCAGCAACACTTAATTGTTCAAAAACCACCAGTGTTCTTCAGTTTTAATGGTTTGATTTGGCTATTTCCTATTTTATGTGTCAGAGGAATTTATTAAAACATCATAGTTTACGGAATCTTCTTGCTACGCCAATGATGTAAGTTGGGTTACATACTTTCGGTAGGTCACGTGGGGGCCGGACTTAAATGAAAACCCTGTATAATACTTGAATGCATTACTGAAATTCCACACATGTAAGCTCTTTTTACACTTTATAATGCTCCAAAAAGTTTCTCCCCCAGCTAGAAAATTTAATCTCTTCCCTCGTAAAAACTATTTTGAAGAATAATGTGAAACTTTGAAGCATCCAGCTTTCTGGAAAACTCTTTCATTAATTATTTCACACCATATGGGTACTTAATTGATCAAGTTTAATTTGCGGTAAACATTGTAACTATGTGATGCAAAATCTCTTTCTGGCGAATTCGCCGTGCACATGGCACGGTCTCTGATTATAACCATTAGAGAGATACAGAGAGGCGGCTCAGGCCAAGTCGTGAAGAAAAATCGTTTGAACACCTGGTATATGTAAGTATTAATGATCCATCAAACTGAAGTTTGGGTGTATTTAATTAATTAAAGTTGTCAATTTAATGGATACCAACCACTAATAGAATTACAAATGTATAAGGGTTTCCTATACAACAGACTTCCTCTATACCTAGGCCTTTATTGGGAAGTGCTCCAGTGAAAATAATTTATTAATTGTCCCCTAAAATACACGCTCAATAAAAGCACCTATGGGGTTTATTTTAGGCTCACTATGTAACTGAGAGTTGCTGGTGCTTTCAAGGATTGTTATTATTATATTCCAGAAATTTCTAATTAGTTGCGGTGATATTTTCAAATTAGTTAAATTCCCTAGGGATGCTATCCTAACCGTAATTGTCCGGAATAATCCAACATCACCTAAATACACTGACACAGTTATGCGGCGAAAGGTTCAGAGAACATTACGGCGGATATACCGAAATTGCCACGAAGGCACCGTTTATAATAAATATGATGGAATATTAAATCTCGAAATGCCTCCACTAAGCACACATATCAAGGGTAATAATTAAATCCGATTAATTTTGCCCGAAACCACGTCGCGGGAATGCGAATGGTAACATTAGATGGCCAAATCCGCATTGCGAAAATTACAGAACACACCTCACGTTTGTGACGGTCCCGTAGCTGAAATTTATTCGGACACCTCGAAGCAGTCCAAGTTTTGATAAGTGGAAAAGTTTATTAATTTTTCTAACCATTGTCTCGTTGAGGACTGTATAAGAAAGCACAAATCCTGTGGACTTATTCAAGTCGGAATATTAAATTGGGATATTCCCAAGACACCGGAAGTTTATTAAGCTTGTCTGCATCGCAGTGTTTCCGTCTTGGAAAAACAGTAACCGTATTAAAGTGTGATGTACTTCTTTAGACAAATGAGAATTCAGTTACCTATTTTACTGATTTAAGGTAATCGTGATAGGCGTGTATGAGAATAGCAATCCATCGAATAGAATTCCTGCAATTTCCTATCTCTTTATGGCATCCCCGTCCGCATTCACCAAATTCTGTCACATATAGTGGAGATTCGACGCCGCGGCTAGATTAGCTGGCATAGTTAAATTATTGCAACCCTGAATTGAAGAAAATGTTCAAACATAAGAAAATGTTTCTCCATCAAACGATTCCGTTTATATTTTTAATATAATTTGTCACTTTAGCCTCTTACTCGTAAAAAAAAGACGACATACTCAAATCTGCTTCCGAATCTCCAAATACAAATTTCATTGCGGCCATCTCTGCTCTTATTTGAGAGGGATGGGACGGCTTTTTTCCCTGAAGCGCTTTTTTCCAGGGCGTGCACTCTTAGGCCCAGTATTCCGGTTGCGGTTCAACAAATCATTAGATAAAGTTTTGTTGATTTTCATTGTTACAATAATCGTTACTATGGAAATTGAACTCAAATTAGCTTAATCTTGGGTTAAACCACGACTGAAATACTGGCCCTTAGGTAGTCATTTAATCTCCGCCTGACCAGAAGCCGTTCCTGATCTGTGTCCGCGTGAATATTTTACCTAAATCATACCCAAATCTTCTACCTCAGATTTTAAGAAAATCAGGTTAATTTGATGCCACCCCAATTATCTCAGGGGTGCTCATTCGATTATTTTTAAAACGTTTCAGAAAGATACAAATAAGAACATTAGCACGCTTCCTCTTCTCTCGCAAAAGCAATGCACTTCCATTGTGAATGGTATGATTTATTAAGACAGGTATACTACCTACGCAAATATATCGGATATTGTGATATCGATTAGGTAAAAAAGCAGTAACTTAGTGGGAATGTTGGAAGAATGGCTACAAGCCAATTAAAAGTCGAAAAGGTTTTCGGTTCCAGACTCTCCCATTTAGTTGGACATGAAAAGTTTCTCTAGAAAAATCTTGCTCGGTAGTGTCGGTAGATTGTATTGAAATTACATTTCCGGAAATTAATTACATTCCCACTTAACGTTGAGGCTGAATTATTAACGGCGCCGGTGTTTGTCAGGTGATGAACTTTGCAGTTTCTATACTTACACCTTCTTCCCAGTCCTCTTTGCGCATAATTTTAGATTGACTGGCGGATTCTTTTCAGTTTGATTTCGTTCTTTAGACGTCCGCAATCTTTTTGATACTTTTTTCTCTTGAATATTTTAAGCTATTCACTAGGGAAACAAGACTTCCGTTGACATGCTCAATTACGCACTGTATTTTTCACTCAAAATGGCATTGTTGAATGATGAATTACTTAATAAACTATTAAGACCCAGTATTTCAGTCGCGGTTTAGCATTTCTTTGGATAAAATTTTGTTGATTTTTGCTTATAGGTACAGAAAATCGTTACTATGGAAATTAAACTCTGGTTAGCTTAATCTTGGCCTTAAACCATGATTAAGTCCCGATTGCACAGTCTGCACTTAACCTTTAAGCACAGGTTTAATCTCTAACCCTAGAGATCTCATTGGTAGTGTAACTGGGTTTAAACTTGCACTTGACTGAAATGTCGTAAAATGTGGCCTAATCTTAAGTGGCCTTAAGTCTTCCGGAGGGAAATAAGAAAGACTTTCTGAATCACAGGATATTACATAAGCTATTGATGAGACCCTATTAGAATAGTGTCGAGTTGCAATCTCTCATAATATGAAGTTTTGGTTAGGTCCATAATTTATTTTCGAATGTTTTATCGTTTTGGATGAACATTTTCATACGTAGACTCCATTGGACATTTAAATACCATCGAATTAATATTTTCTTCATGTAATTTCAACGCAAAGAGGAAGTTTACTATCGGCGCTACTAGTGTTCTCCATACTGAACCCAAGATTTGGTTTCATTTATTAGCGTTTCGTATGAATGCGCATCCGACCTTGGGGCACAGATACTTTGGGACAGCTATACGTCATGATTATACCGGAAATTATTGAAGGATTAAACCAAGTGGATTCGAATATTTTGTTTCTACACATTCAAATGGCTCTTCATACACATTCGTCTCCGACACCAGATCATTTGAACAGTCCTCATCAAGTTCGTGGTGAATATTCAATAATTAATTCAGTTCTGTCGGCATATGCATTCAAATCAATCCAACTGAGAAGTGGGTGATTATTAGTTCAATACCCCGAGACTAACGATGACAACTATTAAGGGCGTATCAAGTGGTGTAAACGTGAGGTCGGATGTACGCAACCTGATGTCAGCTAATTATCGGATTGCAGTTTGCGACGATTGATTGCTCCGAGCAAATAGTGAAAACGGAATCGTCTTGGTTGAAATCGTGCGGAAATTTTATATCCCGCCCTTGTCCGATGGTACACGATAATCCCCAAGAATATAATACTTTCTTTGTTTTCGCACGGAATTTGTTGCGTTTCCAGTCACGTTCCAAGCCGATTTTAACGACTTTGATATTCTTTTCAGATGTCCTAATATGGGTCAGCCTTGGATGCTGGTTCGCGCGGCTGCTATACTACTTTTGACAAGGCAAACTCTGGCCCTGTCTGACATGTAAGTAGTCTAATCGGATCATTTTTTCACCCCCTTTTCGTCACGTCGACTACAAACATCCAAATTATCGTCGAGTTTCAAAGAAGATAATGTTAGTAAATGTGATTACCATAACGACATTATATGACATCCTAAAAGGGCGCCCACTCTCGAGTAGTCTTCGACTTAAAAATTTATGCCAAGTGTATAAAGCCAACTCCAACATTGGGTTAAAAGCTCAACACTTTTATACATAAGTGAGTGAACCCTTCAAGCGTTGCGGGAGGAAAATTGTGAATAATTGATTCCTACTCGATAAATTGATTTCGAAGGGAATTAAGGATCAAAGTATTGACGGCAAATAATCAACCTATTTCGTTTTGTAAATAATGTAGACATCAATTTGATGTGCAATAATCCATAATGATCCTAACACATGTTACAGCTTTGAGGAGGGAAAATCCGACAAGGAGATCTTGGATAATCTTTTGCGGGCTACCCGATATGATAAGAGGCTACTGCCTCCAGTACAAGGTGAGTTACCCTAATCCAACACAGATCTGTTGAAATATTGTCTCGTGAAGTTGTAATTGCTCGTGCCATTATAAATAAATATGATACACCTGGGAGTTTGGGGATTATTCTCTGCCCGTTCCACCTAACAACCGTCACTAGAACTGTGGTTTCGTGAACAATATGAGTAATACGACTCTGTATTACTTTATGTTTATTAAGAGAGCTATGTAAAAAAAGACATGTAGTCAATGGCGTATTTAAGAATCATCTTATGGGGAGAGGGGCCCAGATCAGTGGTTTGAGGTGAATTTAGTCCCCTCAAGCTACTATAGGTATGTATGTAGTTACGCTTCGATACTCCTTTAGGAAAGATACAGTTATCAAGCGCATTTCCAACGCTTTCGACTTTATGAGAGATCTCGTACTGTAACTACAATTAGCATTCGTCACTTTACTATGTATAGTTACTTAATATGAATTTGGCACACCATAATATCAGTTTCATAGATTACATCCACAACCACCATTCAGATAACCGCTTGCTAACATGACCATCAATATACATATTTGATTGAAATCTTTATGTATGTATCATATTATATGTATTTAACTTATCCGAAGTTTGATGACTTTCCCCACTGACTGTTTCAAACCTTTTTCTATTAGTCTATCTTAATGAGAAATGAGACTGATTCTAGGCCACCTCAATTCAATATATCCGTTTTTGGATAAAATACTGTAAATACATTAGTTTAGAAACAATGACCATCCACAGCATCTCCAAATCGAACACAATGCACAAAATTGGAAAAAAATCAAAGAAAACTCTTTTAAATAGAAAAATAGTATCTTGTGCACCTAGATTCGAAAGCGAGGCTTTGCCGCTCGCGCAACCATGCAAGAGAGGCAAAGACGCTTTCGAATCGAGGTGCACACAGTGCTTTTCCTACGACCACTGTTGAAAATAGCCAAAAAACAATAAAAATCCCAGGAATCATATTTCGGTCCTCAAAATATGGTTAGACGGCCGTGCTGGATTTATAGTAGATAGTCATGGTTACCACTTGATTCCGTGCGGAAAATCTATACTTTCCGCACATAAGCGGCAAAACTGAGACTTTGACTCAAGACCAGCAAATGCCAACTTTCAACAATCAAATGACACGTTGAAAAGTCAATTTTCAACATGGTCGTAGGAAAAATAATATAAAGCACTCATAGCAAGAGTCATTTCCGCACTCGTCCTTTATACTGAGCGGTCATTAATGAAAGTAATCAGAGTACGCCATGTTAGTCAGAATTTGACTTTTGCATCAATTAAATACTCACTGGCATAGCCTACTCTGATTACTTTCATTATAATGATCGCTAAGTACCTTCACCTATTTCTTCATTTAGTCTGAAACTGCACTCAGAAATACTAAATGTTTCTTCAATCGACCACATTGTAAAATCTCATTTTTCATGACAAAGTTGCGATATTTGATGGCGTCTACACATTAGTTATTTAATAAATGGTATTTTACATTATCACCACTTATCACTTCGGAAATGGCATCTTTACATAATGAATATGCTAATTTTAGGCCGAAGCCACAGGCGAAATCTTCGCCTGTGAGTCATGTGAAGAGCATTTCTTGATGTGATTTGTGCAACATTTTTTTAGAAAATTCGACATAAGATTTTATTAGTTAACAGCCAACTAGCCGTCAAATTTGAGACCTGTATCTATGATTGAAAAAAAGACAAGTCCGGGAAAAGAGAAAGGTGTCTGGTAAAGTGACACTTTCCAGGTGTCACGAAATTGAGGCAAAATACCTATTATTCTCCAGCCTGCTCCAGCCCAATAAATTCTACGTAGAGGGAGGCCATGATCATCTCTATTCAACTAATAGTTATAAAAAGAAACAAAATCATAGTCATAGCCTCCCCTTGTGTAGAATTTACCCGATCGCTCCGTAGTAATTTGTTTATCTAGGGTGTGAAATGTACAGGGTGACCCAGAACTCGTGAAACAACACTTTACTGACGCCTGACTCCTCCGTTTTCCAACTCATAACGTTGTGGAACACTCACCAAAAAATTTTGATTCGGGAGTTCAGAACCCCCTGTACATTACATAATGTAACTAAACATATATCAACTCAGATTCAGATTCATTTCAACACTGTTTATTGTAAGGACACGCAACATCTCACGAAACTTGACATACCTAAAAGATAATGATTGTGTGTACATATGTAGGTTTTCTATGAGTGGTTCATGTGCGGTTTCCATGCACCCATTGTAATAGCTCAAGGGGTTGGCTATTATTTTAATCAATTAACGAGCAGAAATAATACACGTATTGATATGTATAAGGTCAGAAGACGACCGCTTTATTTCGGATAGTCTTATCTATACTTTTTTGTATTCATACACATACAACATCTCTCTTCTTAATATAATCAATTCAAGTCACAGTTTTCGTCGTTAAACAATTAAAAATTCACACTATGATTTAAGTCAACGAACAATAAATAATAAACAATTCACATTATAGTTTTTGTCTTTACACAATTACCATATCAACGACAGCAACAAATAAACAATAATAAAACACATTGCAACAACAACAACAACGCATCTCCTAGTCGCAAACTACACCATATCGCTTAGGCGTAATTACATTTCTACCACTACGCGTACAAATCACATTACTTAATCTCTCGTTATTTGTGATGGGTATCTTATCAATGTTTTTATTCATTTGGATAATCTCGCGTTCGGAAGTACTATCTCTACTATCAGATTCATCAGTCACATTCTGTGGGCATACCAATTCTTTTACAGGCTCTCTCTCTTTTTCACACATTACATCATCGTACCTATAAGTAGGCCCTGCGGAGTCGTCATTCCTTAAGCGTACCACGCCTCTGCCGGGTTCACAATAAACTTTATTAATATGCCGCCTATTTCTTATCACTACCCTATTGGTATTATCATCTTCAATCTCATACGACCTCGGACAATCACGCTTCCCCACGATCACACCACTCATCCATCTCTTACCGCTTAAGTCTTTGTATTTCACCCTTTCTCCAATATTTACGCTTGACAAATTTTTTGCTGTTTTATTGTAATACTCAATCGTCTTATTTTGACGATTTTCCAGTTCCTTTCTGACATCGCCAATTCGGCAGGCCTCCGGCCTTAAGAGAATCTCACTCGTTGGTATGCTACTTCGTAAGCGTCTACTATATAATATTTGCGCTGGACTGGGCAAGGTGTTCGATAGAGGTGTATTGACCCACTCCAACATTGCCAAATAAATGTCAGCTTGACCACCTGAGCGTGTTTTTCTAATAATCTGTTTCACTGTCTGTACCGCTCTTTCCACTTGTCCGTTCGATTGCGCATATCCGGAACTGGACGTTTTGTGTACAAAACCCCAACCCTTAACAAAATTCTCAAACCCTTCCGACTGGAATGGTGGACCATTATCTGTTATTATTATTTTTGGTATTCCATGTCTGGAGAATATATGTTTTAGCTTTTTTACAACCGGGTTTACTCTAAGCGATGGCATTTCGTCAATCTCTACAAATTTTGAAAAATAGTCGACAACAATTATGTAATGGTCTCCTTCTATCTCGAAAAAATCTATTCCCAATTTACTCCACGGTCCTTCCGGTATTTCATGCATTATTATTGACTCTTTCTGATTACTATTTCGAAATGACAAACATGTTTCGCAATTATCAATCATGTTATCAATATCGCTGGACATTCCCGGCCAAAACAAAACTTCCCTTGCTCGGAGTTTTGTTTTTTCCCTTCCAATATGCCCTACATGAAGCTTTTGTAAAATTTCTTTTCTCATACTTTTTGGAATACAAATTCTATTACTTTTGAATATAAGACCCTCAGCCGTAGATAACTCGTGCTCGTAAGTGTTATATATTTTAAATTCGTTCTCTAGTTCTTTTTTATTTTTTGGAAATCCATTCTCAATTAATTCTCTAAGTTTAATTAGATGCTTATCCTTATCGGTTTCCTGCTTAATTGATCTATAAATTTCATCCGATACCGGCAGAATTTTCGTTACCATGCACAGCTGGTGTTCTATTTCTTCGCATTTATTTTCAAATTCAATATCGGTATCCGTTTGAAACGCCCTTGACAATGCATCCGCGACTACTAAATCTTTCCCGCGTTTGTACTCTAATTTAAACATATATTTCTGGATCATTATTAGCATTTTCTGCAATCTAGCTGGTGCCTCCGTCAATGGTTTTTTGTAAATGAAAAACAACGGTTTATGATCTGTTTCTATGGTAACATCATTTCTCCCCATAATATACTGGTGAAATTTATTGCATGCAAAGACTATAGCCAACATTTCTTTTTCTATTTGCGCGTACGCTTTTTGAGCAGGAGTAAATGCTTTTGACGCATATGCCACAGGAGCATTGTTCTGCAAAAGCACTGCCCCACACCCATTTTGAGACGCGTCGCATGAAACTAATATTGGGTCTGTTTTCGAATAAAATTGTAGAATCGGTGCTTCCATCAATAATTTTTTCAAGCTTTCAAACGCTTTGTCTTGTGGTGGATTCCACTGAAATAAGATTTCTTTTCTTAAGAGTTGCCTTAGTGGTTCCGTTATTTCCGAGTAATTTGGGATAAATTTACTTACATAATTTACCATGCCGAGAAGACTTTCAATTTCATTTTTATTTTCAGGAGTCTTAAAATTACTAATCGCTTTAATTTTGCTATCGTCCGGTTTCAAACCTTCTTTCGTGATTATGTGCCCTAAGTACCGAATCTCCGCCACTCCGAATCTACATTTCGATCTGTTGAATCGTATCCCGTTAGTTTTAGCTATCTCCAAAACCCTCACTAATCTTGAATTATGTTCTCTAAAATCACGACCCCAAATCAATATATCGTCTATGTAAACGGCCACTCCTTCCACTCCATCGAAAAACTGCCTTATTCTACTTTGAAAAACCTCAGGCGCGGATGAAATACCGTACGGCATTCTCAAAAACCGAAACCTGCCGAATGGTGAGTTGAAAGTGCATAATCTTGAACTCTCATCATCTAATTCTATTTGCCAAAATCCATTCGTGCAGTCTAAAGTGCTGTAAATTTTCGCGCCTCTTAAATCTCCGGCAATGTCATCTAACGAAGGAATGTATTGATGTTCTCTTTTTATTGATTCATTTAGCTGTTTGGGATCCATACAAAGTCTCAAATCCAAGTTCGGCTTGATTACTACAACCAATGAATTAACCCACTCGCTCGGCCCTTCGACTCTTTTTATAATTTTGTCACGTTCTAAACTTTGAATTTTACTCCTTAATTTATCTTGAATTGCGAATGGGACCTTACGAGGTGGATGAATGGTGGGCCTTGCATCCTCTCTCAATTCAATTCTATATTTTCCTGGGATGCACCCTATACCCTCAAATACTTCCCTATATTCTAAAGATCAAACGAACTTACCTAAGTGAAGTTCGATCTTGATTATATGTAGCCCTTCGCCCGAGATGATCAATTATTGTAGTATGCCCTTTCATGCTACTGGTACCACAAATTTTAAAACAGAAAGTAAATTCCCTAGTAGGCGCGCCTTGTGCGCGCGCAGCCGTCACTGTCATTGTACTTTAAAGCCGATTTGTTGCACGAGATGATCGGGGATTCCCGGAGACCAAAAGGACCGGGGGTCGGGATGGGTTTGATCATCTCGGGCGAAGGGCTACATATAATCAAGATCGAACTTCACTTAGGTAAGTTCGTTTGATCTTTAGATTATATTAGCCCTTCGCCCTCCATGATCAATTATTGTAGATGTTTAAAGCTGTTGCAACAAATCGTTACAAACTTTTTTACTGAAGAATACAAAAAGTGGGGATCACTCCCCATACAACAAGGTGATAATATGAGATAACTCAACAATGAGTCCAATAAGACGGAACTTTTGTAGTCCGATAACTAAAAGGTAACAGGTAACTATTATTCAACGAGTCCAATAAGACTGGACTTTGGTAGTCCAGTAACCAATAGGTAACAAGTAGCCTTCAATCTATTATCGCTTTTGCAAACAAATCCGAGGTCCGTAGGGGCCTTTTATAGAAAATTGCGAAAGTCTTGGAGTTTTCCGACCATCCGGCCGTTTTGCGAATCACGTCGAGGCTTATTCCATTGCGTTCAGCCGCCGAAGTGCTGGCGTGTCTTGTCGAATGAGCGGTGAAAATAGAAGTGTCGACGCCACTCTCGCCTAATACGCACTTTATCCAGCGACTCAAAGTCTGGGTGGTGGCAGCGCGGAAAGGTCTCTTAAGAGTTAGAAACAGCCTGTTACAGGAACCTCGCAGGTCCTTGGTTTTTCCCAGATAAATCTTCAAAACGGCCGCGACGCAGTTCTCTGGGTTTTCCTTAAAATACGGGAGTATCAATAGAGGCTGCGGCGCGTTCCTTCTAGTAGTCTTAATCCTCTCCGGAATTTTAATTTTTATCGATTCGGAGGCGAATTCCAAATTAGTTATGTCGACCAGAGATAAGGTCTGGACCCGGTGGCCCGTCGCCAGGGCGAACAGCATGGCCAGTTTCCTGGATAACAACTCCAGGTTGATGTCCTGATTTTTCAGGGAAGAGAGGTGCTTCAGCACTACCTGTGGGTCCCATGTCACGTCGTATTTGGGTTTCCCAGGCTTCAACCTATCCACACCCCTAAGAAAGCGTTTAATCCTAAAGTCCGACCCTACGTCCGGCGAAATTATCAAGGCTAGAGCAGACCTTGCGCTGTTTAGAGTACCGAAGGCAGCCCCCGAGTTGAAGAGGTCCGTCAAAAATTCTAAGATTGCTGGGACGTTAAGTTCGAACATATCTATCCTATTTTTTAAACAATGAGCCCACCAACGCTTGAGAGATGAGCTATACTGTCTTAGAGTAGTTGGTGCTATCGAGGAGGTCATTATGTCAATGGAGGCCGGAGGTAGGCCCCTCTTCTTGAAGGCTCGCCGGATAATCGACCCGCCACCAGGGTAAGTTGTCTCCACAGTGGGTGGTGCGACCTGTCAGAAGAAAATAGTAGGTCTTTAGATGGTTCAAAAAACATCGGCTCCTCTGTTAATAGAGAAGAAAAAAGGCTATGGCCGTCGTATTGTCCACTCGTAAGAGAATCTCGCAATCGTAAAGGTCAGTCGCGAAGCATTTGAGCCCAAAAAAGGTCGCTTGGAGTTCCAACTCATTGATATGGCGCTGTTTTTCTAACTCGGACCAGAACCCAAAAGCTCTATCGCCGTCGCACACCGCCCCCCATCCAGTTTTTGAAGCGTCGGTGAAAATTTCCCTTACGAAGAAATTGGACCGGATTTTGTTTTTGGCTACAGCAATATAGGTGTACCACCAAGACAAATCTTCCTGGATTGAGCCATCAAGACCCATGTACCGATCATAGTCTCCATCGCGCTTACAAAGAGACTGAGTCTTTAACCTCTCCAGACTTTTCGTGTACACCCAGCCATAGGCAACGGCGGGAGAAGCAGATGTCAACAGCCCCAAAAAATGAGCGAATTCGCGAATTTTACAAGAGACCGTGGATTTGAATTTAATTATCAGTCTTTTAATTTTTCCACGCTTTTCTTTAGGTAACTCCAAGGTCATAGCCCTCGAATCGTAACAGAAGCCTAAATATTTGCAACTTTGGCTTGGAACCAAGTTACTCTTTTGGTAGTTGATCACAAATCCCAGTTTTTTCAAGAGAAAAATTGTTTCTGAGACGTTGACTTGGCAGTTTGAATAAGAGTCGCCAATCAGTAAGAAATCGTCCAGATAAACCACTGAAGAAAAACCTCGAGATCTCAAATACGAGACCACGGGCTTCATTATTTTTGTGAAGACCGATGGCGCCACATTCAGACCGAACGGGAGGCAAGTGAATTCAAAAATTTGAGCGTTAAAAATAAAGCGTAAAAATTTTCGATGTTGGGCCCGAATAGGGACTAAGTGATAAGCTTCTTTCAGGTCCAGTGTGGCCATGAAGCAATCCCTACTTAAAAGACCAAAAACCGTTTTCCGGTCCTCCAATTTAAAATGCTGAACTGCGATGAACTCGTTGAGGCACTTTGAATTCAATATGAACCTCAAGGAACCGTCACTCTTGGGCGTCAGAAAAACGGGTGACAAGAATTGATCTGAGCAAGGCGCGCATTTAACAACTGCACCGATCTGGAGTAAATGAGTTATTTCAGATTCAATCGCGATTTTTTCCTTTTGAGACCACTTAGTTTCAGTCGGACGAGTATGCTGATACACTACTCGATCGAAGGGGATCTTCATACCCTTTATGTAAGATAAAATGATAGGGTCGGAAGTTACTTCCCGCCATACCTCCTCAAATCTCGCGAGTCGTCCCTCATGGGAATCGGTGACTAGCGACGACTCGGCCGAGTCCGATAAGACTGCTGCTGAGATGTCTTCCGGCTCCTGTAGTTGCTGGTGCGTGTCTGGCTGTTCCCATTGTTCGCCGACCGTTTCTGAGAATTGTCCCTGTAAGTCGAAGTCTGCCGTCCGTTCGGGTGGGACGCTGTCATCGACGATCCGAACGGGCGCTTGTAGTTTCCCTGCTGCTTCGGCGCTTGCAGTGGTTTTCTAACAACCTTGGCCGGTTTTAGCTCGGAAGAAGATTTTTCGAGTGACTTGGCCGAGGACAGACGATCGGGTAAATCAGAACCAAACAACCACTCATCAATGGGGGCGTCGCTAAGAGTTTTCTTGAATTTCTCATTTAGAGACGAACTTATCAGGCTACGCCTTAGGCAGGACTCCTGATACAAGAGGTCGGCCATAAGTCTCCCCGAGTCACTTAAAAGTTCAGTCAGTTGCTTCTTATCTACTGCGTCCTGAAGGACGAGAGATAGGGCCTTCCCCGTGGCCGAGAGGCAGGCGCTTAATTGGGTTTGCTTCTGAGACAGTCGAGCGTCCCTCGAAATGATGGCCTCCGAAAGCCTTCGGGAGTCCAAGAAGTGACGCCAACTCTGGATTTAATTCCGGTTCTTCTGGGAGAGCCAACTCTGTAGAACGAGGGAGCCATGAGTTACACAAATTATCGCCTTGCCCTGCATACAGGGGATAGCGCGAGAGGTAGGATACTACCCTCGAAACGGCGCCCCTCGGAAGGGGCCTCTCTGGCTTCCTTGTTTTGTGGGGACACATAGTTCCGCGCCACGAGCCTTGTTTTGTGGGGACACATAGTTCCGCGCCACGAGCCTTACATAGAAGGTAAAGGGGCTCCAGCCCCCCTTTTGTTCATTCAATACGAGTGAACTCGAAATTAACCTAAAAATAAGTAGAGATGAAAAGTACCTCCTGTCTGTTCCGCAACCCTTCCTGGGGTTTCAATGGGGGATTTAGATCGGTCCCGTCGATTCTCCCGGTTACTTTCGCCAGAAGAATCACTGGAAGAAGTGGAGGAGCGATGGCGCCTTTTGTGCCGACGATGACGTCTCTTTTTCTTGGATTTCCTCTCCAACCGTTCAATTCTCCTTAATAACGCAAGGCCTACAACTTCTTCTGGATCCGAAGGATTCATTTTCCTCGTTCGGTTGGGAAAATCTACGTGAATTTCACTAAATTTTCCTTAAATTCGGCTGATATTTTCAGAGCGTTGCGTACCAGTTGCACAAAAAAATGACAATGACAGTGACGGCTGCGCGCGCACAAGGCGCGCCTACTAGGGAATTTACTTTCTGTTTTAAAATTTGTGGTACCAGTAGCATGAAAGGGCATACTACAATAATTGATCATGGAGGGCGAAGGGCTAATATAATTATTTACAATGTCTTCAATTTTATCTGTTTCAATTTCAACATTATTTACTTCGTTGACTCTCTTAATTAATTCTAATTTACGGCATGCATCCAATCCAAGAAGCGCTTTGTCTAAATTAACAATATAAAATTTCAAAATTTCAGTTCTATTATTTCCTGCTTTTATTTCTAAATTATACACGCCTTCTGGGTTGATTTTTTCGTTACTTACAGTTGATATTCTGACTCGAGGTCGCTCTAATTTATTTAATTCAATTTCTAACTGCTTAAAATATCGCATAGGTAAAATATTGCAATCAGCTCCGGTATCTAATCGAAACATTACTTTAATTTTATTATTTATTATACAATTTTCCACCCATTGCTTATTTTCCCCCTCTTCATTTAAATTACACATATACAATGTATCTTCAATGCCTTGTACAGGTTCTATGCTTTCATTCAACCCCACTAAATTTACAGAGCCCTCATTCCATTCCACTAAGTTAACTGATTTACATTGCTTGGCAAAATGATTCTGTACATTACATTTCGCACAATATTTTCCATACGCGGGACATTTATTTATTGCATGACTGAAACCACAACGCGTGCACCCCTCAATATATGAATTTCTTTGACTTATCTTATTATGTTGCCATGATGTCGTCGGTCTCGCAGCGCCTCCACCCGATGAAAAACGACGTTCTCCGTCGAATCGGGACGAATTTCCTGACGGTCCCGGTCGACGCTGATCTCGACCTCCCCTGATGTTATTAATTCCGGCAAGATTCACTTCATTTTCGTGATCACTTTGTCCCGCGATTGTTTGTATCTGTTGAGCCGCGGTTTCCACCAGCCTGCAGATTTGCACTGCTTTTTCCAAAGTTAAATCCGCCTCTCTCAACAGTCGCTCTCTTAAACCATTGTCACTGATACCCACTATCAACTTGTCTTTAATTAAACTGTCCGTCAACTCTCCGAACTCACAAGTCGTCGATAATTGCCTTAACTCAGTACAGTACTCGTCGTAAGATTCTTTGGTCGTCTTCATACGTGTATTGAACTTGTACCGTTCATAAGTTACATTTTTAGCTGGGCTGAATTTTGCTTCAAATTTATCCATGATCTTTTTGTAATTTTCCTTATCTCCCGCGGTTGTGAACTGGAACGTATTGTAAATCCGCAACGCACGGTCTCCAATTCTATTTAGCAGAAGATAAGCTTTTTTCCTTTCGTCGTCTTGCTTTTTGCCACTCACTTCTAGATAAATTTCGAACTTTTGCTTGAAAAAGGACCAATTTTCGCCCATATTTCCGTCAAAACTCAACTGTTGGGGTGCGACCCCTTCGAAATACATCGAATGCGATGCATTTCCCGCACCTCCTGCACCTTCTCCACCGTTGCTCATTGTTTTTATTTGATTAATTAACTTTCTTGGTTTTAATTTATTTTTAGTTATTAAACGTTTTTCACTTCACGTTTACTTATCACTTATTCAACTCCGATCCGACTGCGCCATGTAATAGCTCAAGGGGTTGGCTATTATTTTAATCAATTAACGAGCAGAAATAATACACGTATTGATATGTATAAGGTCAGAAGACGACCGCTTTATTTCGGATAGTCTTATCTATACTTTTTTGTATTCATACACATACAACACCCATGTCTGCATCAAACATTATTAAAACTTGACAGAGCTTTAAAGTACATCACATAGAGATGCGCAATGTCATTGTGTGATGTTGCTGTTACAGATGTGGATTTCTGTTGTGGCCTGCAATCCCCGCAAGAAGCCAAGTTTGAAATACAGAACGTCCATCCCAGCAGCAAACAGCGCGGTCCGTTATTTGTACATCGACGTTCTTTTTGTGTTTTTTTTAGATTTCCTTATATCTCTATGTGAACTCTCCCGATTCTCTATTTTTGGATAGAACTACAGAGAAAGAGAAAAGAGAGTAATAGGTACTGATGACGTATTTTCAATACATTAATGTTATTCGGGGCACTCTGAATTTTCGCGATCTATCATTTCGGAATGGGAGACGTACATTCATCATCCATCATCAGTTTCTTAGCGTCATTCGCCATTTCATATGATGCATACTGACGATACTTGATTTGGTTTTTATTTCGACGACGTTGCCCTCAGTCTAGACCAGACAGTGTCTCTTAATTTTTGCAGCTATGATGATGGCACCTGATACATAAGTAAATAAGCCATTAGTCTGTTGGTGGAGTATAGTTGAACAGTAATCAGAATTAGAGCGAACCTGGATCGTATTAATTTGGCTGAAAGCTTTCACTGCTCCTGAACTCATACGTGCAATCCGCTCCAATTTCCGGCCCAAAGAGAACATTTAAAAGTGTTTCGTCCTAATGCTCAATTTACGATGTGGATACTCCTCGGAAAATATTTTTATTTTCATAAAACTGTTTGCATGCTAAATTCTTTTTTCTTTCAATTTCGCATGTAAAGTTATAAAAAAATCTACGCACGCATGTTACAAAGTTGAAGCCGAAAAATCATTACCTACCTACCCCAGTTACACTCTTTAATAAAGTGGAGGGCGTATTAATCTGAGCGCCCTGGTGATGGTAGTTAAGTTAGGCGGGTTTTTATCTGAAAATCTTGGCCGAATCGCAACATTTAATCGTTCCACCTTTCGCAACCCTTTTGAAATTATCGAGTTTGGTGTGATATCTGGAAGTGCTTCACTTTCGCCCTGTATACCATTATGTTCATTACGTTTTCTTATCTCTGTAGTTCTGTTTTCCTCTGAATGTTGTTCGAGTTTGGGTTTCGTTGGTATTCGAATGTTTCTGTATTTAGAAAGAATGTTGTTTTGCGATGAAAAACACAGAAATTTACCATGTTTTATAATTTATACTCACGGTTGCCATCGATTTAATAGAAAATCACCTAAAGGGATCCATCAAGAAATTATTACTTTTCAGCATTGGCGTATTACCCACTAGGATGCAGCCTAGAGAAAAATTGAGACTCACTGAGCATATTAGCCAAGTGCATTAAGAACCCTCAATCCGCCACTGCCTCTTAGCCGAGAATTTTTCTGTATAATAAGAAGAGACATTCACCTAAGTAATCGGAAGCTATGCATTTTCCACGCAAAATGCGGGGGTCTGGATAATTATTCGTAAAATATTCTCCACCGAGCTTCTTTATGAAAAGATTCGCACTGTGAAACGACTGATGATTTCTTTGGAATAGCTAGCATCTCAAAGCATGATCTGCATAATGTGCACGTTGTGAAAGCTCCCTACTTTATACCCAGATACATATCGATGGTGTTTTAATAGACATGTAAGCCTTAGGACTCACGCTTTAAACAAGAAACTTGCCTTATATAAATCCCTGTGTTTTCCGAAGTTCAAGCATTTCATTAGATATGGTTGTCTATAACTTACGCCCGTTATTTTCACCTCTGGCTTAACCTCCGATTGGCTCACTTAAATTTCATTGTGGCCCTTTATTGTTCATTTTAACCCGAATCGTCACAGTCTTAGGTTCCAGTTAGCTGACAGGAGAATAAACAGGTGAAAATACCGGACCTTTAGACCAGTCCTTTTTTAGTCGCATGCATACTTTTCCCTCTCAAAGATGTACAGGTGAAAATCGGGCAGATATAATCATACTTTAGGAACTTTGGCTGTTATTAGCGAGTTTTCCTCACGTTATGGGAGGATTAAGGCGGGAAGGAATTAGGAATTAGGGCATTAAAATAGCGACCATATACATAATTGAAGGATGAAGGGTGCGTGAGAGTGTGCTAAAAGCCGGAGCTTGCATGCTCCAAATTTACATCCATTGCATTAAACACTTTCTTATCTGAATGTTTCAATGTCGATTTTCCACCAGTAAACGTAGAGCCTCTAATTTTCTGTTTTATTTCCAGGAACACTTACGGTGAACGTAAGCGTACTGCTTCTGAGTTTAGCGTCTCCGGACGAATCTAGTTTGGTAAGGAAATCTTATATTCTATTTAAAATTACTCTTAATTCTCATCGCCGCGTAAATGGAGTTTCCTCGGAATGTTTTCGCAGTATCCGTTTTTTCCCATTTTGCAATTGCGTTCTGCAGCGGTGGCGAACATATGAAATTCTCCAAGGCAGAATTAAATTTCAGATTGTGCACGCACACACAAAAAATAAACAGGTTAAACCTTACATCAAAACGTTGCTCCAAATTCAATAAATAACCAATTATCTGGAGAGTTTGAGAAAATAAGATCGTGTAAGGAAGTGTTCAATAGGGCATCCTTTACAGTGAGAGCTTTCCTTTCTGAAAAGAAAATACGAGGGATACCTAAACCTATGTAAGAGAGGATTATTGTCTTCGAGAATGAGGTGTGCGATAGGACCGGACTAAATCCAGCAGGTCTCCGAAAAGGAGTTCCTACACCGTGTCCCAAAAGTAGCTCGCAATATTTTGCCCAGTGATTCCTCTATTGAAAATAAGAAAAAATTTCCATATATACATCTGTCACAAAACGCTTCCAAATGGAGTTAGAGTCTTGAAAGTTGGAATTGAAATATTACGTTTTTCGATTATTTACGAAGCCGCTATTAATTTGGAAATAACATCTTTGGACACTTATCTAGGATTGAAGTATTTGAAGTATCTCACTGATTTTTGGAAACCAATGGCGTAGAATTTTTATTATCTTCATAACTTCTGATTGGGCATCATTAATTGTCATGTGGTACATACCAGGAATGCAAAATGTGCAAATTCTACAGCAGGGTGTATCAAAAGCTGCATTTATAAGACGAAATCGCTTTTGGAAATGATCGGAAAATTCAACATCCAAACCTCTAGTTCCTTGTGGCAGCATCTTTGGATCTAACATATGCCCAGATGAATATTTTTTCTTATGCCCAATAGAAGAGTCATCGGGTGAAATATTGCAAGCTAATTCTGGAACAGGGTGTATATCCGTACAATTTGACGTGGAATTTGATATTTAGATATTTTTCCTTTGCAGAAATACGAAGTGGAGTTTCTGCTGCAGCAGCAATGGTACGATCCAAGACTGAGATATTCGAATCAAAGTCAATACGATTTCCTCAACGCCATCCACCACCACAATGACATTTGGCTGCCAGACACCTACTTCATCATGCACGGCGATTTCAAAGACCCGCTCATCCCCGTGCACTTCTCTCTCCGCATATATCGCAACGGAAGCGTGAATTATCTCATGCGGTACGTACCCTTATACTGCAAGCGGAAAATGATTAAATCCAATTTTGCGTAGAAAATTTCCTTCAATCACTCAGAGTTTCCAATTGGGTCGGTCGGTGTCCAGGGAAAACCTGTCTAGACAATCTAATAACACCAACACGTGGACAATAAGTCCGTCCACTCCCCATTCGGTGAAATTCAGACGTATAAGGGGTGCATTATTACAGAAGAAACGGCCACTGTTTTGGCGCCTCGGATTTATTTAAATGTATTCAATTTTCAGGAGACACCTCATCTTATCCTGCCAAGGGCATCTGAATATTTTTCCTTTTGATGACCCGGAATGCTCGTTCGCAATGGAAAGTAGTAAGTTAAGAGATCCGTCTCGACTAATGCAATCTCTTAACGCGTTTATTATGAACGCTGCAAACGCAATTTTCCAGTATCGTACGAGACGACTGCCATTAAATACGTTTGGAAAAACGACGAAGACGTACTGAGAAAATCGCCGAGTTTGACGACGTTAAACGCCTATTTAATAGAAAATAAAACATTACAGTGCACCCTCAAGTCGAGCTGGAGGGGTAAGTCCTTATCTCGACCTCACCACCTACGACAGCCTAATTTATCGCACGATAACATACGTCCATATCTTAATCCGAAAGCATTTAACTCTAGACGGCTCATGTCTTATACGCCTTGCCAGCAACGTAATGGGAATTTGAGGAGCGCACAGCACCTAAACCACGGTCTTTGTTCACAAATTTATCCCGCGGAATTTCGACGAAAAATTATCATCTCATGTGGTTTGCACGCACACCATACACAACTCTAGATCCTGAATCGATTTAAGTTTATATTTCATGATGGAACTCGTTGACTCATCTTCCGTTTGTTGGGTTTTTCTTGATTTTTGTGGGTGTGCTTAACTTTGCGTTCGGGTAGAGCATGGTTAGATTGGATTTTTTCCAGCGGAAGATGACCAATGGGTGGAGGACGCTTCAACGGTGCGAAATTGTCAGCATCTGTGTCAAAAACGTTTCGAAGGTACCATAATATCCGTCTCTAGATTGAGTTGTGCATAGTGTTCGTGCACGCTATAACATGATGCAGCTTCATCCTTTATTCAAAATAAATTTCACATTAAATTTCGCAAAGTTCAACTTTCATATACCACCTCTACATCGGCTTATGTGCTGTCAGGTCGCGCAAGACGACAGATTTTTATCATTCGTCGTTAAAATTTAATCGAGAAACTCAAATCGGGAGACTCTTGCATGCAAAAATTAATTCGCACCCACCGTTCTAACCTGGCTAAATACATTCGATGAGTCAACAAAGAGTGTCCTTATTACACGTTTAAACCGAAAGAGAAATTTTAAATTAGCTTACACGGGTTGTATTTATATCTCTTCGAATCTAAAAATGGTGGGTGCGCCGGGCTAGGGGATATAAATGACATCAAAAATTCAGTGGAAAATTGGTTAATACGATATACGAGTAGTCGTATATATTTTCTATACGCAAGCGAAAATTTTCGATTGGCGATTGTAAGCATAGAACTATGCTTTTTCCAATCACAAATGTTGAATAAAACACACACCAAAACAGCGACTTTGTTTTGTGGTGGATGAAGCGGTAAAATATTCATTGATCACAAAAAATTTAGGAGCTGGTCGAAAAGCCAATGAACCGTTCACCACTAGTGGCACAATGAAAAGCAGAAAAGCCACTACACCTTTTCAAGATGTAATTCAGAAAGCGGCAATTGTAGTCATTTCATTTTTATTCAAATTTTTGAACTGAATTTCAGAAATTGTAATTTGTATTTCAAAAAGCATCAATTTTTTTCATTCAGAAAGCATCATTTTTTTGTCCCAATATACATATGTACATATGTATTTTGATTAACACGTGACCTATCCGTTACTAACCAAAATGTACTCAACAAATATGGTTAACCATTGATAAATAACAGTATTTTGAGAGTTACATGTTGATCAATATCAGTGGAGGACGGTGGAGGCGAGTATATCTGACAGCATTGAATTTAAAGTGTTTTAAATTCAATGCTAGCAGTTATTAAAATCACCCGCTTGTGGAATCTCGAAATAAAGGCAGATGTACTCTTGGATAAACCCGAGGATAAACCCAAACTTTCATCATTGTGTAATGAATAAGTAACTGATTACTTCTGTCCACGGTATATGGTGAAGTAAATTTTGGGTTCATAGGCTTTTGAATTAAAAATAATACCGTCTGGAATAAAACTGATGCTTTCTCAATTTGAAATATTTTAATGACCGTTTCTAAAGTAGAACTTCCTAATCAAAATAACAATTCACACGTTCTGATAATCATATAATCTGAATTACAATGAGGAAAATGATTTGCAAAAATTCGCGTTTTTTATTTTCATTGGTGAAAGACCCCTTAGAAAAATTTATTATTATCCTATAAGTATGTACTTACAGAGACATCATTAAAATTCTTCATAACGGGAGGCTATGAACATCATTCTGTTTCATCTGAAAACTATTAAAAGGATAGAGACAGAGCGGTTGTCATAGTCTCTGGAAAAAGAATTATCTATTTGGATAGGTAGGTATATGTTTCTGAATTTCACCTGGAAAAGTTTAAAAAAGTTTTATTCAATATGATTGGGAAAAGTCAAGGAAAAAGTATTATAAAATTATATCGTCATATTTTCACGGAAAAAGTTGGGAAAAGCGAAAAACCACTTTCTTTGTCCGTCTCTGTTCTGGTGGGGAAGTCGGGGCTAACTTTGAGCGTCGTTTTCTATGGTGTTTGCACAAGCGTTTTTAATGAAATTATTCTAAAATTTAGGGAACTACAGTTGCCTGCGGGTTGATCTAATATTTACCCGGGATCGAGCGTTCTACTTTACCACAGTATTCATACCGGGAATAATCCTAGTCACTTCATCATTTATAACGTTTTGGTTAGAATGGAACGCCGTGCCGGCGCGCGTCATGATAGGTGAGTGCCGATATCGCATCCCCGAGGACGCGAGGACCCTCGAAAATCCATTTCCGTTTGCAGGTGTAACAACAATGCTCAATTTTTTCACCACATCCAACGGATTCCGCTCGACTTTACCGGTGGTGTCAAATCTGACCGCGATGAATGTGTGGGACGGAGTGTGCATGTGCTTCATTTACGCATCTTTACTCGAATTCGTATGCGTGAATTACGTGGGAAGAAAACGACCCCTTCACAATGTCGTCTATCGACCAGGAGAAAATCCCGTAATCCAGGTCAGTCTTTTTTAATCTCATTATAAATAACTTCCGCGACTACTTAAACAATTATTAAAGTAACAGATAAGCTTTCGAATATCTCACAAAGTTAATTACGAATTAGGTATTTGACGGATTCGTTTTATTTATCGTAATTATTATAGGCTTGTCTGTATTATTTTATTGAGAGCATTAAATTTTTAATGGTAATTTCCTTTCCTGATGATTTATAAAAATCGACATTTTCCCTAGCAGATCAATTATAATTAGAATGTCATCGTAATATGTGGAATAAATATTGATTCATTCATAAAATCCCAAAACATTATTACTAATATGATAAACATACTACATAATATAAAATAGTCAAGATCACTTTTTGTGTCAGTTTGTGTGACAGTGTTTGTTTAATACACTCATTCTTGCAATTTTCTATATTCTATCTTCTTCTCTTCTATTTTGCATGTAATTAGAAGTGCATGCTTGTTATCTCGATATACCTAAAAATATGTATCATGATACTTGTTTATAAAAATCTATCCAATCGGGGCACTAATTTATTGGCGTGCGTACCTACTCATAAGTAATAATATTTAAATTAATCGAATCGAATCTGTGTTTTTATCGAAAACTTTAAATTGGAAATGCTCCCGCATGAAATAATTCTTGTTCCATTGAGGAGAGGCGATTACACCTTCCGGTTTGATCAATATTCGATTAAAATTACTACGTCTCTTACTAAATATTTTAGGGCTGATGGATTTTGTTGAAATGTAAATATTGTGAATTTGTAAAGGACTGTCAGCATATCAAACTAAACCGATGGAAAACAAAATGTGATGGGCAACTGTATAAAACAATCAAAAAGATTGGCTTAGTGGTTCCCAATTACTGTCTATTGATTTTTGGTAGGTCAAAAAGTGACGTATTCTATTTACACTCTGTGTATGTGCAAAATAACCAATGTAGAAGAAAACATCACTCTGGTTGTTAGGTTACAATGAATAGATAATTTTCCGGTATCTAAGAAGTCATCCCGAATAAGTCACAATTTCCTACAAAAAGTCGATAGAGACTTATATACAGAGTATTCAATATTGCAGGTGATCGATGTAGGATGTGGATACGAAATCTGACATCATAATAACTTGATACGAAACGATTGTTGAAAGAATGGAAATATCCTTTTCGATCAAAAAGCGACTTTTCCATAACCTACTCTAATTATGTACTTTCATTTTTGAACCTTCTATATGTGTACCTAAATACATACCTGGCAGTGCTATGTAGATAGAAATCATATTATAACCTCCATGAGACACTTTCATGGTGAACACCACGGCTTTGCGCTTTGAGATGGTTGTGGTTAAAAATGAAAAACACTCTTTTTGACTCTGAAGAAAGTTTTTTGACAAAATCGCTCCACATAAAAGCGCGGTTTTCTTTGCGAGTTTCAAGAAATAAAATGCGATTTTGGAATCCTGAAAACTAAAGACAATGCGCACAATGGTCGTCACAGTGTATACACACACACTCTATAGATTGTCTAATCAATTTTCTTAACAGGATATTTTAGGAAATGAATTAATTCCAGTGAATATCCATGAAAAATACCTAATGTACACATACATATAATGTCGTCCCAAGATATTTTAGCCAACACGTGATTCCCAAAGTACCTGACAAATTATGTCATTAGTCATGAATAATGGTAAACAATAATGTTTTTCAATTAAACTTGTCTTAGCAACTCAAGTCACGTGTTGAACAAAATATCGTGGGACGACCATCATACCTAACGTAACCGCGAAAAATCTCCAATGCATTCTGATAACTCACTTCACGAATGTTTTATGCACGAGGTGATTCAAAAAGTACTTAGTAAATACTTGCGGAAGAAGGAAATCTTGTTTTTTGTGTGTCGTTGATTGGTTCATGTTCGAAAGTAGTTTAGATAGTCCATTTGCAAATCCACTGTTTTTGATGTGCTCTCAATCGTTTGTTATTCTGAATTAAAGTAAATCCCACCCCAATTGGCTTAAACACATCAAAATGTAAGTACTCGAATTAGCCGGACAAAAAAAAAGAAAAAATATAGAAAGGTGAGAGATGAAATTAGAAGTGTTAGCGGCACTTTTTGGAGAATATCACCATAATACGTTTTTTTAGGTATACTCGTATGTACCAAGACACGTATCTTTAGTTTTTCCTTCACTTTGTTTGGTGTTGTTATTATGCAAGGCAATACTATAACAGCGTGCAGGAACTAAGAGAGAAAAGAAAAGACACTGTACCATAATATTTGCAAAACGTCGTAACTAATTTACATGATTCAAGTCAAATTAACTTACACAAAGCATGTACTAAAATTATGTTCAACTTTTTTCAAGGGCAAATTATATAACTTAAATGGCCCACGCTTTTATCAGTGGCTCCTCATAAGATTGTACGTTGTTTGGTCTGTCATGTTGCAGCGACTGCCCGCTGTTCTCAGCAGGATAGGCATTATTCTGGCCAGTCCCTTGGTAAGCCTAGGATACTTTAGCTAAGAAAAAATTTCCCAAGCCTCGATCACTGTGCACTTGCGTCAGCCCCGACCCCGCATGCGCATGCATCATGTTCATGCGCATGAAAACATGCCCAACATAAGGAACCATTATTATCTGCCTCCCCGATATTAAAATTCCATTTTGCTATGAACCACCATCTTTTACATGGCGATCTTACGCTTCTAGCCTGGAGATACAAACACCTTCTTCTGAGATGCTCCATTCACCTTTCTATTCGTTTCTCTCTTTGAAAAATACAGGGCTTACTACACCCATTTACTGAGCTGATGCTTCGCATTACTTCTGCTACATTTTGACGCCAAGAATTATTTCGTGATTTCTGTATTTCTTCTTATTACTAAAACAGATTTAAGCTGTAAAAGTTATTCACCTGTACTTATGGTAAAAAACACTTTACTTTGGTTTGCCATGTTGCTAGAACTCTGACGCCCAGTATTTCAGCTACGTTTTAACAAACCTTTGGGCTACATTTTGTTGACTTTCATTGTTGCAACAATCGGTACTGTGTAACTTAAACTCCTGTTAGCTTAATATTAGTTTAAACCACGACTGAAATACTGGCCTTTATAAAACTGGGTATTTTCTCATAGTGCGACGCTTGCGGCATCATATGTTAGATACATAGTCTTATGAAAATCTTGATTTATGATGTTGCCAAGATACAAGGATATTACCTAGGTCGTATTTGTACTGTAAGAACGTTTTACACAAGTGAGAATTCACTTCTCACATTCTAATGAAATGAAAATGACTAGGTATCGAGTTTTTGTGAAATATCCTTTTTATGGTTGCAGACGATTACAGAATTTATTGTGGTATAACTTTAATAAGAATAATCTGAGTAATTTCTAGTTATTTTTTCACGGCATACTAGAACCTCTTTTATATCAGCTGAAAAGTAAATATGCACAATTTCAGTTGTTGAAAATCTGCGTTTGGATTCCCCTTAAAATTGATGGACCTAAAATATCAAAATGAAAAGTATATTCAATTTTCCAAACATGAATTAATTACTTTTAGATGATATATGTCGTATTTTCTGAATCTTGAATTAATTTTAAAAGAAATACAAACGCTGTTGTGAGACCACTGAGAATCCTTTTACCTGAACCATCATATTTGATGTGAATAACTGAAAATAAATCGGTACACAGGATTTTTCGCACTGACATGCCTTTTGAGAAAATCATCTGTATAACAGTAGATATATTCTTTCTCTTCTCAAGACTGTATTTAAATTAGGCACATGACTATTTTGCAGCGAACATTCTTCGCTTCTTTAATCTACTTAGCTACGTAACATATATACCTACTTCAAGGGCCAGTGCTTGTCTTTATTGACTTGGTGACTAAAATATTAGCATATTGCATTTTAATTATAAGCAAAAGTTGCTTGAATATTCCGTATGTTAATACAAATCCATTGAGTAATAAACGACACGCTGCTGACGCTTGGTATGAAACAACAATGTCTTAACTTCCTCTTTTGCAATCACAAATACGAAGAAAGGGAAAAATCAAAATAGAACCACCTTAACCCGCCAACCGGTAAGTATAATTAACAAAATACCTACACAATTTCAGATCTATTTCTATACTTAATTAGGATACCTTATGATTTCTTTTGACAATACCTACGCTATAAAAGCTTTGGTAATGGGTATAATTAGGCAACTCTCAAGTATTTTAATACCCCTTCGTTTTGGTCGATAGATAGACGCGACCCCTTTTTCTCAATATCTTGATTTGTGGATGCGGTTTGATATTTGATACATGCGGTTGTATGTTTTTGATTTTTGAACGTGTGTTTGTACTTACTTGTAGATGTGTTTTTGACATGAACACCGCTTTTCGCATGAATATATGTTGAACATTTAGAATAGACTGCACAAAAAGTATAAACAAATAAAACTAACAGAACAATATTATTAAAAATAATGTATTTATATTTTGAGAAATCTAATTTCTAGACTCTTTAATATTTTTTGCAGTAATCATGATAATTAATACAGGACTATCTACGACTACGGCTTTGGGAAGGACTTAAGTTCGGCTTATACATATTGAACCTATACTTTTGATTTTTGATTGCGTTTATTAACTTCAAAATAGTGTAGCGATCTATAATTTCAGTTTATGATTTCTGATAGGAAACGGCCCAAGAAGAATATTATTCCACATTTTGTGAAAGCCCACAGTTTATAGTAAGTTTGAAACAGCTACAAAAATCAGCTTAAAGTAAAAGTCAAGAGGTTCTAATAAAAATTTTATTGTATTATAAGGAAATCTATACGAAGAAAAAGACAAATTTAATAATAAAAAATATTTCAAATAGTTTCGTTTCATGTACAGAGTCTATATTTTCAAAAACCATTCTCATGAGTTACGGCTCGCTTTTGAATTATTGACATGTAATGTAAATGTGTTACTTGTTTTCTTTAGGGGGATAAAAAGAGGGATTCGACAACCGTAGCCAACGAAATCGTATCCTGCACCAATTGTGGACCAAATCCTTGCACTCATACAGCCAATAACGGCTGTGCGGCAGAGGTAACATACACAAAGTTCTTTGTTTTTGTGTTGCTGCTGCAAGTCTAGCGATTTTTAGTTTTGCTAATCGTTAGGACAACTGCAGTGATACATACAGTGCACGTCTAAAGTGCCCCCCTCCTCCCTAAAAAATTTTGAACGGGTTTTTGAAATCGCTCGGACTGGTCGATTTTTATTTTCAATGGAACACCTGAATTTTTGTATTTTCGGATTCTACGATTTTTTCAAAATAAGAAAACGTTATCACCACTTAAAATTTTTCACATTTTTTATCTCGCGTGTAATCGGCCATTTTGAAAACGGCCGAAATTTTCGAATTTTCGACACACATTTCGAGTTTGGGATAAAACCTAAGGAAACATGCATTGCAATTGTACCTACATACAAATGTTGCAGACAATCCTCAAAACTTTATGTAAAAAGTTTCTATGTGTAGTAATCGCATTACATCAAAAGGTATGCACTCCAAAGCCACGCATCATTAAGATGCATTCCATTTAATTGCAGAGGAATTTCGGCTGGAATATCTTGTTTGAGCTTCGCTTGCATTAGAGCTTTGTGTCGTTTTTGATTTCAACACCACAATAGTCTAACCTGGAGTAGTCTTGTTTCTTGCAGGTGCGAAAAAAGGAACCGCCTCATCCAATCCGGGTGGCAAAGACTATAGACGTTATAGCCCGGATTACATTTCCAACGGCCTTTGCAGTTTTTCTCATATTCTTCTTCTATCACTACAACAGTTACGACGCACACGAATAATACTGAATAAATAATAAATAAAGTAAAAGTGGATTCGATGGGGCGGACAAATAAATAAAAAATTAATACAAAGTACATATCAAAAACTAAAATTGAACGTTTTTAAAACAAGTGTAGATTTCCTTAACGGTTGTACTATGAAGAGTACCTACATACATTAAAGAAATCGTGTTTCAATAAAGTGAACAAATAAACTTATTTTTACCTCGATCTATGATTTATTGTTATGAAGATTACTCAAAATCTGTTCGATACTGTTAAAATTGTTGCAAATTTTGCAAAGCATGAGAGGTTCGCAAAACGTGTAGCTGCAAAAGCACTGTACATAATATTATTGAAACGTAACTATCGTTTTTGTCCCAGAAAATGATTCATTCATTCACCTCACCTCTATCTAGTAACGTTTTTTCAATCAATTTTGTGCATTACATATTGTGATATCACACGAAGCGGTGAGCTATTATTATAATTAAAGTTATTACTTATTGATTATTATTGAAAAATACCATGAAATTAGTGAAAATTGTTCGTAATATAAATGTTTAGTCTATAGATGAATATTCTAATTATACAAATTTTACCTTTTAAATCAAAATGCACCATTACCTATTGCGTGTTATAAATAATGAATTACATCAGAAAGAGGTATTTTTATATTTATTATAACCAAACCTTTAGCTATAATTATAATTGTTTATCTAATTAATTTCTTGCCTGCACCTAGTACACACAAAATACATATATAACCTCATAAACCATATCAAATTAAATGAACCCTGAAAATTGAAATCCTATTTGAGAAAACTATAACCAAAACGGACCAAAATTAATTCAACAGTCGATGAAAATTTTTTAGTAACTTGATAAAGTCAGGGTTCAAAAATGAACAATGTTATGTGTACTAGGATTTAAAATTTGAATACATATGTGACCAAATCAATTCGTGCCATATACTTATATTATGCATATATTGTTATTTTATTGCAAATTGATGTGTTGCATACCACCTCTGTGATTATCGATATTTGTGTATAGAGTACCTGAAAAGAGCATGCCATACAAATGACTCGAGAAAATGATGTTGAGAAAATGGCAGTTTGTATGGTATGGCCTTCTACCTACATTCTAAGCCTGCGAAAATTCTTTGACACCTCTCTAAGCTATAAACTAAATACTCTAAATATAATATTATTGATTATAATGAAGATTTATTTAGCTAGGTAATTATTTTCGACGGATTGTTGATTCTAATTATGAGAAATTTATGGATGGTGTGCATTATTATTAATTAATTTTTTATTAAATTATTATTGATTTTTGTCCACCAGTGTTGATAATTTTACATTCCTAAAGCTCAGTTGTTATATCAATAATTAATAACATGAATAATATCGGTAGTTACTATTATTTCATTAAACAATTTTATTTTGTAGTCTGCACTGATTCCTTCATGATGCCTATAATATTTGATGTATTTTAGATGTATAATAATAATGAATCTCTATTAAAATTGCATATGAAGCATGTAAATAGAATTGGAAATAAGCGCGTTTTGTTTAACGTATTATAGTATTAACATTTATATTATATTAAAAATTAGGTATAAATCGATTTAGTACGTAGCATGCCAACATGCACGATAGAGCAGACACTGTGATGACAGACTGAGCAGCTTTATTGAACCAATTTTAATAAAATAATCGTCGTAATTATTATATTATAATTAATTGGAAATCATTAAATTCTAGTTGGTAACCGATTAAATTTATGAAAATACTGAAATTTTCCATAGTCGCTCGTATATTACCAATAATTATCTACTAGAAGTCGAGTGTTCAGACTGGCGTCCGCCGATGAAGGGGACAATCTTTAGGAGCCACTCCTGGCAAAACGACCCAACCGATCGCATTCAGATTTTCAGAGGTTATGCACACATATGAGAAGAGTCTGACTGAACCGATGACGTAACGCCGTGCGCTTCGGATTTCCCGATTTTCTTAAACTTTGGGAGCCAACAGTGAGAGAACGAAATCAAAATCGCAAAACGGTGCCGTGATCAGCTCGACGCGCCGCCCTTTGAGATCACTGCTTTTTTCTTGATGTCGTTTTTTCACGGTTTTTGGCGGCCAGATGGGCTAAAAAAAACAATGTCCTTGAGGAGGATATGTGTGTGCATATTCCCTGAATCTGAATGCAATCGGTTGGGCCGTTCTGCCAGGATTGGCTCCTAGAGATTACCATAGGCAGATTCCAATCTTCAGTTTCTGGAAATCTCAACCAGCGAGTGTAACTTTTGTTGATTTTCAATGTTGAAGCGAAAAATTAATTTACTCGGAGTTTATTATTATAATTTTGCAGCATAGAATACATATATGTAGGTAAGCCTTTCATCCGCCGACGTAAACAATTATTGTACATGTGATTTAAAATTTTCATTCTCAAAATTGTATAAAGGATTGTAACTTTGGATTATGATAACTATTTTTAGATAACGAATCATCATCATTTCAATACATTATTTTGTACGCATTAGCATGGAATTTTCAGGACCGGTGTTCATCGAAAATTGTCCATGGTGAATATTCTTAATTTATTCATGATTACTTTTCTTATTTGAAACATGTTCTAAAAAATTCCATGCTCAAAAATGTATTCGGTCATACTAACGTCTCGTAAAATCGAAGAATACCTACTGTTTCAAATACGTACGAAATATAATACACAACTATTTGAACTATTCCATATTATTGATAGGGTACATAATATAAGTAGTAAGTAGCAATACAGATATACCAACATACGAGTATGTACTCGAATTTTTATTTCCAAACTATAGGAATTTCCTTCACATGATCTTAAATCGAACAGCGGCTTTGAATTAAGTGACCTCATATTTACTTTAATTTTATCATTGTACCTGTGATGGAATCGTACATTGAGACACTTTTATGTGCAGTTCTGCTCCGAAATCTTATCATTATGGCTGAGGGGCTTGCGCAGTAAACGAGTGTTCCAATTTATGAATCCGTCAGGGTAGATATACTTACTATTTAGAAGCCAACAACTATTAGAACTTTGGCTTGAATGCCTTTACTTACCTACTGATGCACCATAATCATTTTCTAAAGACACAAATCTGGTATATTATGATGACCTCAAATGAATTTTGCAGGTCACATACATACTTATTATCAGATCTGTCAACTTTTTACTGTAAATATTCTCCTATTGTGTATATACATCGAATTTTAGAGTAAACACAATTATTGTATGTCTAATTCGTTACATTATACAATAAATATTTTCATCTGCAATACCGAGAAGTTAGTTTTATTGATCTTTCACCTGCCTTCAAAGTACTTAGGTGTAAGTCGAGTGTAAGTACCCTGTTTGATGTTATCTTGCTGACTTTCATAGGTTATTTTGTGATTAAATTAATATATAACTAAGTACTCATATATGTATTGTGTTTTTCACTTGGAAATGATAGTACATTACGGAACGTGTCGGAAAAGAGGAATATTTCGCGCGAGTGGAACCCACGACTCGCGAAAGAAACTTTTCCGACAAGTTACGTATACGATTTTTCCGACGTCCACATCACTTTTACACCAATATTACTTGTAAAAACCATGTAAAAACTCATAAACACAAAAGGAAGAAAATTGACAACTGTCATAATCTGCCATAATTAATTTAGAGGTTTAGTATTGCCAAACTAAATTCTCAAAAAATTAAAATCACTAAATTGCTAAAAATGTGAAATCACACAATTATTCAACGATTCGAACCAACTAAACGATTAACATGAAAGAATCAACGATAAAAATGATAACTGTAACAATTTCAAATCGGTTTCATGCTTAGATTCAGTGAAATTAACGAATTGTGCGATAATTAAATCACCAAATATGTATATTATATAACTGGTTACAAAATGAGTTACTTTCCAGGCACCTTGATTGTTATGAAAAATGACACTTTTCAATGTGGACGTCGGAAAAGTACATATCATCATAAGTACATGAATGCAATTTTGGTCAATGCTATTGATTCTTCAAACAATTTAAAAGTATAACACTATTATTTTCCAAGTGGGAGATGAAATTTATGTACATATAAAAGAAAAACCATTACATTCGTTTAAAGGTAATATAAGAAGTTAAAAAGTGCGCATTCTTACATGAGTTTTTTCATGATTTAATTCGAAATTCAGGAAGGAGGAAGAATGAAATGATGTCAAGTTCAATATCAAATAAACGCACTTTTGCGTTTTATTTTAAACGAAAGTGTTTATATAAGGTTTTAAACAAATTTTGTAAAATTTGCTTATATAAAATGGACACAGCATTAAATTGTCGACCTTTCCCATTTACTGACATTTTACGTGCATTTTACCGACGTATTATTACTTATTACATTATTATTGCACGGTCGACTATTAGCACGATATAAGAACTATTAGTAAGACCTTGTAAATTGTCATCTAAGCTCAAGATGAACACATTAACAGAGTTTAAACAGAAATCGACATAATCTTCTGTCGGATATATCCACCAAGAGAAAGTCGTCTCTCATGTTATGATGTAAGTACCACACTCAACATCAGAAATGGGTCCACTTTCCATAGGACTACAATTTTATGATGCCATCAGAGTATACCCTCGGGGACATCTGCCATCAATTTGGAAGACGTCAGTATCCGTACTGAGTTTTTCATTCAAGAGATGAAGTTTTCACAGATTTCTATACTTTTTATTTTAAACATCTGGTACACCTTCCTGTCAATTACGAAAATGTCTTAAGGCAATTACCTGGTTAAATAACAATAAAGTGCGTTAGGGTTTCATATCATCTTGGCACGCAATAAACGACGTTTCTAAGACGCGGTTACGAAATTTACTGAGTTTTACAGCCTGAAAACATAGAAAAATGCACCACGGAAATTTTCCTCAAGTCATGCAAAATCTTTGTGGCTAGTACATATTGCGCTTATTATCAAGAAAAGTCAGCCCCGGAGCAAATTATTGAGGAAAGTCCCTGCCAACAGTAATTGTAATATCGAGCTTTTAGAGGTATACTTGACCGTAGATTTGATTTATTTGTTTCGAACCACTCTGTGTTATAACTTATTCTAGTCACAATTTTTTGCTTGCATATTTGTTATCCAAGCCAATAAATATTAAATAAATAATTTTTTTTTCAAATTTCAAATCCTTATTATTCG
The DNA here is from genome assembly GCA_949788335.1 of Salpingus planirostris. NCBI lineage: Eukaryota > Metazoa > Arthropoda > Insecta > Coleoptera > Salpingidae > Salpingus > Salpingus planirostris. Next base: position 7,690,921 of record OX460917.1, on the reverse strand, counting down.
ACAATAATGAGAAGGTTACATTGGAATACATTCAGATCAATGGATGGTCAACGTCGGAATATCCTTACATTACATAAACTCTTTCTATTTACTATGAACCCATCTACCATTAAACCGACCAGTTTAAATTTCGTCGTATAACACTTTCACTCGAACAAATCTCCAGAATGGGCTACCTAGTAAATTTGTTTTATAAATTTTAGTTTATTTATACGCAGATCAACTTTCGATAACTAATTATTCATTTCATATTATTGTCATCAAAGTTTTACTATACTGAATGGTTTTTATTTATTTATATTCAAATACCTGCATAGCCCGTAATGAAAAATAAAACAATGTCATACAACCCCACCATAAATTCAGAATGCTCCCCACTATGCGCTCAACAGAGAACTTTAATATGGCCAAGTATAGGAATTTGTTTTATTCTAAGCTTTGCCAAAGGTTTTTGTGTTTTTTGTCAAAGAAAGTCCTTCTTATATAAATGATTTCGATTCTACGAAGTTAGTATATTTTCATAATGTTTATTAAATTGTTACTGATATGTTTAGTATTATGTGCAACATCAGTGAGAACTCAAAGTGTGAATAACGATTTAAAGGGACAATCAGTGCTTTTTGGATTATCTTCAATCATAGCCGAATTCAATAATTCTTCTATGTGCCAAAAACAAGTCCAAAAATTATTAAATGGCCTAGAAACTCGCCAGGTTTGGGCCCTAAAAGGTAAGATACTCAAAATTAAGCATTACCGAGAGAATTACTTGAGGCATCTTTTCATCTTCCAGACCAGGTTATCTGGTGATTTAATTTGTTTATTATATCATTGTTGTAACAATTTCAACTTGAATTTACCTGACAGATACATTTATCTAGAAGTAAAAAGATAGCCAGATCTTTGACCAGCCCCATAGGAAATTGTGATATTTCTTTAATATTTTCAATCTATTGGATTTTACATCGACGCTCGTAATATGAAATCAATTGAATTACTAGAATACCCAGAAAAAAAATTTTTTTTTTAAATAGAAGCCGAACCTCACTTATTCGATTCTGGTGCCTTTTTTGAGATCATAAAGCGATTGTATGAGATAACTGAGCTGACGCATTTTTTCATGCGGAACTGGATAACGTTACATAATTAAATCGTTAATATACTAAAATATTTCAAATGAAGACATAATTAAATATGGATCCGTATATTACATGAACATTTTCGGAATTATGTACAGTAAATATATATATTTTATGATTATCTGTTATTCTAGCTTTAGATGCAAGTGGGCAACCAGGTCCTGGTTTTTTATATGGGAATAATTTGTGGCTTGGTTCACATGCACAATGTTTAGATATATCGAATATCAAAAAGTTTGAGATAAGTTATGAAAAAGTGAAACATGCAGATTCAACTCTTTATGATTTTCCACCGTTTCCCATGGGATTTTACATGATTTATCTTCAACATAACAGCACTTTACAATATCATACTCATCTTCCTCAAGAGGTAAAATACTAATACACCATTCAATTGATTTCTCTTTTGACTTTCATACGATAATGGTTTTTTCAATTCTAGTTCAAAATACAAATTGGTCTTTGCATGCCAGATTCCTGTTCTCAAGAGGAAATCTCGTTTTTGGCAGAGAGCTACATTTCTAGAAAATATCTAGTTATTCAGAATCTTTACGAATTACACTTGGAACTGTTAGAAGTCAAACATTTAGAACCAAATGGTTCATGGATGTGGCAATTACCGAAGACTATAAGTTTAATGTAAAAATCACAAATTTGACGGAAACGTTAATAATTACATATAATTTGGGATTTTTAGAATTGTTTTCCTCACGATCGTACTTTTATCGGTAATCGGAACTATTCTGGATGTTAAAAAACGTAATGTAGAGAAGAATTTTATAACAGGGTCAGAAGGAAATATGACAGAAAAACATAATCATGGTAAGTACATACATACTTTACTAAAATAATTGTCTTCTCTTTTAATTATAGCGAATTTAATTTCTTTTTCTCATGATGCAGTGTCCGAAATGGAATTGGTCTCCGATAAATCCGACGAAAATAAAACTAACACATTCGTAGAAATTTTGAAATGCTTCTCAATCAATTCCAATGTAAAAAATTTAGTGAAAACCACTCTCCCAAATGATTCAATTCCAGTAATTCATGGTTTAAGATTTTTCGGAATGCTTTGGGTAATAATGGTGCACGCAATTTTTTATCAAGCGGACTACATCGAAAATAATGCAATTGCATTTCGATTATCTGAAGACATATTTTCGCAAATCTTAAGTAACTCTACTTATTGCGTGGACACTTATCTCTTCCTCAGGTGAGACATTTTTAAAATCTGGTACTTAAATCTTATAATAAATAAACTGTTTGATTCTCCAGCGGTTTCTTGGTGGCATATTTATTCTTCAAGTCAAAAAAAGGTGAATCTTCCGGCCAACAAGTCAATTACATAAAAAAAGTGATGGAATTTTTAATGATGTTCTTGAATCGATTTCTAAGGTTGTTGAAGTTATATTTATTGTTTTGCATAATTTGATTAAAAGTTATTAATTTGTAGACTCACGCCACTTTACGCTGTGGTCATGCTAGGAACGGACGTGGCTTATACGTATTACCAGAAGACTTCATCTTTAACTTCAAGCGAACGACCTGATGTTCAATGTACAAAATATTGGTGGAGAAACATTTTGTACATCAATAATCTGTATCCACGATCTGAGATGTGTATGAGCTGGTCTTGGTATCTTTCGCTAGATACGCAATTTTTCGTGATTACCACATTTTTATTGATTATGTCTACAATGTAAGCGAATTTATAAATTTCTTTTGATCTATAACATTCTACCTATTGAACTTTGCAGATTTTTTAAATTCTCGGCCATAATAGTATTCGCTCTAATCATCGCTAATATTTTTTTGACCGCATACAAGAGTTACAGTATAGGATACATACCAACGTAAGTTAAGGAATTTACATAATTTTGAAATAATATAAAGAAACCTTACGATGTTATAGTTTGGATGAGCAATTATTACAACTTGATGCAATTTACGATCTCCCGTGGAACCGAATTGGGCCATATTTGATTGGAGTAATCACGGCCTACGTATTGCTCATTAAATTGAATAAGAAATTAGTCCTAAAAGAAGTAACATATCCCATATTGCAAATAATTTTTTTCACATCGTTTCATGTTTAATATTTGTAGTCAACAAGAATCGTTTTATGGATAATTTTCCCATGCCTGAATTTATGGATTTTATTCTCCTTATATACGAGGCAATTATCAGTGGAATATTCTGCAATTTATATGGGAACCTCCAGAACTTTATGGGGGATAGGCTTAGGGTGGTTATTGATAGCATGCTGCACGGGGAACGCGGGCATTTTGGCAAAGTTCTTATCTTTTAAAGGTTGGATTCCTTTGAGTAGATTAACTTATTGTGCGTATTTGCTGAATCCCCTACTCGCCAACATGTTATACATGGGATCCGATAGCAATTATAATGCATCTATTGCAAGTTTTGTAAGTATTAAGTATATAATAATTATACTTACTTGAAATTTAAACTTGATATCACCTTTCAGAGTTTGAGTACCCAAGGAGTTATTGTCTCTGCATTTTTCATGTCGTTTATTTTCTCAATTTTATTTGAGTCTCCTTTTATATTATTAACGAAAATGCTGTTCCGAAAATTGACGAAAAAGAAGTCGGCTACATCTGCAAATAAAAAAGAAGACGAAACTGATGGATCGGCTTGAATTTTTAGAATGATTTAGATAATTCTGTGATTTAGATATACTTTTATTATGGGGGATTTGTAATTTCATAAATAAATAAACCGCCACGTAAATTGGCAAGTAATTTTTTATTTGGAGGCGACATACAGTGAACTACACTAATCTTTACATTGATAAATAACGATAATTAGTAATTAAATTCGCACAATGGTTATACGTACGTGCTTTTCAATTGTTCTCCCGTATGAAAAGCATGTACCATCTTATCTAGGTTGATAGTAATAACACAACTATCAGTTTTCCATGTCATCATAAAACTTTGAACAATTAATATAGTCAATAACTGTGAGCAAATTCAACAATAACGATGTTCAGTTTTCAATAATTAACAACAAATTAGGCAGATTTTAGTCACTTGACTATTCGTCGTTGTCTACCATGAACGTGTATAAATTGTAACAAATGTATTGTCGGGTAAATAGCTACGCCACAACATTAAAACACCATGCTTTTTATTATTTTTTAAAATCGCAAATGTGCGACTAATAATGAATTAATCTTTTTAGGATAAAGACATTTAAGTAAGTAGTGATTGCAAAGCCCATTATGTCATTATATTCATGTAGTAATGAACGTTAGTTTAACTTTTATATGTATGGTCGAATTATGGAAGTTCTCTGAATGGTATTAGAGTCTTTTACATTGATATGTTTTGTGGTGGTTATAATTATAATACCCATAGTATGCTTTTTTTTAATTGAAAGTTCTTGAAAATTTTCGAACATGAAGAATCATTCAATATTATGTTATATGTATATGATGGGTGTTTAATGCTTATCATTAGAGAAACACAGTATACTTTTGTTTGTTCACGTACTTTAAAAATCATGTGTGCAATCTGCAGCATTTCATTACATATCTTGAGTGATAGATTAATTTGTGACATTCTTACCACTATAATGTCTGCAATATCCACAAGACGCCTTATATATCTATTAATTTAAAACCCATTTAAATATACTTTCAAGCAGCTAATAACAGAATATCTTGCCCTCGATTTGCCATCCACTTTTCTACCATTATCTTTTCTTTAATCAAAAGTTTCAGATTCTTGCTGTACGAGCTTGAAGCGCCTTGGACTCTTGACCGCCATTGATCCGTGACCATCAAAAGAAATTCTCCCTTTTGTTTGCAGATAGCGTTTTATGTAACGAGCGATCAGAATTTGCGGTCGAACTTGCCACTCGTTCATCACTTCTTTGGGGGCACACACCTTCAATAATAATTATTTAAGATACCTACTAGTGTAAAAAGACAATATTTATGGCATGCACGAGCAAATGTTTTAGAAATCTTGAGTGCAATGAAGAGACTGTTTACAAGTGTTTTTTTTTTTGTGTGAAAAAGTCAGTTCAAAATTACCTATATCTATTTGCGTTCTTTGACAAAATATAATACTGTAAACGAATTTCGCAAAAATAAATACGCCCAAATAAAAAAAGAGAATGATGAATTTCGAAAAAAATAGTGATGAAGAAAATACTCCTTCTGAACATTGGTATAAAGATATACTTTTTATAAAGAAAATGCGTAAAATGTTGTTTCATTCAACAGGATCGTAAATAGTTAGTTATATTATGTCATATGAAACAAAACCCTATCTTTTCATTGCTCATTTGTCAGATTCGCAACGAAGAGTAGTTTTTCTCCACATAATTTATGATATTTTTTCTTCAAACATCAGCATCAATATGTATATGAATTCACACAACAATCGAGAGAAGAGACGGATTTACCATTTACTGTGGTAATGAGCTAATAAATTCACAAAAGTAAAAAAGTCTTTTGATCGACAAAGTACTGAATTTACACCTAAAAATCGATGAATGTGAATCCTAGCTTTATTTTTTTTCAGGTAAACAATTACCTTTGACAGGATCACGAATTCTATTAAAAAATATAGTGCGGGCGGCAGATAATAGTATACGTATTATGTATCTATTAGGAACTAAAGTGGTACTCTATGTCCTGAAATTATGAATAAATAATGGTCTCATGCTCCTACTTAGCTCAAAAGTACTTTCCCAAATTTCGAAGTCCCAATCGACCTCCTACTGGTTTATCACCTCTTTTTCCATTCATTTCATTGAATTAAAGGGTCGTCGAACGACATTAAAAATGAAATGAGGGTACGAGAGCTGTGACCATTATAAATAAAGCAATTTTTCGAAATTCTTCGGAAGAAATTCTAATATTTGATCATTTACATTTGAGCTTACTTCAATGGAATCATTTCAACTGAAAACTGAATTTTTGATGATTTTATAATTTTTTCATTATAATTTTGATTGTATACTTTTCTTCCCAAGAAAAAAAAGTATTTGGGTACTTTAGTAGATGCCCCCGCAGCAGAAAAAGTACTTTCCACTGCCGCTTGGATCAAGTCAACATCTACTGATGTTTGAGGAAAAAAACATTTTGAATTTTTGGAAATTCGAATAACATCATACCTGATCCCCTTTTAGCCGATCTAAGAGGGTGACGCAAACCACCGCAGCCCTTATGCCAGCGTGATGGGTCAAAGCCGCGAACGGCAACACCTCCATTTCAATATTCTTGACGCCGTTGCTGCGTAAGTGATTCAAGTAGTCCATTTTGTCGTTCTCGCTGTAATCGCAAAAGGCACCATCTGTCCGACCTTGCCCTAAAATTGCAAAAAAACCGCTCTTATCTGACCCGATCGCTTTTATGCGGACAGGCGGTGGTAAATCAAGGGCCACTTACCTTCGTAAAAGTCGTTGGCGCACATCGTCGTCCCCATTATGGTGTCGTAAGGGTCTTCGACGTCCGCGAGAGCCTTGAGCTCCCTGATAAGTCTCTTGTCCAATTTCGCGGGCCTTCGAACGGGTTTACCGAGCATTGGCTGGAAAACGTTTCAGAGTGGTGAATTTCCCAGAAGGGACGGACGATTAAAATTGATGTTTACTGACCACTTCATAATAATGGTTTCCCATTTCGTCAACAGCGTCGTCCGATATGACAACGGTTCCACCCTCTAACCCGATGCCGCCGCACGTTCCAATCCTGAAGAAAATCGGGTCTTTCGCTTTCGCGTGATACATGAGTTTTATTATTTCGTGTAGTAAGATTCCGATAGACGGGACGCCCATTCCGTGCTAGAAACATAGGAGCGACGTTGAGAATGATAATTTCTCGAGGTGAAGGGTAGGTCTCTTACGCTCACTGATAACACCGGCCCAACCTTGTACATACTGTAACGATAAGAATACTGACTGATGTCTTGGAGAGTCGTTCCTGTAGGAAGTTTGTGACCTATTTCCTTCATTATGTAGTCGGCGAAATTTTCCATCCGTTTCGGAGTACCGCCCATGCAAACAAACTGTGACAAGAGTTAACGTTAATATTTCTTAAATTTATTAAAATGGATAATAAAACTTAGCGATAATGCTGAATTGCGAAAGGATGTTTTTCGACAATTTAATCATAAATTTAGTGAATACGTTAGAAAGTTTCGCGAGTTCACAGATAATCTTTATATCAAATTTTATATCAAGATAAAAATTGCACTGCATATCGAGGGGTCAACCGCCGGTGGAAGTAGGTGTACATGACACTGGAATTCCGGTGGAAGTATTGGAAGTTTGGTGGAAGTATGTGGAAGTATGTGGAAGTTTGTGGAAGTTTGTGGAAGTTTGTGGAAGTTTGTGGAAGTTTGTGGAAGTAGATGGAAGTTTGTGGAAGTTTGTGGAAGTTTTATGGAAGTTTGTGGAAGTAGATGGAAGTTTGTGGCAGTTTTTGCAAATATTCCAACGTGGAATTTATTCACAATAATTGGTATTTTTGATAATAATAAGGACGTGAAAACCCATCTCCACTGTTTTTTTCATACTTTTCTCCGTGGTATTGTCTTTTTTACTGTTTTCATACCACCACGACAAAGATCGAATGTGAGATAGTAGGGTAAGACAGAGATGAACATACATCACCCGACGAACAGTGAACGGAGCGTAGTAGGCGAACCAAGCCTAACATAACCTATCATTTTATCGCGCCGGTCGGCCAGTCGGCAGCCGGCTTTTGTTTATCTGTTGACAATTTCCGAGCAGACTGGAACAAGTCTTTGGTAAGTAATAAGTGATGTTGATAATTAGCAAGTTGATGATCTCTTGAGGATTTGAACACGAATTTTAATCGGTATTCTGATCCGAGTTTTTGCGTCCCGATCAAAAGTTTGTTGAGATTCCAAAATAAAAATAATATCGGGTCGTGAATTATATTTATCGAACGAATTTGTGTAAAATCCGAGGATTTTTCTATTGATTTTAAACTAGGTATACAGTGCGCGTCTAAAGTGCCCCCCCCCCCTGAAAATGTTTGAAAGGGTAGAAATTTTCAAAATCGCTCGGACAGGTCGATTTTTATTTTCAATGAAGCATCTTTTCACGCAATTTTTGTTTCTCTAACATTTCCGGTTTAACCGGAAATTACCACAACAGGGTTGAGAATTGATGGAATCGATACAGAATTGAAAAACAAAATCGAAAATTTCAGCCGTTTTCAAAATGGTCGATCACACGCGAGATCAAAAATGTCAAAAGTTTTGAGCGGTGATAACATTTTCTTACCTAGAAAAAATCGTAGAATCCGAATATGCAAAAAAGTCAGGTGTGTCCAAAGATGGTGTGTCCATTTAAAAAAAACAAGTTGCGGTCATTTCCGGTCAAAGCGGAAATGTTAGAGAAACAAAAATTGCGTGAAAATAAAAATCGACCTGTCCGAGCGATTTCAAAAATTTCTACTTGTTCAAAAATTTTTCGGGGGGAGGGCACTTTAGACACGCACTTACTTAATTAGAGTACGTAGTTTAACATCTATGGGAAATTCCATACGAGACCATGAAGTTTTTGTTATCGACTCGCGAAAATGTATTCAGTATCGCGTTTCGCTAGTCGATTATTAGAAACTAACAATTTCCGGCATAAATTAATAGGTTTTTTTCGGTTCTGTTATAGAAATTCCGAAAAAATGGACGAAATCGATATTTTTACCGATGCTTCAAGTGCATTGAATATTAAAATACCTCCTTGTATAAGAAACATGCTGACAATCAATGATTACAACGACAAAGGGTTATTGTCGGAGATAACAGAAAACAATTTGTCCGATATGGAAAAGTTTGCTCGGGAAACATTGCATACAATTGTCGACAAATCCCTACATGAAACATACTACGGAATTTTCAAGGATAATACTGAAAAATTCCAGTTTTTGAGCTCTCATCGTGCAATTATTTTCAAGATAAGGGATTACTGCAAGAGCATCCATCAAACGGTTTCCAATACAACACTGATACTAACTCCATCAACCGAAATGCAAAGTCGTCATCGAGGGACTGACGGAAGTCGAGAAGACCAGAAGACGGCAACAAAAATCAGTTGTGCAGATGCTGATTTGACGACAGAGAATGCTCATATTTCAAAAACTTTGAAGGCCTGGCTAAAATGCAATCTTACTGATTCTCAGCTAGCTACATATGAACAAAAAATAAATGAGTTGATGGTTGTCTCAAAATTAGATGCAAACAGCATTTTAATTGCATGCATTACTTGTTTCTTGTGCAAAAAATCCATTAAAGTCCATAAGATTTCTAGAAAACTTACACAAAAATCAAGATGGGTGCTCGGGAATTTCCATAAACATATTCTAACTCATAACCAGAAGTCCAGTACAAGATGTGGAAATTCAACCTCAAACGCCAGTACCTCACACAAGTCGGATACAGTGCGATTACTTGAAAGAATGAAACCGACAACATTGACGACGTATTTTCAACCTTCACGAAAAGATACCGCCTTGGGCACCACCACGCCATCGCAAGAATTGAGAGATCCTGCAAAGGTACAACAAACTGCGAGACGAAGCTCTCTACCAAAAATTAAAGTTCTACAAAACATTTGCCTTCGTGGCAAAGATCCAACTTTGGACGAAATAGCCGGACAGCCTTCTGAGGAGCCGACAAATGTATTAGAAGAAATCTCGGGAAAAAATTTGGAAGAAAATGAGGATGCCGCCCTAGGTTCACCTATCGAGAATTTAGAAAATGTCGAGAATTTTGCTCAGATTTCTGAGGAACTTTACAAAAAATCGTCGAACGAAGCTTATCTTGTACATTTAGAATGTAAAACCGATGAGGCGACTGAGTATGCGACTAAATGGATGACACCTAAATACCAAAGAAATGAACGTCAAAAAAGAGCTCGCGAGAGAATTATACCGAATCAACCATTGATTACGAATTATTATAGAGTAGTGGATGATTTGACCAGACTTATGCAAGAGAATGAAACTTTGAAAGAGGCTCTACTTGAAAACTGGATTGGATATAGGGATGCTAATAACTCATCAAAGTCTCCTCATCTGCCAGAAAATGCGGGAAAGTTACTAACAATATTGATGGATACTTCGATGCAAAATGCCAAACGCCCCAAAAATCAAAACAGCTACAGTGCAACCATCAAACAGTTTGCATTGTACATTTTTTTTATTGGAGGAAGGCTGTTATACGAGACGTTGCATGCGAATTTACATAAAACGCTTCCGTCAATAACAAGTTTATTTCGATTTATCAACCAAAACAAAAGCAGACCACAAGAAGGGTCTTTCCGTTTTAGTGAACTAAATATGTTTTTAGAAGAGCGAAATTTACCGAAGTATGTATGGATCGGAGAAGATGCGACAAGAATAAATGGAAAAATCGAATATGACTCCAAGACTAATAATCTGATTGGATTTGCATTACCGCTGAAGAACGGACTTCCCGTATGTGATTCATTTGAAGCCACCTCTGCCAAAAAAATATACGACTTCTTTCAAAACAAACAAAAAGCCAATTACGCTTACGTCATCATGGCTCAACCGCTAGCGGAGAATGTGCCTTCATTTTGCTTGAGTATTTTCGGAACTGATAATAAGTTCACGGCTGACGATATTTTGAAGCGATGGGACGAAATCACAAAAATTGCGAGTACGTTTGGAATAACAATTTTAGGATTTTCTTCCGATGGCGACAGTCGTCTACTAAAAGCCATGAAAATAAATACCAAGCTAGGACAGCTCTCCACAAGAAATCAGGATGAAATTGAAGATGAGAGTGACATCCCCGAAGAAATTTCTGAAGAAGACTCGGATTGGGATTCCGATGGCAACTGCGATGAAAACTCCTTTACACAAACACCTCTGAAACCATTGTGGAGCTGGTTTCGTATGGACATGAAGTTTTTAAATGAATGTTATATCCAAGACACAGTTCATATATTAACGAAAATGAGGACACGTTTATTGAAACCATCACTTGTACTACCTTTGGGTAAATACTTTGCTTCACCCACTCACCTTGAACTTTTGGTTCAGGAGTATTCCAAAGATAAACATATGTTGACAAAATCCGATCTAAACCCTATCGACAAAATGAATTTTGCTTCTGCAGAGAAAATGTGTTCGAACGAAGTACTGAACCTTATAGGAAATATTCCAAGTAGTGATGGTACTGCCGCATTTTTAAAGGTTATGAGATTTATAATTGATTCATTCTTGACCAAAAATATAGATATAGAACGCCGGATTTATTGTATTTGGTACGCAGTATTTTTTCTTCGAATTTGGAAATCATGGCTAAGAAAAAACAAAACTTTGTACAAAGAACGAGACAACTTTTTATCCTCAAATTGTTATGTATGTGTTGAATTGAATGCACATGCCTTAATAAAAGTTTTATATCTATTTATTACCACGAAAGAATTGAAAACCGAAATGTTTCTACCTTGGCTCTACGGCAGTCAGATGTGCGAAAAAATATTTCGGGCCACTAGGTCTCTAACTTCGACCTTCAGCACTGTTGTCAATTTCAGCATGCTAGATATACTATACCGCTTGAACAGAATAGAAATTATTAATGCCATAACCGACGACTTGAATGATACCATTACTTTTCCAAGAGAAAAAAAGAAAAAGCTTTTGGATCAAAACTTGAATAAACTCCTAGAAAATGATTCCGAGGAAGCTTTCATGAACAGCATAGAAACTATTGTGAATTCTGCTTTGGAAGACGCGATTTCTAATATGACAACACTTGGGATAAGAGTCAAGAAGGATTCCTGGAATAAGGTTTTCCTTCAGAAAATTAAGAAAAAAGAGATCCCAAAGAAACGTCGTCAGAATCGGAGACTAAAGGGTAAAAACAAGCAAAAAGCGGTAACAAAGAGAAAATATCTCACAACAGATGCAAGTTTCAGTCGAGAATCTGACCAAGAAACAAGTGAAGAAGAGGAAGAATGTATCGACGATGAACAGGCAATACTTGACGAAGACGAAAATAATAACCAGAATTTGGCCTTTGACAGAATCGATGACATAGACTTGAGAAATGACGCTTCAGAGGATATCTTTGAAATGTCACTTTTGCTCAACGCAGGAGATTCTTTATTGTTGAAAGACTATACCGGTAAAAGCAAAGAGGGTAACTTTTTCAACAAGGGACCATTTGTGCGTATTTTTATCAAGGACAAGATATCGGTTGTAAAAAAAACGACCTTGTGCTGGCTGTTGAGCACAGAAAGTCAAAGAGTGAGTTCTGATCGATTAAGAAGATTCATTTGCGACAGTAAGTCTGCAATAGAGACCCCAAAGTATAAAACGGTTGATCCCATTGTAAAAGTTGAAAAAAGAGAGCATTTAAAAATTGGTGACTGGTGTTTATTTCTCGATAATACTGTGAAAAACACCAGGAGCAAAAGATTCAATCGAAAAGACAATAAATCGATGCTTCAAAATTACGTTTGTGGTCAAGTTATATACTTCAAAAGCTCTCTGAAAAGAAAACCTAGTTTCGTGGAATCGAAAGCCAGAGGAATAGGGTGTCTTTGCACATGGTATAAAATTCAAAACGACCGCAAATTATCCCAATCACCATCTTTTCGAAATGGATTCTGTGATATTGCATATTATAGACTTTCAATGCCAAAGCCGTCTGTAATACATGATGAAAAGACTGATAGCCTAGATTTGGTACTGGAAGAACAGAATTTGAGCGATCTGTTGATGGAAATCGACAAAGAAATCGATAACTATGTTGAAGATTCCATGGTTATAACCGAGCATGATTTCGCAATTGATTTCTCCACGGACGACAGTGCAGATACCGACTATGATAACAATGCTTAACGCTGAAAATTTATGTTATTCGAGCTATATGTCTGTACCCTAGAATTTTTATTTTTCGTTTCGAGATTTTTTATTGAGTATTTGTTAATTTATTATAATAAACTATCATTCAATAAAACTCCTTTGAATTATTATAAGTACTGTAGTGAAAAAAAACTTTACTGACGAGTTGTGTATACAATTTTTCCGACGAGCACATCACACCAATATTACACCAATATTACTTGCAAAACCTCATGAATGCATACAAAAGAAGGAAAATGGACATGTTTAATTTTTAAGTTTGGAATTGTCCACCTAAATTTTCATAAAAAGAAAAATCCCTAAATTGGTAAAAAGGGTGAATGAAACAATATTTAACGATTTGAAACAACTCAACGATAACCATAAATGAATTGACAAGAAAAATGATTTAGTGAAATTATCGAGGAAATTATGGATTTCTGCGATAATGAAATCACCTCAGAAATTACCAAGTTGCATGATGAAATCACCAGATTCATTATGTAAATGAGTGACTTTTCAGCCACCTCGATTGTTATGAAAAATGACAATGTTGTGCGTGGTAAAAATATTTTATTTAAATACATATGAATGAGTTTTTTTTGTCGGTATTTTCTATCTGTAGTCAACCAATTAATACAATTTTCATCAGAATCACCAAACTTTCTTGCTAATTCAAACTTCCCACCCAAAAGTTAGTCATACTAAAAAATATAATGGGCTCACTCTGTATATTCCACGAATAATCGATTAAAAATGAAATGGAAGTTTGGTGGAAGTTTGTGGAAGTATATGGAAGTTTGAGGAAGTATGTGGAAGTATGTGGAAGTTTGTGGAAGTATGTGGAAGTTAGTGGAAGTTTATGGAAGTTTGTGGAAGTATATGGAAGTTTGATGGAAGTTTATGGAAGTTTTTACAAAAGTGGAAGTAGGTGTACACGATTTTGGTTGGCGGTTGACCCCTCGCTGCATATATATATATTGTGATATTGATGCTTACTTTAACGTCTCCGAACATTTCTACTAAATCGTGAGATTCGCTACCTAGAGCTAAATGATATAAAATATCTTGATCCATTAGCTCAATATGTGGATTCCTCAATCGAACGGTTCCATCGGGATATCTGAAAAAAAACAAATAGTGAATTAGTGTTGCAAATTGCTTGTACCAATTTCAATTGAAATTGCAATCTGCAGTTTTCTATAATCAGACGAAAAATTGATATTTGCATAATTTACTGGGCTATATTATACACGGTGATTTTTTAATGGCGCATACTAATTTCACCGAAAAAATAAACAATTTTTACTAAAAAGGGACATTATGAGATTTTGGGAATAAGATTAATGAAGTTTCATTAGAAACGGTATTTATAGTGATAGAATTTTTTTTTAAATAGAGGAGTTAATTAATAACTCTTCATTATCTCAGTAGATTTGAGAGTACGAATTGTTGCATTATTTTGCAACACACCCGCAATGGAGCCTCGAGGAATTCATGCGCCATTAAAAAATCACCGTGTATATACAACTTTTTCCTATACGAACTGTTGATTTTAAAGAACCGTTATCAAGTGTTGCAAAACTCAATTTTAGTCTCATTACACATAACGTAAACGCGTAGATAATCCTAATAGGTACATGCTTCCAAATAACCCCGATCCTCCGATTGACAAAATTATAATAATTTCATATACAGCTACACATATTAATGATTTGTCAATAAATCACGATCCATCTATTACGGATTTATCAAAAATATCTCGCTTAATTGTTAATGATTATCAAGAATGGAATACCTGAATTTTCTAACATTACAATTAGCTTTGTCGCACTCGTAGGACTTTTGATCATCTTCTTCTAAATCGGTGTAATGGTAGAAATTATCGTGTTCGCTGTCGTTATGATTGTTGGAATTATTATTTTCCATTTTGTACACGTAATAATTATTAATGCGTGCTCTAAACTGAATGAAATTGAGCTGGACACACTTCTCACCACGTCTACCACGACACTGGTTTTCCATTATGTGTAATATCAAACTCCTACCAATATTCTTTTATCAATGGGGTTTTATCGCTTAGTCAGCGAAATTTATAACGAGATCAAATATTTAAATTGATATTATTAACATTTTATAAGCATACACAGGTTATGGTGTTCTTGAGAAGTATGTAGGTACATATTATTTAGATAAAAATATAGAAATGAGAAAAAGACAGACCGTTGAAAATAATGAAGCTAACCGCCGACGTAACCGGTGAAGGATTTAGATGTGAAATTTGATGACATTGCCCCAGTTCATTTTTGGAAATAGAAAATAGATTATCGAATAAGAGAGAAATTCCAAAGACACTAAAATCGACATTCAACCTGGACCGCAAAGCGTAGCAGTGGCGTTGTTGCATTCTGTATATTATTTGGTTTCCTATAAAGATATACATAATTTTTAGTAAGTATTTCTTTATTGTTTATGGTGCGTGATAGGCCAACCAGGAATTCATAGAATCAACTGATGCATGAAATGATTTTTTCTTTATCAGAACTAGGAAAAGATATGTAGTTATTTACAATCTAATTGAAAAAAAGAAGATGTATTAAACAACATACTGCAGTAATACTTACTTATACTATTCATAAGTAATGTCAACAACACCAATTTATTGTCCTATTAATTAATTCTTAAAAACTTTATCTGTGAAAACTTATTGATACCATTTCAAAACAACCAAGTTTACACAGTCACGTCTTGCTTTAAGGTTGTCATTAACGGTCGTCATGGAAATTATTCTGAAAGGGTGTGCCTTCCTTTATCTCCATCTTTCGTAAAAATAATGCTAAATAGGTACAAATTTTTTCTACTGAAAAGAAATGAGTCGAGAAATTCAACGATATGGAATAAAACGGATGTAATTACGTAAGGCTTTTTCTGTAATGATTTCAGAGTTGGCAAAAACAAGAAAAATATCATTTCATCTGAATTAGTCCTTGTCCCTTCTAATTAGTATTATTTTGCGGCGGCCGTGACCACTGAGTGCAAACAACCATGAAGAAGGAGCGAAAAAAGCACAAACCATATCCAACATACTACCTTATAATGCCTGAATTAGATTTTCATAGAGCAAATTCGTTTTAATCTGGAACTGGAACACCTGTTTCGGTGTGCCGTAATCGATAAAATGTCGCTCCATTGTGTGCCAAAGTAAAACGAGGTGATTTGCGTAAAATCGACGGCTCAGGAGTCGCACATATGTACAAAAGCTTTGTACTTAATCTAGTTATATACTTTAAGCCCGTGATCTAGTTTTTATTGAGTCTGGTTCGATACTCACTCGTCCCTTTCCTCGTCCGACATTTTTTTCAGGAGGTGCTGACGAAAATCCGTACAACCAAAATGCGCCACTGTATCTTTACCAAGTATGCGAGTCGAAATAGAGGAAGTATTTTAATAGACTAACTTATAAACATCGCTAGAATACTAAGAAATCAAGAGAAAGGGTGCGTCGCTTTATAGTTTGGGCATCGACCACCGCGGACTAAGGGCGTCTGTGTGATTGGCTGTAAGCTGCCCCTGTTGCAGGATCGTCGTGCTCATACTTTCCTGATAGCGAAAAATGTAATAGTACCTGTGTTCCGTTCGCAGGACGAAATTTCTGAAAATCGACCCTCATTCAAAACCAATAAAATGTTGTATCATTTTCAAGTCTTTATTATTGAAATATCGTAGGTAGGTACAATAATTAAGTATTGAAAAAACTTGGGCAAAAAAGTAAAACAGAAACCGCAATTATAATTGAGCGAATGATGATGATGGATATGTGTGGTAAACGCACCGAAACAATCTCAAGATTTTATGCAAGTAATGGTTGAAAGAAAAACTCTGCCCGTAACATTGCAATAACTTGTTTATCTATCACGCTAAAGTAATTTTTCTATTAAAATGACTCCAAATAAATTTAGAGCAAATGAATCGTGAACTTGTATTATTCCAAATGTCATAATAATATTCAAGAACTACAAAAAATTCAAATAACAACGGGATTGATGCATGACAGCATTTATAAGGTATTCTGAATTTCTGGCATAATGGCATTGAAAATAAAAAGAACGAGTAAGTATATCCACTTTACATATGTCATGAGGTGCCTCCATAAATGTAATTAAATTTTTTATCCTGATTGTTTCTACTGCATGCAAGTTAGATTTCCATCATAGATGATCAGTAATTCATACATTTTGTTCTAGCACAATTTACTCTGATATCTGACGGTAATGTACACATGGCGCGAGCTTCTGTGTTTACTTCATTGATTCCTGATTATGGTAATGGAAAAGGCGAAATAATAGCCACGCTTCATGACACTGTTAAATCTCTCTGCTATCGATTGTTATCAAAATAAACTTTTCTCAAATACTCCCTGATTTGAAAATACACCATTCCCCTGTTTCCTTAGGCATCACAATGATAACGACGTGAACCTCCTAAAATTTTGAGACTACAAAAGCACAACGGATACCAGCAGGGTACTTTACTAATAAAAAAAGGAACAGGATATAGTTCACTTTTGTGTCCTGAGTTACATGCGCTATTTTTCGCAATTCTTAAAAAAAATCCAAATATTTGATCACAACTGACTTTTACAAGTGGTTTTTATCATTTTTTAATTCAAATTTTCGTTCTAAGTACTTCGGAAATACTAACACCTCTACGCCTCTACTTTTACACTTTTTTCCCTTGGGAAAAAAGAGGCACTGAATGGGGTCGTCCACAGCGGCGGGGATAGCGAAAGTAAATATCTGGGGTCTTGAAGTAGGACTCACTGATCACATAAACGAATTTCGTTGGGAATTTCATCAATCCATTAACGGAGATACTGACGATATTAAAAAATACTTGTGACGTCATCAATTTCGAATTTTGAGTCTCAAGGACGCCAGGAGCCCAAAAAAAAATAAAAAAAAAAATATGGACCGACTAAATAAATAGTGAACTTGCAGAAAATCTTTAAAAAAAGTGGAAGACCCCATTGCGAAAGTAATAATGATTGTTACCGGAAGTGCATGAATAAGCTTGTCATTTAAATCCTATTTATTTACGATACCAATATCTAACGCTTCATATGACGTTATGAGATCGAAAATTATCAAATGAGCCGGATCCACATTTGATAATCGAACGAGTTATCGTAATATGAAGTTACGATATGTGTACCGTACATCATTTTACCATGAGTTTCCCAAAATATCAACGTTTTACCATATTCATGTACGTGTCAACCTGCAAAATCACATGCGAATCATTGTTCTTGTGTAAAATTTCATTACCTAGCTTGTATCGAAAAAGAGTTTATCACGATATGCGTTTTAATATCGTAATTTTGACATTACCTATTGAAATTAGGTCAATATTAACTATTTCTTAAATGAATGAAATTAAAAATTGGTAAAAAAGACTATACTTGTAGGTATATTAAAGAAAATTGCTTGCAAAATCCATTGAAAATACACGAAACACGCACAATGGGGTTTTAAGACTTCGCAACCACAAAGTGGCTCAGTCAAAATAACCACCCTCAGATAGGTGGATTTTAGTTTCACAAGAGAGAGAGAGAACTTTTGAGATACACTTTCCCCCATTTGTGGCATCGTTCACCCCCAAATAAGTGACACCTGATAATTGAGCTCCTAAAATTTCGTTCTCTTCTTTTTTTTTACGATTTTTAATATTTTCAATAATCTGGGGTGCTGGAATGAGTAGAATTTATGCATTCGAAAATAACCACAAAAGTTGCAGTCTGAGAGGGTTTTAATCAAATTCCAGTTTAGAGGACAACAAAAAAAAATCATGGCACTACAAAGTGAAATGATTGACAACCACATGAACACTGGCAAAGAAAAATTGCGTTCGGACTGTGATTTTTATCGGATTCTCTTACCACCACGTAGTGTGAGCGATTGAATGCATTGGATAGATTTTGCAATAGGAAATTGATGGTGTTGTCTGGTATCAAACCTACTGGAATTACCCATTCGTTGTCTTTGCGTTTTCTAAGAACTAAATGTGCAGTAACCGCTTACCAAATGCGAACGCCCTCCAAATTGAACAATTAAATGCAATTAGGAAGCAACAGGGTAACAGCCTTTGTAACCGGCGATGGCGAATTGTATTTCGTCGCACGCCTATTTTTTTCGGTAATTGTCAATTTCACCCTTAATCCTGGCCGACGGTCTGATCTGTGCCAAAACGAATTCGCAATGTAATTAATTACGAAAATTAACGAAACCAAACTACACTTCCCCCGGTGACTCAAGCTAATAGTCTTAATCAAGGTCGTCCATTCGACAGTACCTACCTAGACAATCCAACCTCTTAAGGTCGCACTGCGGCGGTTTCCCCACCGAAAGAAATGTTAAAATTCCATCAATATCCAAAGAAAAATCAATCAAGCAAATCTTCACGCTTTAAATAAAGTATATATAAACTCGGAAGAGGGTCCATGCAGTCACTTCACTCACAACATTCAGTTCGCAGTACCATTCACAACAAAAACCAAAAAATGGCAAAGTGCCTTCTAGTGATCGGTCTATTGGTGGCAGCCGTCCTGGCCGAGGATGAGATTTCCAGAAAGCCCGTCTACAAGTACAGGTACGAGACCGAGGACCTCATGAAGACCGCCGCCTCCACCGTCCCCATCCGGGGATACCACGTGGTCGAGGGCGGCTACTACCCGTCGGAACTCGGCGCCGCCGGCATCGGCGGAATCGGCGGCGGCGGCATCGGAGGCGGCGGCATCGGCATCGGGGGCGGCTCGGTCGGCGGCTACGGCGGCAAGTTCATCGGCGGCCCCATCGGCATCGGGGGCGGCGGCGCCGGCATTGGCGGCATCTCCGGCGGCGGCGGCGGGCTCGGCCTCGGAATCGGAGGCGGCGGAATCCAGAGCATCGGGTACGGGGGCGGCCTGGGCGGCGGCCAGTTAATCGGGGGCGGCGGCGGCGGCCAATTCATCGGAGGAGGCGGACAGTTCATCGGGGGAGGCGGCCAGTTCATCGGGGGCGGTGGACAGTTCATCGGGGGCGGCGGAGGTGGTGGGCAGTTCATCGGGGGAGGGATCGGAGGCGCCGGCATCGGGGGCGGAATCGGGGGCGGCCTCCATCACCACGGCTACGGTGGCGAGTACGTCGACAAGAACGTCTACAGCGGGGAAAAGAAGAACCTGAACGACGAAAAGTACGAAAAGGCCAACGGGCAACAGGGGCAGGAATTCAACGCCGGCAAAGAAGGCTTCAACAAAGGGGTGGCCGCTGTGAAAAATAGCAAAGGCGAATCCGGCTACGTCGACAATCAACAAGGAGGGAAGAAACTGAGTGAAGACGGCAAGCACTACTACGGAGATCAACACTTCAACAAAGAAGGTAATGATTGAGGCTCGAGATTTGGTTGAGTCGTTTACTATGTTGTTTGTTCCAGGTAAAAATGGCGGTGAGGTCAACCAAAAGTCCGGTCACAAGAAGGGGCACGTCATCAAGGGCTACAAGACTTCCCATCACAAAGACGAGTCCGGCAAAACCGAGGAATACTACGATGAGGAGAACGACGAGGGCGGCAAGCTGAACTTCAACGGTCAGTCCGGTGCTTTCGGCGAGAAGGGTGCTTCGTCCTTCAAGGGAGGTCATGAAAACGGTGAATTCGCCTCCGGTGGGCAGAAGAAGCAAACGCACTTCGATAACCAGCACCTGATCGATAACAGTAATGCCGATCAAGGGAAATACGGCGAGAAGAAATACGGTGGCAGCGGTTCCACTTACGGGGTGAATAACGGGGTCGATCAACAAAGCTTGTTGGGTCACCAAGAGGCCAACAGATTCTATAAGCATCACCCATACCACGCGCCTTTCTACTGATTTTTGAATAATGTGCTTCATAGCTCTTAAATAATATTTATTTTAATGTTACCATTTTAGAAAAATAATTTTCCAGGATGTCTCTTTTTATGACGAATGCCATGACTTGGTTTAATGTTCATATTATTTACGTTTACCTACATGTATTTATGTACAATGTATATAATAACATTATATAATTGCAATGATGAAACCAAAACTCTTCAATTTTTATTTTCCCCTAAACTCCTTTTAGTACCAGCATTGAATTTAAAGCATGCGTTTTAAATTCGATGGTACCAGCAATGCAAGAAAATAAACCGAAGTAATAATTTTATCCTACTGTTCCTGATGGCCGAAAGAATCGTTTTCTGAAAGCAAACCAAAAAATCAACAGCTTCGGAGCTCGAATAGAAGGTGCTTCTGAATCAATGGGTTATACTTAACCGTTTTCAAAAAAGAAAATTAGTTTTTCTGCTTACGCTTATTTGTCTCACCAAATGGCTTCCCCTATGGTGATTTTTCTTCTCTGCCTTTCCAACATTTTCGAAATGTACAATACCTCCAAATTTCCCCAGCAAAGTGGAAAAATGTCAAAAAGTTATTGCTGAGCCAAATGTGCCGTTTCCAAAATTATCAATAAGTTTTGTACTCGTCGAAATGTAGAAACAAAGCTCAAGTCTGGCCATCCCAACAAAAAACACTCTAAACATCAACCAAATGATTAAAAGGATCTCTGAGGATCCCTAGAAAAACTTGAAGACAGATAAGTGGGAAGAAATTTCCCAGCAATTCGACCTTCGTCTAACTAAGAAAAACCATTAGCAACTAACTTATTGATGTCGGATTGCATTGATGGCGAGTTGTTGGATGGCCGTTTATCGTTCGCAGAAGCTCAGCACTTATTCTGGACTTCAGAAAAATGGAATTAAGAAGAAAAATGTTCGAAATAAGAAAGAACAGCATGAACATGAAATTATGACGAATAAGGAAATTGGCGAGAATATTGGAGTGCCAGTTCCTTTTGCAATGTCGCATAGAATGCGATAAAGTGTTTTGTCAGCCCCGTCATAGGCATATCCTCCATAGCTATTGAGATAGACTTCCTGAGGCTGCAGTGTCCGTTAAAAACCTAACCGTTTTTCTCAGGCTGTTCTGCATGCTCAGACTTAGTAGCTCTACAGTTTTTCATTTGAAGAACCGTCAATGAGTGTCTTCAAGCGGTATTATAAGATTAGTTCAGGTTCTACCAAAGATTTGTCCAAAGGTCCGCTGTTACATTTCCTCCCCAACCCATGATGTCCTGGCATCCAAAGTTTCACTCTGATATGTTTCGTCAGTCTTACTAACGTCAGAAGGCAGTCTGTGACGACCATGGATAGATTAATCTCGTAGAGGTTATTTATTTATGAGAATAAATAAAAGTTTCGAGTTTTTCCTGTGATTTCCACAGCATTTTCATTTTCTAATTTTTATTTGTTCTACGCGTTGGGGTGTTATCATTTCTACTATCCCTAGTTTTCGTTCGATTTAATGGTTGGGTAGTTTTACCAACATTGAGAAAACCGTTATCATGTCGGAAAGAAAATACATACTTTTGGTAAGTACCTAAGTACATATAAATACCTAACAATGGTACCTAGTACAAAAAATATTAAGTAAGATCTGTAACTTTCGCTACTTTCAAGGCGCTCGCCATATTAGAGACAAAGAGTTATATTTATAACCTGTGTATACCACTGTTTACTTACATGTAAGTAAACAGTGTAAGTAAACAGTGGTGTATACCAATACCAAACCAAAACGGTCTTATTCTGTATGACCATTGAAACAGTTCATTATTGAACGCTAGTTAGTTATCTTGGAGCTGTTCATTGGTTTATTTCAAATAATTCCTTAGAAACAGCTGGCAACAGTGTCACTTATGTTCAATATTGAATTAGAAGTAGGCAAGTGCTCCCGTGACTTGCCAGGAAATTGAGAAATAAATTCAATGGATTGAATTAGAATTTTACAAAATCGGTTATAAAAATTAAAAACATGTCAGGAATCACAGAAATATTTAATGTTGAGACGATTTAACAGTTTAATGGTTATTCTGACTAAGTTTGGAAGAAGACAATGAATTTGTATTAATTTTTGCGATGTTCAATATTGAACAGTTTCTATGGTCATACAGAATAAGCCCGAAAGTCTATACCTATTAATTACATTATTACATCTACGGCAGTAGGTTGGCATTACTGTTGAAATTTCAAATTTCCCACGTTTTTCGATCTCACCCCTTTTCGACGGCAAACATTTTCGACCGCAAGCATGTCACTCCCTTTGTCACTCCAGATCAGATACATCGACATCGATATGTATCGATTTTCATAATCGATACATCTATAAACTAGATTTCCACATGATCACCCGATTTTGGGCCTATTGCCATGATGCCGGCTCAGTATTTCGGCCCGTTAGATGACGGAGCCCTGACATGATCCAAAGTGTCTAATAATTGAATGCCAGAAAGAATTTATAAATTTTTTCTCGCTTTTAGACATTGTGGCTATCATAATGGGAATCTATGATAATGGGTACGCTCAGGTAACCAATAGGGGCCGAGGGTATTCCTATTTCAGATTTAGCGCCCCCAAGAGTCGACTTTCGAAAGTCTCTACATGCAGGATATTTGGAACAATTTTTCATTTTCGAAAATTACGCTTACTGGTGGTATGATTTCAAGTGTTATGATTTTTCCAGCAAGATCTCAGTGGATCTTACAGAACGGCAGCGCAGGGGTATAAAATTCGCAGTCCGTTCCCTATAGGCGAACCTGTAGAAAGTTACTTGTCTATGAACACTCTCTCCTCTGTTCTGTTCCGTAGTCCGAAGTTCCGTCACCAACTGACTTGTGTGAAGCTGGCGTCACATCCTGGCGTCACAAATATTCCAACACCTCCCACTGCCAAGACCGTGCTACACTCGCCTAATACGGATAATAGTACCAGTCCATCAGAGGAAAACTTGCCAAAAAGGCCGTAAATGTCCACTCTAGTGCATCGGAACTACTGAACAACTTGTGGGGGAACACCTGAACGACCAAAAAGGAACATCCTACGAACACAATGTGTGAATTAATAAATCATTCAACAAGTTCCCACAGAAACGATTACCTAAGGGTGGAAAAAAATTAAAACTCGTCCGATTCCGTGAAAGTCGCTATACTTCGACCCCGGAGGGTGTCCTCCCCCGATTCTATTCTGATGAAAAAATACGTCTCGGGTGTATATTGAGATGGGCAATGGAGGGCTGCCGGTTTGAAGTTCCCACAGAAACGATTGAGGGTGGAAAAAAATTAATGCTCTTTCATTTCATAATATTTTAATGTTTAATGAATGATTTATTAATTCACACATTGTGTTCGTAAGATGTTCCTTTTTGGTCGTTCAGGTGTTCCCCCACAAGTTGTTCAGTAGTTCCGATGCACTAGAGTGGACATTTACGGCCTTTTTGGCAAGTTTTCCTCTGATGGACTGGTATTAGGTCCGTATTAGGCGAGTGTAGCACGGTCTTGGCAGTGGGAGGTGTTGGAATATTTGTGACGCCAGGATGTGACGCCAGCTTCACACATGTCGCCAACTGTCAACAACATAACCTCATTACGTTAATGTTTTGTTTGAGGTATGTTCTTAATGAAGATACGATTGAACTCTAGTTACTCAAATTAATTACCCATGAAATCATTTCCACTACGATTTATGCCATTGACCACATAGATTTATTGCCGTATACCTTAAAAGAGGATACTACTTTTTCAACAACAAAAATGATTCAAAAGGAAGAAGAGGAAGTAACACATATGTCAAAAGTGCTGTCCCTAGAAGACCAACAATTACTTGAAAATCAAAATTCAAGATTAGTTACACCTTTTAAAGCTTCTCTTCTCGAAAAGGATGCTAAAAAACACTGGGATTTATTCTATAAAAGGAATGAAACTCGTTTTTTTAAAGATAGGCATTGGACCACTAGAGAATTTACTGAATTAATAAGTGATGATATGATAAATCGTCAGAGAATTCTTTTCGAAATTGGATGTGGCGTTGGAAACTTTATATTCCCTTTAATTGAAGAGAATTTGAATTTTTACATAATGGCTTGCGACTTGTCATCAAAAGCAATTGAAATGGTGAAACAGAATCCACTTTACGATGAAAAAAAAGTTAAAGCATTTCATTGTGATATTACTAGTGAAAGTGTACGTGATCATATTGAAGAAAACTCTGTTGATATTGTGACTATGATTTTTGTTTTATCTGCAATCCATCCAGAAAAATTTTTGAGTACTTTAAGGACTGTTCACAAGTTACTCAAACCAGGAGGAATTGTGCTATTTCGAGATTATGGCCTTTATGATATGGCGCAACTCAGGTTTAAAGCTGGCCATAAAATTTCCGACAACTTTTATATGAGACAAGATGGGACCAGGTAACATTAGTTAAATTAATTGTGACATAATTTAATATGGGCTTAATTTTTAGAAGCTACTATTTTTCAACTGATTACCTCTCTGATATCTTCACTAAAGCCCAGTTTGAGATTTGTTCAAATTCTTACATCCATCGTAGGACCATAAATAAAAAAGAAAATATAGATGTGCCAAGGATTTTCGTTCAGTTAAAAGCAGTGAAAAACGACGATTTTACATTTTGAGAATATCCTAAATTATACATATTGTTTATGAGTTGAATTAAGAGGTGGATGACTTTGAATTCATTCCATTGTTGTCTCCTCTCAATTTATCTTATTAGGTGCACAAGGAGTTGAATGCGCTTAGGAGGCATTTCGAAATTTCTATTTATACTCCTGCACTGAAATGAAGTTTGTATGTACTTCGTCTCGTAAATAATTAAAAATAGCCTCGTTAACATTTATAATAAGAGTAAGGTTAGTGATTGTTTCTGAACTGGAATATCCTGGAAAAAAATATTTAATTAAATTGAGCCTCAAACTCAAAACAAACTAAGTACTTGTATATCATTCTTTCCTTTTTCTCTGACCCACAATGATTTAATGGTAGGTACAAATATTACACAAGGAATGAAGAATTGCAAAAAGAGCACCATTCAAAAACGCGGTTTCATAAATCCATATTTGATACCTATGAAGAAATTAATCAATTATAGGGAGCGATCGAATGAAGTTTACATAAAGGGAGGCCATGGCCATCGTTCTGTTTCGATTCCTCTAATAGTTTTAGAAAGAGACAAAATGATAGCCCTCTTATGTAAATTATCGATCGCTCCGTATATCGATCAATCGATATCCGAAAAATCGATTATCGAAAAATCTGTAAATTGTTAAATAAGAAGAATTTCTGTATCATAAAGTGTTCAAATAATCAGATAATCGATGAAGTGTTCGATGAATTCGCGAATTGATGGATAATTTTCACTACAATAATCGATTGTTTCGCACAGCGCCCACCCTACTTGTGGTTAGAACTTTAGAAGTGTGCGAACTGCAGAAAGTCACGACTTTTTGTGAGTTGTGACCGTCAAACCTTGGTCAAACTCTAGACGTAAATTCTTCAATTTGCTTATATTCACTCGCGCTCAGTCCGCTCCACTAGTTCGTACTTCGTACTTCGTTCCGCTCAGTTTCTCAACAGCGCTTAGCATGTTTGCACGCTGTTCGGATCGATGCGGAAAAAGTGATGTGATGTAAACATTGAGACGATCCTGGTTTTCCATCGACTGAAAGCGGCACAATAGGTACACCCTGCAATATTTATATTTTGCTTCACTTCGTCTTTCGTATTTTTCACTTTTTACACAAAAATTTACGTCTTTTGGCCGCTTTCCATCTCTACTAATTTTCATTTAACATCTTAACCTTTCCTTTTATTTTGGACACATTAATATAAATTTCACTGAAAGTAATCTAAAGTGATGGAGATGAGGTCATCGTGAAAATTCTTACCGAATGTGTCACACAATGGTCAAGTTTCTACTCGTAGTCATGAGGTTCTTTGTTTGCCAAAATCCGGCAAACCGACTAACATTTACAGTTTCCATTTTTAGTTTGCGGTTGAAATAATTGCTACAATTTCAGCTTCATCCAAATTATTGCTACTTGCTACGCTAAGTAATTACATGTTGTGTTATGTGTCTCATGTGTAGGTGTCTAAGGGTCGCAACATATCCATACCCGTTTTCACCATGTCAAAATGTAAGGTTTTCATCGAAAATTACGGGGGAATTTGCTATGCGGGCTCTAACATTGTCGGTAGATTAGAATGTAATTTTCAAGAGGCCGTAACAGTAAAAGGTAATCCATAATTTATAATAATTGCATCTTCACAGAGGTTCAATATTTATTGGTCTTATGAAATCTTTTAGAAATTAAGGTTCGTCTGACCTGCAAGGAGGATACATATTCAGGAAACCCAAGCGCCACAAGTAGAAATAGTTCCTTTGGAATTGTCCCTTTTACAAGAGGGAGAGATATTGTACGCACTGAAAAAGTATTAATAAAACCTGGTATGTTGAAGAATATAAATACATTTTTAAAGTTATTAATATTCTGGTTATTTTCAGAGTCTGGTAAAACTTTAACAATACCTGCTGGTACTCATAACTACCCCTTTCAATTATCATTATCAAAAGAATTACCATCGTCTTATTGCGGCCAATTTGGATCTGTTATTTATAAACTCAATGGAATCGTCAACAGACCGCTCAGAACTGATTATGATGATAAAATATTAATTACTGTGATATCCTTGATTGATCTCAATCAACTTCCGGAAACTGCCTTTGTATGCCATTATAATCAAGTTGTTCTAATTCCCATAAATATTCTGATTTTATTTATTTTAGCAAACAAATACGTTTTCAAAAGAGAAGCGAATTTGGTCCTGGTGCTGTTGCTTGAATAGAGGCATTGTGATGAATTTAACATTAGCAAAAACTGCATTTGTTCCTGGAGAAGTGGTTAACTGCAGTTTGATCGTAAATAATACTTCTGATGTCAAAGTGGAAAGTTTGAAACTGGAACTAAACAAAGTAACGCACTTCATATTATTTCATTATTATTAGGTATATTTATGGGTATATTTATTATCTATTATGTCTTTCTAGGAGTTCAAATTCAAAATGCAAAGACCATCAGTGAGAAATGGGAGACGGAATCAAAAATGTGTGGAAAATGTAATTCTGATTGAAGGTGACGGTGTTCCTGCACATTCTGAACGCACCTACAGTCTACCTTTAACCATTCCCCCTCAACTGGAAATTCCCAACTTCACTCTTTGCACCCTTATGAAAATCGAATATATTCTAAGGGTACGAAATTAATTTGGGTTTGACACAATTTTTTCTTATTTAAAAAGTTATTTTGTAGGTGATTGTGAAAACAAATCCGGTTATAGATGACTTGAAGATTCTACTGTACCCTAGAATGGGTCACATTCCAAAAGGACCTCAACCTCATCAACAAGCTCAACCATCGTATACGCCTTTACAATACCAATATTATCCAGCACCTCCATGCACTCCGCCACCATATGAAGCTACAAATCCCACCCCAAATACCTCATCAACAAGTTACGGATTTGCTCAAGGAGTAGACGGCAGTTTTTCTTCATCTGCTTTTTTCAAGTATCCAGCGAGCACATCATCACCTAGCGCTCCCGTTTGTGATGCTAGCGCACCAATGATCTAAACGTATCTGACTGATAATAATAATTAATAAGAATAAGTGATTAGTGATATGACCCATTATGATAATATGCATACCCACATTCTTAATAATTTTAAGCATTCTTGCGAATTGCAAGAGAGCGACCTTTATGATATTGCGAGTGAGAATAACAGTGAAATGAAAAAAAAATGTCTACTTTGAAATTACATAAATATAAATAATAAATATACATATAAGTAAAGAAATATTTTGTCAAAAGTAATCATTACATTTGTTGATATGAAATAAGCATTATGAAGTTATTTAGGTAGTTCTTTTGAATGCCTGAATATCATTGTGTTATCATTTATCTGTCTCTTGTTCGCGTTACCCGTTTTTTTTTTATTATAAGTTTAGTATAAGTAGTAAAAGTACCAACTCAAGTGTGTTTTCTGCATCTTTCTTTAAATGTTAGATGAATGTTAGGTAAAATTTATATCCGATTTTAATTTTGAATGATGAATTCTTAAAGGTGCTGCAGAATGTAATAACTAATAATAAACAATAAAATTTTATCATAAACGTATTGTATTCGTCTCCTTTGCAACATTAAAATAACTGAGTAATTATGAGCCGCTGTCAGCGCCAATAATTAACAATCAGGATCGCTAGTTTGAACATATGTATATCCATTGATCTTCGACAATTCACAGCTTCCATCCAATTAACTTGAATTACAATTATGCTTGGAAGGTGGTAAACATATTTATATTTCACATCTTTAAATGCCTGTGGTAAGAGGTATTTCGTTGAACATGAATTCAATTTTGAAAGTTGTGGAAAACCATTCAACTGCTACATTAGGATCTTTAATTTGAAAAATTCCCATCAAGTTATCATCATGTTAAGTGATGATCTACCAAAGGTTCTGGTATTTGTTTCCCTCCAGCAAAGAAGTGTTACAGTAGATTTACATTGTTATACATATGAGAATCCTCTTTGCCTCAAGTGAGTCAAGCGTTATCCTCTGTTAAATCTATTAAATCTATCTTGGCTTCATTTCCCTGATAATTCTTTTTTTGAGGAAGGTTTAAGGTCGGAACCGCCGTGGGTTTTAGCCTGCTTGGGACTAGGGCTCTACCTAGGAATTCATTAATAATTTTAACGTTTATCAATACCAAAATCTCCATATCAACTCACCAATGGGTTTATATGCCGTACTCTTAAAATGTTTAGAGCAAACTCGTAAACTGTTCGTGGCTGGTTCTGATCTCAATAATATGGCATCCCACGCTTTGCGCCTGTCCACAGTTTCCACGATTCCCGACTTGTTGGTCCATAGCACTTTTCCACTTCCGGGAGATGGAAAACGGTGGAAATGCAAAGACGGATCGGCGCCCCTCCTTGACTTGCAGCCGTACACGCAGCAATTTGTGTTGTCCTTTATTGGCATTTTTATATCCAAAAAGCGAATCTATGAATCAAATATATCCGAATTAGCGTCGAGATTATCAAACCATTAACTTAACCTCTTAATTACCTTCTAAATCAAAGAACCAAATGAGATTTGTACACTTAAAGGTGAGCTTAAAGGTTTTCTGCTTTGTGAGATTGACGATTTACACAAATTATAATAATACAATCCCAAAAAAACGCCTAATTGCAAACTAAATAAGAGCAAAACAGTCAAAACACATTAACGCACAAAACCTTTATGACTTTTGGCTGCATCAAAATTTATCCGCTAGGTTGCGCTAGATGTCTTGTTGGTGCCACTGTAATTTTTTCGTAATCTGACATTAGCCGCATAACTGATGCCGCCATTTTTTAAATTCTTCATAAGGGATGGCGAAGGAGGCTTATGGATGGCATTCTGTCTCATCTGAAAACTGTTAGAAGGATAGAGACAGAACGATTGTCATAACCTCCCTTTATGAAGAATTTAAATGATGTCTCCGTACTTTGAGTAATTTATAAATTTTCAAATTAGCTCACAAATAAAAATATTAGGTACTCGTACTACTCGTTAACCTTTTTGACCGCCAGAGGTCTCACCACTATTTGGAATCACCATTTTATTATATTTTTTTAGATATTTGGGAATCACCATAGGGAGCGTGCACGCATAACCTCAAAGTCTAAAACAATTGAAGTCTGGGGGTTAAACAACAGTTTCCAAGATAGTTGCTATGTAATTGGCAACGCTGGATAACTGTGTGGCATTTTTATTTGGCAGTAACTTAACCTCATTTTTGGTGATTTTATACGGGAGATTATTCTCTCCAATTTTTTTAGCTTATTTCCTCTAAAAACTATCCAAAAACCGGGCACTAGTCGGGCATTTTGAAGATAAATGCATTAAACAAGCAAAAGGTGCAATAATCGGGGATTTAACTGAACTTCAAGAAATTTGTGTAATGTGTGATATTATAATTGTTATTTTATATTGTTTTAGCTACAATTTTATACGCTTACCTTAAAAAATGTATAACAAAACGGAAAGTAGCTGAAACTTGCGTGTAATTTATAAAAATACCCGAAAAACTGATGAATTTAAATTCCCGCTGAAAAACTGACAAATATTTTTGACTTTTAAATGTTGCCGGTTTTAGTTAGCAACTGTTATTTAACCCCCAGACTTCAATTGTTTTAGGCTTTGAGGTTATGCGTGCACGCTCCTTATAGGGAATCACGAATTCTGGATAAAGGAACGAAAAGAAGAATTATGAAAAAAAAAGTTTCATGTTCCAATCGGAATTATTGGCCAAATACTCTGGTCACACTGTAGTTCATGTCCACTCGACTGCGTCACTGCGTCTATGATCTATGCTCATCATATCCGGACTCTACTGTAGACTTACGTCATGCGTAGACTTCGAATTTTCCTTTCCTCTATTTTTCCTCCACGTGAATTGAGCAAAGGTTGGTGCCGGTGTCAGAGGTCACCCCCTCCCCGTCCGGCTGATAAAAGTTGTGAGAGGACCCCCCCCGGCACACGCATGATTGGTCACTGCCGGCCGTTCGTCAGTTTTATTGGTCGAACCGGCGTAATCAGACGTCCTGGGCTCGGGAGTTGGGCGGTGACGTCGTCCTTTTTATCAGCGCCCGCTGCGACGTCTCTACAACAACAACCCGCCACGAGCCACGAGCCAGTCGCCCCAGTCGCTGTCAACTCCGTTGTCCTGTCACACTGTCGCTCCGCCAAACTCGAGGAACATGCCTGGAAAACCGAAAAAAGTCTGCATCGTGGGCAGCGGCAACTGGTAAGCCCCCCTTTCAACCCTCTCTAATTGATGGGATTTTCGTAAAAAGTCCCAGTTTTCTGCGGCTATTTTGAACCTAGTTAGATAACGTTTTTGGCACACACTGTGCGTACCTGTGTAACATAAGGCCCCGCTTTCGAATCGGGTGCAGTTTTTTCGGAAATGTCAAGGCTTAATTATCGCTTCTTCGGGCTGAAAATGTGTTATTTCCGTGCAGGGGATCTGCCATTGCCAAAATCGTGGGAAACAATGTCTCCCAACTGGAGCACTTCGATAACAAAGTTACCATGTACGTTTACGAAGAAATCATAAATGGAAAGAAACTCACTGAGATCATCAACGAAACCCACGTGAACGTTAAATATCTTCCAGGACATAAGCTTCCCGATAACGTCGTGAGTTGCAATGGGGAGGGTGTACACATAACCTAAAACTCAAAAACAATTGAAGTTGGAGGGTTAAATAACCGTTTCCAAGCTACCCAGTTGCTATGTAATTGGCAACTCTTTTATCTATGGCAACGCTGTATAGCTGATAGCTGAATTTCATTTTTCATTTGGCGGTTTTTAACGGTTTTATAGCTGAGAGTATTCTCTCCAGATTTTCAGCTCATTTTCTCTAAAATGTGTCCTAACGCCAGGCGCCAGTCAAGCATTTTAAAGATAAAAAGCAATAAACAAGCAAAAAGTGTAATAATGGAAGAAACAACTGAACTTGAAGAAATTTATGTAGTGTGTGATATTACAACTGTTATTTTATATCCTTTTGGCTCAAATTTTAGACTCTTACCTTAAAATGTACGGAAACATTATTTAAATTTTCATAAATGGAGGCGATGACCATGGTTCTGTCTCTATCCTTTTACTAGTTTTCAGATGAGACAGAATGCTGTCGCCTTATGAAGAATTTAGATGAATGTCTGTATAAAAAAAAAAATAACGAAAAATATCTGAAACTTGAGTGTAATTAACTAATTAATAACAATATCAAAAAAACTGAATTTAAATTTTTACTGAAAAACTGTCAAATATTTTATATTTTCCACAGTTGCCAGTTTTACGTTGAAACTGTTATTTAACCATCAAACTTCAATTCTTTTAGACTGTTAAGAGTTATGCGTGCACCCCCTTCAAATACAAAAAAAAAATCTTCACTAAAAACTTATTCCTAGGTTGCCGTTCCTGATGTGGTTGAAGCGGCCCAAGAGGCCGACATTTTAGTATTTGTGGTACCCCATCAGTTCATCCGTACTCTATGCTCGACTCTGCTGGGAAAAATCAAACCGACCGCTGTCGCTCTTTCCTTGATCAAGGTAGCATCATCGATGAGACTGAGGTCAATGCGAAAGGTTATTATAATCGGAATTCGTTTACAAGGGTTTCGACCGTGCCGAAGGTGGCGGCATCGACTTGATCTCGCACATCATCACGAGACACCTGAAGATCCCATGCGCCGTCCTCATGGGAGCCAATCTGGCAGGAGAAGTCGCCGACGAGGAGTTCTGCGAAACGACCATCGGATGCAGGGATTCCAAACTCGGGCCTCTACTCAGGGACATCATCCAGACATCCTATTTCCGAGTGGTCGTCGTCGACGATGAAGATACCGTGGAAGTGTGCGGAGCCCTCAAAGTGAGTTCACGTTTTTTAAAAATCATCGCAGGCACGTGGCATTAAGATTGTCAAGAGCAGACGGACTAGTTTATTTTTATTTTTCATCAAGGACATTTTCTGCTCGAAATTTTCGCATAATGAGGAAGTGCACTTTGCGGTTTATGGGACCGCTGTAGGACATTAACGTTACGTACAATGGCTTTATGCGTATCCAATAATGTGGTATTAATAATTCTAGACTTATTGTTTCATCGTTTAGTCATTTTATAATAGGAATACCACAAAATCAACCTTTGCGCTTGGCAAGTGACAAGATATAAGTTCGGACTGTGTATTAGATTCTGATAATACCTTGACTTTCAACTTTGATATGAGAATACAATACCTGATTTTTTCGTAATTTTAATGTTGCGGATACGGCTGAAAACGGCAAGCACAGGATGCTAATCACACTGCAGTAATGTGGTTCTAAATTTAGATTTCGTTTGAAAACACAAAGATAGCATACAATCCTGCAATATCACGTTAATCTATAGTTCAATATGATTTATGTGAAGCAATATATTGTTGTAAATAGGTAGTTTTCACACTGATTTCGATTAATAATTAATTAGAGATGTGGCGTATATCATATATGGGATACATTTTATTCTTAGAGCTTATACCACATTCTTTTTGTTGAAGAAAATAATGATTTACAAGTAAAATTAAAAATCGAAGAATTGAGTAGTTAACTGCAGTCCCTTTTTTGACGCAATGAAGTGTCTCTTTTCCCCAAAGAATTGAAAGTACAATAACGATGTTGATTTTTTTCCATAAGAATTGCGAAAAATAGGACTAAAGTGACTTTATTTGAGTTAATATTCACAATCACTTTTTCGACTCGTGCCTATCACCAAAGCGGCTTTTTCCGTTTCAGGCGCAACACAAAACTGTCAGTGATATCGATAAATCAGGTACCATCGGTACCGCCATACATATTTCATTTTCGTTATTAGTTTGCCACACTCTC
This sequence comes from Salpingus planirostris, assembly GCA_949788335.1. NCBI lineage: Eukaryota > Metazoa > Arthropoda > Insecta > Coleoptera > Salpingidae > Salpingus > Salpingus planirostris. The sequence goes on along the minus strand of OX460917.1, from coordinate 7,656,468 downwards.
GGTAAACTACTTAAAAAAATTCCATCACGCGAAGTTTTTTTTTCAAGACTCGGAGCTTTCTTCCAGATTATTATATCATCGGTAGACACTCTAAAAATTTCCACCATTAAAAGAATGTATGTCTCACGAGTAAAATGTTATCATTGGAGAGATAAGGTACGTGTCGTCTACGAGACGTAACTGTGTAGGAACCACATGTTTTAATTATTAATATCTAATGAAAATATCTTACTACAACTTGATCAGTAATAATAGTCTTGTATTAATATTCCATTCATTTATCTTTAAATGGGGAAATTTCTTGCTATTTTAATTTTACATTTAATTAACTTCGTCCAAAGTTCACCATGTTGTAATTTGCAACTAGACATTGGTATGCCCAAGGACTTGTTGGATAATTTTTTCCTCTTTCTTATTTGTGTCCAGAGTTCTAAAACCTGGTTGAGGGAGATTCATGTATTTTTTCTAACATTAATTTATTTGATATACCCATTTGGAAAATGCTAATAGAAATAAGCTGGCCTAGAGACCCTCAAGTAAGAAGATTTATTTTTAATCAATCAAAACATTTTCACCCTTTTTGGACTATTTTCGTCTAATTCACCCGTCTCAAATAATATCTACCTACTTAATTATATTATAACATTTACCTTTTTGAATTTTTGTAGAACATTGTTGCCTGTGGTGCTGGTTTCGTAGACGGTTTGGGTCTTGGAGACAACACCAAGGCCGCAGTGATTCGTTTGGGCCTCATGGAAATGATAAAATTCGTCGACGTCTTTTATCCCGGAGGTAAATTGTCCACCTTCTTTGAGAGTTGCGGTGTGGCCGATTTGATCACCACTTGCTACGGTGGCAGAAATCGTAAAGTAAGTGAGGCATTCGTTAAAACCGGCAAATCCATCAAGGAACTGGAAGATGAGATGCTCAACGGCCAAAAGCTCCAAGGGCCTTTCACCGCCGAAGAAGTTAACCATATGCTCAAGCTGAAAAATATGGAACAAAAGTAAAGACAAATGTGATTATTGAACTTGTTGTAATTTCATGATGTTTTCTAGATTTCCTCTGTTCACGGCCATTCATCTCATCTGTACGGGTCAGAAGAAACCTTCCGATTTCATTGATTGCATCAGAAATCACCCAGAGCACATGTAAGAATTTTGTTTTTTTAACAGAAACAACTTGAGCATGCCCAAAAGAAAGTGTTTATTTACACTTTAAATATTATTTGATTTCTTGTTTATACATACGTAAGTTCAAATTTTTGTTTTTTTTTTTATTGAATTTGTTGTTACATAATACATGTTTGGTGGGATACGCATTAACGTTGAGATATAACGGCAACTGATTTTTCATGTTCATGATCTTGTTGATTTTTTTCAACTCAATATTTTATGATGGCAAATACAAATTTAATTTATAGTTTATGTAGTAAACATTCACTTTTATTGAGTTTTGTTGTAGTACCTATAAAAGTAGAAAATACGAGAGTAGTGAGGTGCCTTAGAATCAAGGATCAGTTTATCTAATGACGTTTTTGAGTTGCCAAAACCGAATTAGTTTGGCTGTAAATTGGAGAGGTTTGATTGGATGTTTCAAATCTCTGGCCAATCCTGATCTCGAATTTGGAGCTGGACTAGTTCAGTTCTATTAACTGGAACACGTCATAAATTAAAAATATTATCTAATCATAAATAAACATCTAAATTTAAGACAATTAAGTACCTACTTAACTTGAGAACCGTTTAGAAATTGAATTAAAAAAAAATTGGCTAGTTTTATCAGTGATAGTTGGTAAATAAAATAATACAAAGGTGTAAAGGTGTAACTAACCAATACAAAATGTTATCAGTAGCTAATATACATTCTAAATGTGACCTCATAGTTTGAACTAATACCAAAATGACATGTGTTCAAATGTGATCCTAATAAAATGGCGATTATTGTTGTTGTAGAAAGATATAATTTTGGTGTTTTCTTTTAATTAACTCATTGATGTTTTCCAGATATGTCCCCAAAAACATTACCTTCTTGTAATCCTGTATGAACGTCCATTCCTCGTCCAGCTACTTTTCCATTCTTTCTAATAAACTTAAATAAGGTTTAAGGTATTACTCTTGTACAGCGGAGTATTTACATTTTATTGTTTTTCGTTAAGTTGTAAATTTGTAAATAATATTCTCGAAAATATATTGTTCGATGACTCCCGATTTTAGTTTTTTTTTTCATTTACATAGATTTTATTAATTCGTTTTTTGTTTTAGGAACGCTAGTTATGAAAAGCCAGTACTGTCTAAACTATAACTTATTCACCTAACTTGAACTGCTTGAAGCCTGTGCTCATATTATTGCTCACATGAATCCTATGTGCATTTAATTAACTCGTGTGTGATTTTTTTGTAATATGTACTTAAATTAAACCAAATATTGGTTAGGGATGCGTTACTCTCATTTTATTATTATTGTCAATAAATAACAGCAAAATGTTTCGTTTTAATAATTTTGCTTCCATTACGATCATTCATGTTGAACCTTTTTTCCACCACTTTTCAGTAATTTTTTATTCATGTTCTCAATCGTTTTATTTTTTCAGGGTCAAATACTCAGAAGAAACCAAAGAATAACTTTATTTTTCTTTTAGTATAATTATACTTTTCATTTCTTCTAGTGAATCTACTCTTCTTGTAACTTGCATCACAAAATTAGAACATATCAAGCAAAAAGTTAACATGTTACTTGTAAATATTAACTGTTGTTCCAAAAGTATTATAAATTGTTATTGAATTCTTTTATTTGAATCTCTGTTGTTCTTTTGGCTCCTTATGCATAAATCCATTGTAGAAATCCTTAGCAGTCATAACTTTTTTGCCCAACACACCAATATTTTTAACCTTTATGTAATGACTATCTGCACACAATATTTTTAGAACATTTTCGTTTTTATCGTATTTTACTGAACCCGGTCCATTATTATCGGAATCAGTTTCTTCTGGATCATCTAGAACGTTTATTAATTTTACTGGAGTATCTTTCCATGTTGTGGTCAAATGATAAACTCCTAATAAAGCTCTAGATAAATTGCAAACTTGGACTGCAGACATGGACGTCCATTCAACATGGGAAAATGATGGCGTTACCTTTGGAGCTAAAATCAGTAAAATGTCATTAATTCTTCACCAATACTTGACCGGAAAGACAAACCATAAGAAACTCCTGATGTTGGTTGTGGTTTTGCCAGTTTTAAATAATGCGGTAAATCCCTCAAGGTTTTCAAAAGATTTTCAGCTCCTAGATTTCCTAACTGTTCATGCAACTCAGGCATTTTTGTTTTTGAAGGAATGAAAACTTCTTCTTGCAGGATAATTTCACCTACATCAAATTTCTTTGGTCTAATTCTCATGATTGTAACACCGGTTTTTTCGTCTCCGTTGGCTAATGCATAAATAATAGGAGCTGCTCCTCTCCAACGAGGAAGTAAACTAGCATGAACGTTCAAGATCCCGCTGCAAATGAAATTGAACAGAATTAATCAATAGAAAGCAAACTATGTACCTATTTCATTTACAAATATGATCACAAACATGTAAGTACCGAGGGGTCGCTCACTGGTTACAATACTTGTACAAATGTCTGTACAATACCTGACAATACGTGACGATACATGACAATACTTGAAAATATTGCAGAAATTCACGATCCAGGAATAGCTCACGATACATAACGGTACCTTACGATACCTTACAATACCTTACAATACCTTACAATACAATACAATACCTTACAATACCATATACAATACTCACAATACTTGTACAAAATTTGGCCAGTGAGCGACCCCTCGGTAAGTACTTACTATTTGAATTTGTTTATCACGTTTTCTGGAATAAGACAACCAAATGAGACAACTACCCCAACATCAAACTCCTCATTTTTAAATTTTATTGGCCACTTATGTGATGTCAGACTCTCTTCATCTGCATATCGTTTGACTGGATTCACTTTCCCTTTGATTGTAGTGACAACCTCAAGATTTTTTATTATTGCTCCATTTCTACTGAAAAACATTCAATATTTGTAAAATTGGTAATACGAATAAAATTAACTTACTATTCACTACAGAGGGCTTTTAAACTGTAAAGGGAGAAATCATCTGCTCCGAAAAAAAGAATTCTCCAAGGTGGTTCTTCAGCTACTTTACAATAATACCGATCACCAAATAATTTCATTTGGAGTGATGCTAGATTCTTAAAATTTTTATAAAGAAATGTTGCCTTCATTCTTTTTTGAATAAAAATTATGAATTATTTTTTCTTTTCAAACTATAACCTCAACATGGAACTGTCATCCGTGACTGCTGTCTGCTGTCATGAACGTCATTAGGGATGCGCCAAACAGTATCGATATTACTGAATATCGATACTTTATACTGACTTACTAATGTCGTTTTTGGCGAACATTTGGTTTAAAATAAGTCGCTCCTCAACCAATGGAATCGCAGTCTAAACTAAATGTTCGCCAAAAAACGATATAAGTCAGTTTCTGGCGACACTCGGGTCTCACTCATTCACTGAAACCAAATTGCTTCTGAAAAGGTCGGCAGAAACGTATTACCTTTCCTTTAATTTATAAAAACTAAAACAAGTAGCTTGGTTTTGAAAATGAACTGTTGTCTTATGGCCGGGGGCACGGTGCTTATGCCATATTCGGATCTTGCACCGCATCTTGCACCAACAACAAATAGTGTCGCGGGAATTTCTAAAACGCAGATCGCTGCTGGTCTGCGGGTTATAACTTTTCACCTTAGAAGTTGGCGGTTTTTCTTTTTAATGTCCCCAGGTATCTATAATAATGGTGAACAATGGTTTCTACATACTTAAATTTTGATTACGAACATAGATACGTCACGTGCTATAAGAAGAACACATTTAGGTACATAAATGGAGACTATGACTAACTACCATTCTGTCTCATCTGAAAACTACCTACAAAAAGGGTAGAGAGAGAATTAGAGACGTTCCTCCGTAGTCGTAGCCTCCCTTTATGTCAAATTTATTCGATCGCTCTGTACTTTTGGTTGCGACACCCTTTATACTGGTTGGGGATCACTGGAATGTCCACCGAGCAGAGAACAAAACAGAAAACCGTCGTCATATTGGTATTCTATTCTCTATTCTTAGGGTATTCCATTCCGCATAATAGTCTGTGGGATTTCGGCCTTGTAACGCCCATTCCGCCCAACGGGTATTCCGCCGTACGTGATTGGTCTTGTGCCCAATTTGGGGTTATGACAGTGGTTGAAGATATTTATCATTTTACACTCGATTTTACATGAATTTGAATCGTGAAGGTGCTTTTTTATTTTGAGGGTGCATAAGAAAGAAAAAATAGGTAAAATCCCATATTATATATAAATTTTCTTTATTTTCAACAATTTCCAGTTTTCAGGAAATAAATTCACAGTATCTTCCTCATGCTGATGCATGCAACATACAATGATTTTTTATCTGTGATATAGGCTAGGTAATGTCGGATCCTTATGGCCAAAATCCGGAATACACTCCATACCTGGGCTCCTCATCATCGTACCAGGAAAGTTATCCACAGTTGAGTCCACAACAACAGCAACAGCAATGGAACCAATGGGGGGCGAATCTTTGGCAGCAACAAGCATATCCAATGGTTCCGAATTATCCACCCCCGAACAACTTCACTGTGCCTCCACCGCCGATCAACCAGTACCCGATGTCGGGCTACAACAACACTCCTTATCTGAGCAACCAGTCTGCATCAACGAGTTCCTACTCTCCACAGTCCACAAGATCCACCACCAGTCACGAAGAAGACTACTCGAAAGCACTAGAACTGTACAAGAACTCTAAAGCTGGTCCAAATAATCGTAACTACAGCGAAGAGAGAGGTTACAATAAGCGCAGGTGGAGGTCGAGGTCCCGGTCACCCCCCAGATATTCACGCTACGAATCCAACTCGAATAACAGTCGCCACCGATCTTACAGCAGAAATGAGAAGAGACGGAGTCCCCCACCGGAACGCGGCAGCAAACGAGACAGCAGGGCGCCCAAAATGAACGAAAGAGATTTGATCTTGTCAAAGTGGCGGAAAAATTACTGTTCGACCGGCGAGGAAGTCTCGAACAAGATCCAGGAGTTGGCCAAAGTCGACCACGAGGAAGTTTTGAATCAGGAGAAGAATATCTGGACTCGGTCCACCCCATCGGATTTATTTTACGTCAGAGATGAGAGTAATCCGAAAATTACCAGGGGTACGGAGAAGTTGGTGCAGAGTTGTGATTACTTTGAGGAAAATTTGGTCGAGAGAGCTGAGAAGATCAACAAAAGCAAACCCAAGTATGAGCCGCCACCGAGAAAGAACCGCGCAAGAGTCTGCAAACACAAAAGTAACTTTTTCTATACATGGTGTCTTTGAAATACGTGTACGATGCGCTACCACATATTTCTGAGGTCAAAATATGACGATTTAGCCAAAATGACATCAGCCAAAAGTTTATGATGAAAAAGTTACAGAGTGTTTCTTCCCAATTTTTCCAAATAAGATGTTAAATTTTGAGAATTTTGATTCAAAAATTGGTACACGATGGTTTCTTGGTATGGGGAATATTTATATTTATCCTGACTCAGTTTTGATGAATTTTCTATAGGCGCCACACACGCTACAAGAATTTGCAATCACAGGAGTCTTATCTTTTTCTTTCTTCAAATTACTGAGGTTCCAATAAATCACACAATAAATGCAATTGATTGCCTGATAATTTTACTGGAAAAACGGTTTACTTGTTTAATGTCGCTACGATGCACAGTTTTGCAACTTTGCAACTTTGCAATTCCCTCCTTGAATTATCGATTTAATCCAAAAATCGCACGAATTTTTGGCGAAGTTTTTCAAGAAAACCAAATTGGTCTTGCAAAAACATAATTTAATTCGTTGGATTTTTGGGTGAAATCGACCATTCAAGAGGGAAGAGTTCCAAAACGGTCCATCGTAGCAACACCAAACAAGTAAACTTTTTTATGCAAATCGATTGCATTTATTGGAACTTGGTTAGTTGAATGACGAAAAATATAAAGGCCCATTTTCAATACACTTGCAAGCCGGCTTTCAAGTGCGAGTGCGAAGTTAGACATATAGCTTTTCAATGATAGCATTTTCAATCAACTTTGACATCCAGCACACTTGCATGCCCGTGACATAAGCTTGCAAGCTGCAAACTTTCGTGCATGCATGTGCCACACTCCAATGTCAAATCAGCCGGTCTGTCGAAACCATAGTTTAGGTAGACCTAAATTGTGGTCGAAACACATATAACACAAGATTCTTCCCAAGCAAACTTGTGCCAGCTTGGTAACTTTTCATAAACGGTTGGCATCACGGTTAATTGGTAACACTACAGATCAAAATGATGTGCACACGCTCGCACGCAACACACTATTGAAAATCAAATTTTGGAATGTGCAACACACTAGAACTTAAACGCCAGCGTGCAAGTGCATTGAAAATGGGCCTTAAGACGGTTATTTGCACATTCTTGTAGCGTATGTGGCGCCCTCTAGAAATTGCAGTAAAATTGAGTCCAGACAGGCCCAGATTATGATTCCTCATATAAAAAATCCCCATATACCAATTTTTGTTCAATATTCCCAAAACTTGACAAATTATTTGAAAAAATTAAAATGAAAATTGTTATGTCAACACCTTGGACCTTGTAACTTTTGGACGGAGGATGACGGAGGTCATTTTGGCTAAATCGTTCTATTTTAACCTCAGGAATATGCGGTAGCGCGTTGTATGTACATACACGTATTTAAAAAATAATCAATGCCTGTATCTAATATCATCACTATCAATCATCTTAATTTATCACGTAAATGTATTTTAGCGGAAGAATCCAGTTCTTCAGGTAGCAGCGATGAGGATTTAACTGATGAAGAAGACTGTACGATGGAAGAGCTTCAAAGGAAACAGAAGCATCCTGATAGACTTCACCCGGAGATGTGGTACAATGATCCGGGCGAAATGAACGATGGCCCCCTTTGCAGGTGCTCGATAAAGTCGAGAAAGTCCGGGATCAGGCACGGGATTTACCCAGGAGAACGGCATTTGGAAAAATGCGAGCCTCACAGTAACAACTCGGACAGGCTGTATCATTATCGGATAACCATTTCCCCGCCGACGAATTTCCTGATCAAAACGCCCACCATCATTCATTATGACGAGCACGAGTTCATTTTCGAAGGATTTTCCATGCTGTCGCATTTTCCTCTCGTTAAATTGCCGACGTGTAAAGTCATCAGATTCAACATCGAGTACACCATTTTGTACATTGAGGAGAAGATACCTGATAACTTTACCGTGAGGGAATTGGACTTATTTCGTAAGTTTGTACTTTTATTTAATAATTATCTTGTTGAGCTCGGAATAACGTAGTCCTTTTGGGGAGAGCAATAGTCTCAAAAGATACAAGTTGCTGCCTGTAGGGGATTTTGGTTGCTTTTTCAGGTTTATCTCCAGTTTTTTTGGTGACAAAACTGTCAAATATAACCGAATCATAACCACTGAATCATAACTTAACTTTCAAAAGTGTCATGCCCCGCTTGCACAATATGACTTTTGGATTGTCTGACTAAAATTTCGCGCTTATTCACCTCAGAAAAAAATACAGTAAAGATTCGAAAAAGTGAAGCACGCGAAATAAATATGGACGCTGGAACTGATTTAGTTCAATATTAAATCAGTAATAAACCAAATTAGAGGTCAAAAATCAAAACCAAACTCAAACTGCGCAGAAGCATGCGCAGATAATAGCCCGATGAGCTGTCAAAACGCGTTTTTCCTATTCTGACCACTTTCTAATCGATCCCAAACTTATCAAGAGTCGATTCTGCGCACTAAAATAACAGTTAGTGACTGGTTGCCAACCGGTCCACAACACCGGTTCACGAACAAACCGAATTAAAGGTTAAAATATGGTTAAAATGTTAAAAATCAAAATCAAACTCGCAACTATAGTTCATTGTTTTACTGACACCGAGCTGACACTTATGTCTCTAAAACCCAGTTTGTATACAGGATGTCCCCAAATCACCGGTTGTCCGGGCAATAATGGATTCCTTGGCACATTCTGAGACAAAAACCGTCGATGTGTCAAAAATAGCAAAATAGAAACGAATGCTGAAAAATTGTTAGTAATGCATTTTGACTGCAAAAATGTGGTACACTGTTACAACGTTGAATAATAGTTAGACAAGTTTCTTCTGCTTCTACGGCCCCAGTTTTAATTTAGCATGATAAAACCTATCTTGAAGGAGATTTTTGCTGGATTTCAATAGCGCCTCATTTGCTAACCATTGGAGCTTCGACAAAATTCTATGGAAGTTTTTGTCTCCACATGAGCTACATAATCCACCATTACCGGGACATCTGGTGATTCTGGGACATCCTGTATACAGGCAGAGCATGTTGTCTCTTCTCTTTCACATAATTAAAGGGCTTCGTCATTGAATTTGGACAAATTTCAGACGATTATCTCTTCAGGGAGGTTTTGGAGTTAGTGGATTTGGAGTTGAAGGCCGCCGGCGACTCTGACGGCTGTTCCCAGTTCCATTTCATGCCCAGATTCGTGCGCGAACTGCCCGACAACGGCAAGGAGATCCTGGCCATGAAACAGGTCCTCCAGTATCTCGTCGACAGTTCGAAACCGCTGATCGAACGCGACAATCTGGAGAAAATGATCAAAATGGACCAGTACGACTGGCAGGCGTACGCGGACGAAATCAAGGGGATGGTCGTGACGTACCCGGGGAAGAAGCCCTGCTCCGTGCGCGTAGATCAGTTGGATCGCAACATCGATCTGCAGAAGGAGGGCAAGTGGAACTTTCCGGAGATTGTGCATTTCGGGATTCGACCACCGCAACTGAGCTACGCCGGAAATCCAGAGTGATTATTATTACTAACCACGAGATGATTGCATGTTAACGAATTGAACGATTTTAGTTACCAAAAGGCCTGGAGGGATTACGTGAAATTTCGTCATTTATTGGCGAACATGTCCAAGCCGACTTTCGAAGATAAAAGGAAACTGGAATCTAAAGAAAATAAATTACAGGAGATGAGGACTCAAGGAAAGATGAAACGGGATATTACGGTTGCAGTCTCCGCTGAAGGTTTCTACCGTACCGGCATTATGTGTGACATCATACAGGTAATTATTACATTACTTAATGTTTTTTCAACAGTTGATGAAACAGCGCCTAATAATGGTAAATGGTACTCCTGGTACTGATATACCCGAGGAAAACGTTATTATTTAAAAATATACAGGCTGATTCAAAAGTACCACTACCACCACTACCATCGCTAGGTGCCACATAAGTAGGTGCCACCATGAAATGACAAACTGTATTGAAAATTCTTTTTGTAATTATTTGTGTAAATATTTGTGGTAGCGGTTACTCAGTTTGTTTCTCATAATGTGAGTGTTGAAATTTGTAGCGATTGAAAACGAAATAATCGTTTTGTTTTTTTACTTTTTCTTGTGATCATCTCGGTCCACCAATAAGGATCATAGTTGATACCGGAAACACGAGTAGAACGCGAATCTGGTTTTAAAACTCAAATTGAAATTTTTACCAGAACAGATTCGTTGCTTCCAAATAAGAAGTGAACTTTTTATAAAGAAAAGCGTAGGAGTTTTTTGATTTTGTCAGTATAATGTGGGAACTTGGGCGAAGAACAGTTTCCGTTCGGTCGACTGTGCAATTTTAATGCTGAAGATGATCGATAATGGTCGAAACACGTGTACGACTTTGAAATATTACTTTTTCTTTGTTGATTCCCTGTTGTAAAAGTATAGCACTACCGCTTCATGGCTGCTTCCTTAGGACAAAATAAGGCAAAAACTTTCAGTGAAGGTAGATCCGCAAATGCTTGATAGATACAGGGTGTCACATTTAACATTTCCACTGCGTAATTCTAAGAGGCATGACCATTGAATTCTGGTTTTTGGTTGTACAGAGATATCAAAAAATCCTCCATAAAGGGAGGTTATGATAATCGTTCTGTCCTTCTGTCTCATCTGAAAACTACTAAAAGGGTAGAGAGAGAATGAGAGTCATAGCCTTCCTTTATGAAGGATTTTTTGATGTCTCCGTATTACCACGTATTACCCTGCTAATCGTTCAATTTTAATTTTTTATTCCTCGACCAGCAATATCTCTGGAATTAACAATGATGCAAAAATCAACAAAAACTGTTTCGAAAGCCTATGAGATAGGCTCTTTATTTTATTGGAAACTTTTTCCCGATTTTGATTGCCATGTTTCTGAAAAAGTAGTGGAAATGTTGAATGTGACACCCCAGTATCTGTTGACCCTTTACGGATCCCTACTCTTTATAGTAACCATTCCTCTTATTTTGACATATGGAATGTACTCGGAAGCGGTATTGATATAGTTTTGAATCAGTCTGTATATGAGCGATTAATCAGCATTTCAAGAAATTCTATTCTTCATTCTTCTGAATCATTTTTAGCATGCTATGCTGATCCCGGTACTGGTCTGCCACCTGAGATTCCACCACTCGCTCAACATCCTCGAGGACTCGGTCAACTACAAATTCAAAAACCGAGCCCTCCTGCAGCTCGCCCTGACCCACCCCTCATACCGGGAGAACTTCGGCACCAATCCGGACCACGCCCGCAACAGCCTCACCAACTGCGGCATCAGGCAGCCCGAGTACGGCGACCGCCGCATCCACTACATGAACACCAGGAAACGAGGCATCAACACCCTCATCAACATCATGTCACGGTTCGGCAAGCAGCAAGAGACCGAATCCAACATCACCCACAACGAACGCCTGGAGTTCCTAGGCGACGCAGTGGTAGAGTTCCTCTCCTCCATTCATCTGTTTTACACCTTTCCCGATTTGGAAGAAGGTGGCCTAGCCACCTACCGTGCCGCCATTGTTCAGAACCAGCACTTGGCTGTGTTGGCACGTACTCTAAAATTGGATCAGTTCATGCTCTATGCCCATGGCTCGGACCTTTGCCATGATTTGGAGCTGAGGCATGCAATGGCTAATTGCTTCGAAGCGCTGATGGGGGCGCTTTTCTTGGACGGTGGCATAGACGTGGTCGATCGGGTGTTCTCGGAGACGCTGTTCAAGTCGAACGCGGACCTGCTGCACGTGTGGCTCCATCTGCCGCCCCATCCGCTGCAGGAGCAGGAGCCGACCGGGGATCGGCAGTGGATCGCCAAGTTCGAGCTGCTCCAGAACCTGACCAAGTTCGAGGAGACCGTGGGTTTGGAGTTTAATCACATCCGGTTGCTTGCGCGCGCATTCACCGATCGGAGTGTAGGTTATACGAATTTGACGTTGGGCTCGAACCAACGGTTGGAGTTTTTGGGGGATACCGTTTTGCAACTGATCGCTTCCGAGTATTTGTACAAGTATTTCCCGGAACATCATGAAGGACATCTTTCTGTAAGTTTTTTTTGGTTTAGTTAGGGAGAATATTTTTATTGGGGGTTGACGCATGTTTAGGAGAGATTCGGTCGGTTTTCATTTTTTACTGTGGCAATTGAAATCATCAGGTTTTTGATGTTGGATTACATGAAGGTTTATTTTTATTCAGATCTGAGTAGACAGTGGTTAAACCTTGACTGAAATACTGGCTCTCTTTGCTATTCAGGGTGTTTATTTGAACTTCCTAATCATAGATTTCTCGCTGGCAAAGTTTTTCAGAGGATAAACCCGAGGCTGGTCGATTTTATTTTAGTGTAAACAGAGTAGAGTTACCCTAATGTGAATTATTTTTAGTAGGGATAGATTGTTGAGACATCACTTTAACGGTGTTTTGATTCTCTTTTTAATGAACATTTAAAAAAATGGAAAATTCGCCCATTCGTTCTTTCATATGTTAGGTAAGTATATGAATTTTCGATTATTCTTGCCTGCTAAAAGCTACTTTCAATTTTCGAAAATAGAAAGAACTGAATGATGTGTCACTTTATCACTACTCTCGTATTTAACAACAAAAAAATAATAAAAAGGTAAATAGAAACTACCCTGCTTAAAGGGAGTAAAACGTAAGTACTACAAAATTATAATGATAATAATCGTATGTCCACTTCAAAAATGAAACTGACTCGGCAAATTAAAAAAAAAATTGTAAGCGCGAAATCTACCAGTATGTCTACAGGTGAGGTCGTTACAAAGATTTCAACATCGATTTCAACCGAGGGGTTGACCACCTTGCAATTTTGGTGTACACACTTGTGCAATTGTCTTGCAATTGTTTGCAATTGTTTGCGATTGTCTGCAATTGTCTGCAATTGTTTGCAATTGTCTGCAATTGTTTGCAATTGTTTGCAATTGTCTGCAATTGTTTGCAATTGTTTGCAATTGTCTGCAATTGTTTGAAATTGTTTGCAATTGTTTGCAATTTTTTGAAAATTTCTGCAATTTTTCACGCAAATATTTAGTTTTTAAGCAGGGGTGGAGGGTGAGATGAAATTTTCAATTTCATTTTTTTATTGGCTATTCGGGTTCCCCGATTGAAAAAAGACATTTTTTGTCCAAAACCTTTTTTTGTTCGGTCCGATTCTTCGCGAGTCATGGGCGGGAAAAGTCTGAGATCGAGACTGCAAAACTCCACTTTTATCCCCGGATTAACGCTTTTTCTCTGCGTTGCACGGGAAAACGTCTGGGGAAAAGCTGTCTGTCCCCAGACATTTTCCGGTACAACGCAGAAAAAAAAAATTCCGGGCTAAGTACATACCGGGATTTTTTCAGCACCTTGTATATGAAAAGTTGTTCGTGCATCTATTTATTTTTCTCAACGACTAGTGACTATTATACTCAGGCGCGCACGCTGATGTATTGAAAAACCCAAAAACCATACCACCATACCATTGTTCACAAACATTAAGTATAGCGCTCACTTCTGCGCAGAAGCCCCTTTTCCGCGGGAGCCTTGTTCTACACTTTCAACAACAATTCAAAGAATGGACTGATATTTTAAATAAATTAATATTTTCAAATTCAAATACACTGATTCCATTAAATATTAATTGTATTCAGGTCCACACTCGGGTCCCACATGTTTCGAATCCTTGAAAGGTACATGTTCACCCCAGTGAAAAAAAAACCTTGAATTCGAACATTCTCAAAAAAATCATGAAATTGAATTCTTATGAGAAGAATAAGACAGGAAAATTGAGAGAATCGTGAAACAACTCGGAAAACTCCCGTTTTCGGTTGGTAACTCCAAAAGGCCAGATACGATTTCAAAAAAATTTCCGAGACCATCGCGTAGTCTCTTGGATTTTTCATCGATTTTTTTCAAAATTTTTGAATTTACAGTTCCGAAAAAAATGCAGAATTTATCATTCCTGTATTCTGACGTAATCAAAAGCAGCATTTCCATAAAAAACTACTACTAACTGACCAAGAGTGCGTGTACCCCCCCTCCCCCCCCCCCCTAAACGGACTGGTAGAAATTTTTGATTTTGATTTTTAGGTCGCTTTTTATTTCAAGTAAGTTTTCACGAAATTTTTGTTTCTCCTACTTTCCCGGTTTGATCGAAAATTACCGCAACTATGCATAAACACGAAATAAACAGACTGAAATTGCGAGTGAAATTGTTTGCAATTGTCTGCAATTGTCTGCAATTGTTTGCAATTGTTTGCAATTGTTCGCAATTGTCTGCAATTGTTTGCAATTTTTTGCAATTGTTTGCAATTTGCAATTTTGGTGTACACATTTCTCTGCAGTGGTTAACCCCTCGATTTCAACAGATAGCTTTTATTCAGTTTTATTCTCGGTTTTATTTGTAAATAGGATATACAATTTGGTATAATTTATGATGAAAATATTTCTTTATCCAAAATTATCAAACAAAAAAAAAACGAAAAAATAACTTACAACTATGAAGAATAGTTTTTCTGAAAAATGAAAAATTGAAATAGGTTGATCTCTTTTTTACCCCAATCATGGACATACTGCATGATGGGGGTGGGGCACAGAGTTCTACACTATGCCGTCGACATGTCTCTGGGGTGGGGAACATGAAAATGAACACACTGAATAGGTACTTGTCTTTCGTCTCATACAATTATAATTTTTGATTTTTGGGTTTTAGTTGCTGAGAAGCTCTCTGGTTAACAATCGAACTCAGGCGGTGGTTTGCGATGATTTGGGTATGTCGAATTACGCGGTTTACAATAATCCAAAGGCCGAATTGAAGACAAAAGACCGAGCCGATTTACTGGAGGCTTTCATCGGGGCGCTGTACGTCGACCAAGGTTTGGAATTTTGTGAGGTCTTCTGCCAAGTTACGCTGTTCCCTCGACTGCAAGATTTCATTATGAACCAAGACTGGAATGACCCCAAATCCAAGTTGCAACAGTGCTGTCTTACTTTGAGGACTATGGATGGTGGCGAACCCGACATCCCAGTTTACAAGTATACTTGATCTTCTATAATATTTTTTTTCATTCATATTTTGATATTTTTGCCTTAGGGTTATCGAGTGTAAAGGACCTACAAATACGAGGGTTTATACAGTGGCCGTATATTTCCGGGGGATCCGACTCGCAAGCGCAATGGGACACAGTATTCAACAGGCCGAGATGAACGCGGCAAAGGAGGCTTTAGAAAAATCTCAAAGTAATCAAGATTTCTGTAATAATGATGGTGATTTATTTTCAGTTTTATTTTTTTGTAGATTTGTTCCCTCAACTGGACCACCAAAAACGAGTAATAGCCAAGAGCATGAAGAAGCAAAAACATAAAAAACACCGGAGTAGATCGCGATCAAAAGCGAATTTTTATAAAAATCCTAAATCGCCTGAACGTTATTCAAGAAGTCGGAGATTTGATTCGTATCATAGGTCGTCTAGTAATGAGAGTACTAAAAGCTCTCCTAAATATGAGAACCCTAGTAATGCTTCGCCTGATAGTAGTAGTGATAATGATAGTAAATAATTTTTCATTTCTCATCTGTGATCTTTTTCCAGCTTATTATTTTATCCACTTATTATTTAGTTGAAAAACTCATCAGTATCAATAAAATTGTACGACAAAATAAAGTAGATATTAAAAAAAATAAGTATAACGTGTTTTATTACAACTTTGATTATTTTCTTAAATTTTAATTTAGGTCATAAAGGCATCACAAACTTTCCAAAAAAGCACCACATGATCGGACGCATTGTTGGTAACATTTTTCAAAGCCCTCAGAACCGGAATCCTGTAATTTCAATAAATTGTAGGTATTACATACATATAAACTTTGAAATAAATAGCTATTGGTTGAAGAAACTTCTTACATAGTAAGGATCTCTTATAATTCTTTCTCCATTAGGATCAAAATCTCCAAGTAAAAGTATTTTGGCTGTACTATTTTTAGGAGCTCTCGATTCCAAATCTGAAATGTTTTCATCATCCATTCCAAAAATATAATCAAACTTGGTGTAGTCCTCTTTCTTGATCTGATAATTGAAAACGAATAAGTTGGGTGATATTGCATTGAATTGAGTTCAAATAAGTTACTTGGCGAGCTCTGTTGTTATATTCAACTTTGTGATGGGCTAATGTGGACCGAGCTCGAGAATCTGGTAAATTACCTGAATGCCATCCACCCATTCCGGCACTATCCACTACCCATTGATTGTCAAGTCCTTTTTCTTTCAGAAGGTGTGAAAAAACTGCTTCAGCAATTGGAGAACGACAGATATTACCTGTAAAATTGATACAGCATAGATAACGGAGGTTCAGATAATAAATCTATCTAAACAGGTAGTTTGTCATTATTGTGATGACCCCACAGGGCTTCTACCACAGTTAAGGTTTAGGTTTCTTACCTAAGCAGACAAAAAGAGCTCCTTTTCTTTCGGACATGTTTAATTATTCTATGAATATCTACAAATAATATCCTAATAATCCTATTATTTGTTTTGTACTTTCTGGCAAAATGACAAACTAGAGATGGTACAAAATACTAGGAACAGGTATTTGATAACAGGTATCAACAAGGAACAGCCCGGAACAGGTATTAGGTTTCCGAAATACCTGTTATTTGGAGTACGAGTATTTTTTATGATATCGACAGATACTACTACTTAATACGCGTTACTGGCATCCGTGTTCCTTACTCACTACGCGCATGGCGACGCGAGGCGCGAGGTGACTGCGGACTGACATGAGGTACAACGAGTACCTATTACCTATGCAGTCGGGCCGGGATTGGGAATGGATTGAATTAAAAAATTGATCTGTAGTAACAGGTATTTTAGTAACAGGTATTTGGAACAGGTACGTGCGTGGAACAGGAACACCTCGTACCTGTTACCTGGAAATACTGGTTTGTATCATCTCTATGACAAACTCGAACACAACCATAGACGAAGAAAACTTTGTATTTGACAACTGTAGAATCACGTCCTTCCTTTAACATCAGACAACGCGCCACGCGCCTAACTTCACGGTGCGCAGTGGGGTACGGGTTTGGATTTTTGCTGGTTTGCTTTTTTCCCGGTTTGCCGAATTACGTTTACGCTATGGTTTGGGCCATTCCGAGTTTGCATTTTTCTCGTTATGCTTTTTTCCTGGTTCGGCTTCGGCGAGTGGTTCGGTCATTTACTTTCTGCTCAAATAGAGCTGTCCCAAAGATTCTGTGCCTCGGCTCGCGCAGGTTCCGAACGAAATTTCCGGCAAGATCGGAAATGTGAGATAGAAACTACGTTGACAGTGGCGTAACAAAGTTGGGGTTGGTTCATGAAGAATGATGATATTCAGGGTCTACTATAGTCGGCCATGTGATATTAGATGGATAATTAATCAATAATTGACAGAAAATATACCATAACCATTAGACATTCGAATAACAGCAAAATAATCAAATTATAATTTTCTTTACGTAATTTCAACGCAAAGAGGAAGTTTACCATCGCCGCTACTGGTGTTCTCCATATTGAACCCAAGATTTGGTTTCATTTATTAGCGTTTTGTACGAATGCGCATCCGACCTTGGGGCACAGATAATTTGGGACAGCTCTACTGGTTTGAGTTTCTCCGAGTTTGGCATTTTACTCGGCATTTTACGTGGACTCTTAGACAGCGATTCATACCACTGTTTGGGTACCACTGAAAGTTTCCCCGAACGGGGGAAGGGTGGGAAGGGTCGAACCATAGCCAACTTCATGACAGGCCCTGGTCGAACGGGTCGAATGGGTATTTCCAGGGCTCTGTCATCTATGGCATAGGTATTTCGCTCAACGGCTCAACGTCCATTCGTTCATTCCGCATTCCGCCCATTCCGTCGACTGTAGTGATTCCAGTTCCCAGTGTTCTTCTCTTCAGTGACTTGACTTGGACTTCAGAGATTTCAGTCTTCACTCTTCTCTTCAGTCAATAAATAGCGAACAAATAGCCACCATGCCTCACTGTTTTGTGCCTGGCTGTAGAAACTCGTCCAAGAAGAAAAAACATAACCTGTCTTTTCACAGGTAAGTTCTCGCTTTTTATCATTAAAGAGTTTTGTCCTGTCTCACATTCTTCTTCGCGTCCATGAAAACGTTTTTGATTTAGAAACATAGTTTAATGATTATTATTTAATATTTGTAGCTTTCCAAAAGTGAATGGCTCGAAATGGCTTGAAGTAATAGGTCGGGATGTAAATATATTTATTGCCCATGAACGGATTTGTTCTGACCACTTCAAAAATGAGGATTTTGAACAATGGGGTGCACTCAGAAAAATTCGACCAAATGTAATCCCAAGCTTGCGCCTCAACTTGAAAAGGAATTACTCTGAAAAGGACGTCGATGGATCGTTCTGGCAATTATCAACCCCTAAACTTGAAGACAACTCTTTATCCAATTCTTCTATATCAAATGAAATCCAATCCACATCAACGACGAGAAGATTTGATGAGGCTTTGACATTAGATGAAACCTTGGATGAAACCACAATCAGATCAATCGATGAGCCTTCCACATCCAAGAAAACCACATCTACGCTGACAAACAAAAACTCAAATAAGGAATTCACGTTGAGATCCCCCATAAGAAAAATTAGATTGGACCACAGTTATACGTAAGTTCCACTGTCTATTTTCTAGCAGTTCATTCATTAATCATTATTCCCGATTTTTCATAGGTTCACTCCAGAATATTTTATAAAACAGCTTAAATATGAAAGGAAAAGAGCACTTACATACAAAAATAAATGGAACATTTCACAACAGACTAGTAAAAGAAGAAAGAAGAAAATATTGAGTCTGCAAACTATGGTTAACAACTTGAAGAAGATGCAAAATCAGCATTAGAAAGTACATTAGAAGGTATTGAAAGTAGGGATCAATACCTAGCAAAAGCTACTGAAATCCCTGTCAAACTTGAAATTGTGTTATTTTGTCACAGAAGCCATTGAAAGTTTTAGACTTGAAAGAGAAATTATTATTATCAGTTGAAGCGCTTCGCCAACTTGAAGAAACTGGGATCAAGGTCCTGATGAAAGATTTGGGATGTGAGGTGGTTGATTGGTTGATGTTAATGTTCTATTTGACGTTTGCCACATGCGAACAGGATTTACATGTAAATCTTCTTTGCCACATGCTAAAGCTTGTTTGTGCTTGTTCGTAACAATTGGTCAAATTTGGGTATAATCATAATCACAGGGTATAATGAAGGATCCTGATGGACAAGACGTTTCCTAGACTTACAGTGAAGAGTTACACAATATATGTACAAGACAATGATGGACTGTATTTGGGGAACAATACAAGCAGGGAAGAAAGCAATTATGAATGTACCTAGAGTCATAATGAAATCTGATAAATTAATTGATTGATAATTCAATTTTCAGGTCAACATAGCAGCACAAACCCTTAAATGATAGTGTAGCCGACGCCATAAGTTTTTATGTGACGATCTATGTAGAGGTAGAATATTTTAAAGCCGACAATAAAATTCATTCGACACATCGACAAAGTGTTTGATATCCTCGACAATTCGAGGAATCCTTTTGGTTGCAGCTATGAAGACGCCATTATGTTTCAAAAACGAAATGAATTGGAAACCACAATCGCAAGAATCTGTTCATTATTTATTTACTGAATTGCACAGATGTTGGTGGCAAACCATTTCACAAAACACCCAAATACTTAAGTACCCCTTTTGGGGTTTGCAGTGTCCCTAATACAAATTTCTGAAGAGGAAGTGGTACGGAGGAAGTCACAAACGATTGTTGGTCTCATTCGACTTGTCGCCTGCTCCAGCTACCAACACCCTTCATGCAGAGCTGCATAAAATAACGAAGATCTCGAAAACCAAACCAGACTAACATGTGCACCTACATTTTAAAAATTGAAAAAGTAAAAGTATACTGATATGATACTGAAGAATCATTTCACTCTCCACCCTTTTAGCTGTGCGTTTTAGTAGTTTTATGTGAAATTTTCTTGATCCCATCCACTAAACCTGAAAGTAAGCTAAAATAAACTGAATCACGCAATAGCAGAATAAAAATTAGGACATTCATTATGTCTATAGGCATTTTAATAGAGTGTAATGTATCTTTAGTCTTTTTCCATCCTCTATCTACGGTACGGAAGTGCGCTAGGGCTACGAGCGAGCGAGGTTGGCAATGTTGTCTGCCATACGGGTATTCCGTCGAACGTAGTGACAGCTCAACGTAAAGTTAACGAATAACGACAAGGAACAGAACAGTCAATCAAGTAACGACAACAACAAACACAAAACACCCACGGCATCCAGTGTCACTGTTTACTTGATCAAGTAAACAGTGCCAGTGTACAGTTAATTGCGAGGGTTATTGTCTTTTGCCATATATTCCCGGTTTGATCTCAGTCACAGTCTGCCATCAGCAAGTAAGGCAGGTGCGAACGGTTTTTATGATTTCAAATAAACCATAAAATCAGGTAATTATCAACATATTAAAAATAATAAACGTTCTACAGGGTGTCCCGTAATTCGTTGGCAATATTTCATTGACGTATTCCTTGATGAAAATGATGACGAAAACTTCCTATGGACCGATGTCCGATTTCTTATGATGACGGAGTTACAGGCCGTTAAAGATGAGGTATCGACAACAGTTTTTCCGAAATAACTTTGAAACCATTATCTTTTCTGAGACGAGTCCTGAGGATATCAATGATGGTATAAGCATGCATAATTACCCTTAAATTGACAAAGCTACCTTGAAGGGAAACTGGTAATTGGAGGTCCTCCAGATGTTAAAGTGATGAATTTTTTATTTTCCTCTCCAGGAATGTTTATTTTTCTTAGCGGAATACAAACCGTCATCATTTCTTAACAAATTAGGTATCTTGTAATTTTTCGATTGGACACTCAGTTTAACAGGAAAATGCTAGAAACCGAGGGGGTGCAAATCAAAAGCAAGGGTCGTAAACCGTCAGAAATGTCTACGTTGCTTAGCATTCGATTTTCAGAACCAGTCATTACACTTGCCGAAAGTCACTTTGTCTATCAAGCAACTGAACAATAATGTACTGACTGGTACTGAAAATCGAATGCTAAGCGACAAGAAAATTTCTGGCGGTTTACGACCCTTGCTTTTGGTTTGCACTCCCTCAGTTTTTAGCATTTTCCTGTTAAACTGAGTGTCCAATCGAAAAATTACCAGATACCTAATTTGTTAAGAAATGATGACGGTTTGTATTCCGCTAAGAAAAAAAAACATTCCTGGAAAGGAAAATAAAAAATTCATCACTTTAACATCTGGAGGACCTCCAATTACCAGTTTCCCTTCAAGGTAGCTTTGTCAATTTAAGGGTAATTATGCATGCTTATACCATCATTGATATCCTCAGGACTCGTCTCAGAAAAGATAATGGTTTCAAAGTTATTTCGGAAAAACTGTTATCGATACCTCATCTTTAACGGCCTGTAACTCCGTCATCATAAGAAATCGGACATCGGTCCATAGGAAGTTTTCGTCATCATTTTCATCAAGGAATACGTCATTGAAATATTGCCAACGAATTACGGGACACCCTGTATGTATAAATACAGGGTGTCTTTGAAATACGTGTACAACGCGCTACCACATACTCCTGAGGTCAAAATAGAACGATTTAACCACAATGACCTCAGTCCAAAAGTTGATAATAAAAAAGTTACAGGGTGTTGAAATGAAAATTTTTATTTCCATTTTCTTGAATAATTTGTCAAGTTTTGGGAATAATAATTCAAAAATTTGTACACGAGGGTTTTTTGGTACGGGGAATACTTATTTGGACTCTGTTTTGCTGTATTTCCTAGGGGGCGCTACGTACACTACAAGCATTTGCAAATGACAGTCTCAACTTTTTCTCTCTTCAAATTACCGATGTTCCAATAAATGGAATCGACTGCTTGATGATTTTACTCAATAAAAGTTCTCTTGTTTGATGTCGCTACGGTCCACCGTTTTGGAATTATTCACTCTCGAATGGTAAATTTCACCCTAAATTCGCTCTAATTTTTGGGGAAATTTTTCAAGAAAAACAAATGAACCCTCCAAAAAGGGAGTTTAATTAGTTTTTTTCGTCAGGTGATTTGTTCTTAGCAAAGCAGTCATGGAATTAACTTTTTGTCAGGCTAATGTGTTTTTCATGAAAAATTACCCCGAAAATTGGTGCGATTTTTGGGTGAAATCGACCATTCAAGAATGAATTATTCCAAAACGGTGGACCGTAGAGACATCAAACTAGAGAACTTTTATTGAGTAAAATCATCAAGCAGTCGATTCCATTGATTGGAACATCGGTAATTTGAAGAGAGAAAAAGTTGAGACTGTCATTTGCAAATGCTTGTAGTGTACGTAGCGCCCCCTAGAAAATACAGCAAAACAGAGTCCAAATAAGTATTCCCCGTACCAAAAAACCCTCGTGTACAAATTTTTTAATTATTATTCCCAAAACTTGACAAATTATTCAAGAAAATGGAAATAAAAATTTTCATTTCAACACCCTGTAACTTTTTTATTATCAACTTTTGGACTAAGGTCATTGTGGTTAAATCGTTCTATTTTGACCTCAGGAGTATGTGGTAGCGCGTTGTACACGTATTTCAAAGACACCCTGTACGATGAAACCAATGATGATTGATGTTATTGGCGTACTTAAATAAGTAGCTATGTAGCTATAGACACAAAATCGCGATCCCGGAACCAAATGGCAGGTTGTTTACCAATTACCATGACAATGTAATTGTAATGTTGTTGATGTTTGAACTGTCAATTTAAAGTTTCCAGTTTCGTTTTATAAACATAACACCATGTACCCATTTTCTGTGATAAATGCGATAAATGTCAGAAAAACTCGTTGTACGCCTGAAACATCATTGGATGAAACAGACTCGGAAATAGTAATAGCGTAATATGTAGCTATAGATCTAGTTTTATGTTCATGCAAACCGGCGTGCATGGTCTAATCATGACAACTCCCAAGCAGTCCAAGCACTGATGCAAAAGAATAGACATGATTTAATTGCTTTGCGCCGCGTGGTTGCAACTAAAAGCTTTATCTACATACGGTCTTTGGTCTGAAGTCTGTTAACTTTGAATCAATTAGAAGAGTTCATGCAAATTGCCTCATCAACTGCAAATGCATAAAGACTATACACAGAGACTAAAGGCCGTATGTACGGAGAGATCATTTAAATTTTTCACAAAGGAAGTTTTTGAGAATCATTCTGGCTCTATCCGTCTAGTAGCTTTCAGATGAGAAAGAATGATGTCCATAGTTGTTT
Source organism: Salpingus planirostris (assembly GCA_949788335.1). NCBI lineage: Eukaryota > Metazoa > Arthropoda > Insecta > Coleoptera > Salpingidae > Salpingus > Salpingus planirostris. Next base: position 7,632,654 of record OX460917.1, on the reverse strand, counting down.
CCCATTATGAAGACTTTAAATGATCTCTCTGTAGATGAGCCTTAAAATTTGGAATACAATAAGCTCTCACGATACAACACTCGTTGTGTAATAATATATCTTCTGTGATATGTTCCAGAAATCAAAAAACGTCTATGAAGCCCCCATTTCTGGTTTTCGGATATAATCGCAATAAGAATAGCAGTAAAAATGGATGACGATAATGTGGATAAATCGCTCACGCAAGTTTTTACCATAAATGACTTTGGTAGAATCTGTCGGATGTGTTTGATCGACTTGAATTTAGACAATGTCGCCCACATGACAATCGACGATGTTCGTGATTTACTGGATTATTTGGCACAAATGAAAATTGAATGTTCAGATAGGCTTCCCCAAAATACATATATGCATCGGGTGCATTGAGGAACTGCACAGAAGTTGCGAATTCAAACGATTAATTCTCAAGAACGATGTGATTCTCAAAAAATCGCTACGAGAAGTTGATGACCCGGCTGATGAGAAAGACGATATCGAAATAGATATACATCTCTGTCTAGTAGATAATAATGAACCCTCAGCTTCTTGCATTACTAATGAGAATGCTAGTGAGAATAACGCTTTGAGTGAGAATGGAAACAATCTGACTGGTGGGATCACGAAAGAACATATCTATAGTTGCAGCCATTGCGGAAATGGTTTTACTGAACGCGAACTTTTGACACAACATGAAAAGACCCACGAAAAAACTGAAGACATTGACAAAATCGAAAAAGCAGGCGGATTCACTTGTAATATTTGTGGGAGTGATTTTCAAAGAGCGACAAGTTTAAGAACGCACATGAAGCGGCATACTGAAGAACCGTCTCCGGTGGAAGAGTGTCACGTTGATGATGCTTTTCCTTGCGTGAGGCCAGATCAGATTTGTTCAAAAAGTTGCAAGACGGATGTTTCATTAAAGAACCACCAAACGATTCACAAAACTGAAAATCATGTATGTTCCAATTGTGGAAAAGGTTTTGCTACCAAAAAGGCACTAGAAGGGCATTCGCGGACATACACTGCTGAGAAACCGTCGTACGAGTGCAACGATTGCGGAAGAAAATTCTCTCGCAAAGACATACTGAAGGCGCACACGAAACAGAAACAGATGCATTCCGAAGAAAGACGTTATAAATGCAAAATTTGCCCGAAAACGTTCAGGAGACCATATAATCTGGCTAGACATACAATGATACACACTGGCGAGAAACCGTATGAGTGCAATGATTGCGGGAAAAAGTGCTCACAGAAAGACACACTGAAGGTGCATCTTCGAACGCATATGGTAGAAAAACCGTACGAGTGCGATGATTGCGGGAAGAGGTTCTCGTCCAAAACGAATCTGATAAATCACATTCGAACGCACACGGGAGACAAACCTTTCAGTTGTACGGTCTGTAAAAGTTCTTTTAGCGAATCTTCCAGTTTGACCAAGCATTTGCGGGTACATTCCAACGAGAGACCTTATAAATGCAAAATTTGCCCGAAATCTTTTACGAGATCACACCACCTGACTAGACACACAATGACACACACCGACGAGAAACCCTACGAGTGCTATGAGTGCGGGGAAAGGTTCTCGCGCAAAGACAATCTGAAGATGCATCTTCGAACGCACAGTAGGGGACAGAAACCTTCCAGTTGCACGGAATCAGATCTAACGCTTTAGTGAGGCCCTTGCTGATTCAAAAGAGAGACCCTATAAATGCAATATTAGCCAGAAATAGTTCAAGAGTGCAACTGAACGGACAATGTTTCACGTTCAATATTAAGAAGAGATTCACCATTTTTCATTTTCCCTGCACTAAGAGGTATTCGAAAACAAAATTTTAGTTGTACTCAAAACTATCCGAAACTATTTTCCAGAAAATAATCCGAAAAGAAGATCCAGAAAAACAAATGAACACATCATCTTTTATTTCTGATGTTTTTTCTCAATATGTATTTATAAGTAATACGAAAAAGTTAATTTCTTATTGATTCTTAAAATAATTTACCTTAATTCATGCATGAAATTTTCTGACTTACAAAATTAATCATTTAATTATACTACAGGGTGTCCCGTGATTCCTTAGCAGAATTTTAATGACGTATTCCTTGATAAAAATGATGACGAAAACTTCCTATGGACATATGTATATTATGATATTGTTGTGCGGTACCTATGTCATATTCCACTCTTCTTCGACGGCCAACATTTGCTCCGCTAGTGTTCCAACAGCAGGTACCGTGGAGTCATCCAAACATCTTGCAGAAATTTGCGTGACACCCTGTAAAACATACACGGGGAATCTGTATAAAAAACCGCATGGAGAAATTATGGTTTTTGTAAAAGAAAAAAAGAAAAAAATTAAATTACCTAATTAATTAAATTAATTATGGGCGCATTAAGAACTGTTTCTATCACTATTTAATTTTCTGAAATCGGTCAAAAGTAAAAAGCGGTAAAGTTCCGGAAACTTTTCATATACAGAGCGATCGAATAAATTCTACATAGAGGGAGGCTATGTGAACATTATTTTGTATCTTTTCACAACATTCAGTTAACGTTCAAGGGATGCTGCGAGGCAAAGGTGAAGAAGCTGTGAAAGGTGTACGAAGCGGATTGTTCCATCTAGCTACTCTGTATGCCACAATCTTGTCTTTTTCCGGTTGTTGGTTGATTCGACTTGAACAGCGTGACCGCCGTTGATAGAACAAAATAATAATTGCATTTTTTTTATTAATTTGTTTATTTAGAACTTAGAAAATCATAAACTTCTACCTCAACTAAAAATAACGAATTCACTTCAGCAACACTGCAGGCTCTACTCCTTTCCAGGGTCTTTCCCAATCTCAGAAGTCTCTGCACTAGGCTCTGCATCTCCTTGTTTGCGCTTAGATAGCATTCCAGGCCTATAAATTGCAATAGTAGGTCTATCCTTATTCCTAATTCTGTTTTTTTGAGAAGAAGAACCACCTTCACCATCTCTATTTCTTTGCCGTTTCTCATGACTTTTTTCATTGGATTTTTCATCACGTACTTTAAATTTCTCTGGACTCTCCTTTGGTTTATCCTCTGTGCCTTGTTGAGAGGTTTTAGTATTCTCTTTGGGGCTGTCTGCCTGTTTTGAAGACTGATGAGCTTTTTCCTGTAGTTCCAACTTTTTCAAAGCTTCTTGTTTTCGTTCTTCCCTTTTCTCGCTATATTTCTTCACTCTCTTTTGACTCAATTTTGGATCCACCTCCTTGTGGGTTTTAAAATCATCATATTTAGATTTATAATCATCTTTTCTTCCTTTATATTCTTTTTTCTCTGTGTGTTCTTTTTTAGGAAGGTATTTTCCCGGTTTTCCATCTCTTTTCCTGTCTTCATACTTTTTATCTCGATTTTTATTGTAATAGGAGATTTTCTCATGTTTCTCTCCCGCTGCTTCCTCTTTTTCCCCTTTTTCCAATGTAGTATTTTTCATTTCCATGTCAGTTTTGTCATTGTCTGGATCACCATGTTTATCTTTAGCATTGGCCAGTTTGACGTTGCCTTTAATTGGCGATTTATTATCTTCTTGCCGTTTCTTACGTTCGTCCTCTCTGAATTTCTTCCTGTCCAATTCTTTTCGTTTTCTCTCCTCTCTGCGTTCCTCCCGTATTCTCATCTTTTCTGCTCGTTTGTTCTTAACAAACTCAAGTAATGGAGTAGTGGTATCATTTTTGTTTTCTGTCACAATTTGATAAGAATATTCTGGTTTTTCATCTTGTTCAGGAGGTTTATTCAACATTTCCAAAAACTCAATGTAAAAAGGATCCAACTCGATTGTACCACACTTTGGATCTACTCTGTTCTTATTCCTTTTCTTCGGGATTTTTTGAAAAGCAGAAAACTCCACAACCGCTGGATATTCATGGCCTGCACTGTCCAAAAAGACGTAATTATCGAACTTCTCTTTGAAGTCGAAAATATCATTTGGGTTTGTAAAATTTATGTAAGTTTTAGAAAACGCGTTCTCTCCTAAACTGGCATCTCCCTTCACCATATACAAATAGTCATAAGGTGGAACGGGTGATATCTGGTTGAGGAAAGTTTTTAAATCCATGTTTGGAGGTAATCGACGCACTATTACTTTCGTGTGCAGTTTTTCTTTCTGTTTATCCTGCCCCTTGTAAGGGGCAACAACAGACTTTTTATCTGATGGTTGTTCAGTACTCTCAGGTAATGCCATTTTTCCAAAGACGTTTTAGGTATCTAAAAGGACGAAATTATATGAAAAAACGACTCTCGAATTATCCAGCATTACCTACCTAGGTTCAGTTTTATATTAATATGATTTCGATAATCAGAATAAACCGAATAAACTGATTACTTATGTTATTGTAATCAAATAGTCACTTTTCACTTTGACGTTTGCCTTGCCATGCCAGTTCAAGATGCCAGTTGCCACCGTTTCGTTCAGCGGAATGTCTATGTAGCGGTTTACCCATCCGGCGGAATTTTCAGTGGTCCTCAACAATCACACACAGACAAATATACAGGCTGTTTGATAAAAACTCCAGAACGCCACAGTTTCTTTGGTTGTCATTCGATTTCAAAAACCCATTAACAAAAAATGATTTATTTTTCATGCTCTACGAATAGGTCTTGCCGCCAAATTTTTTCCCTCAACTTCTTTTTTCAACATTGGTAAATTTAACTTTTTTAATAATAAAACGCGATTATTTCCAATTCAAAGTTGAAGTAGATATTTTTTTCTATAGCATCGGTCAATAAAAAAGTTAATTTTCCTTAATAATCATCAGAAAAACGTAAAAAATGATTCGCCAGATTTGGTCGGATTAAACAAAAAACGTCATTTTTACGTTTGCTGTGGAATCCAAAGCACTCCTGAAACTGACATTTCTTAAAATTTAATTCAAATCGGGCGAAACTTTTTATGCGTTTCTTTGGATAAACATTGAAAAAATTACCACTTTCTACATACCATAGTAAAGAGAAAAATACATACTTCAATATTAAATTAGAAGTAATCGTACTTTATTCTTAAAAATTTAAATTTACCGATGTTAAAAAAAGAAGTTGAGGGAAAAAATTTGGTAACAAGCTCTATTCGTAGTGCATGAAACATAAATCATTTTTTGTCAATGGGTTTTTGAAATCAGATCACAACCAAAGAAACTGTGGCGTTCTGGAGTTTTTATCAAACAGCCTGTATGTACAGGGTGTCTTTGAAATACGTGAACAACGCGCTACGACATACTCCCAAGGACAAAATAGAACGATTAACCAAAATGACTCAATGACTCGATTTTACTCAATGAAAGTTCTTCTGTTTGATGTCCCTACGGTCCACCGTTTTGGAATTATTCACTCTTAAATGGTCGATTCCACCCAAAATTCGCTTTAATTTTTGAGGAAATTTTTCAATTTTTCAATTTTAAATCAAAAGTAATCGTAAGTACTCTATTATTAATTTTTTTTACGAATGGTAAAATGGTAAAAAAAGAAGAAAAAAATTGCAATAAAGCTTGCTATTTGTAGTGCTTGAAAAATTAATAATTTTTTGTTAATGGGTTCTTGAAATCGGATCACAACTAAGAACCTGTGTGGCGTTCCGGAGTTTTTCTCAAACAGCCTCTGTATGCGGCAAAATACATTTGTGGTCGCCGGTATGCCGGTTATAACAAGCTCTGCTTGGTTCTGGATCAGGCCCAAGCCCGAACAAGTGGGAAGTGGAATACGTGAACGTACACTAAGCGTCAATGAAATCGGGACACCTCGAGTAGCTGCGCCGATATGTAGGCAACCGATCATACACCAATTTGTGGGCTGGCGTGAACGGACTTTGTGCCAAAGCCGACTGGATATGTTCTGACAGCTTACAAATTTGTCAAAATATCAACCTTTTCACTTAAGTTTTGTGGAAAAAATCGAATAAAAAGTGTTTATTTCCAATTAATTCATGGATATATTAGCGTACTTTAGTAATATTTGTGTCGATGAGTGCTTGAGTGCTTCAACTGTGATTGTATTGTGAATTGTGATTGATGGCAAAAATTATTGTTATTCAAAAAAGCATTAGGATCCGGCAGCAACCAGATCTGAAGACACCAATATTTGCAGCCAAAACAGCTTCGGCAACACATATAAGAGCAACCAAAATGTTACCATTATGAAATAAATACTACGAACAAATTTAATATTGAAATCATAACTGCTCTTTATTTTTACAATATGAGGGCATATGAGGGTGAAAAGGTAAGAGTGCCTCTATTCAGGGGATAATAGCATCGGCACTGGTAATTATTCTCTTATCATTTCTTATGAATTGAAGAGATTTTCCTTCGATCTTAAATACATTAGTTTCATTTCAGTAATCTGTGAAAAAGAAATCTTTATGTAAGTAAATGATACGAGTTTACTTGCTTAACTTTTCTCACACGCTTGCGCAGAAATTTGAAGAGGAAGAGGCACCAAAAGAGGCTTAAAAACTCTCAGTATCTTGCAAACATAAACACCATAAGTATGGACTTGTGATTGAATCCTTCATATTGTACAGCACTCATCAACACAAAGATCACCAAAATTAACTCGATTTTCCGTGAATTATTTGTAAAGAAACACTTTTTACTCGATTTTTGTCACAAAACTCAACTGAATAGTTTGTCATTGTGACATATTTTTGAGATATCAGCAAATATCCAGACGCCTGTGGCAGAGCCCGTTCACGCCGGCACTAAAATTTGATGTATGTTTGGTTGCCTGCATCCGGCGCAGCTAATCGAGGTGTCCCGATTTCATTGACGCTTAGTGTACTCGGGCTTGTAACCGCCAAATATGATGTACACTAAACTCAATAATTTAAGGGACACCTCGAGTATGTGCGCCGAAAGTAGGCAACCAAATATACACGAAAGTTTAGTACTGGCGTGAACGGGCTTTGTCACAGTTGCCTAGATATGTGCTGACCACTCGATACATTATTGTGTCAAAATGAAATATCGATCTCTTTATTTGAATTTGTGTCCGAAAATGTGTTATTTTACAAGTATTTATGAACAAGAGTGAAAATTTTAGAGATTTGAGTGTTGAATCAGTGCCTCGAAGGTTGAGCTATCCAAAAACATACGTATACTCTGCGAGGTTTGAGATTACCCAGAAATTAAATATGTTTTAGTCTTATCTTCCTTTTTTAACATCTCAGCGAGACGGAAGCCGGCCCACCAAAGTTGAGCAAGTGGAATCGCATTTTCTTATTTAAAATAAAGCAAATTATTTAAATTAAACCGACTACTCTTGTCTTTTGGAAAGCGAGAAAAAATCATTTTAGATCATGAAACTGCTATATTAGATTCGACCCTCATGGACAAGAAGGTGATCTGAATCGAATCCCTACTTATTTGTTACTCAACATCAGACAAATAAAGAGCACTTCGTTCTCGAAAAATCTATATTTTCTTATGAGTTAAGAATCTTCCACAACTTGTTCTGCTACGATCGTGGCTGCGGGGCCTAATAGCCTTTTTTTTAAATCACTAAGGGCCGATCTTTTCACCTCTAGTCAAGTTTAACTGGCGGTTAAATACCTTGGTTACTATTGTTGCAAAAATGAAAATCGACAGATTTAACTGCCGGATAAGCTTAACTAGAAGATGAAAAGATCGGCCCTAAATGTCCATAAAATCACAATTTGATGCCACCCATAGCCAATAGTTCGTACCTTTTTCATAAAAAGTCTGAAATTTCTTCTGATAATCGTAATTCGTAAAGACACTGTACAGTATAGGATTCCTTGGATTCCTATACCTTCGGTACACTTATTAGCACTTGAATCACTCAAAAAATATAGTCTTCTTCATAAAATACTTGCAAAATAACACATTTTAGACCACAAATTCAAATGGATATTTTGACATAAAATTTTGAGTGGCCAGGACATTTCTAGATGATTTCTAGGCGGCTTTGTTCGCTTGCTAGTTTACGCAGCACAAAAATTTCGCGTATAATTGGTTGCCTACATTCGGCGCACATATTCGAGGTGTCCCTTAAATTATTGAGTTTAGTGTACCTATGTGGAGGTGGACAATGGCCATATTCCATGCGCGCAATGAGTCAATCATAAACCGCACGTCCGGAAGTGGGAGCGATAGTAGTGATAGCTGAATCTGAATAGCTTCCTGTCCCCGGCCTGTAGACAGTCGTCATTAGTGATGTGCAATATCGATACATTTGCGAATCGATTCAATACTTTTGGATAATGTCACTCTCAATGTACTTATTGGAATTCAAGGACAGGTCATGATTACAACTAGCGTCACTTTTTAGCAACTTTTGGCCAGAATTCATGACAGATAAACACAGCACCAGCCTGTATGCACGGTGCGATGGAGAAAATTTCACACAAAGGGAGGCTATGATTATCATTCTGTCTCATCTGAAAGCTACTAAACGGGTAGAGATAGAATGATAATCACAGCCTCCCCTTATGTGAAATTTTCTCGCTCGCTCTGTACATACATACAGGCTGTCTTATAAAAAACGCCCCAAGCCATAACTTCTTTATTTGACGTCCGATTCAAAAAAGTTAAGAAGGAAAAATAAATTGCTCGATGAGTACTACAAACTGACCCTAATTTGAATTTCTTATACCATGGACCTCGATGTCAATCAACGGTCAACTTGAAATTTTCGCTAGGTAATTTATACTTTTCTCTACATAAATGAGCAGGATTATTTTTTCTAGATTGAGTAATGTGTATTTTTTTCCATTTTGAATCCTTTTTACCATTAAAAATTATTGAAAGAATTTTATTTAAATCACAAAAAAAATTGGGGAGAGTGCCGTGTACAACAATCACAGAACTGGATGTGACAGCGACAATAAACTCAACACGTTGAAAGTTGATTGTTGCCCACCGCCGACTGTACAATTTGGTTTGGAAAAGCCAATTTGATGCCGATAAACATTTCATTATTTCACCAGTAAATGTTGTTCAAAATGAAAAATATTGTACATGATTGAACTCAGAAAAGAATATCCTATGACAATGAAGACCCTTTTGAAAAAAAATCAAATCAAGGTCAGTTTGTAGTACTCATCGAGCAATTTATTTTTGCTCTTCAAGTTTTTTGAATCGGACGTCAAATAAAGAAGTTATGGCTTGGGGCGTTTTTTATAAGACAGCCTGTATACTTGTACCTTAAATTATTGAGTTTAGTGTACTACGGAGTGCAATAGTAGAGGTAACGCATTATGTTTAGGACCTGCGCAGAAATCTCAAATTCGTCCGCGCACGCAGATAAAGGTCAATCCGAAAACATCAGGCAATCTGTGCACGTTTAAAAAATTCTGACAACTATCTGACATTTTTCGTTTTATGTTAGTATTTCAGTTTTAAATTCTTACATTTCCGTTTTGCATTGTTTAATACACCTTTTATAAACAACCTTTAATCTATATTTGCATAGTGAGTAATGGCATTAGTGAATTTCTTGAAATAATTTGGAAACTAAGTGGTTTTACGCCGGAATGCGGCGTAAGAAGTTCTCCACCATCAATGGTTGATAGGAAATCGCCCATAATGTATGTATACAATGGAAACGAATCTCAAAATGGTGAGTAGGAGTGGATCAATGTGTAAATTACTCTAAACCTTTAAATAACAGCAAACGAATCTGAAAATTCATGTAGCTCTTTTGAGAAAATTATGAAACAAGGCCAAAAAGGGGGTAAGTTTCGATAACCCGAATTCCTCAATAGGACACAATGAATTACCCAGCTCCCAAAATCACCATAAGTGGGTATCAAAGGAGGTAATTCCAAAATTTACAAATATTAAACGCATATAAACTGATGTTTTCACTTTTGAGTTAGATGTGTCAAATAAGCCCCACCTTCGCGCATCCCAGGGTTCTAAACATAATGCATTACCTCTACCCGTGTGCTAAAGCGAGAGACTGGGGAAAACCGATGCACTCGATAGTACACTAAATATGAACTTTCCCCCCTATTCACTAATTGAACTATTATCAGGCAAGTATTGTTGTCTATTGCTAACAACAATGTACGTAGTTGTTGATAACAATAGCAATTCCATTAGTTAGTAGTTGAAGTATTATGAAGTATCGACTATTCAAGTTACGTGTTGATACTTTTTGCCCATCTCTATAGTCTCCCCGTATCATGAGTTTTTATCCCCACCCAACCAACATCTTCTCATGACAGGACGGCACTCACGGCCATCTGACGCACTGAATTTGACGGCAGTCCGTCTCCGTCATTGTTTTGATTGTTTTGTCGGAGTCGGAGTTGTCAGTTTAGTTCACTGGTTTAGTTCTTTCATTTGATTTTCCGTACGCGATATGTTTTTGTTTTAGTTACTTGTCCGCGTTTGTTTGGTTTAGATTTTTTTCTTCTAAACTTGTGTCGTCGTTGCTTTCAGTGTTCGTTTTCGTTTCTGGCATTAATATTAATTTATATTAACATTAAGTCGAGCATTAAATAGTGATGAACAATCGAGTATTTTTTTAATGTTTACACATCCAGTTCACGGGAATATCTCAATCCTTCACTTCGACCAATAAACATCACAATTTGCGGTAAGCTGGCATTTCAATTTCCACATACCTGTTGTGACCCAAAGCTTTGTTGATGCATTACAAAGTTAGAAAGATATCTCTGGCGTCCTTGCATGCCATGTTTTTAATACGCTCAAACCATCATCAAACTACTGTACTATAAGTACACTACGACTTAAATATGTGGAGAATTTTCTTGGACGCGGACTTCGTTTTTAGATTATTGATCATGGCTTACAGTAAGCCAGCTGTGTGAGCATAATATAAAAGTCAATTAAATGCTTCTTTATCTTTTAATAATTATTCATTCACATACCGATGTATACACCGTGTCTCGTAAGTGAGTATAAAAACTACCACACATTCCTGAGATCAAAATATGAGGATAGAGCCCAATTTACATCTATTTATGCAAAGTTGTTCGTTGTTAAGTCTCTACAAAGCGTTGAAGTTCTTTTTGGAAGATTTAATTACTTTGAAATATGGTGAGGTGACCGTGTGTACAATCGGATTTTCTGTCGAGTTAGCCATGACCATCTCTCTGTCTCATATTATTAACCATTAGATAAACAGTGATAGAGATACAAATCATGGCATTCGTCAGAAAATCGGTTTGTAGACACGGTACATAAGCTGGTATAAATATGTTTCTGTGCAAATAATAAATTGTTTCAGAATAATTTTCTTGCCTCACAGACCGAGATTCTTACTATCATTTTGATTACAAGTTACAACAATGGTTTCCACTTCCACGGAGAAAAATTTATCTTTAGATTCATTCAACATTAACCTCTGATTTTTGCTCTGATTTCATAATCGAACTTGATGTCTAGGTACAATAAAAGTGAAATGTGAAATGTGACAAAGAACTCTTGCATTTGTCCCATTCTAAACCTCATTTTTACTAAAGTGACTTTAAATTCGATTACGGAAACTGTGTTCTCGTAATGTATATGAATAAATCCACAAGATTATTTGACCAACGTAGCTGAAACTACCTCGTATATAAAATCTAATTGGTTTTCTTTCCACTTCCTTCCTTTCCATTCCTTCCAACCCAGCCTATTCTCGAAAAAAAAGCAATAAATTTGGCATTGTACGTGCTAATGGTCATATACGTGACACGACTGTACACAAAGGTTTTTTAGAATCTTTAAATACATTACTCCAATTAACTCATTGATCAAATTAAACCATTGAACTGTTTGGCGACATGTAGTCAGGTGGATGGATCTGGTTCATACCGAGGGGTCGCTCACTGGCCAAATTTTGTACAAGTATTGTGAGTATTGTATATGGTATTGTAAGGTATTGTATTGTATTGTAAGGTATTGTAAGGTATTGTAAGGTATCGTAAGGTACCGTTATGTATCGTGAGCTATTCCTGGATCGTGAATTTCTGCAATATTTTCAAGTATTGTCATGTATCGTCACGTATTGTCAGGTATTGTACAGACATTTGTACAAGTATTGTAACCAGTGAGCGACCCCTCGGTTCATACCTAAGTAACCCTGCTTCTCAACTTCCCTAAAGTCTCATACAATGCCATGGATTAAAAAACACTAATTCTAGAAGTAATCCCTAGTAGGTATTCATAAAAGTATCATTCGAATATTCAATGAAATTGTATTCGTTACTGTTGTTTGACCAAAAACTCGACCAAAAGTATAGTCAACCTTGGATATAACGAACGGCCCATCTTAAATGATTCGTTATAAATGCTGTTCGAGGTAAGCAAAATAATCATGCATACTGGTATTTGACCGTATTTGACTATAATCTCGACAAATTCGGGCATTTGAGCACCCAATGTCTACTTTCCGAATTATTTTCAGATACTCTAGGACGAGGGGTCGCTCACTGGTTACAATACTTGTACAAATGTCTGTACAATACCTGACAATACGTGACGATACATGACAATACTTGAAAATATTGCAGAAATTCACGATCCAGGAATAGCTCACGATACATAACGGTACCTTACGATACCTTACAATACCTTACAATACAATACAATACCATACAATACCATATACAATACTCACAATACTTGTACAAAATTTGGCCAGTGAGCGACCCCTCGCTCTAGGATTACGCATGTTGGTACCAATGTGAACGCAGTTAAACACTACATGTTTTATTTTACAAATTCATAACTAGGGGAATCCCACCGATCGGTCGTTAAATTCAGCAAATTATCGCCCGAGTTCGATTCAACAGATGCCCCCGGTTTTGGTTCGTTATAACCGAGTTTATTCGTTTCACGGATTGAAATTGCGGAGCGTTATACTTATTCGATTGTTCGCTATAGCCGAGTTCGTTATAACCGAGCAAAAATTCCAGAAAATACATGAAAAAAACATGTTAAACTGTTCATACAATATTCAACAATATACTTACAATACATCGAAAAATCTACAATACTTGTACAAAAACTGATGTCCATCAGTGAGACGTTTTTGACGGGACTTTCCAAGTAGTTCGTTATAAACGAGGTGGACTGTACCGACTCTGATTGCAGTACAGAGTCAAATACAGAGCGTTCAGGAAGGGTCGGCTGCTGATGCGAAATCTCACATCTTAACTTGCTGCAGAACGAATGTTGTTAAGTATTATCGGATTGTACGATTGATTATTTCGGCAAACATTTTTATCGCACGGTAATCGTTCTTGGAGTTCTATCTGCCCATGCAAGCATCGACCCAAGCCCTTAATACAAGTGTATAAGTGTAGCTCGTGAGAGGATGAGGATGTTTCCGATGTTAATTCTGTGTCAGCTGCAATCTCTGCAATAGTTTTGCAGCTCTAATATTATGACTCATTCACCGGTAGATTAATTCGCTAGGACGCGGTTGATAAAAAGTTTTGCTGATTTGCTTTTCCTTTGTTCATTTTTCTCATAAACAGCTTGTGAATACTCGGAATACTCCATGCCAAATAACAGCATAAATATTATATCGGTAATTGAATTTGAATGATCTCAATCCAATCAGTATAGGTTTATTTCGTTTCATAGAGAACATTTCGGGTTTTTACCATGAGTTCATCAAATACGGATCATATTTTGTTCCTTTCCAGCTTCTTTACATTAGCCCATCTGGGCAGACATTGAAATTTAATTCTGTTGGCTGTGGATACACGGTCTTATACTTACCGTTATTCTGAGCATGGCGGCGGTGAGGTGAACGTTGTTTCCTTGTAAAGATTCGGAAAGACCTACATACTTCCACATGCTGACCTAGAAAACTGTTGTCTCAAATATCACCTGTGGTTGCATTTTTCTCTCGAATATTAAAGCATGATGGGTATAGGATTGAAATAATTGCAGTTACGTAAGGTAAATTTCAGTTTTGAGAATACAAAATTTTTTACAGTTATCAAGACAAAAACTAGAATACTCTGTGTAACCCACAGTCTACTTGATTATGAATATCCATTAATGAGTAAGTGGTGTTAGATAACATCTAGAAAGTCAAAAATCGATAAGGAATAAAAAAAATTTATTGAAATTGGTGTGACGTCCGTGGAACACCCAATATTTCCTATGTCCTGACTGACACCGCATTTTCTTGTTAGAACTTTCACTTAGATTAAGTCTTTACTGTAATGATTCGTTATTCAGAGAACAGGCAGATCGAATAAATCGTAACATAAGGCAAAGACTGTGGAAACAATTACGCTGATGGCACTGTAGTAAAATTTGAATCTTTTAGCCTTAGAGGGTACGGAAATACGAGCTTAAATATTTAATATTTAATATTTTATAATTTATAAGTAATAAAATTATATGTTGAACGAACTTAGCAATTGAAATTAGGTTTGGAATAATTTGCAGTGCATTGTCCTCAAATTGGTCCTTAAATTTATTATTCATTCCAAACTCTAAAAAAGTTTCTGGCTTACTCTGGACTAATCCTAATAAACTACTTTCTATTCCTACTCTACAACCATGCGGGTACGGATGTTATTACTATTATTATGTTACTGAAGACTGAAGAGGTCTAGTTAATAGAGATTAAGTAACTGTAACACTCCTGTTATTAACGATCGAGAAACAGTCCCTGTTTGCAATAATCATTTCTATTGTTTCAAGTTAATGACAGTTTTAGAAGTCTTCTTTTACTTTTAATGTCGATAATACATAAAAAGAAATATCACGAAATCAACTCTCTTGCGAAAATCTTGGAAAGTCTAGATGTGATGATACACATAGAGGACAAAAGATAATTGCATTCACGTCATTTCCTTTCTGCTTAATAATAAATGAACTATAACTGAAACGTACTGACTCGGCATTAGCTTTTTATTAATTTTATAATTTATTGACTTGAGGAAGAAGCCGACGAGGAGGCTGTACGACTCATTTCGACCGTGGGGCAAAGATCTATAGGGGTTTATTTGGGATTTATTGAGAATATCTAGAGAATTTCTGGAGTTTCATTCTAAAAAATTAATGTTCCCCTCGTTTTCGAAATCGCGAGCTTTATTACGGCGCCTTTCATGACAAAATTTCTTACCCCATTGTCCCGGGTTAAATCCATTGAAACTTTTATTATAAATTATTCAAAAAGTGGATGGGCATGTGGGCTTTATTGAGCGAACGGGATCTTCATGTTGGATTGTTTGATAAATGTGCACATTTGAATGAAACAAAAAAAAAATTCATATGCAAATTAAACAATTTTATAAAGTGAGACATTATGCAGGTAAAAGGTAGACAAGTCATATTGGTCGAAGTCTACTTCGAGGTCTACTTGTGTAGTTTCAGTCGAGCAGACGACGAAAACTGTTCCTTGTCCGCTTTGTGTCCGTTTTGCCGGGTTGAACCTCGGGTTGAACTGACAAAACCCATACAGTTAACCCGGCTGTTAATTTGTCGAACATTGTGGAGTTGAGAATGCGTAGACAGCGGTTTCAGCCAATCAGCATAGCCTACGCATCTTCGATTCCGTTTTAGCGTCAAAACTAGATAGGTTTATTCGAGGGTTTATTATTATTATGATGTAAATCTTGCTTGTTTGCTTGTTCAGTTACCTTCATCTTAAATCTAGAGAAATGATTGATTATTAACACTTTCAGTTTTTGTTTAAATTTTTACTGAAATAACTGAATGATATACTTGAAAAATCATTGTTTAAACCTAAAACTTAAAATGTACACTCATTTAGGTATTTAAATGGGAATGTTTCAGCGTAACCTAACTCATAATTAATTGTAAAAATGTCTACGGTTTTTGCGTCCGTTTACTCTAGTTAAATTCGCAGACTTTTTTCGACAATTTCAATACATTTCTGTGCATGCATAAGTTACCAGTATTTTACCAAGGGTTAGTTTTGCGGCTAAGACTCGAGTTGAGACATCCGAGAACTCGACAACTAGCTCTTATTCAGATTCGTCATTGTTGTTTATTTATTACACCGATTTTCATATTAATATTTTTTAGGAACAAAAATCTATTTTCTATTGTTTATTTTTCCCAAGAAACTACTTCTTTGACCTTACCACCTTACCGCATATGTAATTATTTCGTATTAGGAATTATAATTTCTTCGAGAATTTCTTTGTTACTTACCTAGCTGTTATGCATATACCTACTTAGGTACACTTGAAAAATTTCTAAGGAAAGTTTGTATTTTATTCTCTGAGAGGATTAAACTTATTGTCAACGGTGGAACAAATGTTATTTTTCCTCGCGTTCACTTGATTACATGAGGACTTTTTTCATCGTGGTAATTGTCGAGGTACTGAATATTGTAAAGTGAGTAACAATTTAATACGGTTCATTATTTTTAATGCCCTAAACACGTCAGTGGATTTTATTGTTTGAATAAACGGATATCGTTCAATACGAAATGTACATTAAAGAAAACTATTCAAGGTTAAGAATTTAGTCATACTCGGTCATACTTTAGACTTTAGAAGTCATTGAATGTTTTTCACTTCATTGTTTGTAACTACTTCCATATTTACGCTGTATACCTACTCACTCTTAGGTATTATTCTATAAAATATAGTTTATCATAGGCTCGATCGTAGGTATTGAATTGACAAACATTTTTCGTCAATATAATCAAACGAACATTAACTTCACCCAAATGTGAGTCATCTTAGAATAAACAGATACTCTCATTACATATGTTTTAATGAGTCAGTATAGAAAAAAAATTGCTAATAATAAATGCAAAGTTTGTATTAGCGTTCATCACAGAAAAGGTTATTCTGTAACGACGAGGCATCTGAAAGTGAATATTCCAAAAATTTATTAATATTAAGCTTGTTTCATGCTCCATTGAGCTTGAAATGTGAAAAAACTCACCGAGTTTAAGGAAAATCTCAAACAGGAAGTCAGCTAGGGGTTACGTAATTACGAATAGATATCGATTTTCGTTTATTACACCGTTTGATCTTAACTTTTTTTAAAGTAAGTAAATTATATTGATTGCTTTCAACAACAAGTCTACCTTATTGACTTTCTTTCCATGAATATGAATAAATTTGAATTTAGGACACAAGTATTATACTGCAAATTAAACTGTTCACCTCTATCATTATTTTCGAGCTGCCTTGAAAATTCGCATGCGTGTTTATTTTTAAAACCGTAGACATCAGCTACCGGACATACCCTCGGGACATACCATTACGATTTCTGTGTTTACAAACTCAGTAGATATTTGGAAGAAATGTTTCTCAAAGATAAACTAATTTGGATAATCGGTTTTGATAACATTCTCAATCTCAAATGTTAAGGCATATTTTGAGAAATGAAATATTAGCGACGAAATCACCTGTCTAGAAATTTAAACGCAGACACATTCATTTAGTTACATATTCTCGTGACTCGAAAATTGCCAATTGGTGAGACCTGCAAATTTAGCGGAATGGAAAATTTGCAAACTCCACGAATTCATTATACGATAAACATTATATTTAGTCTAACGCAAGTATGCAAGCTACATAGGTATACCTAAACACGTGAAACGTTTTGTTGGATATTAAAGTTTTTAATTAGGTCAACATCACGTACTGGAACTGTGCCCGAGTTTCCTCTTAGTCCTCTCTCGTTTGCGAATAGACGTCGAGTACGTAAATTGCCGTCCTTAAATGAATTTATGCTCGCTATACTTTACAAAACTCGCGTCATGATAAATGGGTTTAGTCTGAGGCTGTTGAATCTCCTTTGTTCATCTCTTCTTATCCTCTCTAGTTTTGTTTACTAAATTCTCGCAATGAATGAGCGCGGGTTGAAGGCACCGTAATTGCTGAAGCAAGTGCATCTTTGTTTTTGATAAAGTGATTGACTGGACTCATTTTGACTGGGCGACGTTCGGTCCAACGGACTCGTTCTCCCATCATCATCTGTTTGAAATGTTTAAATTAAAGTCTGTTTAGTTTAAAGAGATTCATCAGCGTTGTCGCATTCAGTTCTGATATTTTGTGTTATCTCTTTTCAGATATAAACTCAACTTGGTCTTCCTCTTTGTCGTCGTCACCATCATGTACAAATTTACGGAACAATGGGCTTCTACGACGGACTGAACCATGAAAGCAACTCGATCTAAATGGTGATATCGAACCAATAATCACGTCGAGCATCAAGATGGTACAATTATTAGTGGTTTTTGTTTGTGCCTTTGTCGGTACTTCATTGGCTTTGCAACATGGTCTGCAAGGACCTAACGTTTGTACTCGTCAAGAAATGTAAGTTTATTTCCATTATCTATTATGGTATTCAGAAAGTCCATTAGAAAATGGACTTTGGCGTGGAATTGAACGTGTTCGAGGAACAAGCATTGTAATTTAGATATAATTAATATGTGTACTGACTGGTAAACCCAATAATAGTTGTTTGAAAAATTAGTTCAATTTACCTCACGGGGTTTACCTAAGTACAATTTTGCAATAACCGGTCATTCGGACGACCATGCAGTATTTTTGCATATTTTCTCGTTTTCTCCGAGATTTCAAAAGAAACTAGAAAAATAGGACGGAAAGTCTACGCCTGAATCGTTTTTCGCGGAATTTCCGCATTATTATCTTGGAATAATCATGACTTCACTACTTGTGTATTAGTTTGTTGTATTTACTTCACTGTTCGCTTAATGTAATGATATGGTTATCTGCTATCATAAAACATTGGTCCAGACAATGGTACTTACTAAATAATAATTTCTCAATTTGCATTAGTTTTTCCACGAAAACATGTCAACAATAATATTGTTTCAGGTATACGACAACAGTTAGAGTCTCGGAACAGCAGCCGTATCAAGTTCGTGAATACGTTTGGTGTCTAAACTTCCCACCGAGGTGTTCCAAATACAAAATCAAATTCAATACCGTTTACAAGACTGAAAATTTAGTCAAATACAGACCAGTGGAAGAGTGTTGCAAAGGATTTACCGAAAGCAACACGGATTCTCGTTGTATTCCCGTTTGCTCCACGGATTGTGTTCACGGGACTTGCGTGGCACCTGAAACCTGCTTGTGCGAAACGGGCTACGGTGGACCCTACTGTGATATCTGTAAGTCTATCATTATGTGCATACAAATATACGCCATCTTTAGATAAGCTTTTAAAATGCATAGTTTAGCAATATTGTATTGTATCTGCTTGTCTATTTTTACAAGTCTTTTCCGGACATTATCGTTCTGGTAAGTAAGTTTATCTTTATAGTTACTCCTCACTGAGGCTATCTCTGGGTTAAATATGGAAACTTTGGAGAGTTCTCTGTGATAGTCTACGATAAATCGATTTTTATAATCTAGATCTTTCCTTTGTCATTGGATGTTCTAAGCCATTTTTTCAATATGAAAGACTCGTTGATAACTTTGTTTAGGTGGCTTTCCAAGCGAATAATAAGTGATTAGAAGCATGCAGTGAGCTTTGAAACGTGATACAAAATGATGCATCTTTTCAGTGTTGCCAGATGAGAAACATGAATGCTTGGTCTAGAAGTCAAACCGAACAGTGGTAAATGACACGGAAAAGTTCTAAAAACCCTTGCTTCCCGGGAAAAACGCCACATAGGATTTTTTTTTCTTGAACACTAGTCGGAGTATTAAATTACCATAAATTACACGAAAATTGCGGCAGCAGTAGATTCATATAATGGGGTATTTCTACGTATTTCTGATTATAGGGCCAATTCTGGATCCAAAACTGAGAAAAATGAACGAAAGTTGAAAAGGCACCTAGATCACATTAGATATACCAATAATGAATACTAAAGGCGCGACCGAAGGAGTTTTATTTCCAACAGATTTCATTCAGGATAGACCCTTCCTAGCCTCTTCCTAGAGCGGTGAAATTAATTTTTAATAATTTTGTTGCGAGTTCAGCTCTTATACTCTCCACAAATCCAGTAGATGGCGCTAGGTGAAATAGTACATTACGCAACGTGTCTGAGAAGTAGAATATTTCGCGCGAGTGGGATTGTCCAACCCTCGAGACGCGAAGTAAAATTTTCCCGCCAAGTTTGTGCACACTATTTTTCCGACGTCCGCAAAATCGACAACTGTCATAACTAATTTTGAAGTTTGGAACTGCCAACCTAAATTTTCATCAACAGAAAAATCTCTAAATTCTTGAAAATGTTAAATCACACAATAATATTTAACGATAAACACGAATGAATTAACAATAAAAATAATGACTGTAACAATTGGAAATCGGTTTTTATGCTTAGATTTAGTGAAATTACGGACCTGTGAGATAATGAAATTACCAAGAGTTGCGTAATGAAATCACCAGATTCATTATGATACAGTTTGAAAATGAGTGACTTTCCAGCCACCTCGATCGGTATGAAAAGTGACGCTTTATACGGGGGCATCGGAAAAGCTTATTAGTTATTTCTAACAATTCTAACTCATCATTTCAGTATGCTCCCACCTACCTACCAAAAGGGTGGGTTTGACATTTGTAACCCCATAAATCATCACCTGAGAATTATCGTGCTCTATCTTCATAGTATTTCAATGTAGCATAGAATAAGACGAAATGTATGTAAGTACTAACACCGGCAACACTGCATCTTTCGCAACGATCGATGCTCCCATATGATCACATCATGTCGTTCTTTTGATCTCATTTAATTTCATTTTTGCGTTGCAGCTTGCCCGAAGGGTCTGTGGGGCCGGACGTGCCAGAACAAGTGCGAATGCCGGAACAACTCGACGTGCGACCCGTTCAGCGGGCAGTGCCGCTGCTCGCGTGGCTGGATCGGCGAGCACTGCGAGGAGCGGTGCCCGGCCGACCGGTACGGGCAGAACTGCGAGGAGCGGTGCCGCTGCGAGCGCGGCGACTGCGACCACGTGTCGGGCGAGTGCGAGTGCCACTCGGGCTACATGGGGCCGCTGTGCGACCGGTCGTGCCCGTACGGCAAGCACGGCAGCGAGTGCAAGTCGGAGTGCCGCTGCCAGAACGGCGGCACCTGCGACCCGGAGTCGGGCGAGTGCTTCTGCCGGCCCGGCTGGACGGGGGCCGTCTGCGCCAACCGCTGCCCGTTCGGCTTCTGGGGCAACAACTGCAGCCAGATCTGCGACTGCTACAACGGGGCCTCCTGCCATCACATCTCCGGAGATTGCGAATGTCAGCCGGGATTCACGGGGGACAGAGTAAGAATAAATAAAGAATTAAGAAAAAAACTAACTAACTAGAGGCTGGAATAAGTTCTTTATTACTCATCAGTTTAGCCTGTCCTAAAAATGGCGCCCGAAATTAGAGGGCCGATTCCCCCTATCTAAATAAGAGAAAAAGTCCCTGTAAACGCTTGAATACAGGGAGTCACATTTAACATTTCCAGTATAGTTGTCCCAAAGTATCTGTGCCCCAAGGTCGGATGCGCATTCGTACGAAACGCTAATAAAAGAAACCAAATCTTGGGTTCATTATGAAGAATGCCAGTAGCGCCGATAGTAAACTTCCTCTTTGCGTTGAAATTACATGAAGAACATTGTATATTTTCTGTTAGTTATTGATTAATTATCCATCTAATATCATCATTATTTATGAATTAATGAATACTATCTTGACTTCGGCCCCAACCACACCTTTGTTACGCCACTGTCAACGTAGATTCCATCTCATATTTCCGAACTTGCCCGAAATTTTGTTCGGAAACTGCGCGAGCCGAGGCACAGATATTTTGGGACAGCTATACATTTTTCATCCGCATGATAAACGCATGCGGCAAAATGTTTCAAATAAAAAAGAAAAAACCTACCCTAATCCCACCCTACCCTAATTTTCGAAAGTATAGCAGTAGGAGTAAAAGGGTATTAAAACAATAAACCCTCCTTGTTCTAAGTTTTTATGCTCGCTTTATGTAAAAGGAATTTTCTCGGGAATTTTGTTGTACTTTTCACATTTTAGTTTTCTGTTTCCCGATCAGCTGCACTAAAATCCCATTATTTTATTTCTGGAATCAGTAAATAAGATACAATAATCAACAAATACTGATCTGAAAGTTGGTAAGATAGGATTCCTTTCATATCTGAAACATTTCTGGAATGTTGTTGTCATGCCGTCGAAAATTGTTGAATGTGACACTCTGTATCTATTGAAGCGTTTGGGGATCATAGTTTATGGAAACTATTTTTCTTACATTGACGAGGGGAATCGGCACTCTTATACCTCGGGTGCGCCATTTTTAGGACACCCTGTAAATGTATTTTTTCGCCAAACCCTAGTCTAAACTAGATGAAAGTAGAATTCAATATCATTCACCTAATCTTTGTCATTCACTTGTTAAAACTAGAATATAAAATGAATCTGTAGAATTTAGCTCTTATTCTTGAAAACTCAAAGTGAATAGATTTTCTCGGATTTTCTTGTGAAACCCGATTTGTGAAAGAGACACTTTGTCTGAAAAAAAGCATTGAGTAATCAAATATTTATCATTGTTAGTATTATTGCAATTTATGCGAATTTATGATTGCAATCTAATCTTTTATCGCCATTCATGCAACTTAAACTGTTTTTTTTTCGGGGGGCAAACACCTGGGAACTCGTGGTGTATACCATTGAGGATTTCCGAGAATGTATGAGGATTTATATAGATTTATGGGGATTTATTGCGTTTATGAAGGTTTCCAAAGATTCATGAGGATTTGTTTATTGGAGATTATGTTGGAACCACAGGTTGGAACCGACCCTAGGTTTGAAGAATTTTATTAGCTATAAAATGATGCTCAAAATTTGTATGTGGTTTAAAATATTGGGGTAGTCGGAGTATACTTGTAGAAAACCTCAATTCATCCATATTATGATTATCCAAGTGTTATCGATAATTGTCGGGTCTTAAAATTATGGCACTGCATTGTAAAACTTTTAGATTTTTAAAACAAAGCTGTGCCATTTCTTTGCTGTATGAAAAGAGGCCACTTTAGTGTGAAAACCTTGTAGTGTTTTATTGGTAATTGTTTACTCTTCTGACCGTCTAATGTAACGGAGGCGTCTAGAAATTAGAGTAAGACGAGGATTATTCCTCTCAATTATGGACAATAGAGAACTTGAATTTTTCCGAGGACACGAGAGATATAATGACAATTTAATTGTAAACAATATTTATATTTAGATTTACCCAAAAAAACCTCATGTTTTCTTGTTGGGTTTACCACAGACATGGCAAAATGTACGACAAAATTACTCACTTATTTCATCACATTTAATTTTTAAAATGCACTCTTATCTACATATTATTAACACATCATTTATTTTATGAAAGAACCCTGCTTAGATAACATTGCTTGTATATGTATGTTATCTTAAATGTTTACTTTTGCAGTGTTTGGATTCCTGTCCTGAAGGCAAATACGGAGTGAATTGCACGGCAACTTGCGCGTGCAAAAACGGCGCAGTGTGCTCGAATATAAACGGGAAATGCGATTGCGCTCCCGGTTGGAAAGGCAAGCTATGCGGAGAACGCTCATGTCCCGAAGGCGTTTGGGGTAAATTCTGCAACAACACGTGCGACTGTTCACAAAACAACACAGAAATGTAAGCGCTGTCGATATATTCATTCGCTCGCCACTCGCATCTGTTCTTCGCTCTTATGAAATATGTTTATGATGTTCGCAGATGTCATGCAGCGACCGGCGAATGCATGTGCAAGCCGGGGTGGAACAGCAAGGACTGCTCCAGATTGTGCCCCTTTTTGACGTTCGGCAGGGGATGCCAGAGCCGTTGCAAGTGCAAGAACAATGCGCAGTGTTCTCCCGTGAACGGCACCTGCATTTGCCCTCCCGGATTCACCGGAGTCGATTGCGGTGAAGCGTGTCCCGTGAATAAATTCGGCGAAGCCTGCACTCAACAATGTGACTGTAAGTCAAAAATATTATCCATATATTATCTATAACTTATTATCGGCCGTCAATACGTTCCATTAGTGGAACAAAGTGATAGGAGTGGAATAATAGTATATATTTCTATACGCAAGCGAAAGTGGGTCATTATCCACGACGAGAATAGTCAAAATTTGCTACAGTGTAGAACCACAGTTGCGCGTGAGTTGCGTGACAAGAATATTTGTTTTGCGGTTATGGGTTGGTAGATGGAGCGGTCACAAAAGATTGAGTAGCCATTACCTTCGTACGAGAAACCCTTGAGTAATAATGAAGCTTACGCCACTAGTGGAATAATGACCATTTTCACAACAGAAAAGACACTAGAAATTACTGTTTCGTTTAAATACCACTGTTGTTGGAGGAACAATTTGAAATGACAGATTTTTCAAATAATTTTTGCCAATTTATGAACTGATTGTGGATGAATCGTTGTATCTCTTGTAAAACACGACAACACCAGTCGCGTACATTAGAATTCGCTTATTTATACTAACAGGTATACATACATTGATAACTAGTTTTACCTAATGAAGCAATGAATTCTCGCGAAACTATGAATTGTGAAAGAGACACACTGTCTGGAAAGAAACTATTTTGAGCAATCAAATATTGATTGTCGTTATTATTTATGATGGCAATCTAATCTATTTGTTTTTTTCGAGGATTCCTAAGGATGAGATTTTAGTGGAGATAATGTTTTATCAGCAATAAAATAATGTTTAAAATTAGTGGTGCAATTTAAAATATAAGGGTAGTTCGAGAACACGTGTCGAAAACTTCAATTCATCCATATTATTCAATTGTCGGGTCTTGAAATTTAGGCAATCTATTGTATATCTTTTAGATGTCAACTTTCAAAACCGAAAAGGGACTAGAAATTACAGTTTTGTTAAAATATGTTTGTAAAAAGTTGATTTTTTCTACTGTTGTGTTTTTTGAGAAGAACCGAAATGATATACGGAGACATCAAAAAAATCCTTCATAAAGGGAGGCTATGACTCTCATTCTCTCTCTATCCTTTTAGTAGTTTTCAGATGAGACAGAACGATTATCACAGCCTCCCTTCATGAAGGATTTTTTTGATGTCTCTGTACATACATATAGTTTATTCAACATAAACTGAACATCACGTGTTCCTAAGTTGCTTAGCAAAATTTAAATGAAAAACATTTATAACCATTGACTAATGACAGGTATTTGTCAGGTACTTTGGGGTCACGTGATGTTCAGTGTTTCTTGAATAGACTATATTATGTTTCCTAATAATTCAAATAATCTTTGCCAAATTTGTTCTTGCCTTTAATTTTCTTCCTAAAACAGTAAATACTACGAACTTATTGAATTACCCAAACGTTTTTATTTCAATGATTGAATTTTTTTCTTTAGGTAAAAATGGTGCTAATTGTTCGAGCGAAACCGGGGAGTGCCACTGCGCCGAAGGTTGGGAGGGCCAGCAGTGCGATCGCCCCTGCAACAACCACTCTTATGGTAAACTGTGCAGCCAGAAATGCGAATGCAAAAACGGAGCTTCTTGTAACCCACAGAACGGTTAGCTTGTTATTCACTAACATTTTCTTCAATTTGATATTATTTCCATATTTTCTGCATGAGTTTTTTTTTCGTTATCGTTTGGCATGTGTGTTTGTTTTCGTCCCAGGAACCTGTACTTGTGGTGCCGGATTCGCCGGAAAATACTGTGAACATAAATGTGAGTTGGGGACGTTCGGATATAACTGTGAGCAGACTTGCCAATGTGAGCACAGCAACGGTTGCGATCCCGTTACCGGAAGATGCATCTGCAAGCCAAATTGGAAAGGTACTGTTTTTTTTTAATAGTCTCATGATTCACGACTTTCTTCATCCATCTACATGGGGCCAAGGGATTATGGAATCTTCTTTTTCTGGTTATTCCTCGATATTGTACAAATGTTGTTTTAAAGGCTTGTTTAATTTTTGTAGTGTGTAGTTAAAAAGTCTTCTGTTAATAACCACTAAATTTCAGACATAGAACCCTGTAGTTTTGTTTTTTCGCAAAAGTAGACAGTAGAATTCACTGACAAATTCAAAAATCAATAAGGGTCACACACTGATTTTTACGGATTTTTAAATTATTCCTAACATGTATTTGTTAACATTTTGAATGTCGCGGGTAATGTATGTACTTATAAAATCACATTTCGATTTTGGTAAGGTAGCATTTCAATGTTGATAGTTCAAATATTCAACACTGGGAGATTATCAAAAGTTTTTTACTAGCAGGTTAGTTAATTTTATTTAGTGATAACTCGAGCATCGAAGATTGAATCCAAATGATAATCAATCAAATTTTATAACAGGTGTTCATTTTCAAACTACTACCAAAATCATGGATTTTTTTTATCTTACCAAGAGCCACGGTAAAGAGCAGTTACCACAGGCAGTACTTTGAAAATGTGCATTTTTAATTTTTGCAAGTTTAATGTAGTAGTTGCACTTGCAGCTTTTGGGAAACTCAATTGTTGAGAATTGAAGATAGAGTTTTGGAAAAATCTTCAATATGGCATAATTTTTCCTGACTAAACGATAAGTTTATGGTTTTTGAAAATGGGAAATCTGTCAGGTATAATAAAGGCGTTGTATCTGAAAAAACTCAGCGAGTTTTTTGCGCCGAAAATGAAGCGCAAGGATGACCGACGTATTAGTTTTGTTCATAATGAAGGTACCGTTTTATTACTCGCTTTCCTTTTAACAAAAATCTGAGTTAATCTCACTTCACTGTTACTACCCTGTTGAAAATACCCCATAGAAACTGATTAAAAAAAAAGATATCAGTTTTGAATAAGTTTGAATATGAGTATTGGAACCCCATTTTCCGCATTAATCCTGATGGAAATGCTATTGTGTTTTTCCGAATAGAAACTGTTAATTCCTTATTAAATCTCATTTATTGCTCATACAAAATACAGATATAATCTTATAGATACGCATACAAATCCAATATCTGAAAAATCCGCTATTTTTCTCATACAAATTTTATATGCTTCATCCACGGCGTCATCCGGATAGGTTCATCCTGAAAATAAATAGAAAAAATTTAACTATTGCTTAGGGGGCAAATCAAATTATTTTAAATCAGTTGAAATTTGAATGGATTGAAAACACATTGAAAATAACAGAAATGGAAAGCAGAAAACTGCGATGTAAAGCGCATTGAGGATATCGGGTTGTCTCAAAATGTTGACAGACAGGTACACTTACCCTTATGAAAAGAGGACGAACGTTAAAATGTTGCTCATCCGTGGACACAAAAACTCCGAACTTGGTCAAAACGTGGTCAAAACTGTCACTTTATTTCCGAACTCGCCTACTGTGCTATAGAATATATTTTTGAATCAGGATATTTCCATTAGAAAAATAATCCAGCGAGTTCCTATGAGAAATTCCTGATAATCGCTTTCATAGTTTTATCAGTGTCTATATGGAAATTCCCAATTTGGAATTACATGATAGAAACGAATACAAGGAATTTGCAACTCAGAATCAATGAGAAATTCCGGATAGACGCTTTTTAAAATTATATTAGTTTCTAAATGGAAATTCCCAATTTGGAATTACATGATAGAAACGAATACAAGAAATTCGCAACTCAGAATCTATGAGGAATTCCGGATAGACGCTTTTTAAAATTGTATTAGTTTCTAAATGGAAATTCCAAATTTGGATTTACAGTATAGAAACTTATAAAATAATTTTAGGTTTCCCGTTGAGTCTCATAGGCTAGTCAAAAACTTATAAAACCTAATAGAACCTTGTATAAGTTTGAATATGAGTTTCATGAGGCATTTTCAACAGGGTACCTTATCAACTAGAATGGCTAGATGGGATTTTTAGCCTATGAGCGTGAATGCGAAGTCGGGTAAGGGCCTATGGGT
Source organism: Salpingus planirostris (assembly GCA_949788335.1). Classification (NCBI taxonomy): domain Eukaryota; kingdom Metazoa; phylum Arthropoda; class Insecta; order Coleoptera; family Salpingidae; genus Salpingus; species Salpingus planirostris. The sequence goes on along the minus strand of OX460917.1, from coordinate 7,604,825 downwards.
AAGGGTAGATTCGGAGGTAAAAGAAAAGAGCCTATTGACACCATTGAATTCAGAAAAAAAATCTGGATAAAATAGCGAAATTTATCTGCATTTTATAATATCAACAAATAGTACCATTATTATGAAAATTATCTAGATCTGGGAAAAAAAATCGTTCATTTTTCAGACATAGCCCTGACTCCCAATTTTTTTAAACGATAACTTTTAGCGTTTAGTCAGGAAAAATTATGCCGTAAGTGATGGATCACTCAGTATTTTATTTTTGCAAGTTTGGTATTTGTATTTGCACTTGCAAATTTGAAGCAAACTTCATTATAGCGAATTGAAGAAAATTTTTGGGAATTTACTCAAGCATTCTTCGAATTTTTGAATAATCTTAAGTATTCTATTTGTTCTGAGTATAGCAATTTTTAGTCAAACCTGGCATATCGTAAGTGTATGTTTGGTGTAGACTACATATTTGCCAAGTACATACTTATACATTATGTTCGTATCAGTCAATTTCTCAAAATCATGTTGACCATTCTTGGTCTAAATTCTTCCAAATTTCTCAATGCACGCATTCTTGTTGTTCACAGGAGTACGGTGCGAGACCAACTGCCCCGACGGCAAATACGGCCCCACCTGCGAAAACGACTGCAACTGCATGAACAACAGCTCGTGCGACCCGGAAACGGGCGAATGCTACTGCGAGCGGGGCTGGCAGGGTGCGAACTGCAGCCGGCCCTGCGACAAGGGCTTCTACGGCATCGGCTGCAAGGAGATCTGCCCGGACGTGTCCCTCACGAACAAGACGTGCGACCACGTGACCGGCCAGTACATCTGCCCGGCCGGCTACATCGGGATCACGTGCGAGCACCCCTGCCCGATCGGCACGTACGGGAAGAACTGCGAGCTGAACTGCGTGTGCAAGAACGGCGGCAACTGCCACCACGTCACCGGCGAGTGCCAGTGCCTGCCCGGGTGGATCGGGAAGAACTGCTCGACGCCGTGCGACCGGGGCCGATTCGGGATGCAGTGCACCCAGCACTGCAAGTGTCTGAACGATGGCGAGTGTCGCAGGAACGACGGGGTCTGCAAGTGTAAGCCGGGATGGACGGGAACTCAGTGCAATGAAAGTGAGTTTCTTTTAAATTATATTGATTTGATAAAAGTTTGGGCCAATTTTAAAATATGTATAGGAACGAGCAGTAAAAGTAAATTACTGGCATCTCGTTAATTATTAAATTGAGTATCAATGACGCCATGAATATAGAAGTTACATTGGGTTTTGGAAAGATTGGGAAATATTCAAAATGCTTCTTTTCACATATCTTAGGATTCTTTCGAAAATGCACGTTCCATACATTTACATTTCGTTATTTATAGGTTAAAGACGGCATATTTCTTTCCAAGCTCTGCAAGCGTTCATAATGGAAAAAGCAAAAGTTGTATACCATTATTAGAAGTACTTATACCGGGTGTCTATTTAAAAACGTACAATGCTAATATTGATAATTATCTTTGGAATAGAATAGGTTTGTTTGTACAAAAGAACGACGCATGCGCACAAGTTTGTCGAAGTTTTAGCAGGTGTACGCACGGTTTTCTGACCAGTTTCTAACTGACAGTCCGGTATTATTGCAGGAACCTTAGTTTCTGTGTTTCTGACTGTTTGCAAACCGTCCAAGTGGTCAGAACTTTTCGGCGTGGATTAGTTACATTAGTTACATTTTTCAATCAACAAATTTCTGGAAAAAATTTGAAACCGAATTCAAATTACTGCCATAGTGAAATCAATGCTAGCTACTCAATATGGCTCGCATTCTGGGCTAAACGATAATAAAAATTAAGTAGCTATAGAGCTCGCTATAGAGCTGAAAGGGTGGAACGGAAAATAAAATGTCACTTAATATGAAATTTTGGATTCTGGTTCTGCTCCATGCATGTTCTAAAAACGGTTTTTAGGACTTTTTGATAACTCATTGCTGCCAAAGATATTTATCATTGTAAGTTTTTAAATAGACACCCAGTATATTCTTACACATCATTGTCTTTCAGAATTTCAAAACAATCCATATTCGTTGAAAACATTGAAATAATAAAAAAAAGGTAAAGACTAGAGTTCCAAATGAAAGAAAATGTGAATTTCCGAAAATTAAAATTTCGCCGCGACATACGTATACTACAGTATGTCCCCGGATGGGGTTTCAAAGAGGACAAACTTTTTTAACAGAAAAGATTATTCTTGACAAAATCGCCTGCATGCTCTCAAACCGCTAAAAAAATATTTCGATATCAGTTTAACGGGAACAGTTATGTTTTTATTCAATTTAATTTGAAAATTTTGGACTTAGAAATATTTTCATCCGAAGTTAATAGAAGTACATACCAGTAAGCGAAACCATGTGTCGAAACTTTGTAACAGTCACCGACAGCATTGTTCAAATATAAGATTTCGATTTTTTCTTTTATTATTTTATATTTTCCTGTAATCTCGGACAATAAGTAGGGCGCAGGATTGCACACCGTAGTTGATATCGATCAGTATCGATTTAGCATCGCGCGAACTCTTTTCGCTATGAATATTTTGTGCATTTGTCAATGTTATGATGTGCTGACGGGTGCTTATGCTGGTGATTACAGCGAATGTTGCAAAGTCCTCTGCCATGGTTTCGGTTACTGTCCATACAGTCACTAAACTGTCCAAAGTCCAAAATTTTCAAATTAAATTGAATAAAAACATAACTGTTCCCGTTAAAATGAAATCGAAATATTTTTTAGCAATTTGAGAGCATGCAGACGGTTTTTGTCACGAATAATTTTTTCTGGAAAATCAAAAATAAAACAGTTTGTCCTCTTTGTAACCCCATCCGGGGACATACTGTATACAATGGGCGTTGGTCAAGTTTATGGGGTACGCTTTGGGAGGTTTCTATTTATAATGAATTATGAATATTTAATTAAGTAATGCGACTCCTCATAACCTATCCAGGGAAGAGCTTTGGCCTATCCCAAAGTCATGATCCAATGAACGTATGGTGTGTTATCTTCTTTGAAATGTTGGATAAATGTTGAGAAATTGAACTTTGATAACTTTGATATCTCACTTCCGGTCTATGCTTCCGGTTTTACTCCAATGTATGTCATAATGAAATATGAAGAAAAATACAGAATGTATTATTAATTACTCTTTACTCGTCTTATAAGTTATATAACGGTTATAACCGTGGCAACTGGATCAAAATTGATTACACTGTAATACTTGATGAATGATTTTTCAATTTCCAGTCTGCCCCGAGGGATATTTCGGCGATCACTGCATGAAGCCATGCCAGTGTAGAAACGACTATTTCACATGCCACCCGGCCAACGGCTGTATCTGCCGGCGCGGGTTCAGAGGTGACACTTGCGACGAACCGGTGGTTTTGGGAATAGTAAACCGTTCAGAAGAATCGACCTCAAATTACGGCGTCATCGCCGGCGTTCTCGTGGCCATCGTCGCTTTAGTCGCGGCCGTTTTCATTTTCATCTATTACAGGAGAAGAGTTTCCAACTTGAAAACTGAAATCGCCCACGTTCAGTACATTGCGGATCCGAACTCCTTCCAACCAGGTACTTAATTCGATTCTACCGCATACATATAATTTTTATAATTTTTTGTTGGAGTTGGAAGTGAAACTTTCAAGTTTTGAAACGCTTCAATGGCGGAGTCGAGGGCAAACTCCTTTCATTATGTACGAGAGACAACATGCTCTACTTACCTGTAGGGATTTTCGGTTTATACTTCAGTATACAGGGTGATTCAAAATTGTTGGACCAACGCTTCAGGGCAGGTTCCTCTCGTCAAAATAGTGATAAAAGTTCCTATAAAGGGGGGTCCGCAAGTGGTCAATAAGGGAGTTATCAGGCCTCAAAGTCTGCTGGTGGCCAATTTATTTTCGCTTATAACTCGCTTAATTTATGGTTTAGAACTTTCTGGTTTGGAATATGAGGAAAACACTTAAAAAACTAAACTTTGAATCCTTTGTTGACCCATGAATACCGTGGTAAGTGATTAAACGAACCAAAAAAGAGGTCATCGGCAGATAAAAATCACGATTATTTTGTGGCGGTAAGCATTTGGACGGTTTTTAGTGATTTTCCAGCATCAGTGTACTTTTTGAATTTTAAAAATGTAGGGGTACCTCAGTGCAAATGTGAGTAGTTTTCGAGATATTCGTTATTTTATCAACTTCTGCAGGAAGGGTGTCAGTAGCCGGAGCGGCCGACAAGAATGAGACCAACAATCGTTTCTAAATAAACAAACCTTATTTAAATTTTTGTACATTCATCGTAAAAAGTTCAAATTATTAAACGACCGCTCGGAGAAAAATGCCACAGAACCGAAAATCGGAGGTAATTTTAAATTTGAAAATTAGGCTCACGTTGAGTTTTTACATGAAAACAAATACTGATTACATGAAAGGCCCTCTGTTATTTTCGAACTTTCCGAAATCAAAAGTAATTTTTTTTTGACGACGAATGTACAAAATTTTTAATATTTCTATTTATTTAGAAACGATTGTTGGTCTCATTCTTGTCGGCCGCTCCGGCTACCGACACCCTACATGCAAAAGCTCATAAAATAACGAATATCTCGAAAACTACTCACATTTGCACTGAGGTACCAACACTTTTTTAAAATTCAAAAAGTACACTGATGCTGGGAAATCACTAAAAACAGTCAAAACACTTTCTGCCACAAAATAATCCTGATTTTTATTAGCCGATGACCTCTTTTTTGGTTCGTTTAATCACTTACCACGGTATTCATGGATCACCAAAGTATTCAACGTTTAGTTTTCCAATTGTTTTCCTCATATACCAAATCTGAAAGTTCTAAACCATCAATTAAGCGAGTTATAAGCGAAAATAAATTGGCCACCAGCAGACTTTGAGGCCTAATAACTCCCTTATTAACCATTTGCGGACCCCCCTTTATAAGAACTTTTATTACTATTTTGACGAGAGGAATCTGCCCTGAAGCGTTGGTCCAACAATTTTGAATCACCCTGTATAAAGTCTATAAAGTATAACCAACTGGTTTTGCTAGTGACAAAAGTTTTAGTAAAACAATCAAGCAACTATAGTTTTGAGAAATTTTAGTCAAAGAATCCAAAAGTCATATCGTTCAAGCGAAAACCCCCTACATGCCTAGCATATTGTCTCTTTTCAGACTAATGCTATCCCCGAAAAGACTCCACTTACTTATTTGGTGATAATATGTATTTTTGTCACGAATGATTTGATTGGTTAAAAATGAGCAAATCTTTTGTGCCAAATTTCGCATTCTTATAAGAATACATGATCGTAAGCATTTATTATTATTATAAATGCAAGTGGTTGCCTGATAAAATGAACGGTATCAAGTTGAACCCCTTTGCTTCCGACTCCTCCATTTGGTTTGGCTTCGTGCTATTTTCGTTGCTCATTGTGTGATAAATTTTCAGATCGCAATCATTTCGACAATCCGGTGTACTCATATCAGGGTGGCGGTAAACGTGATAACGAGCAGTTGTTGAACAACGGCAAACAGATAATACGTAATAATTTGCATAAGCCGACGAACACGAATTTGGAAAGGGCGCGCTTAGGAGTCGCCTGTTGCTCCACGGACGACGACGACGTCGCCTCGAAAAGTGAGTGCCCGTGTTCGATCTGTGTCGCCTTGTGTTGCTGCTGTGTCCGCCGCTTTCGGAATTTTTCTCGATTTCTCGCTCACTGTTGTGCATTTCCAGATTCATTCGGCTCGGATGAATTTCGGTCGCTGAAAAACCGAGACGCCGACGCCACCAATCCGAACATTTACCACAGCATAGACAAGTTAGATCACGTCTATGCGGAGATCAAACAGAAAGACGCCAGAGATGTCGGTAAGTCTTGGAAAATTGACGATTCATTTTCATAATTTTTAACGATTCCTGTGAAATATGTCCCTAATTGTTTGAATATGTTAGGTGCTTTACCTAAGTATCGGATTTAGATCATGTAAGTTTTTGATCTTTCAGTTCTAGCTTGTTTGGAATAATTTAGCGCCTGATTTGGAATTATTAATAAGTTTTGTTTAAACCTACCGAGCGATCAAATATATTTTTGTTTTCATAACGGCAAATAATCGGACTCATTCTACATTAACAATCATTTTCCATACAGGGTTGTCCGAAATTATGATATGTACAAATACATACAGTGCCCCCCTAAAAATTTTTGAACGGGTAGAAATTTTTGAAATCGCTCGGATAGGTCGATTTTTATTTTCAATGAAGCATCTTTTCACGGAATTTTGTTTCTCTAACATTTCCGGTTTGACCGGAAATGACCGTAACTTTTTTTTTACAAATGGACACACCTGCCTTTTTTTTTGCATTTTCGGATTCTACGATTTTTTCTAGGCAAGAAAATGTTATCATCGCTCAAAATTTTTGACATTTTTCACCCCGCGTGTGATCGGCCATTTTGAGAACGGCTGAAATTTTTGAAAAACGCTCGGACCCGTCGATTTTGTTTTTCAATTCTGCATCGATTCCAGCAATTCTCATCCCTGTATCACTTCCGGTTTGACCGCAAATGACGGTAACTTTGTCTTTTAAATGGTTGCACCTGATTTTAATTGACGGTCATTTGCGGTCAAACCGGAAGTGATACAGGGATGAGAATTGCTGAAATCGATGCAGAATTTCAGCCGTTTTCAAAATGGCCGATCACACGAGAGATAAAAAATGTCAAAAATTTTGAGCGGTGATAACATTTTCTTACCTAGAAAAAATCGTAGAATCCGAAAATGCAAAAAAAGTCAGGTGTGTCTATTTCAAAAAACATAGTTGCGGTAATTTCCGGTCAAACCGGAAATGTTGGAGAAACAAAAATTGCGTGAAAAGATGCTTCATTGAAAATAAAAATCGACCTGTCCGAGCGATTTCAAAAATTTCTACCCGTTCAAAAATTTTCAGGCAATATTGTTATATTGCCTTATTGACAAAATGAGGTCGATTATGCCAATAACAATAAACTAAAAATCGGTTTAATAAGTCAATTTAAATTAATGAATTAGCACCTTACTGCAAATTTAAAAGGGTAATCAACCACCTGCGACCATAGGCTTCTTATGGACGATGAATTTTTGTTTTTTGTGTTTTCCTATCTGAAATATTATAAATATGATTTCGGAACACCCTGTTTTGGTTGTCATACAGAGAAAGGCGGATTCAATAAAATAGCATGACTGAAAGTCACGGTGAATATTATTGTAAAAATTATTCTCTCATATGGAATTAGTTGATTTGAGCTCTCGGTATTTCCGTTCTGACTGTGGACTTTCAAATCCCCCTCAGTTGATTCATTTTAATTGTCGCACATACCTTCACTTGCAGAGAAACATTTAACTGTAATTTTCGCGAAACACAATGCTCTGTTCATGCACCAATAAATATTGACGTCTAATGTGTAAGGGGTTGAGTAATTAAGGTTAACGAATAAAAATCAGCTCTCCTACTCCAAAAGATGTACACAATCACAATGTAATATAAAAAGTTCACAACACCATATAACTACGTATTTTATTTATTTATTGACTAGAGAAAGAGTTCAAAACGGTCCCAACAGAAATCAACCATTGTAAATTTATTAATTGTTGGAACTTTTCATAGAATACTTTACTGTTACATACATTAAAAAGGGGTAAGTTCTGTTACCACTTACTTGTGCTAGCTACCGACATAAAATGCAAACCTTGATTGGTAAATCAGAAGTTTCATTTATCGGTTTAATATTTATTTATACAGCAAATGAACACTACTTTTTTGTATCAGGCGACACCTTTGTTCTGTTTACCATATAAGTTGAACTTTTTAAGCGCTATTCTAAATTCTTGTAGGACGTTTCCCTTATTCCTGGTGTATAAACCTAGCATGAGTACTTCATCAAAAAATGTTTTGAAACAAGCGTTTCTTTCGTTTACATGACAGATGAGAATCCTCTATCGATACATACATATGTATAGCGGAATTGCAAGTCCTCAATCCAATTCAGTAAACCCGTTAGAAGATTATTATTTTAAAGTGTTTTCCTTTTTTTAGAGCTTGAGTACGACCATTTAGACTATACAAGACCAGTCAGTACGTTGAAGCCTCATTACCAACGCATGGCTAGTCCATTCGGATCTACGGATTTAACAAAAGAGGACAACAAATCGGAGACTGACGGTGATTGAGCTAATTTTACGCAAAAAATTAAATAATTAAGTTCCCTTGCGGGAAACTTTTTCGTATACAGAGACCATTTAAATTCTCCATGAGGGGGGCTGGACATTATTCTAGGTTCGTTCGGGCGACAGTTAGGAACCGGTCCACAAAGTACGGCGCATAAGCTTCGCGCGGTTCGGGCGAGTGCACGTACTGGTTCCTAACCAGATTCTGAGTGACAGTTTGGTGTTCGGGCCGAAACATTCGCAGTAGTTTTCGACCGTTTGCGAACCGTCAAAGTGGTCAGAACTTCTCGCCGTGGACTAGTGGTTTGTCACATGCTCAGATAATAGCTCGATTAGCTTCTAAATCACGTTTTTGGAATTCTGATCAGTTTATAACCGATCAACAAAATTAGCCACGGTCGATTCTGCGTACTAGAATGTTCGAAAAGAGTCAGTGACATGTTGCAAAGCGCTCCACATTTGAGGTGCCCGAACAAACCTTCTGCATCATCTGAAAATACTAAACAGATAGCATAGCAGAGACAGAACGATTATCTCAGAACAGAACCTTCCTTTATGAGGAATTTAAATGGTGTCTCTGTATTTGATATGCGATCAAACTATTAATTATTTAGGTGTTTGGTGTGAATCATGAGTGATATTTTCTACTTTTAACATCGTCGTTAATAATCAAGTACTGAATTATATATTAATCTAGTAATGCTCATTATTAACAATTTTCGATCTCTTTATACTTCGAATTTTTTCAAAGAAAAATCGATGCTTACTATCAAGAAATTGTCGTCATTGTCGTGGGTGAGTGTATTGTGACTTTTTAACATTAAAACTTATTATATTATACAAAATCGTTTTTAAAAACTGTGTGCGATTTCAATCGTACATACCTATGTGAGCGTATTTTATTTTAAGTGAGTGTAAATTTTTCATTATAATTACATATTTTTTAATTTAGTTTTGCAATACTAAGTATATATGTGTATCTAAGCAATAATTTAATTAGCATATCAAATAATGATTAAGGTGTAAGTTTTACTTTTAATCTTATTTTTAAGTCAAATATCGGTAAATTGTCTATTGTAATCGTTTCTTGAAAAAGTATAGTACCGACCTATACTTATTTACCTATATTTTGTGTTGGTTCGTATAATTTCTGTGATAAGTATGAATCATCTTGAAATAAATTTTTATGATGTCTTATACGGACTCTCTTTTCCTTATGCATCTATTGATATAGCAATTGCATTGCAAGTCCTCACTTGGTATTAATTGAATGATTAAAATTCTTTGATGCCAGAGCGTCCTCTCATTTCAAGGGTGTTAATCTCAAAGGAGAAAGGAATGATCATTAGAATATTCTCATAATATTTTTATTCAGTCATTCTTATAAAGTATAATGTGTACAAACTTGCTCATTCGTCCTTGCACTCAACACAATTAAAATTATTACATTATTATACGTTTTATTATCTGAATACGTTTCTACTTAATTACAAATAACTACAATTAAATAATTATTCAAGTCGTTTGTATAAAAAAAATCTGTATAAAAGTGGAAAAACGTAATTATGCTATAAATAACAGAACAGCGGGGTTGAGAAAAACTAGGTACAAGAAATCAGAAGAAGTCAGCTCGATTAACTCAGCTCACACAGCTCGGATTTATAAATTGTTAATATTTTACATAAAAAAATAATTAATATAAATTAACAATTATGGTAGTACTACTTTTACATACGATTAACGATAAAAAAGTTCACTAGAAATTTGCGTGCTACTTGAGCATTATTTAACTTTTTATTTTAATATTAAATTCTTCAGATTTAATTTATTGACCTTCACTGTCACTGTCACTCTTATCTGGAAAAAGTTAGTGGTGTTAGTCGATGGGATACGTGACGCTTTTACTTACTCCTCGTCACCTTTCTTGCCCGGATAAGCGTGCCGCTTAAGTCTATCGTATAAGTCGTCTTTTGTACCATAAATACTGGCGTTCGATCGGGCCAAACTGTTCATCTTTCCGTTGACGCCGTTGTGGAGGCTCTCCTTCATGTAGGTCTCGTTGTAGAAGTTCGGCATCTCCCAGCCGTCCTCCTCGTCGTCGTAGTAATGGGCGTAGGTCGAGTGGTGGCTGGGGGCTATGCTCTCCGCGTACGGAGTGGGCGCGCCGTAATAGAAGTTCACCTGCGAACCGTTTTGGTCGGTCGCCGGGGTCAACAACTTCTTCGGCTCTTTCCTCCTGCTAGACCTGCAGACACACAATTCCAATTTTAGCCTACGCATGGACACGCAAAATACTAAATAGTAGCACTAATGGCAGGTGTCCTAGTTTTGTAAGAGAGTGGGTAAAGGTCTTCCGCCATGAGTGCTTTATACAATTTTTCCTATTTGCCCGAATTTTCATCAAGTACAACTTTGAGCTTATGGTCGATTCAAGACAGGGGTAGATGAGGTGACCTAAACCGGCCTAGGAAACCAACGTATAATTCGGTTACGAATTATAACAATAACGTGTTATTGGTCTCAGTTTTATCCTACCGGAATATGTGAAACTTTTTTCTCAAGGGAAGAAAAGTAACTACTTCTTTTTCATTGAGAAAAATATTCACCCACGGGAAAAATGTCACTAAATTTATACTATTTCATGAAAAACTTGCAAAATCTTGTTTTAAAAATTATCGATAGTGTGGCTTGACAAAATATTGCTTATAGCAATCAGACTGTGAACGAATTTGGCAAAAATAAAAACACATTAAGAAATCTGTTGACAAGTGGAATGTGAATTTCCAAAAAGTTAGTGATGGTGGTGGAGAAAAAATTTCTTCCAAAGTATTTGAAGCAACGGCGGGTGCTGCCACAAACGAATTACTACCGCAAAAGTGCCACCAACAGTATGAGTTTCGGTATGAACTGATATTTTTTGACATTACTTTGCATGCACTAGAACATGGTCTAAATAGTATGTAAAATGACACGCGTTCAATGAAGATAGACATTTTCGTAGACAAAACTAGAATTCACTAGACGGGTTTGAGATACCTATAGTTTGTCTATGCTAGCACTAACTAGTGAAATTTGGAAATCAGAAGTATGTGGTAGGTAAACCTGGTTTTAACTTCTAAAAACCCAAGAACTAACCCGCTGACTTATAAATACTTACCAACATCGCAACTGTTTCGTTTTCGTATTCATTCTTGTACTGATAAATTTTAGGGAAAACCAGTTATTAACGCGAATTTACTATTTTCAGGCATTTTCAAAATTGGCTGGTTACTCCGGGTTTCCATCAGTAGTTAAAACCAAATGTACGAACCAAAGACCCATGGTGATTTCTAGTTTTGACTGTGGTTTTGACTAGTTACGGGGTTTCTCAAATCCGACTGGTGAATTCTAGTTTTAACTAGTAAAAGCAGCATAAGCTAGTTCGGGTTTTGTCTGTTGTTATAGTTTCAGAAAATACGTAAGTATTTGCGGTACTTCCAAAAGCCAAAATGGATAGTGCATTATTGAATTAAGGTGCACTACCTACATACAGAATCGGCCTTCTAACGATACGCAAGTGCGTATCTTAATGAGGTCATTATGACACGACAATAGAAAGAAAAAGATCTTACCTGGCGCAAATCATCCAAATCAAAAGCACGATTATGATGATGACGATCACCGATACGGCAATTCCCGTCGCGATGTAAGCGAATTCCGACTTTTCGGTGCAGTGCCGTCCCGTGAAGCTCCCGATGCATCTGCAGGTCGGCTGCCCTCTCACGTCTTTAACGCAGACTCCCTCGTTGTCGCAGTAACCGTCGCACACGTCGGTGCACTCCTTTCCGGTGCCGTTGAATCCCGGCTTACATTCGCACTTGAAATCGCTCGTTTCGGGAATCAACAGGCAATAAGCGTTCACGTCGCAGTGCATCTCGGATCCGACCATTTCGCACGGATTCGTGCATTCGGCTTTGCTAGTCTGAAAAATCGGAATGTATTGAAACCAATTCTTTAAACTCGAATAACTGACGAAATCTTACGGCTGCTGTAGATTTGGTGCTGGTGTTCGGAGGACACGCTACGCAAGTAGTTTGTTGAGATTCCGATTGGTAGAAACCTTTCTTGCAAGGGATGCAACTGTTGAGCGTGCCGTTCAGATAAGTTCCGGGGGTGCAAACGGGCAGTGAGCACTCCTCGATCGTGCTGGATCCGGTTTTCGGAGTGGTTCTTCCCAGTGGGCAACCTTGGCATGCCGATTGAACGCCCTGCATCCTGTAAGTTCCTCTTGGGCACGGTTCGCATTTGCCGTCAAACGCCAGTTGCATTCCGCTTTCGCATTCGTCGCGGCACTCCTTTTGAGAGACCGCTTCGTTGGTGCGCGTCGTTTTGCCTAATCCGCAGATTTCGCAAGAGAACGATCCCTCTTCGGGTTGGTAGAAGCCGTAGCCGCAGCTGCGACATAAGCCGGCCTCGTGATCGTAGTACTTTCCGGCAGGACAACGTTCTGGAAAACCATCAGTTAACGACTATTCTGTTTGAAGATTGATCAAGTTTACGCACCTTTACAGTCTGCAGCACTTCTAGCGCCAGCGCCAACGGTGACTCCCGGACGGCCTGCGATTGCGGGACATTGGGTGCATTGTTGTTGACCCGCTTCACTTTGGTACGATCCTTGAGGGCACGGAACGCAATTCTTGGTCTTTTTATCGTAGAATGTTCCAATTGCGCAAGGCACTAAAATCGAACAAAATCAGAAATTTTCTCAGATTTTTTTTGTGATATTTACCGCAATCGGGAGCCATCACAACTTGTCCGATGGGGCAAGCGTAATCGGATTCCAACAGTAACGATGATGGATCTGGTACGGTGTTCGGTAAGATGTCGTGAACATCAAACTGATCTTCTTCTAGAATTAGTTTCTCCAAGAGACGTTTCACGGAGGAACGTTCGTTGGTATTGGAGTGAACAACAGGATCGCTAAAATTATATGAGTTAGAATTGGTGTGGTGTGCAAAAGCGGAAGTACTGATAAAAATGAAATTGATGAAGGACATGCAAAGTGCTTACTTTATCGCCGGGAAGGAGATTTCAATGTTGTAGGTGTCACTGGATGATTGCCGTCCTTGGCGGGCAGTTCTACAATAAAGGACATGCTTGCTACACATTCAACTAAACTACTACAGACATGCATCTTAAAACTGGCAACTAGAGATTGCTGTGCTATCATGGATTTATGAAATTTCACGAGGGTCATGCGTCTAACGCTATAAGGTAGGTACTTTGTTTGGTACTTTGAAAATATTTAGCGTATATGAATATACGAACTAATTTCTAGATGTTTTACTTATCTCGATGTTAAAAGGTGACTTACTTTTCTACGGGAACGCTCGCATTGACTACGTAGGTGCCGCCATCATCCTCATCATTCGTTTGCCTGATTTGCCTGCTAGCTCTGTGATCGCACTTGACATCAATGTTGAGTTCCTTACATTCTCTAGTTCCTTCCACCGAGAAAGAGCAGAAGTTCCAATCCCTGTTGAGACTATTTACTGCATTCCTAACTCTTTGTCTCAAAACTCCTTGACCTGCTTCGTTGCAGAGTACGGAGCTCGGGAACAGCATTGCAATTTTGAACACGCGTTGGGCTGGTTTAGATGCTAGAAAGTATATCAGAATTTGGTCAGATATCATTAGGCGCATAGATTCTACAAGAACACTTACGAGAACAAGCTGGGTAAACCATTGGTAGACTAGGATTGGACGTGGGTCTCCAGAAACCTTCACCTCCGCAAGTGTAAAATTTAGGAATTTCTTGAGAGAATCTCAGACCTTGATTACAACCTATTTCGCAAACTTTGAATTGTCCACCTGCTCCCCAATCTTTACAATTCTGTACTCCTCCAACTGGATCGGGTAGTTCAGGGCAGAAATCAGCCAAGACTGATACTTTGAAACTGCAGGTTGCGGTGTTTCCAGCTTCGTCACTAGCAACGTAAGCAATTTGGTACATTCCCCATAAAAGAGTTTGCCCAGGCCTGTGTCCGTTCTTCTCTTGAACGGTAACAATAGCAACATTATCGGTGAAATGTGGCTCGTCCCAAGAAACCAAAGCCGATCCGTTTTTGGTGATAATCCATAAGTCTCCCGGACAGTAATCAACTTTCGGTGGGATCTTATCAACTTGTAGCTCTTGACATTTGGCCCCGATATATCCAGGTGGGCAGTTTCTTTGACCACAATGAGAAGGTACCACTCGTTCAACTCCTCCGGCTGTGTCTTCATACCCAGCCCAGGTCAAAATTAATCCTCTGTAGAGGACGGGTTCTGTGCGGCAATCGCGGACTTGTTTTTGCACTTCGTTGGTAACATCTAGAGCACGTCCCCAAATTTGGACTTTGGTCAAATGCCCTTGGAACCCAGATTCAGTGTAAGCTTTAGGGTTTCCAGATTGTGGTCTGCCTAAGGTTACCCAAGCGCTGCAAAAATATCGAGTTAGCATTATCACTATCAATTGAAGAGAAATATTTTTTCAGACTTACTATTCGGGAAGTTTTCGTCCACTTCCGTATCCTTCAACCCTGCTGGCAATGAGCCCCTCTGTTATCAATTTGAGTTCACCACCATTTTCACCGTCCCAAACTATCGCAATATGATGCCATTGTGCGTCGTTCACAGTTGTATAATCTCTGTAGCTTAAATAAACGTCCTGTAAATCGGGGAAGAGCGATACTTGAACGCCATTCGAATGAGCTTGAATTATTGGACGTCGGTCTTTCGGAATATGCTTAGATCTGTGTGTAAATCATAATTATTTATAAAATACTTCTGAAAATATTGATAACTTACGAAACGCTGTACAAGGTGAAGAAAATGCCATTTTCATCTCTTTGGGTAAATTGTACCCACAAAGCAATAGTAATGCTGGATTTGGAACCAGTATAGAATGGAACCGATTGAGATGCAGAGCTTCTGGTGGCATCGCTGAAGTACAGATCGTAATCGACAGAAATCGTCTTTCGACAATCTTCTCCGGTTAGATTGAATGGACATTGACAATAGAATCGGTCGGTCAAATCTATGCAAGTAGCACTTGGTGGACAGGAATTCTCTTTACAGTCGACAATATCTTCTTCGCAATATTTGCCAGTAAATCCAGGCGCACAAATACATTTGAATCCAAAAGGATCGTTCGTGCAAGTTGCGCCATTTTTACAAGCATTGGTTCTACACGCGTCATATTCGTATTGACATCCGATTCCGGTGAAGCCATCGGAGCAAGAGCAGTTGAGACCTGAACCGAAATCTTGACATTTTCCTCCGTGCATGCATGGGTTACCAATGCATCGTTCTGGGGCAGTTTCGCACTGCTTACCGTCAGTACCAGATGGACATCTAGACATTTAATGGATAGGAAATAGAATTCGTTCAGAGTTATAATGTTGCTACTTACACGCAGAAATAGTCTTGGAAGAGGTTGATGCATGCAGCATCGTTCTGGCAAGGACGTGTTTGACAATTTCCGATGTCGCTCTCACAGTTCACACCAGTCCAGCCAGGTTGACAAATACAACGATAACTACCGACTTCATCTCTGCAGGAACCGCCGTTGAGACATGGATCCGATTGGCAATCATTGATATTCTCCTAAAATTAAAAGAAGATTTTTCACTGAATTGAAAGAAGAGAGTAAACAGTCACATACCTCGCAATAAACTCCTGAATAACCTTCTCTGCACATGCAGACGAATTTGTTATCCAAATCGACACACCTTTCGGTTCCAACCGGGTTGCACGGATCGCTCAGGCACTCGTCGATTTCTGCTTCACATTGTAATCCAACGTATCCAGGTCTACACTTACAAGAGAATCCGTCGACTAAATCGGTGCAGCTAGCTCCATTTTGACACGGCTTCGATGAACAGAAATCGATAGGATGTTGACATTTCTTTCCGGTGAAACCAGGTTCACAAGTGCAAGTGAAATCGTCAACGTCATCAGTACAATGACCACCGTTTTCGCACGGGTTTTTAGCGCATTCGTTTATATTCGTCTCGCAAGATTCACCGGACCATCCAGGATGACAAATGCATTCGTGGTAGAATAATCGATCGACACAAATTCCATTTTTGCACGGAGCTCTCCCGCATAGATCGATCTTTTCTTGGCAACGTTTTCCTGTAAATCCTGATGGACAACTACAGGAGAAATCGGCCACCAAGTCAGTGCAATTTGCTCCTAATAAACAAGGTTTTTCGGCGCAGTCATCGATGTTTTGTTCGCAAGTTTGGCCTTCCCATCCTGGTAAACATTCGCACATGAATCTGCCTTGTTGAAGAGCGATACAGGAACCACCGTTATTGCAAGGGTTTCCATTAGCGCTGCAGGGATCAATCTAAAGAAAAAGTGCATTATTAGTTTTGGGCTTACATCATCGTACGGATCTAAATTACCGTAACGTCACAGTCGATTCCAGTATAACCCGCTCTACATAAGCAAGTGTAGTTGTTGTATCCTGGTTCGTCCTTACACATGGCACGTTCTGGGCAGGTGTCGTTTCTACAGTCGGATCTCTCTTCTTGGCAATTGATTCCAGTGTATCCCGGAGCACATTGACATCTATAGCCTTGAGGCTTATCGATACAGGTACCGCCGTTGTAGCAAGGCTGCGAAGAGCACTCGTCGATGTCAATTTCACAGCGTCTTCCAGAAAATCCAGCGGGGCAGAAACATTGAACTCCGTGTCCCATTGGCACACAGAGACCTCCATGTTGACAAGCATTATCGGTACATTGAACGGGATGACATTCGTCGCGACCAGCGGCTCCAGGGCCTTCAGTCTTCATGTTACTCGGACACTCAACGCAGGATGTTTGCCCTGATAGTGATTGGTAAAAGTCTCTCGGACATAATGAGCAAGGTGCTAAGCCAGTTGGTGAATATTGGCCTGAGCTACATTTCGGTCTACATCTATCCTTTCCGGGTGCCGCTGGTTGATAAGTGAACGTGTTGGCAGCACAAGCTTGGCAGTCTTTGAATCCACCAGTGGGTGGTTCACTCGTGTAACTATTTCTAGGGCATTCTAGGCAAGGTACTAAACCGGTTGGAGAGTAAGTACCATATCCGCAAACTGGCACGCAGTCATGCAAACTTTTTGAACCTTCTTCGCGGGTGTAAGTACCCTGAGGGCAACGATTGCATGAGCCTTGACGGTCACGATTCTGATAGTACCCGCGTGGACAGTAGGTACATTTGTGTTGTTTTTCTCCAGCAAATGTTCCAGCAGGGCAGTGCACTGTATTGATAATAATAATTAATAACAAAAACATCGCAAGAAGCTTCAAAATTACTCACAGCATCTAGGCACATCGTTGGTGTCCATATTCAGTACTTCGCCGACGTTGCAGGTGAATCCTCGAACGTTTGATGAATTCAGAGCCCGTAGTGGCGGACATTGGTTGCCGATGGCGGAGACGTTTAATAAAGGTTCAATAACGGCACTCGCATATGGAACCGATAAGTCAAACATGAGACTCAAGGTACTTCCACAAAGGTCATAAAGTTGAGGTTGCCGAACCACGGGCAAAACATTCAACACGTAATCGATTTTAACTACATTTTCCTTGACTAAAGATGGCACAGCGGTGATGAATGATACGTTCATTTTCACATTGACTACTGAACACCTTTCTGTTAAGATGCTGTTGAGATTGCTGTAGTATTGCGAGATTAGATCAGTGTACTGGTTGAGACAGGATGTGGCTACTGCTCCATTAGCGCGATAGTTAACTGTGGCAGTTACGTGATAATCAGCTTGTTGTGTATCTAAAACGAAGACGATTTATAAAGATTGCCTGATAAGGCACAAATGTGAAAACGTACTTTCAGAAACACAATCCGGGACTACAGAGGTTGGAGTCCAAGGAGTCTTAGAGTCACAAGAAAAAGTTTTTACTGGTTCTCCATCTGTGAACCTGTAACCTGGGCTACA
Source organism: Salpingus planirostris (assembly GCA_949788335.1). Taxonomy (NCBI): domain Eukaryota; kingdom Metazoa; phylum Arthropoda; class Insecta; order Coleoptera; family Salpingidae; genus Salpingus; species Salpingus planirostris. Next base: position 7,586,628 of record OX460917.1, on the reverse strand, counting down.
GGTTGCAATACATTGTAAGCCTTTATCTCCTGGCAAACAATTGATAGCGCCGTTTACTGGAGGTTTCAATTCCCAATCGACGCAAGGCGTTGCTTGAACTGATACTTGAAAGTGGCATGTGGCTTTGTTTCCGGATTTATCAGCAGCAACAACGGTAACGTTTTCGAAAGTTCCGATAGTGATGGTAGCTTTATCCGGAATGAAAGTAACATGGACCTCACCAGAATCATCGGTGGTATTGATTCTTCTCCTGGTTTCATTGAAATTGACCGCATAACTGTCTTGTTTATCAACTAATTCAATAACGTAACTTTGTGGGCAACTCAGCCGTGGTGGTGTGTTATCCGGTACCGTGATATTAATTTCACAAATAGCCACATTTCCGTCATAATCAAACGCAACATATTTCACTACCGTATCCTCAAACACAAATATGGGAGTCTTAAAGTTTGCCGGTTTAACTTCAAGACGTGCGATGCTTCCGGAATTATCAACGGCAGTCGGTTCTGTGAAGTTAACGGGAAGTAGGCCACCGTTGGCATCTTTTTGGACAACGATTGGTTGTTGTGGACAGTTTTGGAATATCGGTGTCTCGTTATCTGTAAGTAACGGAAGTATACATATCCATTTCCTAGTATTAAAATAAAAATCACTTACCAACACAGGGTGAATATCCGTAATCATATCCCAAAAGAGGTTCGCTTTCCGGTTCGTCACAGCCCATCAATTCAAATTTCAAGCAAGCGTTATCCATATAGCTGACTATTCCCAAAATAACGAAACGTGCTTGAACGTATTTTGGTAACGAGATCATGGCAAGTTCTCCGTAATTTCCAGGATCACGCATCGTTAAATTGAAATTCGGGAAGTATACCACGTAATTTTCCTTCTCGGCTTGCTTGTAGAAGAATCTGATTTCAGTAGGTCGACCCACAATATCATTAGTAACCACACCCTTGACTAAAATCGCTTTGACCCTGTATACTTTGCCGAGATCTACATTAACGTAGGTGAAAGCTTCTTGTTTGCCACACCAACCAGTAACCGAATTCAACCTGATATTCTTGGCTTCATAATTAGGACGCTCACTCGTGGCATTAATAGCCGAATCCGGGATTTTCCCGGAAGCTATGCCAAGAGGACGGACTACTTTGCATTCTGGTTCTCTCATACACGTTATTGGTCTAGGATTGATCAAAATATAGCCAGGCCGGTTACAGCCGAAAGTAACTTCAGATCCTTGTTCGTAACTTCTGGCAACTTGGAAACCATCACTAGGGCGGCCAGGATCTATACATACAGGGCCTTCGCAACGTAAGTCACCGAAATCCCAGACGGTATTTGCTTGACATCTAACTATGTTATCGTGTTTGCTACTTTGACCCGCTAATTTGAAAGTATTTTGGCAACCAAAGAAAAATGATGATTGGTACTTCGTATCAACATATTTTCCGTATTCTGCGCCTGGAGTTGGTGGTGGAACTTCACAATCGGCACGTGGGCAAGATGGTGAGTTTCCGCTGAGCCAATAATCAGGGAAGCCCTAAATTTCCATATTCAGTATATCTTTACAACATTGTTGATGAAAAAAACTTACAGGTTTTGGGTCGTAAACGCACTGTCTGAAGCCTGAAGTGTAAGTGCCCCTCAATTTTCTGCCCGTACTGCCGCATTGGAGGGTGACATTTTCTCGGAATGGAACCAAAACGCTGCTTTCGTCATTACGTAACACTTTCAGTCCTTCATTTTTATCGTCTGGTAACGAAACGCATTGTGCATCTAATGGGAAAAAAGTGATCATCACTCTCACATTAATTATTCAAATGCGTGATGATACTTACACGAACATTCCGGCATTGATCCATTCCAGTTTCCGGTTGAAGTACAAAGCAATGACGACGATCCAGACATTACGTAACCAAAATCACACTGGAATCTCGCAAGATCACCGAAATGGTACTTCTCTTTGGTCGATAAGATCTTGCCGTTTTCTGGCGCTCCAAGTGATGGACACATAACAGGAACGCAAGTTTTATTTATTTGGAATATGTCCCCGTCGCGAAGTCCATTTTCGGCTTCCTCGATTACGTAAGAGGCAGTGCCGTTTTGTTGATACAGTTCGAAACCAACGTTGCAGCCACAAGAATAATCTCCAGCACTGTTGATGCATTTCTGGTGACAACCGCCGTTATTATCGGTGCATTCATTAATATCCGCACATTCCAGACGGGTACAGCCCATGATTTCTAATTTCATACAGGGCGCTCCCACGTAGTCTTGAATTTTAAATTTGATGAATTGAGCTTCGATCGGTACCGGGAGATTTAAAATCGAGAGGGTCGGCTCCAAAATTCTGAACTCTACGGCAGTTCCGTCTGGATTTCTGTAATCTTTGAAGACGTCCGTGAGGTCGTCGGTATATTGGATTCGCACAGCCGATGTGAAAGCGAGGTTGCCATCAGGACGTACGACACTGGTCGTGCGGAATCCGCGGATGATTGTGGGTGCCTTGAGGTCTATTTCGACCCAATTTGAACCACCTTCTATTGTGTTACCGCACCAACCCACTCCGTTATTTAGACGTACCATCTAGGAAGAAATTTCATTTCAGTAAGACAATAAAACTAGATCTAGTTTTAGTTACCGTTCTGTCGTAGCCGTTTTCACTGCTCGAAACCGTGATGGCATCATCGGGGATTCCTCCATTAGTAAGACCCAAATCTCCAACGGGTCTGCATTCGAGAGTCGGGGAGAAACCTTTACGACATTTGCAGAAGAAAGATCCGGGAGAATTTACGCATTCCGTGGACGCCACGTCGCATTGACTACTAATGCATTCGTTGATGTCGTCGCATTTTGGCGGATTATTGAAAAGTTGATTGTCTCCACATCTTATGATGTTGTTGCCGCTAAGTTTGTAACCTTTGTAACACTGAACTCTAGCCTCGTCGTTATAAAAATAGGCACGACTTATATCGGTTATGAATCCGTTTTTGATATCCGGGAATTCGGGACATTTTGCACCTAAGAAAAAACGCAGGTTATCAATTTTTCCTCGTGCTTTGCTGTAGATAACTTACGGGTGCAAGTCGGAACTTCTCCAGACCAAGTACCGTTGCTCATACAAAGGATAACAGGATGACCGCTCCTGAGGTATCCAGGCTCGCACTCGTACCGTACTATGGTACCATAAGATCGGCCTTGACCATTTAGTACTGTTACATTAGCATGAGGTACCTCCGGTAATGGAGCGCATTGAGAAGCTAAACACAATTTAATTTTATGCATCTCCTTAGATTTAAATTTCGTAATGACAGTGCATACCTAAACAGTTTGGTTTCTTTTCCCAGCGTCCGTCGGAGAGACAGGAAATTTTTTCGATAGGTTGTCCAGTCGGGAACGCGAAACCGGCGTAACACTGGTACATGGCCTGCCCACGATAAGTTACGTTGGTTGAACCGATGGAGAAACCATTATCAATTTGTGGTACCGGCCCGCAGTACACTTCCTGGCACTTGGGAATGTAGCTAACCGACCAATTACCTCCAGGCATACATTGCGTAGTCAACCTGTTACGTCCCGTGGCAAATTCTTGTCCGGTTGGACAATTGAAAGTGATGACAGTACCAAACGCGGTATCTCTACTCGATGCCATAGCCCCGGCTCCGGGTTGAAGCTGAGGACAATCTACAATCCACAAATTAACTCTCTAATTTCTTTCAATTCTTCTTCACAAAAAACTCACCGGCTGAGAAAGTAGCTGACCATCCTTTGTTACTGTGCAAAGCATCGGTTGTAAATCTAACCAACATTTCACCACTAGAAGCTGTTAGAGTGATTTTAGGTTTGGAACCTGCAGTAAACCCATTTCCGGAGTGAAGTCTCAAGCCGCTGGTGGTGGAACCGTCGTAAATTTGAACAAAGTCTGATTTGTCTACATCGAAATTTTCAAAATTTAGAGAAAGAGGTCCACCTCCTGGATTTCTAATTTTGTACAGACATTCTTGATTGCTAGGGTATTGAGTTAGACCGAATGCTGGCGAAGTGATGGTACCATTTCGCGTCACTATCGTGGCTTTGCAGCCTTGGGTGTACCTAATCCTGAATCCTCGCCTAGAGCCACCAAGACTCGTTTTGAAATATAAATATAGTTTGCTGTTCGTTGAGATAACAGTGCGTTGGTTATTTTCTAAATCTCCAGTTAATCGCGCGATCGGAAGATTTTTGGGAGAATCCCCGTCTCGAACCAATATGTAATCTCTGTTGTTATCTAAATCTAGATCGTCGATTTCTAACGTGATGATTCTGCCGTTTTGAGCTTGAATTATGTATAAACACTCTAACCCCCCTGGGTACTGTGTAGGATATCCCGGAGAGGTTAGCACTTGAGCTTGAGGTGCGGCCCTGAGCATTCCTCCGCAAGTCTGCGGTTCGGTTTTCCACGATGCGCGAAAACCTTTTCTCTCGACGGAAGCGTCCGTGCTGAATTTAATGATCATGAAATTGGAAGCGGATACGAACGATCTGTTGGTTAAGTCTTGTCTTCCCGACAAAGTTGCCAGATTCACAGAAGTATCTTCAGTTCGTCCACCTACCAGAACTTGGACCGTGTCGAAAGTTTTTTCGGTTTCAAACTCTTGGAACTGTAGCAGGATGTTATGCCCTTGCGGACCTTCCAGGGTCCATTTGCAGTTGGTCAAAGGTGCGTACTTGTGAGGATAATAGGGACTTTCTACAACGTCTCCGCTGCTAGCTAAATAGAAATTGCAATTGGCTGCGCAATCAATTTCATCGGAGCCATCTCCACAGTCGTCTTGTTTATCGCATCGGAATTTTTCGTTTACGCAATTGCCATTCGAACAGTGAAATGATCCGGAAGGACAAGCCTTCGCCCGGCACATAAATGGCAGGAGGCTTTCGCAGGTTGTGAGTTCCCATGATTGGTTTTCTTCGGTTACCGTGACGTCTACGCACTCTCCTGCTTTCGGATCAGGTTGGTGACGAGACCAAAAACCTTTCAAGAAGAATCGTATGATAGAAAATGCTGATTGGGTGACGTAGACGCGAGTCGGGAAATCATCGGGGACATAAGAAAGTAAGTGATGCACTTGACTCACCGGAATATTGAGAAACTAGAGTTCCTGCGGCGGATTCGAGGGTGTTTGTTCTCAAGTCGTCCAGAGATGCTAAACCTAACCAGTAGTGATTCACTGCTCTTCTCTCGAGCGGAATCGAGTTAGTGGCTATCGCGGCGGTCAAGTTGTTTTCGCCATAGGATTCCACCGACATAAGGTCACTGCCGTACCTGGAAAATCCAAAATCTTTCTTACCCACTAGTTCTAGATTTTATGTAAACTCGAGATGAATAAATGGGAAATTTTAAACGCACCAATTAATCTACAGGTACCTACATATCTCAACAATAATAATTTTCATTAATAACTACGTTGAGGTCGTTATATTTCTAGACTAATTTGTTCAGCTCTTCTGATTATTACGGTACTCCATTTAGTGGAGTGCACGAGGATTTGGATGATGCATCTGTTGAATCTTTTATGCAATCACTCATTGATAAATTCTTGAGAATGTTACAATGACTGCGTAAAGAATTAGGGTCATTTCTAAGTATATAATAGTAGTTACCTTCAAAGTTTTCAAGTTGCATCCGTCTAAATAAAGTTTTAATGTGAAGCTGATTAATTCTTATTGTTAGTAGGGCGCTATTGATCCTCTTTTTAATGACTTTTCATTTCAGGTCTACTGAATACAATAAAGAAGATTCAAGATCTACTTATGTAAGTTCGGTTAAGTTGAGATGTAAAATTATCAACTTTTATGAGGAGAAATTTGAATACTGTAATCAATTATTTCCCCACATAAATTCAGTGATTGTAGACTCGAAGAGTTCAATTTTTGAAACCACAACTTTCGGACGCGGATAAAACTGAGCGGTCGGCTTTTATAAGTGGGTCTTTCCATCAACCGGACTTACAGGTGCAGCAGCTATTTGTCTGATGTTATTTTTGCTAGAGGCTATCACGAATTTTCGTCTTCCGATATCCTCTTACATATTTGCTGTTTGATTCTTCAATTTTAGACCCAAAAATGAGGCGGTCGTCTCGGGTTGTTAATCGGTAATTGACGCCATATGTCCCAATAGGCAATGTTAATTATACTAGATTAAAAATATGACGGATGTACCGTTAATCATTAAAAAGCGTCTTAACCTAACCTACCAATCATTACCCGTCTATTTGAGGTAACTCGCAAGTTAACAGTCGTCTTTTCGTAATGAGATGAAGAAACAGACCGGCGCGGCGTATTTCATAATATGAGCAACTCGTTATAGTTTAATTACTCGGGTAACGTTCAATACTCGAAATTGCAATGAAAATGATTTCCAATTTAGTGAAATTCTCGATTGCGCTCGTGCTTGAACTGCAGGTCATGTTTCGCATAATTCAATGGAAAATTAAGCGTAAAAGAGAGATTTAAAGTAGAAAGACAAATAAAATTTCTTGTATTAAAATTGTTAACACCAATAATCCTTGCACGTGTTGAACGAAAGCGCGGTGTTAACTAATGTAAGTACCTAATGAAGTCAGACTATGCCTTCCGACGTACCTTATTACCTTCTTTCGGGCCATATGTAGGTTAGGTTAGTTTTACAAGCATGGAGATTTTTAAATGTGGAAATGAAAAGGTTTTTCATTCACAATTCAGGAGATAAAGTACTTTTAACAGACGCTTCCAAAGGTAGAAAAAGTACTTTCCACTGCCGCTTAGATGATGTCACATGAAATGTGGTAACGTGTAACTATACAGATTGTTACAACGAAGTAGATGGATGTAGGGTGTGGATGCAAAATCCGACTTCGTGAACTTTTCATGGTCTACTCCTATGGTCTACTCTAATTCTTACTTAAACCATAAAATTTTGAACTCTCAGCTTTAACAAATCTTTTGAGGGGCGCATACTGTGGCGCTCGCTCACATTTTTGCACTTGTGGCGGACTTTTGGCTTAGTTTTCCATTATTGCCAATGAAATCTCCAGGTGTGCTGATTTTTGATACGGCCAAAATTTCCACCAAAAGTGCAAATAAAGTGGCGCTGTGGTACATTATGCACGGTGCCAATCTTACAGGAATTGAATGCAATCGGTTGTGCCGCTCTCCCGAAAGTTGCTCTGAAAGAATGTACGGAAAAGCATAGCCAAGTTTCAACAGTCGTGTAAAAAATGGAATTACCTATTTTGACGAGTGTTAAATAATTAGTTCTTATCACAGGTTTTTATTAATGCGTTTGATTGTCGTTCTCATGAATGAATTAAAGATAAACTCTGCACACTTGATGAAAAATTATCTATTATCATGTTTAATACGCAAACAAATTATTTGTAGGTATACGTTAGCGTGTTCTTGAACTTGAACTGTGCACTAAGAAATTTACATTTTTCTTACTATTGCTTCACTACGATTCTTACTGATTAAGTGGGGTTTCCAAATGATATTCCATTGACAAGTAAGCGATACGTGAAACAGTTTGAAGCTTGCGAATATTCAATTTTAATAATACATATTTCCCAAGATAACTTCACTGTTGGTGGTAATTTTCTCTAAAAAATCGGTAATAAATGAAACACTGACCTTCTGCATAACTCCGCTGCCTTTTCCCAGGAATGCCGGATGTTAAAAAATTTATAACAATGAAGTCCTCTAAGTTCCCAGCCTGAAACAAAATTCTTCGATAAATAAAAAATGACGACATTTTTGCATCTTACTCATCATCACGTTACTTATTACAGTACATATTTTAATTTGTTGCATCTAAATTTCCATTTCATAATAATTACAATGGAATAGTGAAAGGAGTTGATCACTCAATAAATATTTCTAAATAACAATTTAACCCATAAATACCCAAAAAAACTTAAGGTTCACATCTTAATTTATTTTCAGTGTTGAACTTAATTATATGCATCATAATATCCTGGGCTACTTTTCTCCCATTCTTATGAAGATTTTCGTTACCCTTGAATAAAGTGAATAGGTGGAGAAAGTGCTAAGTACATACATACGTATGTATCTATATTTTATCTGTTACTTTCAAAGATATGATAGATGAGATGAATGCACTCATATGTGCTTGAAAACGATTGAATTCAAATTAACTTAGTAAAAAAAATTTATTCGTACGAAAGCAACAATAAAATATTAAAAAATCCAATACTTAAGTTAGGTACTTAGTTCTTGCACTCAAGTTCTGAATTGTTTTTCCTTATAATTTTTATCAGCGACTGTAAAATTGAATTGCAACATCAACAATCTTTTCATGTATGTAGGTAGTAATGTTTAATTAGAAGTCACTTTAACTACAAGCAGGGAGTAGGTATATACTCTCTGCTACAAGATAGTACAAGGATATTTTAACAGTAAGGAGTAAGGATATACCTAGGTAAGACCCTTCCTATTGTATATTTTCAAAAATTGAGTATTATTTTTCGATTTTTCTACCACATCTACAATAAGCAATATTTTCCGCTAGTCTTTCCTATTATTCCTTTATGACAAAATAGCTAAATCACAAACTAATTCATAAGATTCAATTGACCAAGAGTTTTAAATTATTAAAATCAGAATTTAAATTTTATATTCATATTATTTATTATTATCATTATCATTCATTGTTATTATCATTATCTACAGGAAAGAAAAATCGTTGTTTAAAACTGTAGACTATCTCACTCATCTATAATAAAGTTATTTAATATACTTAGGTTCCAAAGTTCAGTTGTATACTCTCGCCGTAGTCATTCATAATGTTAGGTATAATAATACCACACTGTTGTCCAAGTTATTCTGTATCTAATCGTTATCGGAATATAAAAGTATACATTTTCTTTAATTTCGTGTTCAGAACTTACTCAACGCAACTCTTAATTTAGTGACTGTGAAAATGACGAAGAGACGTGTTGTTTTAGATGTAGATGTGGGAACAGATGATTATTTAGCATTACTTCTCTTCTTCCGTGCAGAAAAATTAGGCGAACTCAAAATAGAAGCCATCGTTTGTTCTATGGGTAATACGGCGGTCGATAATGTTTGCAAAAATGTAGTTCGACTACTCGAGGTTGTCAACAGACTGGATGTAATAACTATGAAATTAGAATTTCAAATTTTATACTTGATTTTAATGAAATATTTTCAGATTCCTGTTTATCGTGGAGCTCATAAGCAACTGATCCCGCCTAATCACGAGGTTCAGCTATTTCACGGGCCAGATGGATTTGGAGGACTCGTTCACGAAAAAGAACCGGACTTGAGCATAATTAGAAAGGAGAAGGCATCTTTGGCTTTAGCGAATCTAGTCGAAAATAATCCAGGAGAGATAAGTCTGATTTGTGTCGGTCCTCTTACCAATGCGGCGTTGGCCACACGTTTGTATGATGACTTTTCCACAAAACTCAGAGATTTATGGATTATGGGCGGAAACTACAAAGGTAAAAGATCAGTCTATTTAGAAATAAAACTTGATCCCATTTGTGATGAATCATTGTATTTTAGCTGTAGGAAATATCACGTCTGCAGCTGAATACAATTTTTATGTTGATCCCGAATCCGCTTATATCGTCTTGGACAGTCTCTCGGTTCCGATTTACATTGTAACATGGGAAACTTCCCTTCTCACCAATTTAAGTTTCGTAAGTTATTACTCAAGATGTATCGGTTCAATCGATCGATTAATTTTGAAATGTGGGTTTTAGGATTGGAGATATAAAATTTTTGGTATAAAACCAGATCCAGCTATTCAACTTTTGAACAGAGCAGAGAAAAGCATCTATGGAGAGCACGAGGAAAAGTGGTACCCGTGTGATGCTTTCTTAGCGGCTGCATATCTCAAGCCCGATGAAATAATACTGAAAAGCAGTAAACATCATGCGTCTGTTGAACTTCATGGTAGTCAAACCAGGGGACAAATTGTCTTGGATCATTTGCTACGCAAAGAACCCAACGTCACCATTATAGAAGAAATTGATAACGAAAAGTTTAAGGAGATGTTATTGAAACTTTGAAAATATCAAACCATCGGTTCACGTGAGTTTCTGGCAAGAGGAACGAACAAAACTGTGGACATATATTATTAGGTATGAGCTTAGGTTTTATTCCGGCACATCATTCTTGAAGAATGATATTATAGAGGAGTGTCTCTTTTCTTTGCGTGACTCATTTTGTGCATAAAATTAAGAAAAATACCGTGATAATAAATATAGTAAGATCTACGGAGGTTGAATGCATTATTGCTGTTAATAGTAGCAATTAAGTTACCCGGCTGATGGCTGCCTTCAAGTTACCTTCAGATTATTAATAAACATCCCAACGTTCAATAATGAAATTCTTCGTGTCTCGAAAACTTCACCACGCAACAACAGTTAAGAAAAAAATGTCACGGCCGCACACAACTGACTTTATGGTCGTTTGTATGGCACCGAGTCTGGTCAATAGTTCTGTGGAGAACTCGTCACACCTGAAGTGAATTTCGTCTTGTGAATAATTTATGGTTTAACGTTTATGCGAAGCTTTCGAAAGAAGAAACGAGAAAATCGCTCGCTTATATCTGTATCAAATTTAAACTTTTTCGGAGGCTTGCAATAGTGAATACAACTGTATAAGTTAACAGCAGTTTTAAATCAGTTTAGTTTCAGTTCTCAATTAGATTTTATTCAGAATGCACAAAACATCTGTTTTTAGTCAGTTTAGTAATTGAACCAGATTAACGAACCGTTTGTTTAACCATTAGGTAGAAGCGTACAAATCTTAGAGAAAATGTAGAGTAATGGAGCGTGAATTTGCCATCAAGTCATCATTTATTATTAATTATTATTCAACATTTTTTTCAGCATCGCTATTAGAAGTTTTAATAAAATACAAAATCTTTATACATGACAGCCCCCACTTTAAATTTTTCACCACTGAGTCACAGGTAGGTAGTTGTAAAGCTGGTTTTCAGCTATCAAATTTATTGAAACTTAGTTGTAGGTATACTTATTTCACCAGCGATATGAATCTATTGATAAATTGTGAGCCTGGTAATAGATTGGAAAAATGTGTCCTTTGAAATAAGTAATATTTTGAACCCTGCTTAATAGTAAAATATTGTGATTAGTTGTTGCGAGACGAAAATATGTAAAAGAGGAATTCGACTCGTGAAAGTAACTGTGGATATTTGACCTTTTCAATCTGTGAACAGAAAATATTCCTTTGCTGTTCACTGCAAAGAAGATAGAGTATGTCGCTATCATTTTTGTATGATTCATAATGTTACTTCCGTAATTTCGTGGTAATTTCTTAATGAAAGTTCATAAACTGCGAAATAGATTTATGAAAATGGTGCCCGAGACTAGGTATGGTCTATTCCGGCCATAATCCGGCGCATCCGCCAAATATGCATTTATTTCAGACACAAATCATCCTTTAGGCCTTGGTATAATCTGGATAAAAAAAATTTCCCGCTACATTAGTGATCTTGCCAATAAACATTAAGATCCCACTCGTATACATTTTTTGAATGGGTAGTAATTTTAAGGTACCTGTCGTGGAATTCTCGTAAGATTCGAAATTCTTAAGCGAGCTAATAAAACTTCCTATACCTTAGAACTTACTATTTATCGCAGAAATGATGATTTGGTATTTAGATAGCATTAAATAACAGCTGGATTTTGCGGACACCTATTCAAAGTGGTGGTCAAGTTCAAAATCAAAATATGTGTACCAAAAACATCAATTATCAGTCAAGTGAGAAAATAGTTATTTGTTTGACTAAGCTGCGAAAAATGCCGTTAGTGTACGGAGACATCAAAAAAATCCTCCATAAAGGGATGCTATGACTCTCATTCTCTCTCTATCCTTTTAGTAGTTTTCAGATGAGACAGAACGATTATCATGCCTCCCTTTATGAAGGATTTTTCGATGTCTCTGTACAATCGCAAATTTGTTAGACGAGGCGCACCAGAATAAAGCTATGCAACTTTTGCAAAAAAAGTATTCGGTGGTTGGGGAGACTGTTTAACACACCTAGTGACATACCAATTACCTTCATGTCGAGTATATTGTATAACACTTCAGTCATATGAAAATGTGCATTAAGATAATATTACACATTTTTACTTATGAAGAAAAATAATGTTGTAGAATGCGGTTACGGAGTGAACTTATCATGTGCAATGCCATGTGATCCGGATAAACATAACAACAATTATTTAATTATATAAGACGAATTGACTCGATGGAGCTTTGTCTCAAGTTATCAATTAACAAATTAATTTTAATTGTGAATAACTAGGTATTTGCGTTTTATTCTTATCGAAATTATCCGTAATGATACTTATTGCAATTTAATTATCATATTATTATGATTCTTATACTCGGGTATAACTTGTATAACTTCAATATATCTACATACAAGACGAACTTCAATTTTGACGAAAAATAGGTCAACAACTTGAAAATAACATAGGTCTCGACTTTTGACCTCGTAACCGAGACGCTTTCGACAAAATGTTTAATTTCTTTCAACTGGTAGGTAATCGGCCATCACAGATTATAAGGTGATTGCGGAGATTGTGCTGGTCACCTATCCTATGAAGACGTTAAAAGGATAATGTTTGTAATCCTGTTTCTGAAAAGGACGAAGAGACGCTAATTTTCATGTTACCATCAGACCGACAGGTTGACACGAATTCCCAGTTCCGTTAAAAATACAGAATTCCGCACAATGTCCACGCTGTGTTTACTTAATTGTATCTGTATTTATATGTAGGTGAAAGAAATTACAATGGCTTGAGCATAGTAACAGAGAGTCGACATAATAAATTAAAAGTTTTCTATCGCACTGTCGTTTTACCTTTTAGGATCGAACGCATAAAATAGTAAAAAGCTGTAGAAACTCGAGGAACTGCATTAGATGGGCTTCGAGTGACCATCGATGAACTTCTGTTAAATATGCAATTAAGATTTACACATAAGATTGAACGTTAAAGACTCTTTAAAGGGAAGTCCCAACGAAGAATGTCGACAATTGAGAATTGAAAAAGTATCTCAAGGACTTCACTTTTAAACAACCTTCTTTGTACTAACGCCACCTCGAACAGCACTAATCGCTTACTTTAAAACGTGGACTCTCCCATATTTTGCCAAATTATTTTTGCATTATAATGATAGTTTTAGGTACGGTATATTTTTTCCATCGAATTGTGTACGTAACGGATTGGTTTTTGTTTACTTCGCATATGCAAGTATATGATAATTATAAAAATCAACGGAGCTTTATGTTTCTATTTTACAATAACCCAGTTACTTGCTTCCAGTGACTAACAAGGATATATTCGTATTCATTAATAAAATGATTCAGCCAAACGGACAGCGTCAGTAGCCTTCTTGTATATATTATACCGTTAATAACTACGGTTATACTTGTGTAGGTAATCGTGTTATTAAAATTGCCTCACAGTAATAAGTCTGAAAATACACGAGTGGTTCTAATTGACCGCTATTACAAACGCCAAAAACTATCAGTAAGGTAAGGCGTTGACAGATATTGAATAGATACGTGGGTAGATACGTTTTATGTAGCAACCAATATGAAAAACTTACCGTTTGGACATGTGAAAAGATCGCTTGTTGAATTCTGTAACAAGAATGTAACAAATTAGTGATTAGTATGGAAGAAACTCGCAAAAAATAACAATTTTGTCATAGGTTGTTAGTCTGTAGCCTTGTCATGTTGATATTACCTTAATCCTTTAATGTTGTATTCGAGATTGTATTGTTTTCTACATAAAATTCACATCAATTCCATCCACATGACGGAAGTAAAATAATAATTTTATATTATTTTTCTTACCGTGGCAATGCACGAAATGAATGCACCGTAATTTACTAATATTTCTAGGTATCTATATCTGGAATTTGGTGATGTGGGCCTTGAAGGTATTGTTAAACTAAAATTTTAATTGTAGCGACTAGTAAAAATGTTTCCATCAATTTATCAGATAGGTGTAAATAATAATGTAATGATTCTCGTTACTTATTACACCGAAATATCTGTGATAGCTAGTTGCATTATAATGGAACATGATTAAATGTCGAAATGCTTTTATATTCTAATAAAATATGCAATTTATTTTAATGATCATTGATTACAATGAATAAAAAAGGAAATTATTTACGTGATGGAAGTTACATTAGTATACAGTAGATTTAAGAAATAAAATGGAAATTCAAGAAATTTCAAAGGTGTGGCTGCTAAGTACACAAAGTTTATAACAATGTAAGAGTGAATTGACACGCAATGCATAAATCGAAAATAATTCAAAATTCATGCAACAGTTTGTGGTAGGGTCGAATTATCATAATACAATTAATTATCAATAGAAAACTAATTCAATCGACACATCACTAAAACCATAGACTAAAACTAAAAAAGTCTAAACTCATGATCCAACGAACGCACGGTATAGGGATCGAGCGAATATGCAACTAGTGCCATTTTTTTGTAAGTTGTGTTCTTTGCAATTTTTTGCCCACATTTACGGGTGTTTTGATTTTTTAAACTTACTAAAAAATGTTGTCGGCTGAATCCGAAGATATTCGCATTTTCTAGTGATTTAGGTATTCAGCCATAAAAACTAGGCGGAGATACAAACTTTGAACGTAAAATCTAATACAAAATTGACCATAGAAAATTGAATAATAACGACGTGTCATAGGTGTTGCAAGAGTTTCTATCAAGAGTGAATTTTTTCGATAAATTAGAAATGAACCTCTCTACTTCATTGTAACTAGCTAGATATTATTGTATACTATACTGCAGGACGACAAAATTTTAAAACTAAATTTAAGAGAGTGCCCGGCGCGTGACAAAAATGTCCTTTTCCTGTTAACAAAAAGTACAATTCTATAATGAGTCATTGAAGCAAATAAAATTGTTCTGATTAAGTGTATTACTTTGATACAAACACAATGCATTTAAGTATATAAAAAAGTTTATCTAATAAATTTCTCTGAAATTTTTTTGTTATTAATTGTTTCTTCTTCTAGACGTTTTTTATTTTTTTTTAACTCTTCAACTTCACTCTCCTGTTCGCACTTTAGATCAATGTGATATTTTTGTGAGATCGTAACAGAATTAATGTTTCAAGAGCAGCAATGAATTTTTTTAAACTGGTATTTATGGAGAGCCCGCAACTCAAATTCACAAAGCCATTATTGGCCAGCGGCCTCGATATGTGATTTCGGGGACGCTGGAAAACCCTTATTATTTGTCGGGAATTGTAATTTTATTGGATAATACAGCAAACTTCATAATAATTATTAAATTATGAATATTATGAAATCCAAGTTTCAAGACGCCTACGCTGAAGACTTATTTCGCAGACGGGATATATAAATTACTATTATTCGTATCAAAATTAAAGTTCACATTACCTGTGCTAAACTAATTCTAATGATGGCCAGTATGGCGACCGCGATGGTCGCCGGTATCCGTATCAGCATTCCCCTGTAACAAATAAAGTTCATTATTGCAAATACACAATTACGACAAACATTAATAAAGATGACTGATAATGTCAAGGTAAAATCATAAGGCGCTCGTCATCGGGACGAGAGCTTATTTATTTGTGCGTAAAATTTCAGACTTGGAAATTTCTCCCCGAAGTAGGTACTGGATAATCTAATCGAATGCATCCCACGGCAATACATATTAATTTTATATTTAAAATACATGCAGTAACAATGCTTGTATACAGCAATATCTGAATTCTTACACAATCATTGACCCACTTCTCTCCTTGACTTGATCAAGCAAATGCAACACAGATTGGCAATGGCAAGCCTTCGAGATCGTTGGCGCACTCACACATGTATTTTACATAATGTACATACCTCCATATTGTATGTATCAAATGGCTATAGTAGTGTTAATAATTCATGAGAATACATCCAGCCTAAACACACCCAAGTCCGTCTCTGTTGATACGGAATAAGGAAATGCCCAGCTTACAGATACCATCATAACTTTGGAAGACACCAAAGGATGAAGATCCTTTCTACAGGACAGAAATAATGAGATCAAGTCTACCATTATGAGACTTTGTCTCTTTGTATTTCCCGTCTCTTAGCTTTAATTGGATATATTTGTCATAACTATTTCTTAATGTTGAGGAAATTGCCGCATAGTAATTGCGTTATTAATCGGAGCCGTGTTACTTTTATGTGTCCCTCTCATGCTCAATGTTCTAAATGCCGGGTATTTAGAACATTGAGCAAATACACAAATAATACAATATTTCCTAAATATCTTGGATACGCTAGTACCCTTGCTTGTACCCGTCATTTGCCTACAATCGGAATGGATGATGTTCTTTTTTCTTATTTTTTTCTACTAGGAGCCTTGAAATGCCGATGATCGCCACTCTAATAATAAATTTTATAAATGATGTTGATGATGAGCTTTGCTGAAATAGCGATTTGTATATCTGGGAAAGAAAATTAACGATTACTCTCGCTAATGGCAGTTGCGGCCCAACGGCGCAGTCCATGGCTGCCTAGTTAACTAAAGAGTGAATGCATTTTTTCCGAATATATTACTTATGTTGATGATTTTATTTACAATATCAATATTTTTAAAGATGGAATGAGCATTTGCACGTCAAAATTGTGGAAAACACACTCAATTCCATCCAGCATGCACTCAGAAAATTATTTTACTTCCAGTAGATAAACCTCACTAGACGTGAAAAGAGCGTCCCTCACAAGCGCCTCGATTGGGGCAAAATACAAAGAAACTTTTTAATTTTATTGTAATGCTCATATCTCCATTATTTTGCGATTAGATTCTTTCCGCAATATAAATGAATTTTTGAAGGTTTTAAAATCGTCGTAAGTATTTCGAAAAAACAATTTGACAAAACCAAGTTACATCACAGTTACATTTACCCCAATCACCTGAGTGTATTCAGGCACGTTGATAATTCCTCTCTGCGTGATTTTTCAACATATTGAAGCTTATCCTATATCGAAAATCGAGAGAAATAAGCGAAAGTTTAAGTTTTAAAGGCGCGATCACATTAGATTTCATATCAAAAAGATGACAGTAATCATGACGCTAGTATACTAACATGCGTTAATTTTCTCCAAATTTGAAACAGAACCGACCTATTCAACGCTTTTATTTGTATGGAGCGATCGAACATAAGGGGAGGATATGACTATCATTCTGTCTCATCTAAAATCTACTAAAAGGATAGAGACAGAACGAATGGTCATGTGAAATTTATTCGATCGCTCCGTATTTCGCGATTTTTACAGGGTGGACTCGTAGTTCCTGAATTTTCTGAACACTGGATATTATGATGCCTGTGCCTGCAGAGGTAAATTTTGCTGCAGGCAATCTGACATGTAATGATAATTTTCCCAAAATCCCAGTATTACCAAGAATTAATTTCTTTCGTAAATTCTTTGTTGGTACGCGACAAGTGAAACCAACGTCTTCGTTTATAATTTGCTTTTTTGTCTCACATTATAGTTTTAAATAATGGTTAATTGTTGAAATTTTCTCAAGTCGTATATGTAAGCACGTCTGTATGGTGCCCGGTTATGCTTATGTAAGTTCATCTCAGCGTTCCCATCTTTTCATCTCCCAGCCAGTGTATGTTAATAAAATATGTAACAATCGGTTTCGCTGGTAAATTCTATACACTTACGTAATTTATTATAAAATTGTGCCGTTTGGTTGCGATAAGTAGAAAGTCATTTTGCGTACCTGCATGGAACGATTTAAAATAGTCGTCCACATCCGTGATAAACCCGACGGCTCTTATCTATCTCTGATGAGAGTTTCATTTAGTACCCGCCGCATGTAAGTAAGCGCTTTATCATCGAACGGCGATCGCAAATCGTGTTCAGTTTCATGATTTGAGCCTCGATTTCGGGCTTCAGTTTACCTTGGTCAGTTGCAGACGTTCCGCATCAGTTCGATCTGTTCTGCATGCGTTATTTCCCATATAAACTGCGGATATTACCATCTTTCCACGCGGAGAACGTCGTTCTTCATATGTATACATATGACCACTAGACTATGACTGAGGAATTAAAAATTAGTTTTGATCGAAACCGGACAGAGTCGCCATTGTGTGCAGTCCCTTTTTGCAGATTCTACTTATCGGTAATTAGCGTCCATTAACCCAATTCCGTTTCCCAGGTAGAAATTTAGAAATTATGTAAAAGTACACGGCGAAACGGACCGGTTTTCTAAAGAAACATCCCATAATGTCCTTTCTGCAACGATGCCATATCGAACTCTGTATCTCCAAGACCGAGAAGATCCGGGTTTGCGAAGATGCGGTCATGTGACCCACTGACATCTCGACTTCGCATTTTCAGCTCAGCCATGAGTCAAAGTATTCGACCCGCGCCCTCGAATTTTTTCGCGATTCGATCGTCACTTTTCCTCTCTTAATTTTTTCATTAACTACTAACCATAATGAAATGCTGACCGGCTCGCTCACTCACTCAATCTACAGACGTCTCGATCGCAAAGATATGGCAGACTAGGCGTAAACGTTGTGAAACATTTCTACCACTAGAATCGAATTCGAAATACCAATTTGTTTAATAATTTGAAGAAAAGTAGTATTTTACCCCTCATGCAGAAACGATTACTCACATAATTATTCAGGAAAGTATCATAATTCTACGTGCGTTTATTGTAGCACAAGGTGCAAAACGAGCGCTGCGAGCCGTAATTTTTTTTATTCTAGTTGTGGGCACTATTTTCCTGCCAACCACATTATAAGGCGACGTTATTCATCATAATAATTGAGCTGGCAATCATTGAAGTATTGGATTATTCTGAGGTTTTCATTATGCAATTTGGTAATTTCATATAGGTAGCACGGATCCACATTTTCATCGAATATTGATATTAAAATCGATTTTAATTGTTACGCAAAAATAAGGTTATTATAATAAATTTGGCTGAGAAAAAATGCCAACGTAAAACTTGTACTCAGTGATCGAACCAATATTCATTCTTAGCAGGCTGTGATTACCTCTCTGTCTCTCTCTCTCTCTCTCTAAATGATTAAAAAAAGAGACTCACTAGGAATGAGGATCGTTTTGTACAGACGGTATTCAAAAATCGACTACTTTCTCTCTTTACTACCAATGATGATGAAAATGATGTTCATTTGTATTATTACATATCCGAAGAAAAACAATTTATACCTCGCAGAAACATTCATATTGTAAGTGTGGTTTTTAGAAAGCTTATTTCGATCGGGAATAATGAAGATAACACAATTGATGAATTTCGATCTGTGATGGTAAAAATTGTGCTGTTAGCCATTTTGTTAACGAGTCGACTCTCTAATTAGTTGCCTCCGGGCACTTTTTCCTAAATTGGTTGAGCAAATAATGCGCTAAAGAGATACCTAGGTATACACATACGTGCTCCGTCAATGCGAAAGTTTCGAATTGTTTTAGAAAACTGACCGGCTCTCTGGATGGACCGCGATGGAGGTGCATAAGCAGGCGTGTTGTAAAAAAAGGTCAACCAAGAGATTTTTCTACCCTTGAAGTGAAATTTGTTTACAACTCTCAGACAGGACTTTAGTCATTTCTATCAATATTTCCGTGAAAATTATTTTTGGACCATGTTTAAAATGGAAATTGACCCTAGCGATCATTACGATACAATTTAATGCCAAAAATTGATGAAATTAATTCTCGAATTATGTTTTCGGACTCAGAAAATATTCGACATACAGAACGTTATTCATTAAAGAAAGTAATCAGAGTAGGCTATGCCAGTGAGGGTTTAATTGTTGCAAAAGTCAGACAATAGTCAAATTCTGACTAACATGGCCTACTCTG
This sequence comes from Salpingus planirostris, assembly GCA_949788335.1. Taxonomy (NCBI): domain Eukaryota; kingdom Metazoa; phylum Arthropoda; class Insecta; order Coleoptera; family Salpingidae; genus Salpingus; species Salpingus planirostris. The sequence continues at coordinate 7,566,696 of OX460917.1, read as the reverse complement.
ATTATACTTTCATTGATGAACGCTCAGTATAATCTATGAACTCTTGGAAAGTGAAAGGAATTAAAAATTTCCTAAGTAACATCAACATCATAAGACAAGAATGGCATTACATCATGTGCATGTAACTGCAATAGTCATGCGAGGGTTATCTGTTATTCTAAATTGGGATATGACAGAAATAAAAACACTGTAATTTGCCGTCGTCATAATCCAAGGGAATTAGAAGGCAAAACATTTCGGAAAGCTCGCTCTAATTTGCACATCTTCGTCTGGTATAATTATCAATCCCGTTGCTCCCCGGATTATTGCATTGTACTGTAGGTACATATGTTTATACAATTTTGTTCGCCATTAGTTTGGCCGTGCCTGTGAGCGCATTTTCATGTTAACAGTGCGAATTGTGGCACAGACAACGGTTAAATTCACACCGTCGCCTTCGTCATTAACTTCGATTTTGTTGAAACTAAGTAGGAATTTCCATTAGGTACTGAATAAGTATAGCAAGAAGTAGGCACCAGTAATGTTTCTTTACTGGAATGAGCACACCTTTATTGCATTATCACATTACGGAATTTATTCAGTTTATTATTTAAGTCTGAACCAAACATTTAAAACAAGAAGAAGAAACGTCCAGCGTTCGGTTCGTCGCTTGATCGACCATTTGAGTCACCACGCAGACCTTATGAAATTGTTACATTCTCAAGCTCTCATGTTTCGCATTTATTCCGTTATGATGTTTGTTATGCAGGATCGCTATAAATGATGCGACGGAAATACTTTAATTGTTCGTATGGTTACTTAGTTAGTAAGCATGAGGCGACCGAAATAATGAATCCTTCCGGTTTTAAATATGGACATGGAACTGAAAATCCCGTTGCTTTAAATTTTTTCGTGGATCCAATCCAAGGTTCTAACGTATTCTTATTTAAACCGTTTCAACCTTGACTTTCCTCTGTCCCGGCATGCACTTACGAGTACTTGCTTTTTCTAAATCGATTTTTATTTAGAAAGGTTTAGTTTACAGTCCGGACTTGTAGGAGTAGAGTACCTAACTGTAATTGTCGCATGACCACTTTATACATATGTGTGGTTCAAGTATTCGCATTAAAATTCAAGTTGGAATTATCGAACTTGAGGAAATCGTGTTATCGAACCTGAAATAACATTTTTGTAATCATTTTCTGCCTTGAACTTTATGCGGTCTTGCATGATTTGCTTATGTCTTGCACTTGATCGTATTCCGAAATGATAATATTTATAGTCAGTTTTACGATTTCCTTAATTAGGACTAGAAAATAAAAACAATAAAGCAGATCATTTCTAAGCAAATTGCAAATTATTGCTAATGTCTAGAAATTCTATTTACTACTTCGTTCTCCACATTTTTCAAATTAATAATCATTAACACTCTTATAACTGTATCAGCTTTCAGTGTACCGAGAAGGATACCCTCAATAAGTACTTATCTAATAAACGTAAATGAGTTTATTTACTAATTTTTATGGTAATTTGAATGGTAAAGCAAGCATCGTTTACGACGATTAGTGGAATTAGCTTGAGGTTCATTTTTCGAAAATGTAGAACACACAAGATAATCTCATTTCTTCTTTTACGTACAGGTGGACGCCACCAAATGGCTAAAATCTTGGCGAGGAGCACACCTAATTAATATTCATATTGAAAATATTCAAGTTTAGAGCGGAGCGACCCGAGAGGCTGATGATGGTTATAAAAAGTTTTGACATTCAACGTCGCGGGGTGTGGTGAACATTCCTCGTCTTCAGCCGTGATGAAACTGGCTTATTTCGAAAATTGATGGCAAAACAACGTCCGACTCCTCATCGAAGAGTTTAACAACCTTTCAGTTCCTACATCCTGACCTGAATGCTGATTTCGGTGGTATCGTCTGACAATTACGTTCTGAGGGTACCCTCGGATGATAGAACCCTAAACGCGATCGATCCGTTTGATTTACTTTTATACAAATATTTAGTTTTATTGTGGAATTCACGACCTTTACGGCCGATGGGAAAGGTCGAGATTGAGGGAATGAAGAAAAAGTACCTGAGCTTATTTCGACGACCTGGTGATGAATCTTCTAAATACCATGAATGTTGTAGAAATTTTATCTAAATTCCTGAAGAAATCCACAAAAAGCGGCAGTTCACTACACACTATGTTCACCCGCGGTACTGCTTGATGGCCGTACTCAGACCTCGGTGGTACCTCAACAGCACTGGCGACTCAGGTGCTTTCTTGGCGATCGAGACAGGTAAAGTGGGGAGAAAGAAGTTTTGACCGTTTACGCTCTCGCGGCACATACGACCGTCCCTCCTGTCGATTTTACTTCCATTTTCATCAAATAATAAGTAAAACTACTCCCATTCTTAAGATCGTGGCTGCATTTTATTCCTCGACCATCAGCGAGCCTCTGTGATCCGCTGTAATCGCAATACGGCACCTAGATTCGAGTTTTGTGCATTAGTTAGGAAGGGTTCTGGTAGGCGAGCGACTTCAATTCAGGTAAAGAAAACGAACCCGAGATAAAGCAAGAGCTTTTACGAGAGGTTGGATAAAAAGCGGCCAGGTATACATCTACAAGAGAAAAAGTTTTCGAACTCTATTTTTGCGTTTGAGAAAAGGGATATACAGAGTGTTTGAAAATGGAAATGAAATTTTATGGGTCATATAAAAATTAGGCCAAGCAGGTCAGTTCATTTATAGGACGCAAGTCAGGTACTTTTACACCTCACACTTTGATTCAACCATTCCTCAGCCCAAAATTTTAATTTATCCAAGGCATGAGACTTTCTGAAATTCGGTCATTTATTGAGGTGTGCGGAAGCAAAATGGCGTGGGGAGAGTAACTGGAGTAAAGGGAGGTTTGCTTCCGGCATTGAATGTCCCCCATGAAAATGAAGTCGCGGTACTAATATCTTAAAAAAATCGGGACTTTTTCAAGGTGGATAGGTTTCAAATGAACATTCTGTATAATTCCTGTGTTAAATTATCCTAATGCTTAATATTTCAACGAATCCAACGCATACATGAGACTCTACGTTATAAATGCCGGAGATTTTTCGGGTCATTTCATTTCTAATCACATGTAGTTTGAATTTCACAAAATCGGAAACTCGTTGACCTTCTCAAAGTTTACAGGTATTTCCGCCATAGTCGTAAACTCTAAATTCGGACGAGGTGTCATTTTAATAATTGTACGAGTGGTAGCAGGTAAATAAACAATTTTACAACTCAGGCCCCTCTGTAAATATTTCAGACATCTGTTGGTTATCCGGTTATTGTACCCTCTGCCAATAGTAAAAGTTAAGTTGCAAGTGCAATAATCTCTACGTGACTTATCATTAACACTTGAGATTAGGAGCCACCATTTCTGGTAACACGTGACAAATCGTTTTAGGAATTTCCAATTGCTTTCAATTCTAAACAGGTGCTCAAAATGAGCAAATATTTCCAAAACTTTCACAGCTACTTTAGCCACATTTTTAAGGTGTGATTAGATATTAGTTTACACTAATAATTGGATTCCGACATTCAAGTAAATACTTTTTTCCTGTTCGAGTAATAATAATAATGTTATACACGTAGAGACGATGATTATTTTATTTCTCATTTATCCTCAATGAATAATTCCGATTCAGAAGTAAGAAAGTCTGATCGCGGTTGTTTTTTTGTATTAAAATTTAATTTATATCCGGGCCTTAATCTTACGCAATTTTGATTATTGAATTTGCCTCGGGCGATTTGGCACACTGATGATGCCGAAGATTCCCCAATACAGAGACAGGTCACCACTAAGTACGTCGACGGTCCTCCTTGACCAACATCCAACAAGATTCTGGGCACCGGTAAAAACAGCCTCACTCGTGTGTTGTGTTGGGTATACTTCTTGCAGAACACACCGGCAACATTCCTGGGCCCTGGTCGCTCAACGGTTTCTCGGGTCGATGTCCGCCCAATACTTCCATCACCGAGCTAAATCGGTGTGTAAATAACCCGCGTTACTGAAATGCAAATCGGCAGGATCATCACCTGCAATGCCGAAATGTAGGCAAACGTGACCTTAGGTAGGCCGACCCAAAGGTTTCCGCTTGAATAAAAACTTCAAATCGCATTTTAATAAGTCTACCATGAATTTTAATTATTTATATGGGTGTCTCAGGATCACAGACATTCCAAATACAATTTGTGGCACGTAGGGTCTTCCTGGAAGCGCACGTAGGGTTCGTTTCCTGTCCTGAACTTGAGCTTCAGTCTGTTCCCCTTATTCCGTCGAATCCATACAACACTGAACGAGTCCACGATCGGTTTTCGTGATGCGGTGCCGTTCCACTTGCCCTCGGGTGGTGCCAACTGGCGGGCGCTGCCTCCGGTGAAGCCGAGCCTCTCGCAAATTTCCTCCAGTTCGGACGTCGTATGGTTTCGTGCGAAACAACCGGAATGCCAAACGCCCGAGGTGCGTGTCATTACTTCTCCACTGTGGTATCTGCGAAAGTACCAATTATCAGCTCACGGTGGAGGAGCCGGTGGTTTCTGCTTTAAATTATAAAACTAACCGTGAAAGATTGGTCTTGAGAGAATAACAGGTACTTTCGTCCTCTCCGTTGGGGCAATCTTTGATACCGTCGCAAATCATCTCGTTGGATACGCAAGAATTTGTCCTGCAACCATAAACGAGTTACCTATGGGTGCGATCTTCAGATCGGGCGGAAAATTCTCGGACGGAACCGTGGGATGGGTTCGCCACAGGAAATTGCCGTAAATTTTTATCTTACCGACCGCAGCTGAAATCTTCCACGTTGCAACTGCACAATGAGGGGCTTTCATCGCTTCTGTCCAAACAGTTTACGGTCCCATCACAAATTTTCTCGGGGTGTACTAGTTTCAGATAAGATTTACAAGAACAAACGTCTGGTTCATCCGAATAATCCTCGCAGTCGTTAATTCGATCACAAAAGGCGGATTTGGGGATGCATTTACCAGATTTGCATTTAATTTCCGTGGGTTTGCAAACTGAAAGAATGTGATGAAATTACTCGAAATAATTTTCGAATTTGGTGAAGCACCAAATATTTCGAAAATATCATACGCCGCTCGCCCTCTATTGATGAGTGAGCGAATGTATGATTCTGTAAGAGAAAGCGCTCTGCAGCAGTTAAAAGCTCGTAAACTTACTACAGTCGACCGTTAGATGGCAGTAGTTTTCCCTTTCTTGACAAAGTTCGAAATTTTCGTCTTCGCCCCTTCTACATTCGGGAATTCCATTACAAATTGTGGCGTTTTCCAAACACTGACCTAATTTGCATCTGAATCCGAAACAGCTGGCTAAACTAGTACCCCGTATGTTTTTTCCTAGAATAAATTGTATAGTTAGTTAGTTATTGATCGCACACAAAAGGTTGAAAGAGTTGTTACTCATCACATCTTCTATTTTAGTTTTGTGTAACGTAATGCTGCTGTATTTAGTGGAATTAGTGGAATTACAAATGGTATTGTCGTTGGTGAAAATCGCCGCGGGATACCAGCCGTCCCTGGAATAGCATGTAATCACGCCAGTCCATCCTTCGAAATCCTGCAATATTTCAAGGGAAAATTCATTACTGTCGTGGCGCTTTTTTTATATGGCTTTCACCTGGCAAAATTGCGGATTTTTTATTGTCTGAAAGCACCTGAAACCGAGCGTGCACTTTGTCCTGGGCGCCTTCAAAAAAATTGATACGACCCGTCCTTTCTCCATTCCACTAGCTACGCATGTTTCTTCTGTAAAAGTAGTTCTGCGGCAGAATTTGCGGTTTATTAAAGTGCGCGATGCGGTTTCCAAGAGGCATTACCTTGCGGTTAATGGAACAGCCATGATGTATCGACTGAAATTGATTTTTTGCGTACTTCCCAGGATTATTACGTCAGTCCCTTCGATTGGTTCCAATTTGTCGATTGTTATTGTTTGTTCGTGCGGTCCTCCTTCTGGCAGAGCGGGCTTTCCCATGCCCAGCAGCGCCGCAATGTAATTCGCCTTAAGCCTGGAACTCGAGCGTGACAAAACTGTTTTCAGATTGTATTGTGATGGACTCACGATAGGCCTCTGAAACAGCCGGCAGACGTTAGAATCCACTCGGAGTTGAGTATTGCTCCCGTGCATCTAAATTTACCGTCGGCATAAATCACGGCATTCCAGGGCGAAGTATAAAGTTCACTCCGGCTGGTAATGTTATCATCTTGAAATAAATGGCGCATATTGGAACTGCCAACCAGAGAGCAGCCGACGCGCAGCCCACCACAGACGACGCCCTTAGATGTGTCGAGGCGATGATTTCGCTCAAAGCCGTCGATTGTGACGTTCACGGGCTTATCTTCGACGGATAATTTATGGAACGCCGTGTATTCCTCGAAGCCTAACAAATTGCAAACATTTGCGGCGATGGATGCGGCGTTGTCGGACGCGTTGGTGCAGAGTGGTCTCCAGACACCGAAACGATTGATTGTAATTATACCTTTCATGCTCTGCCGGGGACGTAAATCACTGTCGAGCACTAATGTCTTCCCATCCGTAAGGGCCACTGCAAGAATAAATCGACTGAAATTGCCCGATTTCGACAGATTCTCTGTTAAGAGGGGCAAATGCGAGGGATTCCCACATTTGCTTCTTTCCGATTTATCCTCGGGTCTGGACCGAGTCAGGAGGCGATAATAAGAAGATAAAAAATTGAGCTAAACAGATCGGGCAAGATGTAATCAATTAACGGAACACAAAAGAACAGACCGGCACTCCTTTACTTCGACGCGTTACATAATGAACCTTTAAGAGGTCTTACCGCAATCCCATTCATCTTCGTCATCTGCACAATCAGAAATTCCATCACATCGACTTTTCATCGGAATGCAACTTTGGCTAGACCGACAGAGATACTCTTCAGAGGAACAGCTAACTGCAAATTCCAGGTATACTTTCATGGCAGCAAACTTCATAAGTATTGTGACATACCGCAATTGGCCTCATCTGATAAATCTTCGCAATCTGCTATTCCATCACATATCGAATTTGAATATGAATGTTTCAAGTAATCGACGCAGTAACAATTTTCCTCATCAGAACCGTCTTCACAATCTCTCACTTTGTTGCATCTTTTAGAAAAGGGAATAACCTGTAAGAGACTTTGAAAAACATTATAATTTTCTTGGTTATGGATCAACTTAATCTTACATTGTACACCTGAAATTTTCTTGATTCGTAGGGTCGTGAGTATTTTTGGAATACAAAGGTTCCACAGTAGTAACGCCAATATCATTTTTTTCCGTTGATTCTTCTGAAGAGTTATTATTCGTGGGGTTTAAATCAAGAATATTAAAAAGATCCTTGAACAGAGTGAAGTTCTTACGAGGGCCGCCAACTCTTTGAAATAGAGAAGTTGAAGGCTTTGATTGCCAACAATTGAATTCGTCATCACCCAAAAGACAATCTACAATTTTATCGCAACGTCTTTTTTTCGGTAAGCATTTTCTAGTCCCTTTGCAGACGTATCCAGGACATTGATCCAAGGGTACGCGTCCAGAAGTATGATCATCTCCTAAAATCGAAGTTGAGAAATACGAGAAAAAAATGATAGTTTTTTTTACTGAGATTTTCGGCGATCCAACCAAGGTATTTGCTAACTTTAGTATAGACGCCGGGCTCGTTCGGTCTCGCACATCCTTCACCATGGCTGACAATACCCGCTAAATACCATTGACTGGGATTATTAACATTTCTGCACATTAAAGGACCACCGCTGTCTCCTTGGCAGGCATCCCGACCTCCCTCTCGGAGTCCTGCGCAGATTTCATCACCTTGTTCATCTTCGGTGTGTTTGCATCTACTGAGAACTGGTATTTCAACTTCTCTCATGTGGTCAGCTATAAATGATAAAATTAAACTTGGCATTTGAGCAACATTAAAAGATTTCAGTACGATCTGTTCCGTGTTCAACTGTAGCGCCCCAACCAACAGTTGTACAGATTGTTCCAGCGGGTGGTCCCTTATGAAAGTCTCTACCTGCAGTAGCTTCTGACGGAAGACAAATAGGACGTACATAGCGGTTAAATCGTACAGGTGATGATAACTTTATCAAAGCAATATCATTTTTCAGTGTTCTTTTATCGTATCCCTCGTGAGGCAAAGCTACAGTGCTGAAACGATTCTGTTCCATGGGAGAAAATGAAAACCGTCTCAACATTCCTGCCTGAATGTCATAATGGAAAAACCAATATTTGTCGATACAATGGGCGGCCGTCATAACCCACAACTCATTGATTAAAACACCTCCGCAATGAAAGATTCCGTTTTTATAGATTGAAACAACCCATGGCCAAGCGGCTGGTTGAGACGCTTTCCCTCCAACTACTCGTGGGTTGCCCAAAATTTCTTCTGATTCTGAGCGATGAGAGCTGGTCAATGTATCTTCAATGCTGGTGTCAATTTCTGTCTGTCGAAACGGATTTTTAACGGTCATTCTCAAGCCACAGAAAAGAGGTGGACATTCGACAAAAGTAACCCTATTATCTAAACAGGATTCGGTGAGACTAATTTGATTTTCAACTCGGAAATTGCTGAATGGCCCTTCATATTCATCATTGACCATCACCATCATTGTTTTTGGTAACCTGGAAAAAATTTATAAGAAGTGAACAAAGAACAGCTATATTAATATGTCTGTGCATGTTGTTATGGCGTGCCAATACAATAAAGTCCCGATCTAGGAAAATTTCAAGGTTACCTACATTTCGCTAGGTCCTGATTCCATTCTGCATACATCTAAGGCCCATTGGTCGCTTCCTCTGCATGCTGGATACCATTTTCCTTTATAATTCCGGTGAAGAAATCCCACAGCGTTTGAAACTGAATACATGCCTTGAGTTCCAACACGATCTGTTAAAACAGAGCAATCTTCTTCATCTTTGCCCGTCACTGCACAATCTCGAAAGCCATCGCAACGCTGTTGAATTGAAACGCAAGTGCCTTTTTGAAATCTAGACCAGTTGTCACAACTGAATTCATGTGTGTCACATTCTGAAAAAATATTTGTTGGTGGTCTTTATATGTATTCTTGGTATTGAAATACCGAAGCATCCTATTTCGTCTTCTCCACCTGGACAGTCGAAGTAACCATCACATAATCGAGATGCCCCTACACGATCTTTACAGGTGCATAACATCTCGTCACTTCCATCGGTGCAATGAACGACGTTGTCACAAACATGTAGTTTTGAAATACATTTGCTACCGTCATGACAACTCTGTTGACCTCTTGGACAATTCATGGACTCTCTTGTTCTATTATCGCTTTAAAATAAGAAAAAAAAACATTAAGATCTGAACTGTCTGTATTGTCTGAAAATTACCCAAACATCTTTGATATACTTTGCATCGTTTGTTGTAAATTAATTTCTTCCGGATTTCGCCTGATTTCTACACCCGGAATTCCTGAGATGACTCCACCATTCGGTGACGATATAGGGTTACACATGTAATATTGACCCCCGGGACTTGTAACTTGAACGGGATTTCGTACAACAGAATTTGTTTGATAAAAATACGGATTCACCGCAGGGCTTTGGTATCCGTGATATTGCATAGATGAATACATTGATGGATTAACAACGTATAGAGGTTGCTGGGAGCTCATCGACATTATAGGCATTAGAGGTTCAGGACTTCGAACCGGTTGGCCAATTGGCGGATACATTAGAACGCAAGGATTTATTACACGACTTTGACTTGATTGTTCCACGGTAGCAGTAGAGAACGGATCGTTTTTATTTTTCATATCGAAATCATTACCTTGACTAATTCGCCATTTATCTCCTGTGATCTCACTGGAAACATTAATATTGAGTGATTTATTCATATGCTTATTATCTTTGAAGGTTGTTTTAGTTGTGTTTTGTTTATTGTTAACAATATGAGTCGTTTCCTCATTCTTCTTCTTGAGTAATTTCCTGGTTGAATTTTTTTTCATTAAATCAGAATTTTTTCCAATCTTTGATGGCCTGCCCGGTTTGATTCCTTGTGTTTGAAATTCTCTTTTGGGCAAACTTGGTGAAAGAGGTTTTCCTTTATTCCTAACTTTATGAACTACAGAATTTTGCTGATTTTCAATCTGTGTTCTTGAAGGAGTAAGTAATTGTGGCCGTTGAGTCGAAAATTGAGTTTGAGGAAAATTGGAAACCACAAGATTTCTGAGATTATTTTGAATGTGAGCAGATTCTTCCGGGACCGTATTTACAATTTGAGACTGTATTGCGGGAGGTATGTTTTCAATTCTATCAGAATATCTATTTTCCTTATTCTCGTTTCTTGGTTCAGGGTAAAATCGTTCTTGGACCAGATAATCTGGATTTTGTTCAACATATTGAGACGGGTCATTCATTTGATATTCCTCTTCATAACCATTGCTGTAAAATTGATCCGGTTGCACATCTTGATAAATTGGAGCATTGAAATCATCAATTAACTGAGGCGTATACTCGAAATTGGAATTGTAATTTTCTTCTCTTTTAATGCGATCTATTTCTACATTTTCAAATTCAATTTTGCATGTTTCAGCATTATGAAATAAATCGAGTTGAATTAAAATACGACAGCACTCTTCAATTGATTGCATAGCATTGCACAATTCATGTTTCTTCAATTCTATTTGATCATGTTTAGTATTTCCTGAAATATTCCTTGTGTTATCTGAAAACTTTGTTTTAGAATGGGGTTTACTCAATTATTAATACTATCAACAAACCTTCCAAATATAGTGAACTCATTATCATGTAAGTTAATAATCCCAAAGCTACAATCATTCCAATAGTTGATATTAAAAATCTAATAAGATCAAGCCATTGGTTTCGTTGAATTTTTGAACTAACAGTACGATGTTCTGAAAAAAAAATCGATGAAGTATCAAAATGTATTTTAACTCATTTAAGTAAATCGTATGAACTAAGGGCTGGAGAAAATGTTTAAAGATTCTGCAAACGGAAATTATTTGATGTATGCATTTAACTTTATGATGTGAAGCAAATTAATTAAATGTTCAAGACCCACCATCTATTCTCGAATAAAAATATTGAGTTTTGTGCACTGCGAATAGGACACAATCAAAGATTAGACACAATTTTTGGCTTCGAGATGAAGATATTGTGGCAAAGGACTGCGATGGGCGAAATTTGGCTAGTCCAAAATTTAGATTTGGCCCCCGACGTGAGCTGATCCCGGTGCCAATGGCCACCTGTCACTTGCTCCGCCCCTGCCCAAGATCATTGAGGTCGAAAGTTGTAACTTACCATTTTCTGCGAGATTTATATTAACCATGCCTTCGGGTTCGATGAATAATTTTGAACCAGAAGAATTTATAACTTTTTCATTAGAATAACTAGTTTCACTCGACACCATAGCCATTACAGAACTTCAATTGTTTATAACTTAAACTTTAATATCAAACTAAAGCATTCGTGTAAAATGTGATTTGTAAGCGTTTTATAAAATTTGCATTTACGACTGATTATAACTGTGCGACTTGGCTATCTTAATAAACCATATGTGTTCAACAATAATTTGCAACTACAGTACTTCGCCCATGAAGATCGCTTTTCTTGGATTGCTCTATTTTTTTATTCCTGTCGTTACACCTACACAGAGTTCACAGCTGCCTGCTACGTGGATTAATTTTTGCCCGCTTCACAATTTTTAATGAATTTTTTTGAGAAATTATTCTATTCAATATTTTCTGCGGTGCTTGTGATTGACGTTTTTCGATTATCTCAATATTTATAATAGCATAAAATCGGAGATTTACAGTAGTGGAAAAAAGTATGGAATATTTTTGAAATTCTAATTTTCCCACCATTTTGATATCTGTAATGGCGCTAAATTTCGTCAGCATATAATTAAGTATGAGAAGAAAAAACGATGAAGTTTAATTTTTGTATTTGCTATTTAATGGTGTTTTTTGTTTCGCGATAAGTTATTGCCTGGAAAAAAGTATGGAATAATCTCAAAAAGGTGCTCTAAAATTAGTCAGTTCTTGATAGTCGATCGAAATATTAGTAAACATCGCTCTTAAATATGCCTAAGAATCGCTACTTTTCGGAAGATTTGAGAAAAAAAATTGTTGAACTGTTTCAAAAGGGTACAACACAAAATGAAATCGCGAAATTGTTAAATATCACCCAAAGCGCCGTATCCAAAATTGTGAGAAAGTTTCGTACTCGTGGAGGTGTAGAAACGGTGAGGAAGCCCGGACGTCCTCGAAAAACCACCAGAAACATCGACAAAATAATTGAACGAATTTCTTTAAAAGATCCTCGTAAAACCTCGAGACAGATAACTGAAGAAATCACTGAGCAATTCAATCTCCAGATAACCAGTAGAACCGTGAGGAACCGACTACGAGATGAAGGATTGAATGGACGTGTTGCAGTAAGGAAACCACTTCTGTCAAAGAAAAACCGGAAGATGCGTTTAGCGTTCGCGAGAGCTCATTTATCGTGGACATCAGAAAAATGGAACACCGTGCTCTGGAGTGATGAGAGCAAGTTTATGATTTTTGGTTCGGATGGTAGGCGATATGTGAGACGGCCAGTTGGCAAAAGATACGATTTTAAGTATCAAATTCCAACGGTGAAACACGGAGGAGGAAACATCATGGTCTGGGGATGTTTTTCCCGTTCTGGCGTTGGACCGATCGTTAAAATCGATGGCAAAATGGATCGTTTTCAGTACCGGGATATCTTGGAGAATTCAATGCTACCCTTTGCTGAGGAAGAAATGCCCTTGATTTGGAGATATCAGCAAGATAACGATCCAAAACACACTGCCAAGTTGGTGAAAGAGTGGTTTTCTCAAAAAAAAATCACCCTACTTGAATGGCCGTCTCAATCCCCTGATCTTAATCCGATTGAACATCTTTGGGACATCTTAGACCGCCGAATCAGAACGAGATCCATAAAGAATAAGAAAGAACTTGAAGAAATCATCACAAGCGAATGGACTCAAATTCCTCTGGAAACGTTGCAGGCTTTGGTCGATTCGATGCCCAGAAGGTGTCAAGCCGTGATTGACGCAAAAGGCTATGGCACTAAATATTAATTTTTTCGAATTTTTGTTATAATTTGAGGGCAATTATTAAAATATTCCATACATATTTCCAGGCTGTTTATCATTATCTAGGGTACTTCGCCAACAAAATCTAATCATGAGCAATCGAACACCAGAAATCTTTGGTGTCATACGAGAGACTACCATTTTCGAATTTGGCTAAATTGCCGATAAGGGAAAGGATTAAAAATTATGATCTTCAAAATATTCCATACTTTTTTCCACCACTGTATAAATGAATATCAGAATTGCGTACACAAGCGTACTGAATTTTTTTCCCGACGATCGCATTGTGAAGTGACACTTTTTATAACAATTTAGGGATTCAGATGATTGAAACGTCATACATACAGCGTGATTCAATATTGATGAACCAACGCTTCAAAATAGGGAGAAAACTTTCCATAAAGGTTTGGTTTACCCGAGGGTAACCTACATACTTATGTGGAAAAATATTGAAAAACTAAAGGTTGAACTAATTAGTTATGGTTACCCATGGATGCCGTGGTAAATGACTAAACGAGCCAATAAGAGGTCATCGGCAGATGAAAATACGATTATTTTGCCCCGTGAAGTATTTTGTTTGTTTCTAATAATTTTTCAGCACCGGCGTGCTTTTTCGAATTTAAAATATTTTTATAATGGCTAACTCGGCAGAAAAAACATTTGAATTAATAAATGTCGAAATATGTAACACATGAAATTAGGAATTAACGTTTTTATTGGATGAATCTAGTTTATAAACGAGTTCTTGTAGTTCAAGTTCTATCGGTATCGGTACCATCAAATCTGTCCGTATCAGATTCGGTATAATCAGTTTTGGTAGTTGCCATGTCAGTTTCAGCTTCTTCAATATCATCCATGAGTCCACCCAAAACTTCAATTTGAATATCTTCCGCTTGAATTTTATCTTCTAAAGTTACCACTAACTTATTAATCCTTTTCAAATTTGGTAAAATTACCAAAATAGGAATCCGGATGGGATCTCTAATCATTCCACCTTCTCCAACAGCTCCTTCGGGTTGAGGGCCACCACCCATTTCGTTTCCAGGAAGCGGATTTCCAGATACAATTAGAATCTCTAATTTTGGTAGGCATTGTAATTTTGTGAACTCTTTCAGATTTTTTATTTTATTATTCCTCAAGTTTAAGTACTTTAAACTTTTAAGATTTTCAGTAAATCCGTCCAGTTTCTCGAGATTATTATCGCGTAAATGCAAAATTTCCAATTTTGATAATTTAGAAAATTCCGTAGGGATGACCGTGCTGATTTTATTGACAGCCAAGTACAATTTCTCTAAATTTGGTGGATAAGGCCCGTTAATTTCAAACAGCAGATTGCTCCTCAATTCGAGTTGTTTCAAATTTTTCAGCTGATTCGTGTTATCAAATTGTGTGGTATAAATATCGTTATAGTTCAATTCCAGACAATCCAGCAACGGCTGGTTTATAGTGCCAGTCTCTTTGATCTGATTCTGGTTCAAATCTAATACTTGCAGATAATGCATGGGTTTCAAAGACGCAGCTTCGACTCTATTTCTCTCGGCTTTCAAAAGAACCAAAAAGGGCATGTCTGTCAGCACTTGTAAGGCATCTATCGTCAGGTAATTCCCACTCAGATCCAGAAACAGCACGTGTTTGAAACTTAAAATTGCCGAAACATCCGTGAGTTTGCGATCGCTTGCCGTTATCATGAGATAGGCGTATCTGCTCCCGGTTTCGTCCTTCCCCAAAGTGTTCAAACATCGCGAAGCTTCTTCGAAGCTCAACTTCTTCTCGTGTATCTGCTCGTCGACGGGGGCGCCGTCTTGGAACGGTCTGCCTTCGCCGGGAATCACGGGCGCAGGATGACCTTCTCCGAAATGTTCGCCTTCGATTGACATCTTTCACGATACTTTGATTGCAGTCGGTGAACTTTGCGAATTGCATGACAACGGCCGCTTACTATTTCGTGATAAGAGAATTCCGTAAAATAGCAGAGTCGAGTGTATTCAGCGGTCGTAATGACGGTTTAGTGCCCACTCGTATGTATTTAGTGTGTTGAACGAGTTAATTCTGTTATCTCCGCTGAAATAATTGGTTTGTTGTGCAAATGTTCGAGCTGCATCGTCGTTAAGTGGATGTGCAACTGGGTACGGTGCGGTCTTCTGCGCCGAGTTGTAGATTAGAAGTGGCTGGGGATAAGTTGTGTAATAGGGTATTATTAATCTGCGTTGTCGCAGTTCGGGGGCGTTTCGAATAGCGCCGGCGGAAATCGGCGTCCTCGACTCGCGAAATCTGCGAAAATCCGCCCCCGAATGTCGGGAGTCGTTCGCGGCGATAAATCAGGGCCGGTGCGGCGTTATCAATGGCGAGCCCGGGATGCTTACATGATAAACTCCTCCAAACAAATTCCGCATTGTCCGGCAGCTAGTTTCGGGGTCGTTTATCAGGGCCGGGGAGCGGCGGCGGCCCCCGCGATAAAGAGGCCATGAATGAGGAAGCGGCCGCTTAAACTTGCACCGGGGGCCCCGGGAGCTCTCGATGTCTCTCTCGCGAAGATAAATAACCCCTCAGTAATTGCGTGCGGAGCGATACCATATTTCATACACGCCATGAGCCATAACTTAGGAGGCAATTACTATGAGTACGTCGTTTATCATCCGACTCCTCGAGACAAGGGCGGCGCGGGACTTGATAATCGAGATTAAATTGATAAAGAATCTATCCCTGCCAAAATCAAACAGCACCGATATTAACTTTGATGCCGCCTCCGGATGAAAAAAGGACGGAGCGACGGCACTGACGGCCCTGAAAAATGAGACCCTTCACTTCGCCGACGTAAACCATTTCTTATCCACTCCCGTAATTAATTCGCCCTCGAGCACCGAAAACCGTCAAACGACACCTGCAAAATATCTGATTCACTCCCCATACGAGTATACGTGTCGTTACCGTCACAACCCGAAATCAGGTGAAACTAGTTTAACTACTCTTGAAGCCAAAATTCACCAATCGGCTTTGAGAAACGTAAAGTCACTGTAGTGAAGTCTAGTCAAAGTCTAGGCAAAATTAGATTTGGTAAACTTGGTTTCAACCAGTAAAAACTAAAAACCCGAAGTAACCGGCTTATTTTGTATACATGCCCGATTATTAGTTCCAACTAAGTAATCTGCCCAATTATGGAGAATAGCAGTAACTGTATTCTACTGGGTGTCTCACAATTCCACCGACAAACTTTAACCGTACACAGATCGTCATAAAATATGACGATTTGACCTATTTTACTTGGGTAAAAGTTGTTGGTGTGAGGAGCTAGACGGCTTCAAAGTTGAGGAAGTAAGTACGGTTTTGATTGCAAAACTCAAGAACCGCATCATCAAAAATTATGAAAATATCGGTGTGTTTTCGAGGTTAGGTGTATGTAAACAGAATGAAGTATGCTCTGTTTTGGTTTTGTACATTTCGGATTTTTATTGGCTTCTGAATCTCTCCAAATGTCTCAAAAAAAAACTTACGAGACTGAGGTTGGCCGAATTATTCAGTTTTTTGGAAGCTCCAGTAAATTTCCGGAATATAACAGAAGTTTTGTGCAAAATATTATTGTGTACGTTGATATTTACATAGATTACTTAAGTAAGACAATCTCCGTAACAGCACGTTTTTTCCGTTTCATTGAAAATCATCCCTTTGGTACATGTTCCAACCTCTTGCACTCCATTTTCATAACAAATATAATATTTAGTGCAACTATCATTGCAATTACAAGGTGAAAAAGTTGCTCCACCATCATGTTCTTGACATAGGCCATTTTCCGTGGTAGTTGAAGATGATGCAGTTACGGTGATGGTGCTACTCTCTGTTGTCGACGATGAGGTCGAAATGGTTGTTGTGGAGGTTGATGAGGGTGATGTTGGTGAGGTCGATGTTGATGAGGGCGATGTTGGTGAGGTCGATGTTGATGAGGGCGATGTTGGTGAGGTCGATGTTGATGAGGCCGATGTTGATGAAGTCGATGTTGATGTAATGGAATTACAATCACCATTGAAAGGGAAAACACAATAATGGCTTTCCGAGTTGAAATATTGTCCTTTGGGACAAGAACAGTCAAGGCTAGTTTGATTTTCACACATGATGAATTTAGTGCAATCATCAACACCGAAAGTACACTCAATTATATTGAGTGTCGAAGAATCATTGCATTCAGTATTATCAGAACATCTTTCATCCACCGTGGGCGTAACTGTGGAAATGATATTAATGATTTGAGAATATTTCGGTACCTACACTAGAATCTGAGTTTGATCAAGTTCTTACTGTTGCAATTGAAAGATGAGCCCTCAACATGCCATTGGGATGAGAGATACATAAACAGAACGAATACACTACTTAAACGTTCCATAATAGTCGTAAGAGGTTATTTCATAGATTATATTACCTTTCAATAGCAATACTATCTAAAATAAATCAAAGTCGCATCTGGAAAATAGTGAAAATACTTATCGGTTTTCTTATCATCTGATAAATTGTTTCAAACCTCAAATTTTCAGACGAAAGGAAACGAAATCCAACGAATTGCTCCCCACTCTTTCCCCAATTCTGGAATTTTTAGAAGATCATCAACGAAAAGACGTCGACTCCAAAGTCGAAGAACTCCACCAACGCTGGATGAAATTGCAAAATATTCTCGAAAATCGTCTAAAACTAGCTAGAATATACGTCAAATTCCACATGGAGACGAACATAGTAAACCAAGAGATGGATAAACTGGAACAGGCATTGCAACAAAACAAGAATAAAGAATAAAGACTAAAAACTAACATTAAACATACTTGATTAAAAAGAAGCGTGTTAACGCCAAACTGAAACTAGCAAATACTGATCGTTATGTCTAGTGCTAGTTTGACTAGCTAGTACCAAGTTTCTTAAAACTGACTGGTTAATTCTGCATGGCTTCAGCTGATTTTGGGTTTTGACGGTAACATACATATACTTACACAGAAAAAGTCGATCGCTTCCCCTTCTCGTCTAATTGGACGGGGACTGGCGGTTTTTCCGATAATAACGTCCCTCTACCTCCCGGTCGGGGCATCGTTAACATGCTTTATATGACCGAAGGGATTTTCCTTATATAGGTGTTGACGACCGCAACGGCGGCGCAATTCCTTCCTAGTTTATATCCGGCTCTATTGTCGTGGCAGCCGTAAATGGTCCCACTGGCCCGCAATTAATCCACTCGCAATCCCGGGGTGGTTAGCGGTAAAGCCGGGACGGTTAGCGGTCAGACCGGCCTTGCTCCCGGATTTCGCAGACACTACTTTATGCCTCGCCCCCTTGGACGCAAATATACATTTCAAGAACGACCTGAAAGGGGACAACTCTTATCGCATTTGTCATTACCGAAAGGATAACTCGCATTCTTGAATGTAAAATCGGTTCGATTTTTTTTCCGGTTTAATAGCTCTGTTTTCGTTTCACCGAGGATCCGCATGGCGCTTTGCATATTTATGATGAAATTTTCCGGGGGCATTACTGCGTCTTGTTTATTTCATGGTTTTGCATTAAATCAAATGTGTCATAAGCACGCTTTGGAAAAAGGAGAACTGTAAACATACACAAAGCGTTCGTGAACAGACGCGGTTTTCATATTACCTCAAAGCTCGATAAAAGAGGGCGTTGATTGGTTCATTTTTACATCAGATGCAAAGCTCACGACGACGTAAAGCTTGAAAGGTAGTTGTAAATAAGCAACTTTTCGACAAGCTGACTGGATTTGCGCCTGCATATGGCGTAGACATGGATGCTTTGAGCTTTTTTGTACCCTGTATTTCACTTTGACTACATACATCTAACATGTTTTCCGGCTGTCGTTTTGCCTAACTTGCAGTCATTAGGTGAAAGTAAATGGTCTCATTTTTACAAAAGAAAACGTGAATGAAGATTAAGTAATTTCCCGTAAACATGTAAACGTATTGGACTGGAAGATCAAAAACGAGAGCACCTTGCACTTTTCTTTATTGGGAAATTATTCGGAAGCGGATTTTCCGCCGAGAATGGTTTTCTAATGACGAGGGCGGCATTTTGTGCACTGTCATCGACAGAAACAGCTATAGAGTCCGACACTGCAAGCGGCGTTCTTTGTCCCTTTTCCCCCCTTTTCACCCGACTTGGAGAGGGTGAGCGAATCAGCCACCTAATCCGATTTTGCTTATGGGAAAATAATTTTAATGCGGGTTTTCAATTAAGGTTCCGTTTGAGCTTTTTAATAAATTCCAGATTAGCTGTCAAAGATTTTTGTATTAATAATTTCGGGGAACGTTCTTGGATCGCTAATGGTTTTTTTGAACTCGTGCGATTATATGCCCTCTAGGCTTCTCTCTTGTAATTTTAAAGTAGATGGAGACGCGGAAGTAAATCTTGTAGTACAACACATTCACATATAATTCCGGCTGATTATGCTCGCATCGCCGGATGAATTATCTCAAGATAAACCAGCTGCTCGAAGGTAATTGTGTACCACACGCAGTCGTGATGTCGGAGGTGATGGTATTAAACAGCGCGGCATGAGTAAAGTACCATCTAATAAGAAAGAAAATTAATTAACAAATAAAGCGATTCCATGTTTTATAGAGCCATAACGTAGCGTGTTTGGTCGTCAGGTAAAGCGCTAATACATGTCACCGAACCGCTATAAAACTAGTAGTATATTTTCCCGGCTCTTCTTTATTCTCTTAACTGGCTCGTATTTTAGTATGTTGTCCCATTCTCGTGTACTTAATGCGTTGGGAGTCGAGGGGAGCCGTTTTGCAAGCCCATTAATGTAATTCATTATACTTTGGTCGCAGAGTCGGTGCCGAGTTGCCCGTAATAAATGCGCGCATTCACTTGTGAATATGCTAATCTAATATGAACCGGATTGACGGAATGTCCCTCCTAATCCAGAATTATATTCCCAAGAACTAGAAAAAGTCCCCTGATGCTATTTCTACTCTATGTTGGAAGAATATTGTTTAGGTGGGTAGGTATGCATCATATATGATTTAATATCTGTTGGTGGTGTTTTCGCTTATCCAAGAAAAGATCCCGCTCGAGAAAAACGGGATATCTTTGTGTAACAAAAGCATTTTTATGTCCGCGACCGCGGGAGGCAATTTTAATTTATTTCGAGATAAGAAAGTTCGGTGTCATCAGTTTTCGCAGGAGAAGAGATGCAGGAGTGTTTGCAACGCATTTCTAGATATAATGACGGCGATAAGGGTGAGAAAATGTGACTGTTTTAAAATTTAAGTGTAATAGGTTTACTCGGCTCGAGATAATATAAAAAGTATCATAACTTCTCCCGGTTAAACAACCGCTTCTAATTTTAAAATGGCGAAGCACAGTATTTAGCACATAAAGAGTAATTTCGGGACGCTTGATAAGGCGAAACGGCCGCAATAACCCGGGCGGGGGCGGCGGTTAAACGCCGCCCCCCGACACTCCAAGTTGATGGTTAGCGGGAGATAAGCGTTATGTCGTGTCCCGGTGTGAATGAGCCGCCGCCCCGATGACAAATCGGCCCGGTTTCGGATTTGGGCCCGCCGCAATCAGCACGGCAGACGCCGGCGATATTGCCGCAGTCCAAGACGGATGAATGGCAATATCCGCCCGAGGCGGCGCCGAGATGAACCTCATAACTTCCTACACCTTTATTTTTCACCGGGGCTTCCTACCCATACTTCATCCCGCGAAAAAGGCGCCCACGGTGAGACGTCGCCATTATATTATACGCAGAGGGTAAAGTTGCCGATATCCCCGTACTGCTTCCCCGAATCGCACCATTGGGTGTATTTCACGTGCGACGACCGAAATTACCCATCTGTCCATAAATTCAGCTACACTGCGATTTCAGGAGTTCGCGGGGACGATTCAAAGTTGGAGTTGCGCCCGAAGCACGTAAGCGCAAATTAAAAACCACGGGTTTTGAAGACTCGACAGTGATGTTTCAACTTTAACCGAAGGTTTAGACGTAAAGAGGCAATGGTAAAATAATGGTTTCTGAAGGTTTAAGTTGAATTACAATTGAAATATACGACCTAACTGTTGTTGTCTTCTGTCGCTTCGCGTTGCTTCGGGCGCAAGTTGAATTTACGTCCTAAGACAATTCTTAGATTTCCGTAAGAAAGCATCGCTGCTCATAATCACTGTCTTTGATTAAGTAAATTTCTATTCTTTGTCAACAAACTGTAACTTTTTATCACGTCGGTATGAAGTTCCATTAATGGTCCAACAGTTTTACCTCTTGCAAAATTGACCTGCGATTAGAAAAAAATTAAATAAAATTCGTGGATCCTATTGCCATTTTTCGTTTAATATGACATAAGTGGAACTTAAACCTTAGCAACAATTGTTGTTAACAATCGTAGTCAAGGCTTAAGCTCCGCTTTGACTTTTAAGTGAAAGCGGTGCAGTTGGCCCTAAGAGCAGTTTTGCGTTTGAAAAATAGTGCAATAGATATGAAAAACGAGAGAAATTGTGTACTCGTCCCATCTTATTTTGATTAACACGTGACCCTTAAAGTACGTGACTGATTCTGCTCTTTATCAATGGCTAACACTATTGTTTGATAAAATTTTGGTTAGGGTCAAAAACACCGCTCTCACTTAAAAATGTATGTAAAACTTAAACCTTAGCAACAATTGTTGTCAACAATCGTTGTCAAGGCTTAAGAGGAAGCTGAACAGACTTTTCTGGTATAGGGATTTACGTGTTAAACGAGTTCAGGTGTAACTCGACAGCCAATGAAGATATTGAAATAAAATCTTCTTTTCTTTGAACTCTTTGAAGCCGTCGAAGCGGACTTTTTAATTTCGACTCTAAAATGCCTTTTTAGGCGCTTTTTGTGGAAAAAATGATGAAATTTCGACTTTCGATAACCGTAACTTTTCACAGAAGAAAAAAATCGAAAATTCGGCTCGACGGAATCAATTTTCCATTGTTTGGCTTTCATTTGAGACCCTGTAAGAGAAATTTGGATCAACATTAACGGAGGTACAGCTGAACTAGAAATTCTAAACCGATTTTTTCGATGTGAAGTGTTTGTCCGGTCCGTACCTGATGTGCCGTACCTTTTTCGCCAAGTAGTTGACTCAGTCTCCACGGGGCGTACGTAATCCTCCATACATTTTATCAATTCTACCAATATCTCTAATATTGAAATCATTGTCTCAAATTTGGTAGGTGCCGATATAGCGAAAGAAAGCTAGAAAATTAGGGAGATTTCTCTACCTGCGTTTCAGCGGACCATCTCGAATGAGTGCCCGGTGCTGTCGGAAAATTTCAGACCGGGCTGTCTGTTCTGCTTCCTCTTAAGCTCCGCTTAATTTTTAAGTGAAAGCGGTGCAGTTGGCCCTTAGTAACATAGGTCACGTTAAAATATCTTGGAACGACTTTCAATTAAAAATATTGTACGGTGTGCAAACGCTTTCTCAGTTGAGCTAGCTGGGACCATCTCTCTGTCTCTCCTTATAACCATTAGATAGACAGTGACAGAGACGTAATTCATGGCAAAAATCGTTTGTACACAGGGTACAATGGCCGGGCTATTTAACGGAAATTCAGTCCCCGAAAAATAAAATACTGCTCGTCTGCATGGAAAAGTGTGATAGGCTCTAAGTCTAATTTGTTTGCCGAATATCTTAGGCGGGACGTGGCCGGGACTAAAAAGGACAGCTCAGTGGTCCTTCTAAAGAAAACAAAGCACCGTCATCGGCTGACAAGCGAGCTCGGGCGGGATCTCTCTCCCTGTTCTTCATAACGCGCTCCTGTCACAATTTATTATTTCTTTTATCACGCCCTAACCACTATATTATACAGTAAATGAATAATTCCCGTGACCTGCTCCGGAATAATCCGGTGCGAGAGACTGACGACGACGGCGCTGGCGACATTTAAAATGTGTCATGGCAAATTAGTGAAGCCGTCGGCAAACAAACGGCCGAACGGATGATATTTCGACGCGAAAAACGAGACCGATGTCATTACGGCCCCACGCTGAAGTAATAGTGACAAGTCGGAAATGACGAGCGTTGGGGTGATGGCATTATGATAATGTAAAAATATAATCGATGTGACTATACGCCGTGTTCCGGAATTAGCTTTCCATATTTTCCTCCATTAAAATCAAAGAAAAAGTTCTAATACTTAGGTATATGTCCAGAAACTCTGTTGAAAGAAAAATATATATATTCCCTGAAGGTTCAATATCTTCAGAACGGTTCAAGTTGAAGAAATTTGGCACAAGCATTTATCTTGGACAGGAATGGTCTGAAAATTTGAGAATATCAATATCTGCCATGGACGAGTCATCAGTGAGTGCCAAAGATTTCTAAAAATTTTACATTTTACTAGATTTCTATTTTGACAACTTATGAAAATTTGAATTGTATTCTGCGAGAATGTGCAATTCGACATATAATCAAGATAAGTAATAGGTAATTTGAATAATTATATACTCGATTATATCAATTACACAGTTCTCTACCCAAATTTAAAGCATAAAAATATGATACCTATGTCTACAAGTTTTAGTTTTAGATATGTATTATTTCATAATTCTTACAATTTTATATTACCTATTACCTACTTTGATTAGCGAACTGTCTAGATCATTGTACGTAGGCATTTGAAAAAAAAAACTGAAATTTTGAAAACCGTTTTGTTTGATCATAGCGGTGTCGACAAGAAAAAATTTGTAAGAGCTTGGAAAAAAATTCTTGAAACACAGTATAGTATGCCCCCGGACTGACTTAAAAGAAAACTACTGCTTCAACTGCTTGCTTCTTAAATGGTTGTATCCTTGACCTGCAGCCGTTATTTTTTTTTCGACATTCATTGCAAAATTTGGACTCCATAAAACAAATTGAATAAGCGCAAAAAAGCAAATTAATATTGCAAAAGTCACTGTCCGATCTTATAATGCGTTCAAAAAACAAATTAGTTATTTTCGATATAAGTGTTAAAAGTGGCTTTTTATGAGAAGGAATTTGAGACACTTTACGCGCTATCAATTAATTTTACACATTGAGTATAAAATATGACTTTTTTAATAAATATCAGAAACGTTAAAAACCGTACTTTTCATGATCTGTAGCATGGATGATCTGTAGAAAAAAATTTTGTGCTCAAGATGCTGCTAAGAATTCATTTAGTTCGATAAAAGATAACCTGCTATCATTTGGTAATTATGGAGCTTTACGGAAATCTCAACGTCTATTACTTATGTTCTGACATAACTTTGCTGGTGCTCCCATCTTTTCTAAATTTTGTACTAAAAGTCGAATGAAAATTCAGACAGTCAAAGTAAAAACTGATCTGGAAGTTTTTTCTTTTGTAAAGTCGATTCGGGGACATACTGTAGGGAAAAATCCTACACATATTTTATTTTCTCGGTTTCATTTGATTTTTTTTCTAATTCTGGAACACGGTGTATAATTTTCGCCCCCGATCCCACCAATTCAAGACTTGACTTTTGGTTGGGGTGATTATTGCTCGCAGTCTTGTTGTTGCGGGTGGTGTTTGCGGTCCGGGCGCAACAATGTTAACATCGGGTAACACGTATTAAACTGGTGGCGCGGCGGCGGCATCCCGAAATGAACATGAATCAGACAGTGGATGAGGCAAAAACACGAGGCATTACCATTTGTAGCGTGCAATTAAAATTAATTCAGTGATTAAGCAGCGACACGAGACGGTTCGGGAGCGCGCCCAGGACGTCAAGAATGATTTACCTGCCCTCTCCCGGGAACTCGCCGCGCTACGTATTAATGAGCTGGCAATGGGCCGTCACGGACTAATTAAAGCCGCGGTAATTGAGTGGCCGATGTCAGCGAGCGGGTTAACCCTCTCCCTAAACCTCCATGATTAGTGGCGCGGCCCCGGAGCTTCCGAGAGCCGCCCCTGCACCTAACGACCCCCCGTGACACACCGGCACCTTAACGATTTAATTATTACCGCCCGAATTACGGCGTCTATATCCCCGACGACGGATATTCCCGCCCGAACGGCAATAACAGAAATTATCGACGCAATCATCTGATATGGGCAACCGTGAAAACGGTCTAGGGCGAAGGGGGGTGAGTTCGAACGTGGACATGGGGCATCCCCGGACATTACGAGTTTATTTCGCAGACATCCATTCAGGAAAATACAAATAAATTAGGAACGGCAATTAAGCTTCAGGGGCAATTATTCATTTTTCGACGCCCACATTGTAAAGTGTCATTTTTCATAACAATCCAAATGGCTGAAAAATCACTCATTTTCAAACTCTGTTAGATGATGAATCTGGTGTGTTCATTATGCAACTTGGTAATATCATTATTGCACAGCTCCATAATTTCACTAAATCTAAGCATGAAAGCCGATTTCCAATTGTTATACTGTTATCATTTTTATTGTCAATTCATTTAGGTATGTTATGGCCGTTTGCACCGTTTGTTTAAGGAGAGCTTAAAATTTAAGATTAGACCTTTTAATTGTTGTCACAATCACCATGGAAAATATGAAAAACTTAGGCCTAATCTCTACTTAGTGCAAACGGTAATTAATTGTTTAGTGGGTTTGAATCGTGAAATGTAGTGTGAATCAGCATTTTTAGCAATTTAGGGGTTTTTCCGAGGGTTTTTCTTTTTATGAAATTTTAGGTTGGCAAATTACCAGATTCATTACGTAACAGTTTGAAAATGAGGGATTTCAGCCACCTTGTTATTAAAAGTGACAGCTCACAATGTGGGCGTTGGGAAAATAGTATAAAGCACTCACCGCGAAAACATTTCCCTACTCGTCTTTTCCAACACTTACCGCTGCAGAGCTCGTTTTATAATTTTGGACTCGTGTGAGAAAACAGTGTTTTTTACCATTAGTGCTTTAATATACTGTTTTTTGGTTAGTGAATTTGATTTTCTCTACCTAGACGAATCCGAGTTACTTAATTTTATTATGATAGAAAATTATAGTAACCTTGGTAAATAATATGACAAAAGTAAATAAATGTGGATCATTACGGTAATTAAAAAACGTTTTCTTTCCTAGTGGTGACTATATTATCCACGGTAGAAATTACTATTGAATCTTCGGGGCTCCCATGGCATGGTTTGATCTTCCCGGTCAGGTCTACCCTTGGTTAATAATACACTATTAATAATGAATAGGTATTCGCAAGAATTTTAGTTTTTAACTTCTGATTTCACAAGCTTAAGAATTATAAATCGGTTGAAAAATAGTCATCTATGTACAATATACATACGTAAAAAACTTCGTTTTTTTGGGCCAGTCAATAAAAGGTGTATTAATAAGGTAAGTCCTGACAGTGGCGAGAAGCGGAATTTTTTTGCGGATAAAATTTGATTGGTCCTTGGATTGGTCTAATAATTAATTGACTGAAATTAGGCCGATCAAATTTTGTCGGCATAATAAAGGTACACTTTCTGCTGCTGTCGGAACCCACCGTTAAAAGGGGGTGTTTGTTTTGGAAAAAATTGTTTTTATTAAGCGTAATGAAAAGGTTTGCGGTTCGTCGACACCTGTCCGAGGCTTCCTCATTTGGCTGCCCAGGGCTTTTCAATTATAAAAACGTTTTCATTTATTATGGCGGTGACAACTAAAATTAATATTCCCGTCGTTTCTCCCTCGGCAAAGTCCGAATAAAGTTGTGTCTAGTTATATTTTTCAATTAAATGTAACTAAATAAAACAAATTAACAATGCGACAGGTCTGTTTTATCAGCTCTCGGGGCCATAATCAGTGCTGCTATATTCATACGGGAACCACACATAGACATATCACCTACCTACATACATAAAAGACTCGGAACGGATACAGGGGCAATTATTAATTATTATGTCGACGCATTCAGCGGCTGCTGTCCTTTGCATTTTAACACGGAATGCCTTCGGGTCGTGGGGATGTCGGTGACAATATTCTTTGATCACAAATCCGAATTAAATTAATTCTTTTTCGTTCGCTAAAATACGCACTGCATCATGTGGTCGTTTTCTTTTCGTTGTTTTCAGGTCCCAATTTCAGGTCCAATTTAAACTCCCCCGTCAAAACATCGCACGGCTTTCAATATCATTTACTTCCTGCCAAAATTTATAAGCAGTAAAAGGAATAAGATCCTTATAACATCAGGAATAATGCAGATAAAATGGGTTTTAAAGTAAGGGAGGTATATTTGGCAATGACACCTGACATGATGGCATTATACAACGTGTTTTATCTTTCTGTCTTCAATTTCAACACCGCACCAAGGATGATGCAAATTTCGACAAGCAGAAATTGCATCGAGTTCGCATTAATTTATGGAAATGGACTAAGTGAATTATTCGCAGTCATAAATGCCGTATCACCACATCCGATTATGATTATACGGCTAATTTTGCATAATGCGTTAATTCGTGGGCGTGCTGATATTTGCATAATTCTGCATTCAGCAGTTAGTCCCAGACGAAAACTGCACCAGGACCAGAAAATTTCAAATTTAATTCCTATTATCACGAATTCGACCAGTCTAGGAGTCTAGGACTGAGGTAGATTACAATTGTAGGAGCACCCGGGAGCTGGCACACTTTATTCAGTGCAAACTGCCCCCGAATAATTCACTCCGTCGTCAGCGAGACGGTCGTGGGGAAGTGGATTGAAGTCATTCAACACCTCAAAGTGCTCGGTTTACAATGCGACTATTGATAGCGAGCCCCGGCCAAAGTGCCATATCGGGGGAGCAGAGTGTTGTGTGAAATGGAATTTGAAATTTTGGAGACCCCAGAGTGATGTAAAAATACACTTCGAGGAGGGTAAAAATGTCGTTTTCTTTTTATTGCATTACTGAAAATATACTGAAGGTGACAAGTACTGCAATGAAGTTACGTGTTATGGAATTTTATATCCATTTTTATATCCGCGAAAGTGGGATTAAAATTTCTTGATGGTGACAGAGTAATTTGAATACATCAAGTTTTATACGACGACAGAACAATATCGCATTAAACAATACAGGCGGGGATTAGCGTCCAGACATTTTAATGACTCATCACCAAAGTCACGTCTAGGAAAATGCAAGTTGGGAAACCTACTTATAGGATAGAAGTGCATCGCCATCAACGAAAACTTGCAAACTACTAACTGAAATGACAAACATTTTGCGAATTTATCCAGAACCGTCATATAACTAATTTTGAGAGTCGAGTAGCAATCGATGATTTATGTGGAAAAATTTGGATGATTCCTTGTCCGAAAAATCCAATTTAAAAAGCGCGAACGTAAATCCCTATTAGGGGCATACACATGTTGTTAGAAAGTTTCAAGGTGTTGTTACAGATTGTCGACAGGGGAAGTCTCAAATCGATCACGGGATAATCCAGGAGGGGCTTTGAGTTATGTGTTTACAGTACGCTCAGCGGGCAGCTGGGATTTCAGAGATTTCGCTTAACGGTCACTTGACATTTTGTTTGAAATTGGATTGGCGGGACGATCGGTGACGTACAATCAGGACCGAACTGACCGGAGATCCCCGCTCGGACACTTTATGTTCGACTTTTTTTACAAGGTGTCGCCCGATCGCCGATTCTCCGGTCGGCTAAACTCAAAAAGGGCACAAAAGGACAGCTAGAGAGGGACCGGACTTTATTAAGGTACAAGTTCACCTCCGTGAAAAAAAACTGTGTATTCAAAAATTCTCAAAAAATCACTGAATTGTATTCTTATGAGAAGAATGAGACACAGAAAAATTAAGAAAATCGTACCTCTAAAAACTGTAGTTTTCGCTTGTCAACTCCAAAAGGCTAGGTACGATTTATTTTATTTTTCCGAAGACAAAACGTAGACCCTTAATGAGATTGCTCGAATTTTTCAGAATTTTGAATTTCCAGTTTCGGAGAAAAAAAAAATCAGAAATGAACATTTTTGTATTTAGACTAATTTAGACGCAACTAAAAGCTGCATTTCTATAAAAAGTACGCGTATCAAATACCTGACTTATAATGAAGGTAATATGTATAAGTATACCGCACTGTTCTTCTTATGTGAGACGTGAGAAATTTGATAAAAAATTATAAAATATAGTGATTTCCCAATTAACGAACACGCGTTCTATCGTAGCGCTATGCGCCACACATCCGAAGCGGTATACCTGTTTCAGCTACTCATCCAAGAGTTGGCGCTCTTGCCTATGAAGAATTCTCCTAAATCTCACAATAAAAAAGTAACCAAAAGTTGAATATTAAGGGAAATATAACACCGAAGTCAGAAGGATGAAATAGATGATTTGTCTTAGTGGCGGTATTACAGTTTCCTTTATGCCGTTTCTAGCGCTCTCTAGTATCACTACTCAGTACTTTTAGTAGTAGCTACCTGTTCTAGAATGGTTCGTACCCAGCGTGGGTGAACTTGTACCTTAAAATCCCCCCCGCCGCGATATTATTGGATGTGGGGAAGATGCAGTGTTGCATTTTTCGCGGTGCCCGTGACTAATTGGTGTCGCTTAGGGCGGTATTTTTATTCCTTTCTTGCGCTCGGAAGACGGATAGAGCCGGCGGCGTGAAAAATATTGACGCGTGTCGGGAACGTAAATGGCTGCAAATTACGGCGCCGGTGAAAAGGTGGAGATTTATGAATTTTGCAGTCGCAGTCGTAAAATTCGGGGTGAAAAATTCGCGCAAACACGTCCACACATACGGACGCACACTGGCGCGCATGAAAGGCGTCGCGTCGGTTCGCGGCAGCAACACGGGCATCAGGAGCGTCATATGTCATAAGATATAAAGCGGGGCAAAAGACAAATACGTATTTTTAGCGTCCCCTCGCGCTGGAGGGACCCGACAGGCATTATGATTTATGAGTGACGGCCCGAGCGGAGCGGGACGTCGTTTCCCGTACATCTCAATGAGTAATGTAATTTCATAATTGTCACTCTGGCGTCGTTACCGTGATCAAATTACGGGGTCCGAGCCGCGCGATTGTCAAATGCGTGCTCGGTAAATTGTGATTGATGGCGGCCATTTCCGGCGACAGCGGGACATATTCTATCACCTCCGCGGCCATAAACACGTTTTTATATGCAACGTGACGCGGCTCGTACATTGTAACAAGTAGGAGGCGAGAATGGCCCTCTAGACACGTAAATCACCCGCATGCGGACATTGCACACGCGGGGTTAATATCCTGCTGATTTACGTCGCGGTTCCTATACACACACGTGATTCGCCTTGCAGCCCGGACTTCTTCTCAACCTTTATGAGGAATGGGGTATAAATGGTATAATACAACTGTTTTTATTGCTTAATTGGAAGTATCAGATCTACTCATGATATTTTTGCGCCTTCAATTAAAAGGGCAATAATTCCTCAAAGGTAGCACATTTGCCCCGCCCAATTTGGGTGCGAATACCTATGACGTATTTAGTATTTTGCCATTTGGCAACGCCGCTTCAGACAGTGTTGTGTTCTGTCACCTGTCGAATACCTGTCAGCAGAGAGGAGGTATAAGATAGAGTGCTCACTGCATAGGAAATTGTGAAACATACTGGGTTTTCATAAATGCTTGGGTACCACGTGACTTGTCGGTTTGCAACCCGCGCTACACCATAGGCGTCAGAACAGGGGAGAGTCTGGGGGTCTGGGGAGAACAAAAATATTTTCCACAGCTGGAATTTACCCAAACAAAAGAAGAAGAAGCATTTTCTTCAAGTGTCCACGTCATTTTCACGTCGAAGAAACTGCACAGAAAACGCAACAGCACGTGTGTTGCAGAATGACGGACATAAATAGTAAACAATACGAACGTCACTGGCGATTTTGACGCACAGACTAAGTAAGAAACACCTAAAAACACGTAATTTTCCAGATCTCCCCCAAATATGTATGTTGAGTTGCCTACCTCATGGTCACATGGTACCCAAGCATGTATGAAAACCAAGTACTTATTTGTAAATACCATGTTTTAACAGCGAGGAAAAATGTGTTGCCTACTTCATTGAATTATCATTTCGACGTGCGATTCGGGGAGAGTCCCCTGCACAAAATACACCTAAATCTGGCAATGCAGTGTGCCACTATTTCAGAGCCGCGAATGTGTGTGAGTGAGATAGATAGACACACATTCCACAACGTTGCCAGATTTCTCCTCATAAATTGCTCAGTTATCTTCCAAATGAAACTTGCCCTCGACTATAGATGGCTTTAGATCTGCCATCTATTTTCGAGGGTAATTTTATGTTTCAATACTTTGTATACGGTGAGCCCTCTCTTTCTTTGTACCCTCTGCTGTCAGCTGATTTTAGTGCTATGATAATAATGTTTGATTTTTTTTTGCGATGGCGAAAATAAAGGGCTATTTCTTTATTTTCTGGGATGCACCAATACGGTTTTCATAATCTACTAAATAAATTCACTAACCAGGTAAGTGTATGTACTAAAGACAACGAGTACCGAAAGTCAGGATAGTTAAAATTGGGTCACAACTGTCAAATGCTGTGGAGTGTGCGACGTTGCGAAACTGACATAAAGCTCAATTTTGATTGGCCGAAAAATACGCGCGTATTTTCGAACGTTCAAAATCAAAAAACATTTTTGTGGTCATAATGAGCTTTTTTCATTATTATGCTTGTACCACCTTGTACTTTTACACATTTATCTCTCATATTCTCTAGTTAATTTATCATTTTTCAGAAGTTGTATTATACTCCGTTATAATTTCCTGATGCCGGCGAAATAATAAGGCCGCAGTAGACGACCAGTAATACAGTAACTCGGTGTTTTTGAATTAGACAAAGCGAGGAAGGAAAGACTGATGTAGGAGGCGAGACCCATTGTGCTGACATCACCGACACTGCTTAACGAGTTCCGCCTTAATTAGTCTTTAGATTGTTTGCAGTTTTATTCAACACCGCGCCAGACAACTTCCGCGCCAAATAATTTAACGGTTTTCCCGACGTGCCCTGACAACAGACCGGAAGGGAAATTGTGACGTTCCGACCGCGGCATATTTCGAAGCGATGTTTAATGCCGTTTTTTCTTTGTCGCCCGTTGAGAACTCAAATCCGGAGACGTTGATTCATGAAGCCATAAATTGCGCTCTCCCGACTTTCACTTCTCCCGAAAATTTGTCCCATCTCTCTTCCTTATAACGGGTTTTGCGTTTCCATCCCGCGGTATATAGGTCTAAATTTTTCGACAGTTAATCGATCACTCCGAGGGTGAATTATAAGACCGGATTTCTTCGGCTCAGTCTGAGGGAGTGCGTGTCGGATGTTGTTCTGAGTTTCATTCAGGATTCATCCTATAAAATCGTAATTTAATTGCGATTGCGCCACAGTCACGGGAGGTGCGCGATGCGGACGTGGCGGAGGGATGCTTATACAAAAGATGAGAATACGCGATGACGGATAGCAGGATGACAGTGATCTTCAACACGTGACTTCGCACCCTCTTGGCAGCTTTACTTATGAGAACTGCCACTTAAAACATTAGCTGCTATGATATCCAGACGGAGATGTTCTTATGGCCCCCGAAAATTTATCGCCGCCCTCCCCGTCGCAGGTGCGAGGGAACGCATTTTTATCGCCCGGTCCTTCTCGTACGACGGCAATTATACACCTACCACACGCCCGACGGACGCCCGAAATAGAGAATTATTTCCGACCGACCTTTAATGATGGTTTATAGTGTGCGGCCTATAGGAACCCAATTTATTAGTTCACCGGTGATATGACGGTGCGGTAGACATCATACGGAGTCCGCGCGTTCCGGTTCGTTCAACGTCGAGCTCTTGCCCAACAAAGCCGCGCGTTAATGCGAAGCCATGATCAATTTTCCGCTGCCAAACTGTCGGCTTGCCGTGATAAATTCCATTTCTGTATTGTTTTCTGAACGAAATATTCGTCATGACGAGCTGCCAACTTCACTCGCGATTCTTTTATTAGAGATCGTCGAGGATGAGGATTTATTCCATGTGTTATCCCCGCAATACAATCGTGTTATATAAGTTGTCGGCGTGTCTGCGGTAGTTACCGAGAAAATTAATTTTTCCTCTGCGGACGCCCGGCGAGACGAGGAAATGGGGCCGACACAACTCACATTTCCTGCGCGCTTAACCCCCCGACATCAGCCGGCATTGTCTCAAGAGTCCGCCCACCGTTCGAAAAACTCTAATTTAATGCACATTTTCATCAACTCGCACTTATCATGCAAATTAGTCTGACGGGCGCATGATGCATTCGTTATTGTGCATGCACGGGCATCATGGAAGTAATAACTTCTTTACGCCTCAACAGGCACACCTGCAGAAATTTGAATAGATTTCCGAACATGACGTACACTTGGAGAACTATTTAAAGGGACACTTCAAGTACAGTGTTTCCATTTAACTTCGAGCACCACGTGACCGCACGTGACCTACTGAAAGTATGCAACCTAACAAGCGTATTCCGGAGGCCGACATACCTACAGTATGTCTACGGATGGGGTTTGAAAAAGGATTTGGTTTTATTTTAAATTTGACAGAAAAAATTATTCTTCATAAAATCGTATGCTTGCTCTCAAACCTCTAAAACCCATTTCGTTTTCATTCCAACATGAAAAGTTATTTTTTTATTGAACATTATTTGGAAATCTTGGACTTCAAAATATTTTCATTCAAAATTAATAATTGAATGGGACACCCTGTATCTATTAAGCGTTTGGGGATTATAGTTTATAGAAACATTTTCTTATATTGACGAGAGGAATCGCCCCTTATACCTCGGGGCCACCATTTTTAGGACACCCTGTATAATTATCATACATAGAAGATGTTGAAAATGATGGCCAGGATTTTCTAAACATGGTCCTGATGATTTCGAAAACAAAAGTTGTATAACAAAATAGTAACAATGACTTTATAGTGATTTCAAGGATGAATTATGATACAGTGGTTCAAAAATGCATCAGACCCCGCAGACTCAACATCAGCGACTGCCGCAGCAAAACAAGCTGTAGAAGGACGTTTTTAATTCGAAAGAAAATATACTTTCTTTCGAGAAAAAACTAATGTTAGAATAACGATTAGGTAGATTGTCTTTACCATCAGGGTCCAATAGTACCTGCATGATTCGAAATGCTTTTTGGATAACATGAGTTTTGAATACCACCCGCACATTATACTTACCTAAGTATGTTCTTGGATCCCTTAATCTTTAGGACAGTCATTAGCACCTAAATCACTATAAAACATAGCCTTTCTCATGAAATATTTGTAAATCCAATTGTGTTATCTGGCAAAATAGTTCGAAAAAAAAGGCTGCAAGATATTTCGTCAAATCGTCTATACAGGGTGTCCCAGAATCACCGGACGTCCCGGTAATGGTGTATTCCCTAGCTCATTTAGAGACGAAAATCTCAATGTGACTATGTCGAGGCTCTGGAGGTTAGCCAATGATGCACTATTGAAATCTAGCAAAAATCTTTTTCAAGCAAGGCTTTTATCCTGCTAAATTAAAATTCGGGCCGTAACAGCAGGATAAACTTCTCCAACTATTCGAAGTTGATACAATGATGAATGATGTGCCACTTTTTTGCAGTCAAACTACATTTCTGACAATTTTTCAGCATTCATTTGTATTTTCTTTTATTTCTGACATCTCGACAATTGTTTCCGTTTCAGAATGAGCGGAGGAATCTACCACTGCCCGGACATTCGGTGATTTTGGGGCACCCTGTAGAGAGATAGATTTTTGAGTTTCTAAGCAGAAACCCAGAAACCCAGTCACCTGGGACAAAACCCGTTCACATCCGTATGCAAATTTTGCGTATGTTTGGTAGTCTACATTCGGCGCGCAGACTCGATGTGTCCCTCAAAATAGTTCCGCAAGTGTAGTCTACGAACTCGTGCGAAATGGGGACTGCGCGACGCAACAACTTTGTTAAGTAGTTTAACTGGACCTGGGGGTCGTGCGGTTGTCGGTGGGATCAGTGGCGTCATCAATCAGCCCCGTCCGGCGACCCTCAGCGATTCGCAATAAACTGTGTCGCCGGTCCGGCCGTTTGTTCTGGAAGCGTTTGCGGCGGAACGTGCCGCATAAACCACTTTTTCGGCCGTATCATATTTCTCCGAGGGCGCCCTGATATCGGGAAACACCTTAACTCCAAATGAAAATTTAACGCGTTCAAGTTGCCCATTCCGCGCCCCCGCGTTTGGCGAGATTTATGTCGAAACGCACTATATTACGTACACACATACGGTTACGCACGCCATGCCGTCGAATAAAGTTTCATATCGCACGAGCAAGAGAGACGGCGTCGTCGTCGGGGGCGTCGGAACGCCGCCGTTCGCCGCCGCACCTCACGCTGGCTCGTGGACGTAAAAGCGGCGATAACGATAAGCCTTCTCACGAAATGACATTTTGTTTAGTTTATGACTGCTGTTGGAGTCATAATTCATATTAATATCGTTATGTTTTTAACATTTTGCAACGGCACTTTATGGTCCTCCTTTTGTGTACCAAGTCGTTGTGCTTAAAGCTGCGCAGAGGGCATTGCATTTTATGGGGCGATAACACATACAGATGCTTTTCATTTGTTATCTAAACGCCCCCAAAGTGCCAGATACGGGCCAACGTTGAACTTTTTAATAAGGCGCTTCGAATTTTTCCAAATGGCGTCAGTTTTACGGAATCGGCCGGTTGACGCGATAAATTCGTCAATGTACGAGTCGTGTTGTAGGTTTGCACACTGGATTGCCAACATAACTGGAATTGTTTATATCAAAAATATCGCAAATGACAATGCAATTACAGCAGGCGAACACCGCGGTATTACCACGCAAAGTTATGAATCGTAAATTACGTTTATCCTTATGAATTTCCGGAAATCCGTACCAACTAATGTCATTTAAATTATGCACGGTTATCAAAACTGTTGCGGTTATGCCTTTAACCAGAATGGCGAATTCGTTTTTTTAAAACATCAAATAGCGGCATCATTTTATTATACCATATTATACTTACTCGTACTGGCACATAACAATTTTCAGCACAAGTCGAGATGATGTAATTTAAAAATTGAAAAACCCTCGGAAAAAACTTATTAATTTAAATACTTTTTAAATTTGTTTTCCAAACATTAAATCAGAATAAAGTTTATTTTGCATAGATCAAGCTACTAGATACTGCTACATTGTAATTTCGCTTGAAATATAACTGAAAACTAAGGCTAGTTAACTCCATTTGAAATAATCAGTGAATTTATTTCAACTGAACTAAATAATAAACTTCATAAAATGAACGAACTGCTCTGAGTTCACAGTATTTTAACCCATTTATCAGGGCATTCGATATACATATTAGTGAGAGACATCTTCAAGTTTTTCAGTGGAGGGCACATAGGAAAGCACGAACCTCAAAGTTACAAAATTACTCAGAATTGATAAAAGGGGATGTCTCTGAACTATGCATCTCCCGAATATATTTTCTGCTCTCTGTGAGTAAAAACACATTTTTTCTGTATTCTTTCATTACGGCTACTCATCAATTTTCCCCTAAAAAGTAGTCTACAAAAGTGTAGTGGTAGACTATGTTTAAGGGTGCATGCGGTATTCAGAGTCCCCGATTGCGTGCATTTCAACATTCCACCTTGATATTTCAATATACACGAATGAGGCCTCGAGGTGTGCCTGTATTACCACCTATCTGCTGATAAATGCAGGTTCATTAGACGGTGCTTTAGATCATAACTGTTAGCGGCCGAGTGTTCAGCAAAACTCCAATGCGATTATAATAGCTTTATTTATGGTTGGTTCACAGAGTTGCAATTATTCCTGTGTACAACGGCACCCGGCTCCTCTTCCTCCGAGTTCCACACTGACTCCCCTCCGTCCGTTGCACGTCCGCGGCCAACCATCCGTCCTCACGCCCCGCCTGATCGTACCCTCTCGGCTTCCGACTGCCCTTCCTCGCCTCAACCGGTGGTTCCCCGTGGTACAGTCGGCTGGCGTAATACTGGTTGCCAACATTCGGCCCTTCCTGACCTACTGAGTGTCCGCACTCAGTGTGGTAGGTCGAATTGTGACTGGAAAACTCGAATTTATTAGTTTTCCTTGTACACGACTATGTAAATAACAAAATTAAAATGAACTAGATAATTCTCATGATTTTTGCCATCTCTGTAGCCTGAATGCTTGAATAAACAAATAAAAGAACAAATTCTCTTTTAAAACAAAAACAAAAATAAACGAAAACGAACTTAACCTAACGTTTGTGTAAGCTAACCGCCCGATCTTGCATTACTCTGGAAGGACCGCGAGCCGCCCTGAATCCAGACTTTGCCCGCCTCGCCGGAACACTACTCACGTTACCGCCAACTTCCACAGAAATACAAGAATCTAGCGTTACCGCTACCTTACACCCCCTGTTCATGACTCCAGGAGACTCTACCCCGGGTACCTACGGGGCCGCCCCTTCCAAGCCAATTCACAGGACTAAAACTAACGCCTTATTTAACCATTATTCGTCATAGCGGATCCACGGCTTCATGTTATCCACTCCAGCCACACCACTATAACGAATTTTCGACCTGTTTGATCCAGGGATGTCCCCAACCTCATATCTATCGTTTTCCATTATTTTCGTGACCTTAAATGGGCCACGCCATTTTGGTAACAGTTTCCTGCTCGATCCAGTCGCCGGAGTGCTGGTAACTTTCAACAGTACCAAGTCTCCTACTTTGTATACATGAGGTTTGCTTCTCTTTACGTCGAATCGCCGCTTTTGATCCGCCTGATATTCCACAAGCTTCTGAACCATGGCTTCCCTGGTTTTCGTAACATCAATGACTTGGCTCTCGTCATTATCCAACATTCCCTGTGAACAAACTCTGTAACCCATTAATGCTTCGCTGGGGCTAACGCCGATGCCCTTATTGAGTGTACCGTTCAATCCTAACTGAATATTCGTGATATTTTCGTCCCATTCATCGTCATCATTGAACGCGCCCATTGTGGATAACGAATCGAGAATTGTGCGATTGTAGCGCTCCACTTGGCCATTGCCGCGTGGAATCGCCACCGCATTAAGATGATGTCGAGTGCCTTTTTCCTTACAAAAAGATTGGAATTCTTCGCTGACGAATGCTTTTCCCCTATCACTAATTATTCGATTGGGAACTCCAAAAATTTTAATCATTTCCTTCATTGATTTGATTACAAATTGCGATTTTGTGCTTTTTACTGGAAAAATTAGTATGAATTTTGTGAATGCGTCTATTATTACTAATATTTGTGTGTTTCCCGACTTAGTTTTAATAAAGGGCCCCAAATGATCAGTATGAACCGTGTGGAAGGGTCTGGGAGTCTTTGGAATTGGATTTAAAAATCCTGGTGGCTTTCCTGTCGGTGATTTAAAATAAAGACAAGTCAAACAATTTTTCGTATATTTCTTAACGAATTTCCGCATTTTTTTAAACCAAAATTTCGACGATAAAAGCTCATAAGTCTTCTCATAACCAAAATGGCCTACATCGTCATGAGTCATTCTCAAAACCTGGAACTTTGCCAACTCCGGCACCACCCAACGATAGCCGTAATCCGTTATTCTATAAATTTTTCCTCCTTTTAGCGCATAATTCGTAAAAACGTCTTTATGCCCGTCGTAGTCACCTGACTCTAATACGGTTTTTATGTTTTGGATATCTTTATCCGGTTGTTGGGCTGCCAGAAGCCAATCTTCTTCTGAAACTAACGTCGAATAAATACCTAGAACTTCCTGTGGAGGATTTCTGCTTAAAGCGTCCACATGAGACATCTGAGTGCCCGCTCTATGAACAACCTCATATTGATACTCTCCTAATTCCAAAATCCAACGTGCAATTCTTTGGTTTATCTCGTTTTTACTAAAAGTATTTTTTACAGCTGCGCAATCTGTTATTATCGTGAATGGTCGTCCTAATAAATACTCGCGAAATCTTTTCACAGAAGCAACAATGGCTAACGCCTCTAATTCGTACGAATGAAATTTCGCTTCATCCTTTGTGGTCTGGCGACTAAAATAACTTACTACTTTTTCGCATGATTTTTCAATTTTTTCACCATTTTTTTCCGTTATTTCGTTGTGTTGTTGTATTAAAATTCCCGCCAATCCTAATCTACTCGCGTCCGTGTATAACTTGATTGGAAGACTTGAATTAAAAAGTGTTAAAATCGGTTCATCGCTTAAAATGGACTTCAGTTTATTAAAAACAGCTTCTTCAGCTTCCCCCCATTCCCAGGGACTTTCTTTACCTAGAAGATTACAAAGCGGTTTCGAAATTTGCGCGTAATTTTTAACGAATTTACGAAAATACCCAGTTAATCCTAGATATTGTCGTACTTGATGAATGTTTTGCGGTTTCGGGAATTTTTGAACAGCCTCGATTTTCTTTGCACTCGGTTTAATTGTCGACTCGCTCACCTCATAACCTAAATATTCAATGCTTGTTTTGAAAAAGAAACATTTTTTTAAGTTCACCGTAAAGCCATTTGTTTTAAAAATCTTTAGCACTTCTTCGAGAATGTCCAAAGTTTCTTCTATTGAATTTGCTGGAATCAAGATGTCATCAAGATATACCAATACTTTTGTGAAACGTAGTTGTCCTAGTGCCATGTTAATCGCCCTTTGGAATACCGCCGGCGCATTAGTTAACCCAAACGGTAACCTTAGGTATTCATAATGACCATCTTGCGTAACAAAAGCTGTCAAAGGAACTGATTTGGATGCCATGGGTATATGGTGGTACCCCCATAACAAATCCAAACTCGTAAAATATTTGAAACCTGCCAACCGTCTCAACTGATCTTCAATTTGGGGAATCGGATATTCATCCCTCACCGTATTCTTATTCAATGCACGATAATCAACTACCAAGCGACGATCACCGTTCTTTTTAGTCGTCAAAATTACCATGCTCGCATAAGGAGAGTTAGATTCCTGGATAATTTTATTTCGCAATAACTCATCCACAATTTTCCTAATCTCCGCCCTCTCGAAATCAGAATACCGACGAGGACGATGAGCGAATGGTTTGTCTGTTTTAAGTTGTATGTTCATTTCCACATTAAATATTTTACCTAATTTACTCATATCTGTTGCCAGACATTCGGAAAATCTGTTGAGTAAGTCAATTATTAACGCAGTAATGTTTTCATCGGCTGTACCCATATTTACTATTTGTTCCTGTTCCTGAACTTTATTAATTTGACAATTTTCAATTAAAGCGAATGTTAATTTGTCACCGATTTTTGTGTACGTGATGTCATGCAATTCCGTGAAGTTCTGTCCAATAAGTACGTCTACATTCATAACACATTCTTCCCGAACATAAAATTCCAACTCTTTTATTATCCCGTCTATTTTAACTGAGGCTTTTACCACGAATTCAGGTTTGTTTAGCGGGCCGCCCAAAGTGGTTAGCATGATGTTCTTCCCCACAGGAAACGATTGTAATTTGAACTGTTTTACGACCCTTTCAGTAATCAACGAACAATCACTACCGCAATCAATAAAACATTTGGTTTTATTTCCGTCGACCTCGATAGTTTTGAAAAATTTTTCATTTCTGTCATTGTGTAAAGTGCCCACGAAATTAATCGTAGGGTACTCAATGGCAAGTTGCTCTTTTTGAGGGGGGTTTGGCCTTGGTTTTTGTTTAAACGGGCAATTTCTTTTGAAATGACCCACTTCGTGGCATTTATAACAAGTGGGACCCGGACTATTTCCGCCCGACGGTCCTGGCGCACCCTCGGTGTTGAGGTTTGGTTTTGGTCTGTCCTGCGACTTGGGGAATTTCGGGGGCTGTTGTAGTACCATCGTTGATGAGGTCTGGCTTTGGTTTTGGGGCCTATTTGTTGATGAGGCCTGGCTATAGTTTTGGGGTCTATTTTCAATTTGGGGTGTATTTTGGTTATTATGGGGCATACTTTTATTGCCTTGATAATGATGCTGGCTCTGTTGTTGCCACCCTTGGTGGTATTGCTGACTATTATTATGGGGACGCCAAAAACCTTTCCCAAAAACCACACCCCTCTTTTGTTGAGCACCGCCTTCGCTGAATTGAGGCTGTTGATTCCCTGAAATGGTCGTTTTCGCGCTCGTCTCCGCGCTGCTTATAGCATCCAGCGATTTTAAATGTCGTGCTAACACACTTGGGTCTGTGATTCCCGCCGTTTCAACCGAAAAACGCACTTGTGCATTTTCTATTCCGCCTAAAATTAAATTAACCTTATCGGCTGGTTCAATTTCAAGTCCCATATCATTAATCAACGACAATTTCTCCCAATGATATTCATACAGTGATTTATTCGGCTTCGGTACGCAATTCAACATTGTTTTCATTGATTTATGGAGATCTCGCCTAGTTTGAAAAGTTTCCCTCAACAAATCCGACCACACCGACCACGGAAAATTGCGCGACTTTAACGACCTGTACCACTCCTCCGCTGGTCCTTTCAATTTACTTAAAGCCAAATGGCACACCGTTTGATCGTCCCAACGATACATAGTAGCGAACTCATTTACCGCTGTTATCCAATCCTCGATGTCTTTGTTCAAGGGGTTAAATTCCTCGATAATATTTCTCGAAATAGATGACGTAATGCTTACCACCTGGTTGCTCTGTCTCAAGTTAAACCCCTCCGCCAAATGGTCGATACCTCTAACAATCGCTTCGCCAAGTTGTGACACGGTCGTTTCGCTAGTAACCGTCTCACTCCTTGTCCTCGACCGATCGTCGTCCCTGGGCCTGTCTCCGGAACTGCGCCGCATCTTACTGTTGTCAGGCGGTATTTCTGGAGTATGACCCCGGCTGCTGCTGGTACTTTCGCCGGACGAAACATGTCGGCGTTTTTTCGAGTCCTTTTTATGCTTCTTTCTTGACGTCGAGGTGCCTCCGTCCTTCCGTTTCCGGTGCTTTTCACGTGGCATCACGACAAACTCACTTTCACAAGCAAAGAAAAAAAAATTCTGGACTTTCTGTTGTCAATCCCACTCCTGATGTTAGCGGCCGAGTGTTCAGCAAAACTCCAATGCGATTATAATAGCTTTATTTATGGTTGGTTCACAGAGTTGCAATTATTCCTGTGTACAACGGCACCCGGCTCCTCTTCCTCCGAGTTCCACACTGACTCCCCTCCGTCCGTTGCACGTCCGCGGCCAACCATCCGTCCTCACGCCCCGCCTGATCGTACCCTCTCGGCTTCCGACTGCCCTTCCTCGCCTCAACCGGTGGTTCCCCGTGGTACAGTCGGCTGGCGTAATACTGGTTGCCAACATAACGAATGCAGGACATCAATATCATAACCGTACGGTTAGGTTAAAGTTTTGCGTGTCTCGCCGCACTTAAATACAACTTTTAAATTAAACGTTTCCAACTTGCAACGATTCATACATTTGATATGCCCTGCTACAACTTGACCAATCAGAATATTGCGCGATAA
Source organism: Salpingus planirostris (assembly GCA_949788335.1). NCBI lineage: Eukaryota > Metazoa > Arthropoda > Insecta > Coleoptera > Salpingidae > Salpingus > Salpingus planirostris. Next base: position 7,524,110 of record OX460917.1, on the reverse strand, counting down.
AATTTTAGCACGTAGAAGTTGATGATGACATTTCAAAATCACAACAAATCTCTACGTTTTTTTGTTAAATCTAAATCTCCTTTGTGGAATTAAGCGAACCCACCTGGTCACCGGTAATCTGAGCACAGTTTATGTATATGCATGCATATAAGATACCGTTTTGTCTACGGGGATCAAAAATGCATTCCTAATTAAATTGGCTTATCTGTAATCTAAGTGATAATTGATACCCAGGAAACCCTATAACACTTAAACCTTATTGGTCGTAACTTCTTCGTCAATATATTTATACGCTGTTAACTCCCATATTTACGTTCAAAGCGCCATACATTGTCTAGTGAATGTTTGAAACTTGCATAAAGCGGTAATCTAAAAGGATATTGATGGCTCCATAAAGCCGCCTTAACCGTAAACATAACGCGCGTTATATTTTAACCGCACACACACGTAATTAATGTTAAGTTGCCGCCGATCTCAGTGCCCAGACACTCCTCAAGACCTTTTTTCATGGAACATGTAAGACAAAAGTGGTAATTTCCGTTGAATTATGGTCCTTAATTAGGGTCGCAGGGCTGTACTTGCGGATAAGGCTCAGCCAAGAAAAAATAAATATATAATAATCGGATTATTGAGTAATTGCGGCAAATCACGAAGGTTTTGCGAATCGCGACGTGAGCACTAGAAACTCGAGGATTGGCATGTTTATGGGGCAATTATAGAAATGAGCTGGTTTAATCGCCATCAAACAGGAATGATTAGTGGCTTCATTATTTCCACCAATCACGTCTCTGTAAAATACTACATGTATCGTATAATTAAAACTGCAATTTATATCCAATTGCCGGCCAAGTCGCGCCGTTTTATTGTCATGTTCCGCCGCTATCACGTCCAATCTCCCGATTTATTCTGCTTATTTTAATTGAAATTGTACGCACCGACTTGATTTATCGAAGAAAATTGTGTTGGACATTTTTGTAACTGAACTCGGCGGGCGATGGAAAAAATAACGACCACGGCAGATCTCCTTGGCGTCTTATTACACTCAATTACACGAGATTGCCAGTTAATGCCGATAATTAAACTTTACCATTAAATAAAACCAATTTAGTCATGCAGATTTCCGGCATGCCGTAAATAATCGATGAAAGCATTTTCATGAAAGTTTAATTGCGACCCCAAGTGCTCTACTGAATGTTTAATGCATTCTGAAATCAACCTGAAAATTACACGTACATTACGGCACACTCCGAAAACAATACACTTAAAAATATGACGAATTAAATTTTGAATTCGAAAATGAAAAGACAAATTCACGAATTCCGAATAGCCAGCGGGGAGAGCGCACAGCGGTTTCAAATGCATCCATTGTCGTCATCTTACCACCCAAGCCGATCTGTTATGCGACCATTACTTAGTTAACAGCAACAAGCACTCGGTCTGTGGAAGCAAATGAGACATGTTCTGAATCGAAACGACGCGATTATAGGAGCATGACTAGTTGGCATGCATATGCTTTGACTGTATGCATTATGCACTTCACTTATGGACCTGCATTAATATTATTAACATTCACTTGCACGGAAACGTGGCCACGACTGAAATAGACATTTCTACCGATGATGGGAAAAATTTGAAAAACTCGTTCGACGATTTCACATTAATTGCTTTAATTAAGAGAGTTTGGTTTAGGTAATACAAGGTGATTATTACATTACTATTTTCCTGCGGGGTGTCGACATGGACCTTTTCCGTAATACTTTGAATTGGTGTCTCTTACGTTTGGTGGGGTTCTCGAAAGACACGTCCGCCGGAAAAAAAAACGGCATTACCCACCATCCATTACCGTTCACAATTGCGTTGAAGGCGCGGCAGGCAGTCGGTAACAAGTAACGGTGGTCGGGTTACAAGTAGCCTAGTCGGTGCTGCTGTCCAGATATAATTACAGTGTGCGGCTCGCCTTTATTCTTTGATTGATGGATTGCCGTGTCACAAAGCGAGCTTTGTGCCCAAGAGTCGGACTGGATGATGCACGGCGGCCGTGAATTAACGCCGGCGACTGTAATCAGGATATCTGTAACCGATACGCGTTCAGGTCATGTCCGACAGAAACAGTGTCGCTCAAAAACCCGCCTCGTGTCATCACCAAATTAGGCAATAATTGCCCCTCCTGATTGGAGTTAATAATAATACCGCGACGTCTGGGACGATAAAGCCCGCCACGCACCGCCAAGGCGAACGGCAAAGCCACTTTACAACAGATGGTCAGCAAATCGACCCCTAATGCACCACGCATCCGGTCAATTTCACCTCCGATTATTCATTACGGGAGTATAGGAGAAATCGGAAATTTCAAGTGAATTTCGAGAAACTTTAGTACTTATACCTCCGAGAATTAGTTGCACGAGAACTCCTCAGACTCCTCTGAATAGGGGAACTGTACGATTTTTTTTAATGCGAATTAAGGAGTCGATGAAGAGTAAATGAAAAGTTCATTAATGCTTTATTTATTTTTTCCATTTGCGTGCGATAATGAGTTTCTCAAGACGGTATAAGCACATTGTTATTCGGCCATAAGAACAAACGACAGTTAATTTTCAAATTAGAACCAGGCGCGTGCTGGGGCCTTTCCAAAATCGGACCTTTTCCAGTTGATTATCCGACACGAGTTAAATCAGCAAGAGTAAGTAGAAAGATGTGAGATCTTGAGGGAGTGTTTACGTGGTGCCGATGCCTGGGGAGCTCGACCGATATTTTCTTTTTTGCGGAAATCTGTTCGAGAATTAGTTTATGATGCCCAGATTAACGTGTGCACTCAGCGGGCCGCCCCGTATATATGAGGCGGGTTGATGAAGAGAAATGCTGTATGTGCGCTCGCAGCAGTCGTAAAGCTGTCAGGGTCGAAGGCGGAAGCACTCCGGTCTGTTACAGAGGTGTCGGAACGAGGCACCAAATTGCCGCAACGCATCAGGGAGGCGGCTGACATCGCCGAAGAGCCCCGGGTAATGGCCCGGAGGTGAGAGTCAAATGGCGGCCTAAATAAAGAAATACGACTCCGGTCGACAGACAAATTAGCGCCCGAGTCGGCCGTTATATAACCAGCCGCCGCCGCCACACATCCACCGCTGGCGTCTGGCGTACGTACGTAAGGTGGCATCGCACTTATATGAAGGAGGAGGCGAAAAGACACTACGGCAGCGCTCCTCCTGACAGAACGGCATCCCTAAATTTGATTAGGTGACACGTATGAGGCCGCCGTGATGTTAAATTACGACCTCAATATTACACGCCCCCGACGGCGCTAACGCAAGACCGGCTTATTAACAAAGTTGGCAGGCCTTAACGGCCCTCTGCTCGTTTTATTATTATTATAAGTGTTATTATCGTTCTCGTTACTGGGAGGGGGTCAGGGAAGAGTCGCCTCGAAACTCGAATAGAACGAAACGAAACTTCGGGGGTCCACCAACAAACAATTTAACGACCGAACTATAAAAGCCCATGTGCGAAACTCTTATTCATTGCTCTGCATTGTAAAAATTCTTCCTATCTGAAGACTTTTTGATATTGAGCGAACAAAATTTTAGGGTTAAATATTCTCCCCGTTGAGAATATCATATTATTGAAACGAAACCCTTAGAAATTTCTAAAATAATGTAATGGTTCTTATTCAGTATATGTTTTAGTGTGTATTCCCAAAGACTATGATAACAATGAATAAGGTACATGAAATATAGTTTTTCCAAGATAATCTGGCCATCACGTGACTCCCAAAGTACCTGACAACAGTGACAATTTTGATCACCGCCGCCTGTTTTTTTGATCACCACCGTCTGGTTTTTAATACCGCCATCTAATTGATTTTTTGACAAGCTACGAATTAAAGAGAACTGCAAGAAATTTGGCGAATGTGACTCTATCTAAAATCAACTGTACGAACTATTGCCGCCTTCGGTATCGGGATTAATTTTTCGGCCAAGTATCCCATCTTGGGGAGATAATCTTTGTGCCACCCGTTTTGAAGTAGTCTATATGAAGTGTCAGATTACAATTAAGTATCCATAGAAACATCGATTCTCATCAACCCTAAAGTCAACCCTAAGAACGTGAGTCAATGAACACACTGTATATCTAAGGGATTAAGGGACAATTTGTCACTACGTACTTCTAGCAGAGATTCATCGTTTTTGCACAGAATACTATCCAGAAGTGACACTCGGCTTGCCGCCTTTGATCTTTTGGTGTCAAATATTCGAGACCTTGACCCGCAGGATTTTGTAGGGATATCTGTCATTTTCTGTGATTCGCGCAAAATGTGTATGTTTGGTTGCATAACTCCAAGGGGCAGACTTTTAATACTGTGAACTATGACAGCTATTTACCGTCAGAAGTTACATCCGCAAAATTATTATTAAGAAGTGTATTAATTATTCGGTGTTTGGTGGTGTGAAAAGCATGAAATTGTGGCAAACATATAAATTATTTATTAATCAAGTCGTGTCACATGCGTCAAGTTGACGGAAATCCCTACGAATTTCGCGCGTGCGCATGTAAAATCCGCCTCGTCTAGAAGCCAGTTTGTCACTTCTGGATAGTATTCTGTGGTTTTTATTTAACGATGCGCACAAATAAATTATGGACAGATTCTCTGAGCACTCCAAGCGTTTTGGCGAATAAGTATGTACCTAAGTCATGAGTCGTGAATCCCGGGAAATTTTCTAAAAATGTTATTTGCCGGTCGTAGTTGCCAGATTTCAGGAATATGGAACCTCAAAGTCCTGCGATTGGCCATTGGTCGCAATCGGTGTATGTTTTACGGTCCGTGCATGTACGGAATACAGGCGGAATGTCGCGGTGTTTATGGCGTTTACGACGTCCATAAACTGTTACCGTCCGCTCGCATGTAGCGGCCAGGTTTTAATCAGTAATCAGTATGTATCTTTGTTTTATGGTCTGAATTTATACGAGATAAAGTAGTGACTACCATAGAAAGTAGCGTTCGTCGGCTAATCTCGGTTGTCCCTTACATCGTGTGTGATGGACAGTTCTCGTAAACAATTTCACATGGACTTTTATTATGGAAAGCTTAATGGAGTCAAATAATCGTAAATTTTATAATGGTCATAATATCTCGGACTATAAATATATTTTTAAATTTTATGCGTATCGAGTCCAGATAAGCGGCAAATATTGTAATATGGTAATCTTTAAGCCGAGAATTGTTTTAATATACGCCCATTGCTTATATGATATTGCTATAACAGTTTAGTATCGTAAACGGGTTTATGAGATGCATAAAAATAAAATACACCACTTCTGCATTATCTACAAGAGGGAAATGAATTCGGACGTGTTCTTCCTTTCCAGATTACCAATAAAATGTTATGGGCTATTAATGACGCATTTCGATTATTTTATTAGCTTCCCGGTCTCGACGATCCGCGCGAATGGCTCAAAAATTCCGCACCGGAAAAAACGAGAAGGGTGTCGAATCTCTAACCGTTCCACAAAAGACATAAAACGTTCCGCTCGTCGACAGCCAGAGCTGTATGATCGTCCTTTTATATTTTTTTATTCGGGGTAGGGGTTGCAGTATGTTTTTTTAATCGACTCGTCTGCTTGTGAAACCCGGAAACGGGGGACCGGTATGAATTACAAAGTAATAGGATCAACTGTGAGAGGGAGCGCATGTTGCAGTTTTATAAAGAGAATGGGAGCTAATCCGTGGACTTTTTATTATGTAGGTGCGTTGCGCTTCTACCATTCCCCTTTAAGAGAAGTTGTGAGTGTACCCACGGTCGATTGTTGAGGGTAGGTATGGAAATTCTCGACGAAAGACTCGTGGCAGCTGTTAATAAGGGGAACGACTCTCGGATGAAACGATCATCGATTTTTGCGCCGGGGAGAGTCCCTCGACCACATAACAATGAGAGAAAATTGTCGGTGATCATCGAAATTGCCGGATAATTACCGGCCGTCCCGGAATTGGACGTCGACGAGTCGACGTCGCTCCTGTTGAATAATGCAGGCGGCTCCGGAGGTGTGTACGGGCATTAGAGGACACCGGGCGTCGATTTGTAGGCAGCCCGCCTGCAGGAGAGCGCGGCGGAGGCGACGAGGACGCCCATAAATCCTCCTCGGCCAACATAAACTCTCAATATTGGCAGCGTTGGACGCGATGTTTCAGGCGAAACACCCCCAAAGTGCAGAGGTGGTTTTCCACATTTGTTCGGCCATTAATCGGGCGACGCACGAGATCGGTGATTTATCTCGCCTGTCACGACCGGAAGCAACCCCGTGCTCTACAAGCGATCCCCACTAATCTCCCGCCACGTCTTCGCGACTTCCAGCCATACATCACTCTTATCGGCCGCTAATCCTCCGGGACCGAGTAATGTAATCTCGTACATTCAACGAGGTCGCAATGCTCCCGCTAAATAATCAAATCAATTCCGAGTTCCACTCCGCCAGTAACAAAATCCCTTGTTGCATCGTCCACGCAATAGACGCACCGCAATAGGTCCCCGGCATGATCATTACCGAAAACGGGAATCTTTCACGATATTAGCTCACTCATAATTCGTTTGGTAAGGTGCTGGGCGGGCGCGGGCAGGAAGTATTTACAGCGTGCTCCGCCACTGGAGCGCGATAACTATCTATGTAATAAATATAAATTAGAGTCGACTTCAATTGCGTTCAGTCGCTCATAAATCATCGAGATTGGGGTCATACCCTGACAAAAGCTAATGAAATTATATTGTGCGGTGTGAGAAAAGAGATGTCACAATAACGAAATGAAACGTTAGGGATTTATTCCAAGGGGGGAGGCAGCAAGTAGTAGGGGAGTTGTGATGATAATGATGCGGGGCGTCTCTTTATCCGAAACCGATGGCCGTGTGGGATTTTCAATCATCATTCGATGGCGTTTCAAATCGAATATTAGATTATTTAATGACATTCAGGTGGTCTTGTCCGTACGTATCTGGCATTCTAATTGGCCGTCTGGTCGACCACAATGGAAATATCGGCGCGTCGGAGGTTTTCTACCATCGGCACCACGGCTAATGCAAGAGCTCCGGGCATCTCCTACGTGTTTGTATGCACTTCTTATTTCATCGAGTCGACGCGCCTCCCCGACAACTTGTTAATGCTGTTTACTCGGATTCTTTCTTTCATTATCGGCTCGTTAATCGCCGTCCATCTTGCGGCACTTAAGTGCATTAATTAGCCGGACAACGCTAAACGGTCCGGTGTCGGGGGCAAAAACTCCGGGCTTGACGGCACCCAGGATTCCGCCGGATAAAGGTCTTCATTCTTGGCTTCTTATGCGATTCCTCCGTTCGATGGGTCGATCTCGAGGACGGTTCGCCGGGGGAGCGATGATTCAGGCGGCGGCCGAGGTTCTTGCACCGTGTGTGCGCCCGGCTGAGTGATTATGATTGATGTTGACAATAATCCTCGACGATTGGTCGACGGTCACCGTTAACGTGCCAGATCCAATTACGCATTTGACACGGCCACGAACCGACTCGGTTTGCCGGCTCGACTCATTGTCACGCTTTGCCGCCGACCGCCTTCGACAATAAACACATACTTCCAAAGGCTATCTGTCACACCGCCGGTGAAACAATAATCACTGCATTATTCAACTGTAAAATTAGCCGCTCCTACCGCTGGATAATGCGTTTTGAGGCAAACAGTCGACAATGGATTATAATAATAAGACAATTTTAATCGTTTCCAGCAAGAACTTAATGGGACTGTCGTTGATGATCGATCGGGCCTCTATGTCGAGTGATGTGATGTTGAGCCATAGGACGGAAAAAACTGATTAAATCTGATTCCATGCTTGTTTACCGGAGAGCTGTGAGACTAACTGCCACGCAAATTTATTAGACAATGTAATGCGAAACGGAAACCATTACCTGTCATTACGTTATATATTACACGTGTTGAGCTGATGAATTATTGGAAATTATAATAAATTGACAGATATAGCAGGCTAGAGCACCGTAATCATCCATCAGTAGATTTATTCGCGAACGGGTCCGTCTATTCGTTGGGCTTCTGGGACGTCCTCGAGGGTCGCGGGGTCGAAAATCTGAGGGTGTCACTTGAAAGTTCAAATTGGATATTTCATGAGGCGGCATCGACAACCGTCGGTCGGTTTTTGCGTCGTCTCCATATAGGGGATGATTTACATTTTCTATCGTCCCGAAAAGTGGAGCATAAATTGCGCAGATGTCCCGTCAAATGGCTCGTATATCTTCTCCCTTTTCCCTATGTGTCCGAGTGTTGCGGCTACAACGGACCGTTCATCATGCGACGACCGTAGCGCCCTCGCCTCTTCTGCTGACGGACATCGTTAAGGGAGGGTTGGTGTGCTGATAAAAGCGCTCATAAATCTACGGAGCATTAAAGTGCTTTATGTCTGCACACGATTTCTATACCTCGAGCCGATCATATCGCAGTAAGCGATTCACTGGGCACGTCACATCCGATGGCCGAGTTCATATGTTAACATTCTCTTGTTGTTCCGGCATCAGGTAGAAGTGGGGAGGGCATTATTGAATTTGTTACAGGTCGACGGCGTTAACTAACTCACGATCCACACTCAGATCGCCAATGGTAACTCCGACGACGGACACGAGAACAATTCAAACACACCACTGATTACGTGCTCTGATCTAGTCGCATTACAAGTATGGACAAGGTGTGTTCCAGCACCCATAACGCCTCTTCAACGTCGTTTCTCTTTGACAAAGGCCCGTCTGTACCTACTCCGTATAATACGACAATACGTGTGCCGAATGGTAGATTAATTACCGTGGCCTGCTGTGCACCGCCCCACTGGGCTTCATATTAATGACTTGCTCGGAATAAATCACACATCATCCCAATGGGGGATCAAAGGGGTGATACGACATATTTCACTTTCAAGTAACACATAAGTAAGAATTGGTAACGACCCACATCCCAGTTCCTATTTTCATATTCAAACCCCATTACTTTGTGATAATTTGACTGTTCGTGTCTGCCCTTTTCCTAAGTTTATTCATTGTACAAAATAACGATATTAAGGTTTTTATAATGTATTCCCTGTAGCAGTGTTTGCCAATTGCATATTATGTCCAGGAAAATGATACTTGATGAACATCACGAACAAAGGAATCTATCTTGTACAATTTTCAAACAAGATAGGTATGTGAAATAATCATTTTGATTGTAAATAATGAACATTGTCCCCGGATGGAGTTACAAAGAGAAAAAACTTTGTCATTTTTGATTTTACAGAAAAAAATATTCTCGATAAAATCGTATACAGTAGTTTGAGAGCCTGCAGACGGTTTTATCAAGAATATTTTTTTCTGTCAAATCAAAAATAAAAAAGTTTTTCCTCTCTGTAACCTCATACGCGGACATACAAAACACGGCGGGAAGTTCTATTACCTGCTGTCACCTTTGTTCATGCAAATATAGTTGAAACATCAATACATATATGGACAGTTCGAATTTATTTATTACAAATTGTGATTCAATTTTTGAAACAGGTGAAAATTTGAACTGTTGAGGAGTAAATGAAGTATAGCAGTATTATGCTCGCGTGTTTTGGCTTTTATTCGTTGAAATAGGAAAACTTCCATTTTCAGGAATAAAAAGCTATTAAAACACGGTCACCTAGTAAAATACAATTTTTTCATTAGAGCTGTAACAACAGCAACTGTTTAAAAATGCAAAGTCATCTTTATAGGAAGTACTAAATTATTAACGCGGGAGACTTCAAACGTTCTTGCATCAGCTTCGCATGCGGCATTAATTTTGTTTATCCCGGCACGATGCAGTTTCAATGGGGAACGAGGCGCGTATAGAGGATCGAATGCAATTTTCTGTTTTCCATACAACATTTAACGAGCACACAAACCTATACGGCATTCACGTTATGTTCCCTGCATCAGACGGGAGTGGAAATTGTTTTCCTTATACGACTTTAGTCGAAGTTTTAAGTGGTTTTGCAGCGAGATGACAGCCTCGTGATAAATCGAATAGAATTTTTAGTTGCAAAATACTAGTCCGACTACCTATTTTTCATGCTTGCATTGAAATAGGTAAATCAGTCAACTATTTGGCAATTCCACAAAACAAAGACAGGACTGAAAAATAGCACTTCACTAATTCATTGTGGAATCTGTGAAATAATTGAGGCCCGGTGCGCTACATTTCGGCGATTGCATTTTAGCCGTTCTCCCACATAACACATTTGTTTCATTCGGCCGTAAAAAGTGAACGAAGCGGGTGGCAGTAAATGTCAGGAGCACATTCGAGTTAAAAATTAAAACCCTGACTGGTACTCTGATTTCTCGGCCATTTACTGGCTGAATAACGGCTACGACGCGTCCCTCTCCACCAAATGAAGATATACAGGCGCAGTTGCTTCCACCACATGTGGAAATATTTAATTTGTGTTTGGGTAAATGTCACGAAAATATTTGAAGTTATATCCCCGTGTAAAATGTCCCACATTTCACACGCCATATGAGCACCGAGGGTCGTAAATTACTTACGAAACGAGCGTTATTATGTCGCATTCTATTGGTAACGGTTCCCATTAATTCCACCCCACGTTGCTGATATCTGTATTTTCTTTCTACTTCTGGCAGGGGGACGTTTTAGTAAAAGTTTCTCCTAGAATCGCTATCAAAAGAACATCCAATCAAATTGTAAAGCTGAACTGGCTCGGTTGGTTCATAGTTTAAACAAAGACAAAACCATCATTATTTTGAATTATAGTTTCGTATTTCGTTTGAGTAATGCGATTCAGTGCTCTTTTTCTCATTGCGGCTGTTTCGGAGCACTGCAAGCTTTTAGTTAGGTATTAAATAACTACAATTACTAAGCTTGCAACGATTGAGCATGGTGGAAAAAACAGGAGCAGCACTATAATGGCTTAAAAATGTTATGAGAAAGAAATTGTCAGCGTTTCCTCCAGTTTGAATCCAGTACATTTCTACATAGTATATGTATAGTAGTAAGAACATAAAACTGGGGCGGGTTTTATGGATCTTTAAATCAAAGCCCCGTCACATCAAAATAAAATATGGTATCATATTGGCTACATAGAAAAGGCAGCTCCTCAATGTTTATGGCTTGGGCCGGGAAATAAGCTGGCTGCCGGTGACGTTTATGAGATATGTATTTGCAAGCCCGTTCCTGATGCTGCTGTAAATTTTGAATATGAAATGAACGACGGTGGTGTTTATTCGACTTCATAAAGACATAGACCTTGCTTGGTATAACGGCACACAATATTTCGATGCGATAAATTGTGGTAATATATTTGCGAATACACGATATATCCGTGATTAACGCATGCGTACGGAGCACCCAAATATGTATGTTGTAGCTTCGACAAACTATGAAAAGTCCAAATTTTAGTCATTTGACTTGAGGCGCAAAGTTAATTTCTGCGGTCTATGCCATGGTGATTAAGATTAAGGTAGTGGGTGATTAAGGAGTAAGATTATCCTGAAAACCTGTGTTCTGCTAGGAAATTGATACATTGATGAATTATTGATTTTTCCCACGATCGACATTAAAAGCTGACTTTTCGACATGTCAAAACTGTATCCGAAAAATGTTGTTTTCGGGGAGCGAGCGTCCTTCATATTTTGCCGCTCTAAAGCGTCAATGTAGTCAATTTGTTGTTCATTTTCCATACAAACCATATGACCGTCTCTGAAAAATATGAAATCGAACGAAAACGCCCATGTTTTTTTTATTCTTTTCTTGAAAAATTAGTTTTTTAAATCAATTGTAGGAAATAGTATCTTGTGTACCTAGATTCGAAAGCGAGGTGCACACAGTGCTTTTCCTACGACCACTGTTGAAAATAGACAAAAAAACAATAAAAATCCCAGGAATCATATTTCGGTCCTCAAAATATGGTTAGACGGCCGTGCTGGATTTATAGTAGACAGCCATGGTTACCACTTGATTCCGTGCGGAAAATCTATACTTTCCGCACATAAGCGGCAAAACTGAGACTTTGACTCGAGACCAGCAAATGCCAACTTTCAACAGCCAAATGACACCTTGAAAAGTCAATTTTCAACATAGTAGAAAAATAGTATGTGTGCTTCTAGCGGAAACTTCTTTCAGGCTCTCTCACGATTTTCGTGGTCGAGCCTAAAAGTGTAACTTTCCGTCTTTGATACACAATCTACTATTCTTTAACAACAAAATTGAACGTACAATTGGAAACTTCCCAACCATTAAAATTAAGTGTAGAAGGTCACTGCCATTATCATCACTTTCATAACCCATTCTAATAGATTTCTTGCGATTATTCGAAGATACATGGCTTTTTGGGCACAATTTTCTAACGGCGCAGAAAAATTGACTTTAATCGCAAATGAAAATTTTGTTGATTACCTTACCATGGATGCGAATAAATTATTCGAAAATGAATGAATTTTTAATAGAATTTGTAGAAAAAATATTGTGTATCTTTTTCGGCTCATGAAGAAAATTCTCTCTTCATGCGCCAAAGAATTGCTCCCTAAATACACAAATAACTATTTCGATGTTAGGTGTAGAACGGGTTATTTTCGTGCCAGCATTTTCAATACCTAGGTATCGATCGATCGTAGGAAAAATGTAGTTCCTAACTTCTGCGCGAATTTCGATTGCCAACACGTGCATTGACTGAGACTCGCTTCGGTAGTCACTGTACTTGTTTGAAAACCATTAATTATACGCACTGAAATTTTCTATTTTGTTCGCATCACTGCTGAAATTGAGACCGACTCAGACAAACATTTTTCTGAAAATATGTAAATCGGTAAATATTATTTTTCTTTGAAGGAAAGAATTTATGATGAAAAACCATACATTTCTGATGAATGTTGACAAGTTTATTTCGACCGAATCATAAATTCAATAAAAGTGTGAGGTGGATTGGAATAATTCTTTAAAGGTTTTATTTTGGGTTATAAACAGATATAATGATAAATAAATGAAAATTGTTGCCAACAGCTGTGAAGGCAGATCTTGTGAGATGAGCTAGATAAATAGTTATCTATATTTCCGCTCAAAAGCTTCCAAGAAGTAAGTACATCCCATTAGTGTTCATGTGGCCATCATAATTCGTAGGCTGTCATTCAGAACAGCCTTATAATGGAATGTAATTTAGGGACTTGTTTACGACAATAACGATAAAAAGAACGCTTTTAAGAATCTATTTGCGGTCCTTAGTGTAAACACAGTTTTCATCCTCACCTCATCTTTGGGCGAATTTTCACCCTTTATTCCTATCTTATGGTAGCCCGTCGTACTTGTTTTATAAGGATAATTTACGGCCTTGGAGGCAATAAAAGGATCAACCGCATATCGCTTATTTTTACACTCCATAATTTTAGTCTCCTTTCTTTTGGTTCCGTAGTATAATAGACGAAGGCATATCTAAATCTTAATGCGGTTTATGTGGCGGAAAATTTGAAAATGCAACGTTCGCAAGGGCGATAAGTTTCCCGAAAATGAAATATTGCCGCAATTGCATGTTTTTACCGAGAAAAGTCTCCATACCGCATACAATCAATGGGAAAAAATCGTTTGATACTTTTAATTTTGACTACCGTCCGAAAACCCGACAAAAGATTTAAGACCTACCACGGCGTTTAATTGGAATGATTGAATTCCGTCATAATCCTTCGCATGATGGTGGAGAAAAGCGATGTTTTAGGTCCACCAAAGTCTATTACGGGCGTTTCAGATTGAGAGTTATTGGTGTGCTTAAATCAGAAGGGCCGTTCAGCATTAAACTCAATTACCAAATAAAGTGATCGATATGAATGAGTGCTCGGTACACCAAAGCAGTAATTTACCGGTATTTGCACGCTTACATTTTAGCTCAGAGATTTATAGAGAACAATATATCAACTCCAAGTACCAATTTACTGAGTTGTAAAGCACGACCCGATGTTATTAAAAGCCCTATACAATCAATAGCTCAAATGGCATCATTAATTTTCTTGCTCCGCTAAGTTCTTGCGCCGGCTGCATGGCATTACGAAACGGCACATACGACCACATAAATACTTACCAAGGAAAATAAAAACATGAAGTACGTTATAGACATTCATATAGTTAGATTATAAATCGGTGGATTCTCGTTAACATCGTTTTTCAAGTCATATACAAAATTTCGTTTCAAGACTTTGATTCTGTTTTTGGATTCGCCTTTATTCTATCAAAAATTGTCATTAAATTATTTTAATTTATTGAGCATAAAAATTTGGGTATAGGTATTTTCTTTATATTGTTAAGTAAAACAAACAAAAGTATTCTTAATCATACAAATTTACAGATATGACAAATTTGAACGACACAAACCATATCATTTATAGCGTTATGATTTATAGCAGTGTCCGTATTCAAGCATGTCGGGATCAAGGAAGCTGTCCTTATGTTCTGCACTTTAGAAGCACAATAAACCACAAGCTTTTGCAAGTGGAGTGGACTGGGTCACACCGTTGTCACACCCAGTTGGATCGTGTACTTTATTTATTTAACATACTGATAATGCATTATCAGTAATAATAACTGATGACATTTGCGCTGCAAATTATAGATTTCCAATTGATGAGCTTAATAAAAACATGAAAGCTTTGTTAACAATGTACCATTTTAAATGATTTCACTCCAACATACATATATCTAAATGTAGATTATGTAATTCATTTTGGTTTAATAAATCCGTGTTAAAATTTAAAGGTCGATATGCGCATATTTATACCTAATAATTTTAATGAAATGGTTTTGCGCATCATGTAATAACGGAACTATGATTACTATGTCCGGGGTAAACATAACGGAATATTCCACAGGCATGGATTAAAATAAAATCTACCTACTATTTCAATACGAATGTTGCGCGTGTGGTGAAATTCAAGATATATATAATATAATTAGATCTTCATTCAACAAAACGACATTGATTTAAATGTCGTTCATCTACCTACTCATATATCTCCAGCTGCTGGGAAAATTTCATAGACCATTCACAAAAAATTTAACACCATAAGTATTATATCATGTATAGGGACATTTAGCTGTTGGGTTGAAGAGACAAGTTTGAAGCTACTTCACACCGTCAAATTTTCAATAGCAGCGAGAACGTGGTGAGAACTGTTAGTTGATGCTTTCATTGTTAACATGAAAGGGTGAACGTTTCCCAACCCCAGAATTGAACACGTGACGAAATAAAACCCCCTGGTGCGTCCACCACTATATTCATCGAGCTAATCATTGCCCGCTTATTATTATGAAAATTGTATTTGATAATAATTAGGGTGATATATTGTCAAGGGAGTGTTCAGCAAGGCTCCAGGTGACTTTTATTTATTATGCCAGAATAATGTTTTACTTACGAGCCTGAAATTTCATGATATCATGCAATTGCGATAACGATATGGCAGAATTATACAGTATTCCGTTTAGGTGAGGTTTTGGGGTAAAGATAAAGGGGAATTTCACCCCTGGTTTCATGTTATAACACTTATTTATTTGCCTTCTTTAATTACAAGAGATAATCTGCGATCGTATTTTCAATAGTGGAATAATCATACATCTATGCAGTAACGTAACGAACATATGCGCACTAGAAAGCATTGAAATTTGGTGAATAGAATGTTGAGGTAAATAATAGGAAAATTAAACATGTATGTCATTGTAAATGCAGTCTAGATGACCCATCATAAGAAATGCGCGCGTATGATCTAGTACATTCAAATTAAAAATGGGTTTTATATCGATCACGATGGTATTTATAAACATTAAAGTCACTGCTGTAGGGTTTCGGCTCATAAATATCGGAGGATCTGATTTTGTAAGGGTGAGTTATATAGGTTGACGGTTAGTAATGGTAGGGCAGACATGACTTTGATAAATTGAGCTAAGTGTTTAATAGACTAATCGATATAATACTAGCGTGCGTGGTTTGAGTGGCAGCGCCAGTAATTATTGTCGGCCTTTTGCCTCCGACAGACTGACGCGACCACCATCGACACAATTTAGGCTCAGAAATCATTCTCAATAATAATCTTGTTTTTTTTTTCGGTATCCGGAACTCCTCAGAACGATTATCAAGCTCCATTATCATTGTATTAGAATGTGGTTGAGTTTTTATGACAAAATGGGGATTTACGATGGGAATAAAAATTCAATCTTGCTCGAATCCGGTTATATCACGATTGAGAATAATCCTATCGGGCAGCAGTGATTGGTATAGATTAGTCTGTAGTCCCTGGACGTTGACAACCGTGGATCATCCGGGCAATCCATGCGCGTTGGTTGCATAAATATTAAACATCAAATTTGTCTGCGTTCCATTTCCGATTAATCAAAACACGCATTGACAGACTTTGATGATGGAATGAAAATATGATGATATGACCACGATTAATTATCACACATCAAAGCTGCATATATCGGTGTGTTTTTGACATGGGACTGCCACTACGCCGATTGCAGTGGGATCACCACATCAATAAACTGCATTTAAATAATGGAATTTATTAATATAAAGCAGAAAATCTGATCCTGACGCTTCCGGCTATGCCGATGCCGTAATCATAATAAACATGGGTAAATCAGGGCGGATTAATTTGCGAAATACACAGGCCGGAATTATCCCAGACATTATCTGTATGAGATTATTCGACTGATGGCAAATAACATAAGATATTTCACACGTGACCATAAAGTACCTAGTTGACAAATTCTGTAATCTATCAATGATTAACAATGTTTTTATTTGTTTTGGTTTGCCAAATAGTTACGTGTTTTTTGGAATATCTTAAAACAAGTATGCCTACATGCTACATGTATGAATGTTTGAAAATGTAATCTTGACGTTATCGAGAGAAGCGGAAGCTCTCTGCTTCTCGAACTAATTATTATCATCAACGATGCTGGAACTCAAGGAATTTCCGTATTCTGCATATGAAAATATAGGAAAAGGCCGCAATATACATAATGATTCACGAGACTGGGACGTAAATTAGAAAATGAGTAGTCGGGTTATTCAAAAAACTATTTAGACCAGGTCGAGTGACTGATTTTTTGGAATAGTACTGGCGTATTGATCAAATTATTATTATGAAATAAATATTTCAAGTGAAGCAGTACATAGTAATCGATAATTAATACCTCGTAAATGAGCAGGTGAAGACGGTTAAGTCCGTGCTAACCCGGATTCCCAACTAGCATTTTTGTCGATTTGAAGATAAGAGCACGATTAGACCTCAGTGACGATGTCCTGTTCTGAATTTTCATCAGACTCAAATGATGAACCATCATTGTTAGACAGCCATGATTTCAAAAATTCGGCGCACGTTACGATGACGTCGTGTCCATAGGTCGTGTCATTAGCCTTAATTTGCAAAATTCAAGAGGTCTCCCAGGACGGAGGACAATTTCTGATACAGACCAAATTGTGCCCTTTTCATGACATAGACATATGTCTCCTTTTTGATATCTTTTAAAGAACTCGATCAGCCCTGGCGTTGACGATTCGCTTCAACAATATTTTCGCAGCTCAGTATTTCGGTTTGCTCATTTTATACAACTTTTAAAAAACTGTATCTACTTAAACTTATTCCTAAGTATTCTTTATAATTTTTTATCGATGTAACCCATAGCTTTCAGGAAGAAAAGAAGGTGCACCGACAATGCCCTCTGTCACAAATGTAAGCCAAGCGTGAAGATCATCGATAGTATCAGCACGTATGCACAATGGAGCCCTGATAATAATCATTGCTTGTCTGCTCTGCGGTCTGAACGGTTAACCACTACCCCAACTGCTGCCTGTCTGCAAGGCCAAGCTGCGGCTTGGTACTAATACCGGAGATAATAACGGCTCGAGAATATATCCCTATAATTGCCGCACTCTCGCAGTGTTAATCTTCCCTTAAACACGATATCTTATGGTTCAATATTGTGCCGAGAAACCGGATTTAGGATCTGCCTTATTGCCCACAATGGTCACCCACCATATCCAAATTACATCACAAATGAATTCTGACGATGGATGATGGATAAAATTCATACATAACACTTACTCATATTATAAGTATCTTCTAGGGGTGGAGGATTGGTACTTGGTACTAATTAGAAGTATTTTTATGAATCTCTGCCAACCATAGATCGTATAAGATCTATGTTTCCAACTGAAGCAGAATCTGGCCATAAGTATTTTAGAGGTATAAAAATAGGTAATTTTATGAAAGTGCGCTTTGCCATAAAATGTTGATGAGAATGTGTGTGTCACGTAATTTCTCATGTGATTTATTTTACGGTGAACAATAAATTTAAAAATTTCGAATTTAATTTCATCCGTAAAAGATTTTTTATGACGGTTTTAATTAAATATGTCTGTGACACGGACGTAGTAAAAAACTTTCTTTTATCGGGGTAAGTAATAAAAGTCTTAATATAACTCCATTTGTGTCGGTTGATTTACGAGCTATAATTGCATGTGCCGCCGCAGTTCGGCCTCTGTTGCTGAATCGGCCGATTATAACTCTGGCAGGAGTGCGTGAGCGAAATAAAATACATAACTCGGTAGGTACGTATACATCATGATAATTTCATTTATTATTGTTATCTCTAGAAATTGATCTACGGTAGTATAATAGGATAGGCATGAGTACAGTGTTACTAGTTTTTGGAGGAATATGTGATGAGGTTGCCTATACAGCGTCCGCCAATAGTGCGGTAAATGAGAATTGCGCCTTTACCTTTAAAGTTATGAAAAAAAATTCTTAATAAAAAATGTTTATACGAGAATAGTCTACAACCCTAAAATATTGGCCACTCTACAGAGTGTCCTCTTAAGCCTGGACGACACTCAACTTTTGAATTTCAAATGGAACGTACTATTTTTTGTTCGATTTTCGCATTCAACGACTTAAAATAAGGTCACTTTATCGGAGGTTTTCATCGGTTAAAATGAAGAGATTTCGAGATAATCACTGTTTTCCCCAAAAAATATCCTCCGATTTTAGTTGAAATATTTCCAAAACTAAAAGAGCTGGCGCTAAACTTTCTTATCATTTATTGTAGAGGGTGAGTGTAGCTTCATTTTGATATACGCGAAAGTTGAATAATCTACCAAATTCTATTCGAAATGTTTGAATCAAATTCACGTTTAGAAAACCTGCGATATTTTGTTTATTTCAAATGGCACCAATATGATTTTTCTACAACAAAAGACGCCAAATTGATTGCTCTTTCAAATTTGTCTGATGTTTGTTTTGGAAAAAATGACCCATTAAAGAGTTATTGCGGGAAATCCTAATTCTGGAAGGAATACATTGTTGAGGAGACAGGTATGTCATGATTTGACGGCGATAACAATACTTCTAGTAATAATCGGTACCAGACTACTCAAAATAATAATGCAAAACTACTCAATAGGAGTATTGTTATCGCCGTCAAATCATGACATACCAGTCTCCTCAACAATGTATTCCTTCCAAAATCAGGATTTCCCGCAATAACTCTTTAACGGGTCATTTTTTCCAAAACAAACATCAGACAAATTTGAAAGAGCAATTAATTTGGCGTCTTTTGTTGTAGAAAAATCATATTGTTGCCATTCGAAATAAACAAAATATCGCAGGTTTTCTAAACGTGAATTTGATTCAAACATTTCGAATAGAATTTGGTAGATTATTCAACTTTCGCGTATATCAAAATGAAGCTACACTCACCCTCTACAATAAATGATTAGAAAGTTCAGCGCCAGCTCTTTTAGTTTTGGAAATATTTCAACTAAAATCGGAGGATATTTTTTGGGGAAAACAGTGATTATCTCGAAATCTCTTCATTTTAACCGATAAAGACTTCTTATAAGTGACCTTATTTTATGTCGTTGAATGCGAAAATCGAACAAAAAATAGTACGTTCCATTTGAAATTCAAAAGTTGAGTGTCGTCCAGGCTTAAGAGGACACTCTGTAGAATGGCCAATATTTTAGGGTTGTAGACTATCCTCGTATAAACATTTTTCATTAAGAAATTTTTTTCATAACTTCACAGGTAAAGGAGCAATTCTCATTTACCGCACTATTGGCGGACGCTGTATAGTTTATGCGGAAAACCAAGACCGTACTGTGAGAAGTCGTATCGGTGAACTTCTTACATATGCGATTGTGTTTTACTCGTATTACCAGCTTCATTGCAGTGTGAAATCAGCAAACACTTTTCAATCTCTCAATTCCATTCCTTTTCCGGGAGCGGGGTTCTCAAAGACGGAGTCCGTACAAAATAAGAATTTGAATTCGTTAGATAAAAATAAGACTTATAATTTGTTATTAAATCGATATTTTTGTTATTTTCTGCAGAACGAAGGTTAATTACTCATGCTTGCGTATAAATAAGCCTTCTCAAGATAAGGTCTCATAAAAGAACCCCTAATGTATGAATAGTCATGTAACACGACTCTACTGTACTTACGGTTTTTACTGAAAACTTTTCAGTGGACGTTCAATTTTCTCAAACGTGGCTAATGGTAAGTCACAGACTGGGAGTTCGATGGCGGAAGAGGTCCAGACAAATTGCGCATCCTTCACATTTAGCCGTTAGGAGATTGATGAGGTAATATGTCTTACGACCAGAGAGATCGAAACGTTTTGCCGACTCCCAGACACAATTAGGGCCCGAACCGAATCCAGCTAATTTCGTCGGCATCATTCAGGGTGACTTTGCGTCCTCCAGGCTCCCGTCAGTCATCTGTCCGCGTCGCCGTAGACAATGAGTGCGTCAACAATAAGTTCCGAAAAGAAAACCGTAATCCAAGTTTACAAATACTCGAGATAAATCACCCTAATCCCGCGCGGGGCTATCATTAAGGCCCTCACGGCCGTCGCATGTTTATAACGCGTAGCGGATTACATGTTTTATTCGACAAAGACCGGTAACACAATCGGGCGGCAGATTTGAGCCGTGGAGCAGCTTGTTGAATGCGAGTGTCAATGCGCAACATGCTGACAGGCGGACAAAGGAGCGGTTTTCCAGGGTGATGAACTAAGCACCTCGTGTAACCGCATCTCATGGCGGTCGCCGTTGGGCACGGACATCTGTCCCCATGTTAAATCTAGCGCAATTCGATACCTAACAAGCCCTATCTACCCCGTTGCTTTATCCTCCCGAATCTGAAAGTGCACCAGAGGCGTATCCAGATTACTAAAATTTGAGCCAAATCTTCTTGGTAGAAGTAATTGATGATCCCAACTCAATATAGATGAAAAAATGATAATTAACGATGGTACAAATAATAAATGATATTAATGATGTGGATCTGAAAAATAATCATTTTCGATTTGATTGGAATTGTGTTTCATTTTCGACGAGTCGTCCCTGTCTCTGGGACGGGTTAGTCTCTCCTGTGCGTCAGATCGTAATCTGATATGACAGCTTCCGATGTTCGGCATAAGTGGAGGTGATTACCTGCTATTCGCACAAAGGATGCAAGAGGTTCCCTTGGTGACATAATGGGGACCTTCCATCCAAACAGATCGAAAACTTGCATCCCATGTAAGTCCCGAATAATGAATGTAGGTACCGTCTATGCGGTTTTTATTACCATTCTACAAGCGTTAATTCGCTCTGTCAAACTACAATTCATACGTGCATCTCATGCTGTAAATCTGGGGCTGAAGAGATTAGGACCGGTGTCGGGAACATTTGTGAACGCATTCGAAATTCTTTCAGGATTATAAGACCTCCATCCTCTTTGAATCACATACGAACAGATTCAATTTGATGGTTCCTAGGATAGGATAGTGTGCAAGGACAATAATGTGAAATTGCTTTTAATTTTTTCCACGGATCCATATTTTGTGTAAGGTAAGAGGCTTTTCAAAGACATGAAAGTTGCGTCGAAGCCTAAAGGCTGTTATACAATGTGGGGAGGCCTCATGTCCGGGTTCTATCTGCATTTAAATTGCCGTTCCACGACGAAACATCGTGACAAATACATCCTGGATTGCATCTTTAGTCCGGGGTTAAAGGTTTGGGGCGTGTTTAGCGTAGGTGCGCTGCCCACACGCCTAAAGCTTTTGTTTACATAATAACTACATCTATATGCATATGCCCACCGTGTGCTGTCTTCAGCCATAATTTGGTTTTGAATGGATTAGGTAAAGTATCTTACGGTATTATCGTCGGGATAATTTCAAAATTTACTGAGACACTGACTACACCCATATGTAGAAGCATTCCAGCTTTTCTCAGGTCTCATGGCTTTGTCGTCTAGGGCGTATATCCTTCCTGTAAATTAAAATTTCCCAGATCATATCGAAATAGGTACTGAACTATAATATTCCTGGTATGTATAAATTATTTGGTTCCGTCTTAAATCTATGAATAATGGGAATGTGCCTAAGAGGTTTACGACTTTTGAGAACTCAATTTAAAAGAGGCTTTTAAGCTTTCCCTCTGGGATATAATTTGAAAGCAATGACCATGTCGTCATATAGCAGCACGCCGATTGTTTCAACCGCATTTATGCATCCATATCGGTCGTTCTTCCAGCCCCCCAGTGTTGGTAGCACAGTTGCTAATCTGCCTGCAGGTCGTTCGTTACGCCCGATAGCAACAGGACGCAGTTTATTATGTTTGAATAATGAGTGAACGTTAATCACGACACCCAGTGCTTGAACTATAAATATGCGCTTAACGCGTTTTATTATACTGTTTTGCATTGCTTCATATAAAACTTTCCCGCATGGCTGCTGATTTATGGGCATTATATCCATGTAACATGTAATAAGAGCAGCATTATAAGGCGTTGTACGCGAGGAAAGATGGTTGTCGGCCTGTCGGTCGCAGTACGATCCAGTTCCACCAAGTGTTGAAAATTATCTTTAACCAGTTATCCCCTTCGTATTTTATAACTTAATTGAAATTATTGATTGCCACTACACGTACGGTTATACCTGTCCTGTTAATAGCTAAGAAGAATGCTCAGGGTCTTCTTTAGGCTTATAAAGAGCGAAATATTTTGAATTAACCTGACGATGTGGACAAATCGATCGCTGTTGTTTCAAGGACTGACCTTATGTCAAGGTTCAGTAACAATTTCCTGTAGGTGTTTAGGTATTAATCGCGTAATTGTGTAGGTGCAGATGTGTTCAATCCTAATGAAGTTGTTATAGTCGATGGCGGCGCATTTCCCAGGTCCGGGGTGTATGTCACGGTGAGGTGTGGCGGATTGGTCCCCGGAGTGGCGCCGGAACTGTACGATCTCCAGATATTAGGACCGTATTTCAGGTGTATCAACAACGTTGCTACGCGCTGGTAACGTTAACTGCACCTCAGAGGCCGATAACACCGATAGAATATTTTCAGCACAAAGTCGTCGTTTTTTTTTCACCGCAGTTACCTCATAATCCGACAGGCAATTGCATTAAGGCCGATAGCTGCCCGGAAAAACCTCTTTGAAAAAGTCGAAGAAATAACGTGAAACGAGCGAACGTTTTCAACGCCGTCATCCAGGTCCAAAACGGCTGTTAAAGTAATTGTTCGCGGAAATAGGAAGCTATTTAGAATTGAGGAGGAAAAATCCAATTTAAGATTCACATTTCTCCCCCTGCTTGAACGTGACAGGTGTCGCGGTTAAGATTTGTAGTCCGTAATTAGAAAGCTGAAATCCGGCTTCAGACAGTCACATACACATTTTTCATTTCGCACGCCGACTCGACCCCACAGACGCCCTCTTATTCTACACTAGAACTTCCTAGACTTAAGACAGAGTTGAACGGATCCCTCCCATCTGGTTAAGGATGTAAAATTGTGATCAGAAAATTGGCGAGCTGTCAGTAAATTTAAAAACGTATCATCGCTTAACATCAAGATGTAATCTCGAACTGCCTGCTTTACATTATTTCGTTTTATCAAAATTGTGAGCATAAATCGTCTTGCGTAAACAATAAAAAAATTGTAGCCCTATTTCAAGAGCGAATTGTTATAATAGGTCATGATTGAATGAATAAAATGCCCTTGTATTATTGGTACTTCAAAAATGATCTTAGGATTTCGCGGACCTCGGTTTCAAAGACCGCGTTGCCATCGATTATTGTTTGACGTTTCGTCTCCCAAATTCGTACACTCTTGAATTTTCTAAACTGTTGTCATGTTTTTCGGTTCTGCTTTACACGGTGTATAGAAAGTACGAAAATCGCAATATTGTTACAAGCACAATAATGTGACAACAAGGCTGATTAATTTCCACAAATGTAAATTTTTCTTGACATTTCCTTCAATTGCGATACATTGTAGGTATATGCGTTGAAAATGAGCGGCTTTGCCACGTTAGTCTTGAAAAATTCTAGACCAGTATACATAGTCAATTTCCTATATCTTCTCATTCTACTCCGTTCTCCGTTCTCCCAGATGTCCTTTTTTGGTTTTCTTCCTTCTCCTTGTTTTCTCCGTCACTTCCCATCACGACTCACAATTCTTCATACATTCTTTCTCTCTTCCTTTTCAATCTTAGCAGCGGTCTTCATTGAACTTCTTTCGAATGTGTTTTTCTTTTCCCCTGATTTTCTTCTTATGTTCCCCCATTGTCATCTCACTTTCTTTTTCTCTAAGCGCCCATACTACCTCTCTTTCAGTTTTTCCTTCAGCCTAAAAACACCAACATTGTTAAATAATCAACAAATCACTCAGGTAGGAGATTTCTTATTGGCCCCTTCATAGCAATAAGGGTGGCGGATATATCCGGATACTTGGATATCCGGAGATATTTGATAAATACTGTGAATAAAAGATTCAGATTATA
Organism: Salpingus planirostris; assembly: GCA_949788335.1. NCBI lineage: Eukaryota > Metazoa > Arthropoda > Insecta > Coleoptera > Salpingidae > Salpingus > Salpingus planirostris. Next base: position 7,499,273 of record OX460917.1, on the reverse strand, counting down.
TTCGAATAGATGATATAATGGTTTTGTTACTCGAAAGTTGAAATACTCTGATAAATATTCGGATAGAAATCCGAAAAAACAATTCGGATAGATATGGCCTGTGGATATGATCATTTCGACATTGACGTTCATATTACGTTGCAGGCATTACTAGCTCGCATTCACAAGTGACTGATGGCGCTAACATTCATCTCGATCGCCGAGTAAGATCATCGGAATAATGCCCATGTTCTACTAAATGCACATTAGATTATCTCTTTTGGTGGAAACATGTAGGAAATTTTGAATCATGCGTTGATTGAAATATCAAAGGAGGCTTCTATTCCTTTCATATTTGATTTAATGAAATACTCGTTAACTTATCAAACAAAGAAGGTCGCGTACGTTCGTTATTTAATGAAAGGGAGTTCAGATACAATTCTATCCAACTTATTTCCAGTATCACTTGAATTACGTTCCTAATCAAAATTCAAATAAAAAAACTCTGTATTGACCATTGTTGAATGACGGAATTTGTTGGGTACATTGAACATCACCTGACCTGACTTCACATCGATTTGGATAGAGCAAACCAACGAACGATTATGAAAAATGATTGTGTCTCGTCAAAACGTACAGAAATACATTGTAGGAACTCATAACTTTTTATTGTGTATGGTATGTGTCCGATTTAAAATAAAACCAGAAATCTGTGATATGGTGTAATGATCGAGCCTTTTTTGCCGACACTGAATTATCGACTGATGACCTTCATATTTATTTTATTTTTATATAGGAATTTTATGCGCAACAATAAAATCGATAGATGTATAAAATAATTAATAATAGTATTTTTTGTCACTTTGTACAAAATGTGAACATAAATAAATTACTTTTAATGAGGATTTAGATTGTGTGTCTATTTGGAATAAAGTATTCATGTCAAGTTCGCTGATTAATTTATGCAGACCTGAAACGGTCTTCGATATTATTGATGAATGCGGAGAAATGGTACTGCAAGTAAAATATGAAAAAGCATGACGTCATGTATTATCTTCTAAGAAAATAAAACTAGATTTACACATTTTCCCGATTTGATTATCTGCACTTCCATGCGGCGGCTGGCCAATTAATTGATATTATCCGTAATAAAATATGTTCACGATGATTGACAATGACTGGCTTTCTACTCCGGTTGATGTATAATTTAATTTGTCTGGAGGTGCTGGCATGGTCATTAGTACCGCCTCCTTGAAGTGATCATCGATAAGCACGTAATTGTTGACTTCTTCGTGTCCGGTGTATGTGGTTACGATCGATCGACAGTCGAAGATGGCCTGCCACTAACCTGTAACTTGCCCGTCCCCGATATGTGTTCAAAATCGCGACACTATAATTTCGTGGGCAGCTAAGCTGTGATTTTAGAAAATGGCTCCGGCGGGAAATGCTAGTGATTTCTTCGGCCATACCCTGTGATTTGAAGTATATTGGCGGTCGGCCTGGAGATGTAATAAAAATGCCGCAAAGGTCCGAACCACTTTGCGCGGGCCTGAAACACATTAAATAACTGCAACTTCTGATTTTCTTGTTATAACTTTTACATCAAAAGTATATGGTGGGCCCTATTTTACGAGGGCCGTTCGTCGGGACGGTTGTCCGCGGATTGTTCCGAAATGTAAATTATGAGACAGACCCGACGATAACTTGCTTTTAATGTTACGCCAGCGAATAGAAACAAACGACCGGACCAAACACCCCCAAATCGACTGAAACCGATAATTAAATGAGCGATAAATTGGACCACAGACCATCTGAATCAAATTGCCGACCGCTGCATATAAATAACGCAATTTTTGCCATAAAATAACGAACGACTTCATATCTGATCATAACCGAAGAATTATACAGCCCGGTTTTATTTACTAAACGCCAACACGGACCTAACCTGCTCTATAAATTTCACAAGTTTCGGCTCCGTTTGTCCGGGGTCTATGACAGTAAATTACGATCGAGACGGTATCAACATCGGTGTTCGAAATTTGAATATTTTGAAACGTATTTTAAACGGACCCACTTTACATTTTACTATCGGACCTTTCCATATCCATAAATCAGTCTCGAGATCACCGACACTTAATTATTTGTTTTGGTCTCTTCCAATTCGATTTAATTGAAAGATCAAAGAAACAAGGGCCGATCATTTTCTCGACCACCGTTTTTCTCAATTATTCTCATTTGACTAATACATTCGTGAAACAAAATTAATAGTTGTTATTTATTGTTTCTATTATGACTAAATTGATTGATGTTTATCGTGTTTTGTTAATGTTGTTTCCCATTCAGGCAACCGGGAGCGTGTGCACAATGAGCGAGAGCAGGACGGTGATAATAAATTAGCAGCGGTCGTTCATGACAAGGATTAATAGATTGTATTGTCAGCAGGGAAGACTTTGATGTATTCCCCGAGCCATTCTCTAATGCTGTTCAATTGAAACTGTTCTCACATTCATTATAATCGGGACGATAAGATGCCAGAATATAGCTGCTACTACGACGTCATTTCTGGATAAATAATTAATAACGCATTGCGGATGTCCTTCCTAGAGAGGCACGAATATTTGAAAACGTTAATGATCATCGAATATCTATAGTATAATAACTCGATATCATCGAATTTTGATAATTTCGAAATAAACGCACAAAGGAAATAACACGTCATAGTTTCCAATACTAACATGAAATAGTGCGCAGGAAATGACTTTTGCTGAATTATGGCATATTAGAGTTTCAAACATGTCGGCTGAGGGATGTATCGTGTTTTCGTGCGGCTTTTAATTATCTACCCACCTACCTGGCGCTTTTTGTTGTATAGCTAACTAAGTATAATGTGCGTATTCTAAAGAATGAATAGAAATCGCCTCTCAACAATGGCAGGCGGGATTCCTACAGATTATGGTAATCCAATCCGCCCCTGTTCTTAGAAACCCTCTTGGCTATTGTGTCCACAATGTTGGAGAGACATCGGGCGCCGACTTGGACCTTCCCTATTAAGTGCCGCCTAGGCGTCGCCGTCAAATTGTAGTGATTTGCAGCGACTGGAAATAGTTGTGTGGCGCTAATGCTATACTTACGATAAATACATATTCGAGCCATCTCGCACACCCGGCAATTATTCCGATTTTAAATTATACATAATTGAAATAACGAGGGGCATTAAATCATATTCATGATGACGCGCGACCCGGTATGACTGCAGAGACGAGACATCAAAATGCATAAATTCGATTGCTGTCTCAAATCTGGGTTATTGTGTACTCGTACAATAATGAGTAATGAGGAGAAAGGCGGTTTCAGGAAAATCGGTTGCATACGGTAGATGGCTAGATTTCAAGGTTGATTTTAGTTCGATTTTAAGAATTTCTGCTGCAGTTCTTAGATTTGCAAATTGCAGACGAGGCGCATTCCAGCGGTTTAATGGAGCCTAGTTATTCGTTACGGCTGCGATTGCAGCTGGGTGTTGCCGACGAATCGACAGTAATAACTTTTAGGAAAAGTTATAACGATTGATAATTTATGCGACGATAAAAACGATAAAATACGCCGACGTCTAACCTTTGCTTGGAATTAACTATATAGAAAGTTCTAAAATAAATCTCGACGGTAGTAGCTGAGTAGTTATAGACTAATAGAAATGCCAACTTGAATAGAAATAAATTACCTTAATGTATGGTAAACATTCATATATGTAAGCGTAAGAATCATAAATATGTCACTACTGTTGTCAAGTAAATGCCGATTAATGTGTTCTTGGGAAACTTGAAAAATTGTCATTTAGATTTCCCTCACGTCAACAACAGCCAAGAATACAGTGGGAGTGCAGAAAAACGATATCGGGCAGCTTGGGGTAAGAAAAAGACGAGTTTGTTCAACAGCTGCGGTAGCTGATCTATTCTAAGACCAGATAGATGACTCTGCCAGGTCGTTATTTTGTCCCAATTATTTTTGTTTTATGGTCGATGAAATGTTGAAATATCGCTTTTCATTTCGAAAAAATCTCAAGAATGTTCACATTTTGTTCGTCACGAGGGATTAAGTAATAAAAATGTTGTCGGAATTCAGAAATTTACTGACGTTTTTCAAAATAGAGAAATAAAATAATAACACTTGAAAACTGTTATAACAATAAAAATATACCCTTGATTTAGAAAAGTTAGACAATCATGATATGGGGGCATTATACGAGCAATTTTTGTACAAGGATATCGTACATCGATACAGTAACGGCCGATTATTAGCAAAATTGCAGTCGAAAATTCAAACATAGCCGTGTGATTCTCTTCCTTAACAACAATATAAATTAAAACTGAGATCTGTACATAAATATACAATATTCAATGCATAATAATAATTAAGAAGTTTTTGGGGCATCCCGCTCATTAAATCAACTACGTGATATTTGAATGTATTTACAAATGATTAGGGCAGATGTATTTTTAAATAGCGTTCACGGGATCATATATGTTGTACTTATTAAAAATAATATCACACAGTCACGTCCACACAAAAAGACACCAGATCATCGACGAATAGTCCTTCAGGTAATCGTGTGCGACTAGTTAAAGTCAACCATTGTAAATAATAACACAGCTTCATATTTGGCTTGGATTCTCCTTAAGGATGCATTCCTGGCGCGGCTCCCAGGCGAGGTCCATATAGAGAATAAGGCGACAAATAAGGAGGCAGGCCGGGATGGCTCAAAGGAAATCCCGCGACGGAAGTCAGCGATGGCGGCAACAACGGGGACGGTTTGCCGTAAGGGTGATACCTGGCCGTCGCCAAGGGACTCAACGGTGGTGTGGGGTATGTCCTATGAAGGAGCGGGTGCGTCTGAGAACTGAGCATCGATAGAGCCGACGCCGCTTCCGATACAGGAACAGACGTGTGCGTTCTCAAGTGTGCCAAAAGCTCCTCGGAGCTCGAGAATCGTTTGCCACAGTAGGCGGCATCTCCGGATATCCAACTGCAAACGAACGGTAAGTGGGAGGCGGCTGCCAGAGCAGTCAGTTGGGCGTGAGCGTAAGCGGCCCCCAAATATCCAGTGGAAGTTGGCGGCATTTTAGCGTGGTCACACTGGCTGCATCCCGCAGGACACGCGCTCGTCTTGGCTCCTAACAAGTGAGAACTCATGCTACAGCCGGTGCAGTAAGGGTCTCTGCATACGGCAGGAAGAGATTCAGCTTTCATTCTGCCGTAGCTCAAGTAGGGATTAAGTCCCCCGGTTTTTAAAGCGTGATGTTGAGACATTATGCTGCTCGCCATTAAATCCATTGGGAGCGGAAACGGTGATCCCGGATATCCGGCCAAAAACGCTGAAGATACCGGAACTCCCGGCTTAAATGTTCCCAAAGGTAAATCTTTGATGGCAGGATCAGATGATGAAGTCAAAATGTTCGGGGTGAATGCAGTCTTCGAAGCTGAAGATACAGGTGTTGAAGGACTGTTTCTCTCATTAGATTTTGGGGTTGTCCTATCTCCCCCAGAAGATCCATCTACGGCAGCTGGAGTTTTTCTTTCTGATCCGGCGGGAGACGCTCGTGGAGAAGCGGCGCTTTGATTACTACCACATCTTCCATTGGTAGAGTTTTGAGATTTCGAGGATGTCTGAGGTGTTTTGGCTCGACTTCCAGTCGAACCGGAACTCGAACGTTCCTCAGGAGATCGTGACTTTTCTCGTGTAGCATGATCACTTGATCGATTCGACGATTTGTGGTGATCAGATGAAGATGTCTGATTTCTATCCTTCGACGACGAATCTGATGACGATGACTTGCTCGATTTACTTGATTTTTCAGCACTTTGAAGTAATTTTGCATTAGGGGTGTCTGCGCCAATTTGACTGCAGGTTTGAGCCAGAAGCGCCAAGGGACTCTTCTTGGCATCCAACTGGAAAAAAGATACTTCCAAATAATTTCAACATTATCAAAAGTTTAATCAACAAAGATGCATATGAATTCGAAACTTAATCAATCATTATTATTTTAACAGAAAGCAAAATATTAATAGATATAAAATTTATATCATCAATCTTAGTCATCATATTCACAGGGGAAAATTCTTGTGAATTGCTTAAAACATGACTAACTTGTTCCTGTGAAAAATCTTTGAATTTGAACCGCTGTCCTAGATTTGAATTATATATTTGACTTTAATTCAAGAACAACCAGTACAATATTATCGTCTCATCACCACATTTATCCAAAGAAACCATCGATTTCATTTTAGTTTCAGTAAAGTCTACATATTGCTGTGGAATGGGGATAAACATTTATTTTCGTAATGGAAATTTGTAATTGATTTTCAAATGAGCTCACTGAAATGTTCGAAATTGGCAGATGTGTTTACCAATTACACCACCTCAATTCGAGAGATTCTCACGTAGGTAATTATCGACAGTTGTTGAAAAGATTAGTAAATTTATCACCTTGTAATGTGATTAGAAAGCGACACGGATGATTTATTGTAAACTTTGGAGATTTAAACGGTTGTAAGATGTGTATATGTCTCCTCTTAGCTGCACATTAAAGAAGTGTTGATGAATAATATTAAAATCACGCTAGTATTTCGAAATTGCGTCTCCTCTCTCCTATTATTTCACAAAGCAAAACAGACGTAGATGCATCGTATACTCGTATCTACTCTCGAAGACGTTGGATGTTTTTTTCTTTTCTGCGGATAAAAAACAATGGAAAAAAACTCACCGTTGTGGGTAGAGGTGTTAAATACTCCGGTCTGAGGTATTGATTACTAGGGGATGTCAACATGTTGGCGTCGCACTTTTCGCTCACTTTCACTATGCTTAATTTATGACTTCGAATGTGTCTATGGATTTCGATTCGCTAGTGCCATTCGGGTGTGATATTCAAGTCGCAACGTTAAAATTCTGCATCCAGGAGTAGTGGAAGCTACTGCTTGATCGCGGTCGAGAGCATGACTGAGTACTGACGCTCCGTTGGCCATGCGGCAGGCGCTCTCTCCCAGTGTAGTGACGTCATGCGTCCTTCCATCCCCACTGCTGTGAGCTTTGACACCCTCGACCACAGATCACCGTGTTATTGCTTCTTCTGTTTGCTTGTCGACACTCTGCCCTGTCCCCCATTCGCTACCCCGTTCTATCAACATCATTTCTTCTTACACGGTCTGCAAAAATTTTCAGAATCGTTAGTTACCTATGAACTTTGAGGTCAATGCAGGCTTCTTTGAGTTAGCTCGTTCTAGGTGGTGGACAGATAAATCTTTGTGATGTTTTCATTTTAATGTTTATGGTGTTAAACATGCATAGTGAGTATATGACAAAAAAGCATGTCCGATGTAGAGGCATAACGGCTAGTGGAATGGAGTCTATTAGATAATTTTGTTGGAATGATGCCCTAGGAACGATGTGCAGTATTGCCATACATTTCACCACATTTCACCATATACTCCATTAATGAGGTCAAGTTGCTCTACTCTGCTCAAGAGGCCTTATTCCTACATTCAGATAAAATCTGCTTCAAGTTACCCTGACTCAGGTGAATACTAGGTGGGATTCGCGATTCATTTTGAGAGTGACTGATGTTTTCTAAAAGTTCCACGGCCTGTTTTCCCGTGCTGCGTAAATTTCGTTGGCGATCTTTTTTCGTTTGCATTCGAGGATCGGAGTATGGTGATGGTAGCTTAACGAGCACCAGCAGCACAGGAGCGTTCGTCCCGATGACGTGTTTATGATGGCAGTGGCTGATGTACAGACTCTGCTAATGACTCAACATGTGTACAGGACCGACATGATAGCGACCTGACTGAATTATTAACGTGGCGTACACATTATGGCAGCGGCACGTCCTCCCATGATATCCTTGCCGGAGAAAGAGAGACCGTCATAAAGCAAAACGTCTGTGGATTTTCTATGATTGGAAGATAGCGACTAGTGAGTGAATGCAGACAGCTGTTCTTTGGCGGTGAACTGTTTGTTTTCAAAAATGCGTGACTAAAAGGAGTTTCGTTTACCCCAGCGATTTGTTTGGAACAGTTTATGTTGATCTCCAGTTTTAACACCACGTGGACTTCCGAGAACTGTATATCACCGCAAGCTATAAAGATACGGCTTGGCTGACATAAATTATGCCCGGCTCATTTGATAGCTCCCGCAGTACCTAAGTGCTTTTCTAAATTCTACCAAATGGCATTTTACTACTGGGCCCCACGACGTTACACACTAAAAATGGATCGAAGAGGACTGGAACTCTTACGTTGAGCTCGTTTCGTCGTACTATACTGATGTTAAAAATATCACCATTCTGTCAGCTATACCTACTCGCCTAAAACGCCAAATTTGATGACTCGGGCGATAAAACTTGATCGTTAAATTGATGAAATTGAGCACGATCACGCACCCTTAATTTATAGATACAGGGAAGTGGTCTTTCATCGTGGCAACTTAATGAAAATGATGGAGATTTCATGATATTGCTGATATGTCATTGATTCTTTTTATACAGTTTTTCAGTTTTTGACACCAGTATCCTGAAGTCGTCGTCGACAATGAAAATTTCAAAATCATAAAAGTCACATATTATTGGAAATAATTAGGGTTGGCCATGTCAGAAAGAAGATTATTATTGTCTGATTGTTGCGGCAATGTAAATTATCTTTAGAATGGCCAACTTAATAGAAACTGTAAATTTTACATCATCACAAGATTTTGGTTTTCGATCATTGTAAAAATTCGTCCAGAGTAGGACTTTTTGAAGTTGAGTATTTGATTACTGAAATAAATAAGCGGATTAGTTCACGCAAAATGAAAATGGACACGAATTCACTCCAGAGTTGAGCCCGATTTCATTCAAATTTTTTTACGAGTAAGTATGGTAGGTAGGTTCCTTATGGATCGGTCTTGGGTTGCGTGCTTTTGTGATATATGATCCAACACGAGTAAAACGTCACCAGGATGGAACATTATTCTTCCCGTTGTTATTTTTCTTCGGTTGTAAATCAATCGAGACCATTGCCGACACAATGAGGCCCATAGTGAATTTGCGGCTCCGGTCGTCCCGCTGGTCCTGAATTACACGCAAAATTGCACACAGAGCCTTATTTTCGAACGACATCATGACGTGAAAAATGCGAGGATACCCCCTCCTCGACGGGGTGTCTGCATGAACCATACGAGTAGACGTAAATTAATGTGACAGGTCTGCGCTATGTTCTCTTCTTTCTCCTTGGTAGACAGCTGTTTTCTGTGTGCGCCCCAGTAATGTCCGGTTTGTCACTTATTCGGACCTTTTCTTTAGCCGTCCAGCGGCGCGACTAATCCGAAAATACATTAATATTAGTTATGGTCTGCTACGTGAATGCCGCTAATGATATATTACAGGATGGGGCTTTTCAAGGGACGTCCGTGGCACAATGCCTTCTACCCCACACCCAATAGACCGTTGTAATAAACTGTCAAAGTCGATAGTCATCGCTCACTTTCCACTAAATGCCCTCATTATTATATGGGCATAGAGGCTTTTTAAAAGGAAACTGGTCCTTTCAAATACCTTGCACGTATACCGTGTGTCCATAGTTCCCCGGCACATAGGGAATCAACATAGGAAATTACATTTTACCTCATGAAACAAAGAATCGCTAGGAATAGTAGAAGACTGAAAAAGAGCCTATCGAAGCGGGCGGCAGAAGTTCATTAAAATGGCCACAACAATAATATTTTGAAATAAAATTCATACATTTCTCATGATAAAAATGTTTCAAATGGGGCATCATTTTGGTTCATTTACCTTTGTTCCACCGTGAGGTCACCTGGGAACGCAGTATCGGTCGAAATCTGGTTTCAAATGTTCATTCCCCACATCACACGGTAGAGTAATGACAAGAGCTTGAAGGCAAATCAAAAAACTGTTCTAAAATTAGCAAGCGTTTTCGTTTTAGAAGGAAGCTGAGACAAATTGACAATCTTTCTTGTGAAAGCTGGAGGTGACTTATCTTGATTTTGTGGTGCCCTTTGTCTTCTAAAGCTTGGAGGTGTTTGTGCTGTGGGTGAATTATTTTATGGTGGCTGAATAAAAGGCGCTGAATTTTTCTCGGTGGGGAAAGACAGATGACCCAGATGACAAGATTTCCTGCGCGCGGCATAAATCACCCTCCACATCGGTAATTTGAAATATTTATTGCCGGGTTGCTCACTGGAAATATTGTTACGTGCCAAAGTGACGCTTCGACTTAACCGACGAGTTCGTCCAGCTAGCTGTGGAGACGGGGTGGTTTCGGCGAACAACAAATGAAACAAGAGATTTTAGTTCGGGTGGCAGCAATTGGGCGCCACCTACTTTTATTTAAAAAAAAGTAGGAAAAAGTTGGGGTTGTTAATATGATCAAGTAAGTACAAGTGAAAGTGAGGTTATGAATCAACTAGTGTAAATAGTAGTAGCAATTTCGAGAATCAACAGACGCAAACGGCGAAAGAACCTAACCTAACTTAAGCTACTCAACCGGTACAGCGCTGCAACGTTTACAGAAAGGCGGAAGGCCGTCGAAAATACACAAAAATATTACGGCAACAACGAGGACTCCGTTAGAGTCGGCGAAGTTCCAATGAAGGCAAAGAATGTACAAGGCCGGTGGTCGGTAAGCGACCCGGACTCGATTCCACTCGGAAGGAGTGCCGCACGAAGGGTTAGTACCGTGACGAAGGCGAATGGTCTTAAAAATTAATCTTAGCTTTGCAGGGTGCTGGTCAGACGGGCCCCGTGCTGGAGGAGGGTCCGCAGTGGTTGTGGGCGAGCGAGGGCTGCTGATGGCTCGATCCGGAGGCGTGGAGTCGGCGGCGCCTCAAAATAGCGATCACGGCCCCGAGAGAGCGAAGCGAGCTGAGCGTGGGGTCGAATCCGGAGGTGTCGCGGTGGCGGCGCCTCAAAATAGCGATTTGGCCCCGAGAGGGCGAAGCGAGCCGAGCAAGGGGTCGGATCCGGAGGCGTCCAAACGAGCTGCGCCTCAAAATAGCGATCGGGCCTCGAGAGTGGCTGAGCGAGGGGCGAATCCGGAGGTGTCGCAGTGTCGGCGCCTCAAAATAGCGATCGGCCCCTAGGCGTAGTGAAGTAAATCTCGAGAAATCAACTCGGACTAGAACCCTTGATGGAAGAAAGTCAGCATGGTCAGCACGAGCAATGCAGGTGTAAAGGAAACTTTACCTTGTCGAAAGGGTGTGACTACGAAGGACGAGATGGCCGGCCACGTGGACGAGTTCGTTTAAATCCCCCGAAGGGTGCAAAATTAGCTCCCGAAGAATACGACGAAATTACGAAGTTACGAGTGGAGTATTTTGCTAAATAGTGAAGCTAAAGTAATCCCCGAAGGAAGATTATCGAAATCTTTTACACTTTACGAACACTAAGAACTCTGTCCAGGTGTGAGTAATGGCCGGTGGTCAAGACGGAAAAGAAAGAAGCTAGGTGACCAGGCGGAGATTTAAAAGATAGCGACCGATCCGAAATTGGGGGGTGACCTCCTGCGCTAGTATCCCAATCACAAGGTAGCGATTCGAAATTCCCGCCCGGGGAGAAGAACCGACCGGAAACGAAGAAACTGCCCTTCAACTCCTGACAGCTGTCATTGTCAAACGCGTACAGCGCCACGAAGCGCGCCGTCAAACACCAGCTGTCACTGTCAATTAATTAGCATGTAAACAAGTTAGGCAAGGTGTCAATAAACGAAGCAAACATTTGAGTAGCTCAATTAATTGTAGAAACAGCCGATGGCGTTACGGAAGTCAAAGGGGGACAGTACGAGACGACACAAAGACGCGAAGGAAGGACCTCGCGGTAACGAAGGGCCGCACGGGGACGAATACCGCGAGGCATATGCCCCAGGACAGACTGGTGACGAAGAAACGAAGAAACAAAAGCGAAGACGATAAGAAGGAACATGAGCATTGAAATTACGCCGTGGTTCGCTCAGGCCACGGCGGGGCGAAGGTGTCGCGAGGCCCCAGAGTGACCCACCGAAAATCACCCTGGAGGTTCGGTCAAACGCTCAATTCAGGCCCGAACCACCCTCCTATCATTGCGATACAAAGTTAGCCCGAAAACAAATTCGTAACATTCCCCTCTTTCCCCCACTAGGAAACTGCCTGCGGGAAGTTTCACCACTAGACTGGCGACAGGGGTAATCTAGGGCAGAGGGCAGCGCGTAGGGCCCGCGAAGGGAAGAGTCGATCACGCGGCGTCGTTGGGGTCCTCCCGGTCGACGTAGGCTTTGAGGTCTTTTACGTGCCAACGGCGGCGTCCACGATTGTCGTCCCCGCTGAGGCAGTACGTGTTGTAGCCCACCTTTTTGGCGACCGCGAAAGGCCCAAGGTACCGCGGGGCGAGGGAGGCCGAAAATCCCTGCGCGGCGTTGGAGAGGGAATAGTTTTTCCTCCACACCAAATCGCCAGGGTTGAATGTGACTTCGCGGCGGCGCAGATTGTACCGGGCAGCGCTGGCCGTGTAGGCGCGTTCCAGACGTGTTCGAACAAGTTTATAATGTGGTTCCAGTGGATCGCGGTCGTCCGCGGAGCGCGGCCCAAACTCGACGTCTGCCTGAGACGAGACGGGGCCGAAGAGGCCCCCAGAACCGACGTATTCCCGGCCGAAGGTAAGTTTGAATGGCGTGTACCCGGTCACCTGATGGGTGGAGGTGCGTAACGCGCAAGCGAGCTTCCGAAGCTCAGCGTCCCACGTTCGTTGATCCTTTTTCGTGAACGCGATCAGCATCGATTTTAGCGTTTTATTGACGCGTTCAGTGGGGTTAGCCTGGGGGTGGTACACCGGGTTGAAGCGCAGGGTGATCCCATATCGCGACGCGAAGTTGGAGAAATCGCGACCCGCGTACTGCACTCCGTTGTCGAGCAGGATCATTTGTGGCGCGCCAAATAGTAGGACGATCTCGTCCTCGAGAAGTCGAACCACGGCCTTAGCGGTGGCCTTGCGAAGCGCGAAAAACCGTGTAAATTTACTAAACGTGTCGGTTACGACGAGGATAAACACGTGGCCCTGGGAAGATCGAGGTAAGGGTCCTACTAAGTCTGTACTAATTATCTTCCAGGGCCGATCAGCGATGGGATTCCGCCCGAGGAGTCCTTTGGGAGCGAGCTGTTCCGGTTTGGTCGCCTGGCAAACGGCGCAACCGCGTACGTAGTGCGCCACATCCGACCGCATTTTTGGCCAAAAATATAACGCGGCGATTCTCTTGTAGGTCTTGTACACCCCAAGATGTCCGGCGAGCGGCGCGTCGTGATTATTTTCGAGGACGCGGCGGCGAAGTTCCTTGGGGACGACCCGGCGCCACCGGAATAAGGGGTCGTCCCCTGCCGTTCCACCTCCGTGGACCAGTTTGAAGAGCTGGTCCCCGTCCAGGCGCCACTGTGAGTACCGCAGGGGATGATCTCGCACAAGGGTGAGCAATCGAGAGTACCACCGATCGGCCACAGGTCCGGTCACCTGTACGAGGCCATTTGCGTCGTCTGGGATCGCCCCCGGGGTAATCGCGTCCAACAACGGTACAAAACGGCTGAGCGCATCCGGCACGACGTTGCTGCTACCAGGGCGATGTATGATGTCGAAATCGAACGCTTGGAGCCGAAGCGCCCAGCGACAGAGTTTCCCGGTGGGGTTTTGGAGCGACTGCAGCCAGATTAGTGAATGATGGTCGGTTATGACGCGGAAGCGATAGCCCTCCACGTACCCGCGAAACTTCTCGATTGCCCATATCACCGCGAGACATTCCTTTTGAGTCGTACTATAATTTCGCTCGTGGGTGTTCAAGGATCGACTAATATAGCTAATTACATGCTCTCCGTCAGGGTACTCCTGCGTCAACACCGCCCCGATCCCGTAGTCGCTGGCGTCAGTTTGGATTGTGAACGGGCGCGCGAAGTCCGGACAGTACAGCACAGGCGAGGTAACTAACTTGTCTTTCGTGAGGCGAAACGATTCCTCACATTCCGGGGTCCACGCAAACGTTTTGTTTTTCCGCAGGAGAGCAGTAAGCGGCGCGACGAGGGTGGAGAAGTTCGGTAAGAAGCGCCGATACCACGACGCCATGCCGAGGAACTGACGCACCTGCTTTACCGTTCTAGGCCTGGGGATGTCGATGATGGCCGAAACCTTGTCGGGATCCACGTGGAGCCCCCTACCGTCGACGAGGTAGCCGAGGTACCGCAAGCTCGGTAAGCAAAAATGACATTTATCCTGCCCCAGCGTCAACCCCGCCCCCGCGAGCCTCTCAAAAACCTTGGACAGAATTTCCAGGTGTTGGTCGAAAGTGGCGGTCGCGATAATTAGGTCGTCCAGATACTGGAAAACGTACGGTTCGAGGTCGTGCCCGATGACGTTGTCGATTAGGCGTTGAAAGGTCGCCGGGGCGTTGGTGAGACCGAAAGGCATCCTGCAAAACTGATATAAGCCTCTGCCCGCCACAGAGAAAGCGGTGTACTCGCGGCTGTCGGCGGCGACCGGGACCTGCCAGTACGCGGTCTTGATGTCTAGGCTACTCAGGAACTTGGCGTGCCCGAGTTTATCCAAAATCGCGGAAATTAGAGGTAAGGGGTAGGCGTCTTTCTTGGTTCGTTTGTTGAGGGCGCGATAGTCAATGCAAAACCGATAGGTCCCGTCTTTTTTGTGGATCATGACGACCGGCGATGACCACGCGCTGGTCGACGGTTCAACGATCCCGAGGCCGAGCATGCGATCCAGTTCCGCATCGACCGACTCCTGGAGCCGCTGGGACATCGGGTAATTCCGCTGTTTTATCGGAAGGCCGCCCTCGACGACGATGCGATGCTCGACGGCCGTCGTACAGCCCAAAGTCGAACCGACCGAGCGAAAGTAGTCGTTCACCAAGTCGTCGAGACGAGCGCGCTGCGAAGACGTGACGCGGAATTCCTGCGTCGACCCGAGCGAGTCGATGCAGTCAGCCACGATGGGCCCGAAGCTCCAGCTGTTGCTGCGCAGGTCGGGGACGATACCGATGCGTCGCCAAAAGTCCACCCCCAGAATGAGGGTATGGGGCACCGAGGGAACGAGGAGCGCGTCCATGATAACGACGCGGTCGTGGAGGCGAAAAGGCAAGCGAACGAGGCCCTCCACGCCGCAGGTACCGCCGCTAGCTACAAGGCACTGGGCGGTTGGGGCGCGCTCGACGGGCAGCCCCAAATGTCGAAGTCGAGCGATGCCCGCGCGGCCGAGAATGGTGGCAGTGGCTCCCGAGTCTAAAAGGCCCCGCAAAGCCACCCCATAGCAGGTCACCTCCAAGTGAGGCCGACTATCCTCTCGACCACTGGCCAGGATGTAGTCTAGGATGACCTGGGTGGAGCGGCATGGCGACGCGTTAAAACGAGTGGTCGTTGGGGAGCGACGGGGTCGCGGCTGACCGGGCCGCGGCCCGGGACTTAGTTTCCCGAGGGAGGGGAGGCGATACTCGAGGGGTTGCACACCGGGCAGGTGCGGATGGTGACCCCAGGCTTGCGGCACTTGAAGCACACCACCCCTGCGACGCTACGACAAACCGCCGCCCGATGCCCGACCTTAGTGCATTTCCAGCACACCAGCGCCGCCGAGGGGGACCCGGTGGAGGGTGTGTCGAGAGGGGACGCCGGGGCGGGGACGACTGCGTCCACGCGATGGGGCTTCCGAGCGCTCGATGTCGAGGGGGCCTGGTAGGAAAGATCAGGCTCCATCACCGTGAGGGAGCCTCCCGGAGGAAGGTGGTATTGCTCGGCCGACTGCTTACACAACTCCAATTCCTTACATAGCGAAGATAGCGCGCGCAATGACGACACCCGAGTCACGCCAAGCTGCATTTGGAAGAACGGCAGCAAGTTCTTCCGGATGACGGTGACGCGAACGTCTTCCGCGATGCGTCGACTAAGCCGCGAAAATAAGTTTTCCATGCAGGCTATGAAAATCCCCACGGACTCGGTTGGGCCCTGGCGACGAACTCGGATTTCCGCCCACAACAGTTCGTCGTAATCCGGCGGTTGAAATTCGGCGCGAAGCTCGCGACATAGTACCTCCCACGTGCGAAAGGTCGTACGATGCGCGCGCAGCCAGACCAAAACGCGTCCCCCAAATAAGAAAATGGCGGCCGGCACCAAACAATCCGGGTTGACACCATACGCGAAACAAAGTTCCTCGGCGCGCTCTATGAAGGCGTTCACGCTCATATTCTCGCCGTTAAAAGTCAAATTCCAGTCTTTGATGTCTTTAGGCCGAAGACTGGTCGAGTGTCGTTCGCGGCCGGTCGATGGGGTGGCCGAGATACGAGGGGGGTCCTCCTCCGCGGCGAACGATTCGCCCGAATCGGAGGCTGAGCCGTCCTCTTCGAGACCGACGAGTTCGGTCCCCGATTGGTGAGGGGTAGAGGACGCCGCGAGTTCCACCTGAATGGCGAAGCTATCCCCCGCCTTGGAAGCCCGACGGAGCTTTTTCTCGTAAGTCGATTTCAATGTCAAAATCCGATTTAGAAATTCCGAGCGCGGTTTCTGTTTTTCAGGGGTGTCCCCGATGGCCAGACGATTAATGCGACCGAAAACATGGTGAAGTTGCGCGCGAAGCTTGGGGAGGTCCGCTGGTGGACCCGACCACGCGTCCAGCTCCGTGGTAAGGAGGGTAAGTTTTTCCCCAATGAGTGCCTTCTCGCTGTCATGATCGGCAATTCCGCAGG
Source organism: Salpingus planirostris (assembly GCA_949788335.1). Taxonomy (NCBI): domain Eukaryota; kingdom Metazoa; phylum Arthropoda; class Insecta; order Coleoptera; family Salpingidae; genus Salpingus; species Salpingus planirostris. The sequence continues at coordinate 7,482,557 of OX460917.1, read as the reverse complement.
GCTTGAGAGCACCACCCTGCGATTCGAGTCGCAGCAAACCCCGAAGCCACGAGCGCATCTGGTCGACGGTCGCCTCCTCGGCGATGCCGCGCACCCTCAACTCATAAGCGAGGTCCTCCTGAGCCAAGTAATTAACATCGCCACTAACGACTGTGAATGCCATTTCGTTCACGGGTGGGGGCTAAGTTGACGATCTCTACTACTATTCCGAAGAATGCCACCGAACCAAAATCTCTCTTTACAGACACAAGTGACGAACCGAACAAAAAGGCCCCACGTTGGGCGCCAAAAACTGTTACGTGCCAAAGTGACGCTTCGACTTAACCGACGAGTTCGTCCAGCTAGCTGTGGAGACGGGGTGGTTTCGGCGAACAACAAATGAAACAAGAGATTTTAGTTCGGGTGGCAGCAATTGGGCGCCACCTACTTTTATTTAAAAAAAAGTAGGAAAAAGTTGGGGTTGTTAATATGATCAAGTAAGTACAAGTGAAAGTGAGGTTATGAATCAACTAGTGTAAATAGTAGTAGCAATTTCGAGAATCAACAGACGCAAACGGCGAAAGAACCTAACCTAACTTAAGCTACTCAACCGGTACAGCGCTGCAACGTTTACAGAAAGGCGGAAGGCCGTCGAAAATACACAAAAATATTACGGCAACAACGAGGACTCCGTTAGAGTCGGCGAAGTTCCAATGAAGGCAAAGAATGTACAAGGCCGGTGGTCGGTAAGCGACCCGGACTCGATTCCACTCGGAAGGAGTGCCGCACGAAGGGTTAGTACCGTGACGAAGGCGAATGGTCTTAAAAATTAATCTTAGCTTTGCAGGGTGCTGGTCAGACGGGCCCCGTGCTGGAGGAGGGTCCGCAGTGGTTGTGGGCGAGCGAGGGCTGCTGATGGCTCGATCCGGAGGCGTGGAGTCGGCGGCGCCTCAAAATAGCGATCACGGCCCCGAGAGAGCGAAGCGAGCTGAGCGTGGGGTCGAATCCGGAGGTGTCGCGGTGGCGGCGCCTCAAAATAGCGATTTGGCCCCGAGAGGGCGAAGCGAGCCGAGCAAGGGGTCGGATCCGGAGGCGTCCAAACGAGCTGCGCCTCAAAATAGCGATCGGGCCTCGAGAGTGGCTGAGCGAGGGGCGAATCCGGAGGTGTCGCAGTGTCGGCGCCTCAAAATAGCGATCGGCCCCTAGGCGTAGTGAAGTAAATCTCGAGAAATCAACTCGGACTAGAACCCTTGATGGAAGAAAGTCAGCATGGTCAGCACGAGCAATGCAGGTGTAAAGGAAACTTTACCTTGTCGAAAGGGTGTGACTACGAAGGACGAGATGGCCGGCCACGTGGACGAGTTCGTTTAAATCCCCCGAAGGGTGCAAAATTAGCTCCCGAAGAATACGACGAAATTACGAAGTTACGAGTGGAGTATTTTGCTAAATAGTGAAGCTAAAGTAATCCCCGAAGGAAGATTATCGAAATCTTTTACACTTTACGAACACTAAGAACTCTGTCCAGGTGTGAGTAATGGCCGGTGGTCAAGACGGAAAAGAAAGAAGCTAGGTGACCAGGCGGAGATTTAAAAGATAGCGACCGATCCGAAATTGGGGGGTGACCTCCTGCGCTAGTATCCCAATCACAAGGTAGCGATTCGAAATTCCCGCCCGGGGAGAAGAACCGACCGGAAACGAAGAAACTGCCCTTCAACTCCTGACAGCTGTCATTGTCAAACGCGTACAGCGCCACGAAGCGCGCCGTCAAACACCAGCTGTCACTGTCAATTAATTAGCATGTAAACAAGTTAGGCAAGGTGTCAATAAACGAAGCAAACATTTGAGTAGCTCAATTAATTGTAGAAACAGCCGATGGCGTTACGGAAGTCAAAGGGGGACAGTACGAGACGACACAAAGACGCGAAGGAAGGACCTCGCGGTAACGAAGGGCCGCACGGGGACGAATACCGCGAGGCATATGCCCCAGGACAGACTGGTGACGAAGAAACGAAGAAACAAAAGCGAAGACGATAAGAAGGAACATGAGCATTGAAATTACGCCGTGGTTCGCTCAGGCCACGGCGGGGCGAAGGTGTCGCGAGGCCCCAGAGTGACCCACCGAAAATCACCCTGGAGGTTCGGTCAAACGCTCAATTCAGGCCCGAACCACCCTCCTATCATTGCGATACAAAGTTAGCCCGAAAACAAATTCGTAACAATATTTATATCCCCGTTCGTTGTTTAATAATAAAACGTATTTATCAGGGAAAAATTGAAAGAGCGTATCTATATAACATGAGTTATAGAGTCACGGGCTGGTTGTTTGGAGGATATATAATACGATCTCTGTAAAACTCACGGCGTGCTGTAGATAATAAATGCCCAGACGTACTTTATAGCACCCCAATAAATAAGCTGGTTATTCCATTATGAACCACAACAGAATGGCTGTCTGAGACTTCTGAGGGGCATTGTCGTTCCTTTGCGCGCTCGCGTATAGCATTTCCAGAGAACAAACACCGACGACCACCGTCATCAGTGACGAGAAATCCAGTTCAAATAGAGTCCTTTTAGTCCAATCCGTTAAAAAGTCTCATCTATGATGATGCCATCGATTATGCGGCCTGTCACCGCAGGACGTACACGACGTCAGAAAATCCATCATACGCAACCAATAATTTGTGGTGACAGCACGAAGTCCCGGGTGAAGATGATGTATTTGCGCCACCGCCCCCATCAATCTTCATTGTGAGGGCTAAAGGTAATCCGGCGGATGCAGTACAATCCAATATAATGACCGGCAGAGACCAGTTACGTAAAGTCCATTGTGTTTCGCGGGACGAACGCCTCTTATTGTCACAGCTGTCACGAGGGGCACCAAACCTCAAGGGACAGACACCACGCACTGTGAAGGGACCCCCGAAAGTGAAAACACTCAGCCCATAACGCTGTTATCCTGCCGTATACCGTTGCAAATCCACCCAAAACGTGACGATGAATCTGCACGCCTGATCCTCCCCTAGCACCCCACATTGCGATCAAATTGTCAATCTCAGACCAAGAAGGAATTTAAGTTCACGATTATGAATAATGATTCCACTAATCAAAAGTACTGATTGGGGAAAATCTTTAATCCGAAGACACATCCGTTTAAATAACATGAAAAGCTTTCAAAAAGTCATGTAGGTTGAATTAGAAATATTTGGTTATTCTCTGTTGTCGAATGAAAAGCATAGAGCATTAAATTGCTCATAATACTTTCAGCATATACATTTTTCGTAACAAAGCTTGTCGCATCAGATCACATACAAAATTCGTTTGGCCTTTCGCCAACTTTTGGTCTTTATTTTTGAACGTTATAACTGCGATGGCGAGTTTTTGAGCACAACAGACATAACACCTTCCCCCGTATTGTATTCAGATGAAAACTATGGTGTTTCGTTGACCTTAACCCATCCGTCGGCTTTTACCAGGCTCCCATTACTATTTTATTATGGTAATAAAAGCTCTTAGTCACAATTTATGTCGGACATATACTGCACTTCACATTCTCGCACGGCCTTAAAATGTTTACGAGTAAAATATTTGACAATTCTTATTAGATTCAGGCATTGAAGCAAGAGACGCCTATGTAAACCCAGCTTGGCCTTAATCTGAATATATGATCGTCCTTATTGTCCCAACTCGGCTACCGGGAGAAACGCGTAACCTTTGTTTGGGAATCGATTGACCAGACCAGCCATCGAAAACGGTGAGGTTTTATGCTCCTCCGTATGCTCCAGAGAAAGATGAATTCTGCAATTGTAAAGCTGACACCAAAAACTCAACATAACTGCTCGCTTATGCTGTGTTTGCATTTGGGGATTTCATAAATAGTATAACTTCCATCTCGATTTAATGCTCCTACTGGTTTATGTCTCATAATTTTCAATTTCAAGAGAGATAAAATCAATTGCACAGAACTTTATTTCAATATAATTATTGGATGCATGATTATACTCAGAAACAGCTTTCAAGTTTTATTTTCAATAACACATTAATTTAATCCATTTCATGAATTTTGTTAATTATGGCATTGAAATGAAATATTTTTATAATTTATTCGTAGGTAGACGTCATAGTTTTTTTTATCATATTCTAGTACTTCTCAGATGAGACTGATATGCATAGCCTTTATGAAGAATTTATTTGATCGCTCCGTATTATGAAAAAATTCTTATTTTCTCATAAAAGAAGAACCTCGGAAAAACTGATCCCGTGACATTCGCCGCGGCGCACTGAAGACTTATACTATTTCACAGCCTAGATAAATGAGTGATATCTACATGGATTTGTCGTTATTTTTTGACTAAGATATTTTATGAAGAAGGAAACATTTATTATGTATGTACTTATATGACTATAATAAAATCTCCAAGTATGTAAGTTAATGTATGAGAATTAAGGTGAGATGTGACACAGGGAAATTAACGTCTAAAATGCATAATTAACAATTCGTCTGCACGTCATTCATTCGAATTTATTGATGCGAGGAAAGCGCCAGAAATCTGGACAGAAACAAGGCCGACATAAATTTTAGAGTTGCCTTGGTAAATCCGCAAATAGTTTTACGAGAAAATAACAGAACCTTATCGACAATCAACCTTGTCCAATTACATGATTTTGGGGTAGTAATTTAATGGAAACTAGAGGATACCCCTCATACTTCTAAATTGCCGCAGGATGATCGATTGTAATTTTTATTCTGATCGATGTGTGAATGGTTTTTGTCCTTTGTCTACTTTTGTCTAAAACGCTGTATAAGATTGAACCCATATTGATAATTTCTTTACTGTTACTAATAACTTTTCTAATGATGGCGCCTTTTGTCCCATCATGCTGGTTATTTATTACATGCATGCGATCTGAAAATAATGAGATTTCGGATGCCGAATCTCAAACGTGCCGTCATTTGATTCCATCCACTTAATAACTTGTTAATTCACAAAATGACTGTGCATGATTCCGGCATCTAAATGACGATCTCGAATAATTTCTCGGAGCAGCCACAAGCTTCTGTTTGATGATTGGAAATCAATGGTTGGAGAGCCAGGGCGTGACATGGAACCCATCTCTGGAAATGATTATAAGAGAACTGGTAATTATTCCCGGGCTGGATTAGACAGCACTTTTACAATTCGGCGTGACCTCACACAAAGGATCATTATACCGTCCCTAAATGATCGCCACTCAACCATTATTCCACAACAAAAGGAGAGCTTTTCTTAACATATTCTACTCGTAGGTACAACTTCTTGCGGCCTTCATCCGGCTCTACCTAATCACTTTTACGCGGCCGGAGCCATTTTTGAACTCTATGGAAGAAACTTTTCAGTAGGCTCCAGTCTGAAATTACAATACAAAAACGCCGCTGTCGGGTGTGGTTGATGGTATTTTACTTACGAAATGTAGCAACAATAAACAATTTTATTAGGGGCAATCAGATGGTCTTCATCCGACGACAAACTGTCAGACTGGTATAAATGCGAGTCGGCGTTGTGACTTTATTAGCGGGCAACAGTCAAGTTATATTGCCCATAATTTGAGGACATTGAGGCCCTCCCTTTGTCGAATACCTCTTCAAAGGTGCCGGTGTCCGTGTCCGAGTCGTTTTACCCTCAAATAAATCTCACGAATAACAGAAGGTATAATTGTGTTTTACTGATTTGTGAATGCCAATAAGGGTGTACCTAGCCGTTAATGTCGCCGGGGTAATAAATAAGCCCGTTTGATATCGCCAAAGCCGACTTTCATTAAATTTATGACTTTATACAAGCGACAATAAAAATCCATATTTCAGGGCAAGAAATATTTATATGCCAAATAAATCCCTAACCACACACGTCGGCGTTGCTGGAAAACGCAGCTGTTATATTATTTTTGTGCGGTGTATGTAAATGACGTCCTCCATTGTGAGTTTGAAAAATTATCCTGGACACCGAAAACTTATCAGTTTTCAGGTAATAAATTCGTAAAACTAGAAATTGTTTGGACAGTTGGTGTAAATGGTTAAAAATGTAGGATCTCGGTCGCCCCACTGTGATGGTCACTCTTTTTCATTCCCGGAATTAAAGCGATAGGAAAAGCGACGAGATCCACAAGAGCCCCACAGGTCCATTTTGCCGTGGACGTCCACAATGCAATAAGGACAAAGACGGTGCGACCAGTGGCTCGGCAGCATCGTAAAACGTCCAGTCTCGTCGCAATTGCACTGCCCACGAAGGAGATACAAACGGAGAAACTCTCTTATGTGTATGTGTGACAAATGTTCAGGGTGTGACTGTCCTTTTCTTTTTAAATCAAACAGAACTCGCACATCTTGCAGAAAATTAACTACACCAATAAATTAGGAAACTGTAGCGATAAAATTGGTATTTAAAATAATTCATGAGGGATTTAAAATGTCGCTTGGTAAATTAACACGGAAGTTGGGCATCACAGGGTTTTACGCTGTCGTGTCGAGAAAAGTCACGTGAGTACGCCAATCTTATAATGATCAAATCAAGAAATGTATGGAATAAGATTGTTTAAAGTTACTTGAAACCTCAAATGGAAATAATCTTCCAGACGATTCAATATTAGGTGAGTATACTGGCGGTATTCCGGTATTACACATTGGCACGATTTCCATTCGAGTCTTATGGTAAATGTCTCGATTTAAGATGCCGCCAGGATACCCTACCAGAATCATAAATCTAGACAAATTTTTGCCGCACAGCCCCTGGCTCATAACGATAGAACTGAAGGCAGCTGTGCAACAAGACATACTAGTACTGACCTCCTAAATAATTTTTTACGGAAAGCTCATAGATTTTTTTATCTACAAACGAATTAATCAAGTTTTTCACATCGTGACATAGAAGTCACATTTTCAGACAATGCAGATAACCGAGGGGTCGCTCACTGGTTACAATACTTGTACAAATGTCTGTACAATACCTGACAATACGTGACGATACATGACAATACTTGAAAATATTGCATCAAAATATAGCTCACGATACATAACGGTACCTTACGATACCTTACAATACCTTACAATACCTTACAATACCATATACAATACTCACAATACTTGTACAAAATTTGGCCAGTGAGCGACCCCTCGCAGATAACCAAAGGACAATTTTATAAATTAGGAAATGTTTTCTCGTGTCGCGTTGATGATATAAGGAAAAATTTAGTATCAAAAATGTGATGGCAGCTTGATGGTCTTTGTAACTTTAAAATATTCAATGAGTAAAAAAAAATTCTTCGAATGTTTTTTATCCAAAAATAACAGAACTAACAGAAGCGGAATAAGTTAGATGAAATAATATTCACTAGTTTTTAACCATAACAGAAAACCTATTCATCCATTTCTTTCATGTGGCACTTAAATTCAGTCTCTATCTGAAATGCTCATTAATCAAACCGAACTAATTAGGATGGCGCGATTTCTAGTGTATTTTTATAGGGCAATGTAGCGGAAATAACGTAAGTTACGAGTTCTGGACGATAACCGGGTCAAGCTAAATGTCACCGACCATAAATTAATTTTATCACTCACACGGACTTGTCAGAGAAAGTAAGTAATTACACAGAAATAAAGCTATAAAAAAGTCTCCAGTCGTAAAATAAGTGATAATTATTTATATTTATTGCGACCTGAAAGTCGATTTCATAAATATTTCATCATTAACTGAGCGTTGAGCTGTGCGTGCAATTAATTTCATGGAAGATTGTTGTTTTTTTTTCTACACTACTCTGTGATTTATTTTAAAATTGACAAGGGAGCTTTATGAAAAGAGGAAGGGAAACAATAATACTGGCGCCAGGAAACTGCCGAAACATCGAATCATCAATAATTGCAAGTATTTAAGTAGGATCCCTGAGGGAAGCATAATGGAGTGGCGGCTTCGTGTAGGTAGGTAGATAATCATGAACTCATCCCTCAGTTTTTGTTTAAACACCAGGTTTCAAGTATATTTTCAGCTGAACCGTGAAATTACAACTAATCGCTTTAAAATTAGTCCAAAGAAACTGAGACTGCACTTCAAACTTATCATGCATTCGATGAGATTTAGTTTCCAGGTAGACAACTAGCCAAAGTTGTGCAGATGGAAAAAATCCATAAGGCGACCTACAGACAACGGTACCACTAGTAGAATGATCCTCCGTATAAGTATTACACTCGGGATTACACCTTATTTATCATAACTAGAGTGTATGCTAAGATATGGATTGCAATAATATGTATCAAAATATTCATTAATAATTATTATAACTGGCAAAAAGAACCGTTGAAAAAGAGTTTGTGCCTTGATGAATACGTTATCAAATATAAACTCTCTGGGATATACAAAAGTAGTAGTGAATGTGACATGACTGCAGAAGTAAAAATGTTGTAATAGGGACAGTGAGAGGGTTATAGATGATCAAAGAATAACCGAGACTTCATATGCATTGGAAACCTATGACAGTTCATTAAATATGAGTAGCTGGAATGTGTCGAGGTGGCCCTAATCTGGTTTTTGATCTCTTGCTGTCCGGATAAAATGTATAGTCTATAAAAATCCTGTCATCACCAGCTTCCCTTCTGACAGCACCATATCTTCAATCTTTTTAATCGACCTAATGACAGCAGGTCAGCAGCACCAGCAGCAAAAGAAGATTCGACAGATATACGCATTTCTTGAACGAAATTTAAATAAAGGTGTCTTATCTACCCTGTTTTCCTAATATTTCCGAAGGATTGTTATGGTAAAGAAATCGGCGGCAAAATTCTGGATCTAGATACGTATTATGTACGCCTACATGAGTAACGATTATGGGTGCGAGGCAGGACAGATGGAATGCTACGAGGGCCCGCGAATTATTGTTTTCCAATGTTTACGACACTGTTTCGATTTCATAACTCGACGGAACATGGGGGGATTTGAGTGCACGTTTTTAATTTATCAGGCTCTATATCAAGTTATACGGCCCTTTAGTCGACAGACCCTCCAATTCCACAAATCATTACAGTTGAAATGAAAAAAATATATATTGTTCCGATCCAGACGGTTCTAAACCTAAGATATGTACTTATGTGGCTTACTCCACAGACTGATCCGCATGAACGTAAATTTATCGCACATAACGGATTGTCTCGCCATACCGAGTGATTGATGTTTCCTGAAAATTTTACGAATCTTTTTTGAGTTCGATTTGAATCACCGTTGAAAATAGCTCAAGATTTACGATAGGAAATCTTATAGGGTTCAGTCGTCACCTAGTTAATCTAGAAAGACAATTAATGGGATGCTCGATGAGGCACAAAACAAGTCCAATTGTTGGGCGCTAAGTAGCGAGCCTGAAAGTTTTAGTGGGTGCCGCAAATAGACGGAGCACTTGGCGTCAACAGAGTTGACATAACTTTGTTTAAACATTCTGTTAGAGCAGTCGCTTTAGTGAGACAAGCTCCCGGTGATTGGCGGCCAAGTGTTTATCTTCTACTTTGTTGGTTGAGCACTAATGGAGCGATACACTAGAATCGTACACATATAGGCAGGATGCTTACCTACATAAATGCCCAAACTACTCTAAAACTGCAGCAGATCATCAAGTGTCAATTACAAAAACTCTATCTAAAAGAGAATATCAATCATATTAATAAGAGCACCACTTTCGCTTGACAACACTTTATCAGATGTCTCCGAGATTCATGAGATTGATAAAAATATTATCAAACACATACATTAGAGTAGGTACGGTATACTGAATGTAACCAATTTAACTGGTTTCAACTGGTTTTTATTAGATCAGAATATCGTTTGAAAAGGTGTATGCTTCACTTTCGAAAAATTGAAACTAATAATACTTATTCAAGAAAGGGGCATTATGGTTCAGGTCGTGCTATAATTTTTTCGTTTACCCTCGGGGTGTTAGCTCTACCATAATGACACTATAAATCATGAGTTCCGATATTGTTAAAAAACACGGCTCGTTTGGCCTTTGAAAGAGCAGATGCGGTTGAGAGATCTTGATATACCGGTTGTACTATGTATGTGGGGGTCACCTAGCAAAGACTAAATTAACACCAACAAAAGAGATTGTTTTGCTTCCACGCTCGCCCGTCATTTATCTAACCTCAACAATACCTGTCCCAGATTTGACACATCTATCAAAGCATGAAGAATGACGGAACACTGGGGGAACCTACTGGACGATTAGAAGAGGCAAAAACTATCATCTAAAAGCTATAGTCTGGTTCTGTAGGAACGAACGGATGTGGTTTGTGATCCCCCACAGCACTGTTCACTACGAAAATTAATGAAAAATAAAGTGAAAAATTATCTGGAATCTCTTCTAAATAAATACATACAAGGGTCGCCTATGTATTTTTTATTTTAATTGCTCCCTTGAATTCTTTCAGATGCATATCAGATATTATCGCTTCTGGTTGACTATTGGTAAGTAAAGGTTCTGTCAACTGCGCGATCGCACGCGATAAATTTAACGAAAGCGATAATTAATGATGGTAGGTATCCGGAACGGCGGGCATGCGACTGGTTTTCACATATTAATAATACCATACCCGGGCATTATATGGGCGTAAAATGAATGACATTCACACAACAAATGATAGAACACAGTATTTGTTCCTGATTTATGTTGGAGATATTCAGTCTCCTTCTCCAAAAGGTACACCGCACACCATTAATCCTCAAGACTGGCTTCTGTTCTCTTATACATGTTACCTACCTACACGAGAGCAACCAACCAGCCTACCTAAAGCTAGAAGAGAACAGACACTCTTCTCCAGCCATCTCTCCTATTATGTTAGATGTAGTCTAGTAAATGTGCAGGGGCAAAGGGAACGGTATGGGTTGACGGTGCACACATGTGCTACCGCTGACACCGCCATAAAATATGATCCTTTGAAGGATAACAAATGCATTATTACTAGTGTTAATGGTGATAATAAATAAAACGGGGACAATGGATTCTTAATCCGGCAGATTTATTGGCGACAGACTACCGAGAGGATAAATAAAGGATGATGAGATCTGAATAAATCACATTTACAGCTGGGTATTTTTATTACAGTTATTTATTTTACACCTGCACCTTTTATGTGTTATTTAATTGATGCCGACCCGCATCGTATTAATATTACCACATAGGACCAAGAGGGATGAATTTTCAGTCACCATCATCATGCCCATCATTGTCAATTTTTATGACCATGTCGTGTTTAAAACACTGGACAACACAAAAGTATCGTTTACGCAGATTACAGATCACACCAGAAGTCCAGCACTGTAATTTTCAGATGAGATAAGGTTTAATTTACTGTTAGAGTCCGTGTCGGGACATTTGCTTAGTGCCAGTTGCGTTCCGAATCCTTTTTGGATTCCGAAATATTGGAGACAGAAGTTCGGTTCGGTCTCTGTGTCAGTTGCGCTTAAGGGGGCCATGTCGCATGGGACGGAAGATCGAGGTGCTACATGAGATAGACAAGGATGGGAGTAGATTTAGGTTCCAGAGTTTCTCGAAAACTAGCGAAAATTTTTCGATGCGGTTTTGGTCAATTGAAAGAGAATCCTCATCTGCTGGCTCTGAATGTAATTTCACCTTTGAAAAAGCGATTTATGTTTGAGATTTTTAGATTATGAAAACAAGCAATAATCACCTAATTTCAAAGCTCGATTTGGGTCTAAAATTCAATTACAACCATACTGTATTTATATTCAGAGCCAACAGAAGAGGATTCTCTTCCAATTGTCCAAAACCGCATCGAAAAATTTTCGCTAGTTTTTGAGAAACTCTGGAAACTAAATCTACTCCCATCCTTGTCTATCTCATGTAGCACCTCGATCTTCTGTCTCATGCGACATGACCCCCTTAAGCCAGGTAGAAAAGTTCTAGCGTTATGTAAGTAATTTGTTATTTCTTGTTTTAAATTAGAAATACAGATATGCTGATAGTATGTTCATGATTTGTTTTAGGGCAAATTGCGAAGCACAGAATAATTATCGAATCCTAAATCTAAAATATGGCTTAGGTCCGGTATTTTCACCTACGGTTATCCTGCTTCAGCTAACTGGAATCTTAGACTGTGGTAATTCTGGTTAAAATGAATATAAAGGGTCACAATCAAAGTTCCAGTTAGCTAACCGAAGGTTTAATTAACCCGAGGTGAAAATTTCGGGCCTTAGGGCCGGTTTATCAATGCTCAGTCATCTTTTAGCTGAGAGTTATATTTCTTGGTTTCAACTGTTGTGATAATGGTAGCCTGGAAATTTAACTCGAAGTTAAACGTTAACAAAACAGTTAATTGTGACTCATATTTACTGTCTTTTGGCCGTTTTACGCGTGCCTAATATACTCGTCCCAAGATATTTCTTATAATACGTGGCACCTGAAGATCTCTAATCATGAACTATTCCTTCTAAAAAAACTGTAGGTGCCGGAAAATTAATGAACTCTTTGGGCAATAATAATAATAATCAAAATGATTTTGACGAATTAGCGACATCGCTCTAGCAGAAATTATTGGTATGTTCGAACAGAGATAAAGCAAACTGAAATCGTAGTACCAAAAATAAATTGGGCATCGTGTTCCTAGAGTACCGTTCGTACATTGGAACATGTTTTTGTGTTATTGAAACAGACGACGACGGATTCGCCATAGACTCAGAAATGTTTTCGGTGTGGGCTGTGCTAGAATACAATTAAATGGCCATAAAAACGTAGAATTTATTCATCACCGAAACCAACCCCGAAAACATGGCCCAATGAACGCAGAAGGTATGTGTATGAATGGGGTGTGAATCGCTTCATGCGTAACGGATGTAAATAAATAGGACGGGGTACCTAAGTACGTCTGTTTTGGGTTCGCGTAATTCACCGACGGGGTAATAGAGCGCATTAACACCATAAACCAGCCTTACCGTAATGGCTACGAGTCGTTGAAGTCGTGAGAGGGTAATATGTTTCTATTATCGGTGCAAACTATTGCTGGCAGCGTATTAGGGGAAAAGCTTCTCCTCACAAAATTGCCTTCCATATAAATATATTGAAGCCATAAATTCGAGAAAACGATTCAGCATAAAGAGAACGTTTATTTTATACAGTCGCTCTGATATACAGCATATTGGCAGCGGCGAAGAGAACGGTTATATACTTATTCAGAAATGTTACACGGGGTGGATCATAGAAAAGTGTCCGTGGCTAGAGTTTCGGAGGAAGGTGATTTCTTCAAAGAAACCGTAGACTCGTCGAGCTGCCTTTCAAGAGATATTAATTATTCAAACGGGTCACCTCTCCACTTGACTTCCTTTGCTCCAGTTACCCTGAAATTAACAGCTCATCAAAATGGTAAAACTACTATTTGGGTACCTAATTCTGTTCACAAACTATTATACAATCAATTTTATGCAAAAATGTGGTAAATTAATACCAGATTGAATTTTATACTTTTTCAAGAAAGCCATTCAGAAAAAAACTACTAATTCGAACATTTGTTAAGACGCTATCGATTTCTCTTTTTGAAATTTTAGAGGTGGACATTTTCAAATGGCCCACCCCGTATACGACGACATAAAGGGGCCGCATACCTAAACGACGATGTCTATATGACATCCATCATAAAAAGAATAACGAAATATTTGCAGATGATGTAGTATTATGAGCGCATTAAATTATTACTTATTACTAACAACTGACGTAACTCATTTATATTGCTGCACGGTTTCTCTTCGGGAACCGGTCGAACCAACCAGAGGATTTAATACACGCGTTCGAAAACCGCTTATAACTATTACTTTATTGCGCCGCATTAAATTTACTGGAGAAATAATCTCAGTAATCACACACATGAAAATCATGCTGTCTTATAAGCATCTAAACCTAATGCTAGAATTGTCGATAAAAACTTCTTAAGTTTTAAATTTAAGCAGAATAGAGAAAACGGATAGCAATATTAATCGCATTAAATACTGACCAATACCTAGTCAAACATCCGAGGTTCTAACCGATTTTCATTCCTAGTTGGCCATGACTATCTCTGTCTCTGTTCCTTTAATAGGTGTAAGAAGAGAAAGAACGATGGTCACGGCCAACTAGACTTGGTTTGGGCCACACTGTACTACCGAGTGCAAAAGTTTTCTCCATCCTCTCGCTCTAGCGCACGGGTTCCCCTGTTGAGCGAGAGTGACCGGGTGAGGAAAAGGACTGCGCTCGATAGTACATTCATTGTGGACGACAAAAGCTTCGTTCCTCACAGTTTTTTTTTACTAAATACTGAATACTACTAGAAGGATAGAGACAAAACGATTATTATAGCCTAAATGAAGAATTCAAATGTCTCTGTACAGAAAGAGCAAATAAATTAAACGGAAGGGGTGGCTATAAGCATACTTCTGTTTCTGTTCTTTATTGTCAATTGAGACAGAACGATCATCATAGCCACCCCCTATGTAAAATCTTCCATCGGGATTTTTCGAGAGATTTTCACCAATTTCAACCATTTTCCATAGTTTTTTTCTGACTGATTACAATTTTGAAAAGCGTAACCATAGATATGTAGGTAGTTTTGTTCAAAGCTTTCTATTCATTTTATTCTTGGCGAAAATGCATTAACGTGATTTTTATTCAAATTTGCACATTTACGCGGAAAAAAGTTGTCTGCAACACGTGAGGAAACTGCCTCATTCCTTAAATTGTTGCACAAATAACTATTGTCAAATTACGGATAAGTCCCTGTCATCGATAAGAATTTAGCTCAAACGCTTTACAAAGTTACATTTTATTTCTGCGGCAAAATGTTTCTCGGTTTACTTTAGTCGTTTTAGTGAAGTGGAATAAAAATAATGCGTGGCCCTCGCGCGTCTCAGAACGCAATGGCCTAACTTCACACGACAAAGTGGCTTTTCTGCGACAAATAACTATTTTATATTATTGGATGCGGGCAAGAACAAAGACGTCTAATTCATCAATGACAGGGTGTGGACAGTGGCGTCCGAGTTTTCCCGCAGGTCATCCTTCCATGCGGCAAAGTGATGGAGGACGCGCAGCATATTTGTTTGCCCTCGTCATTCAACAGTTTGTCACTAACCGAAAGGCGACCAACTCAGTGGAATGGCTTGTATCTGTCTGGCACACTCGAATCATTTATCATTTTGCCATATTTCTCAAGCTGTCGAGTTGGTTTCCCTCTCTCGCCACCGCCACCCATTTCTCCGAGCCCAGAACCACACACAAAGACGGAACCCCACCGAGCCTTCCTTCAATTAATATTAGAAATAGACGTTTGTGTGCAAATAAGTATTAACTAAGAACGTCTGCCGTTGACGGGCCGCCTTTCTTGAGATGATGAGGTCGACATGGGAAACCGCCGATCATCTATATCTCGATGCGTGCCTTAACTAGTATACCGAGTGTGCGAAGGAGAAATTAATTGGAATAAGCCGCAGTAAAGGAGGTTCTTGACTGGGAAAAGCCATTTTGGCCCTACTAATAATCATTTTGCGTCACGTTCCGCGATCTCAGATTTTGTATTCAAAGTTATTTCAATTACTTTTCATTTGAATGCTGAGTACGAAGTAAATGCGAACTTACGGCACACATAAGACCCCTCGTGTTGATCAATAAGACGTATGAAGGGCTGAGTGAATGTATACGTTATGTGCGTATGCAAGTATTGTGTAAATTTGACAAGGAGCCAAATCAAATGGGGAAATACGGCTATGGCTACCGTTTACCTTTTCGGCGTCCCATAAAGAGCGTCAGACGGCAATATCCCATAAAACTTCCCTTTGAAGAATTCCGGCTATTCGCCGCAGTCGTCCTTATACCTCCGCTGACATAAATCCACGTGACACAAATGTATATAATACCAAATCACTGAATGAATGAAATTTGTGCTGGCTACTCGTTTTTGTTGTTGAGCCTGAAATATTTACATTGGGTATGTGTGCCGTTTGAGCCGCTAAGTTATTCAGATCTCCCGACTTATGGTCTAAAACCAGTAGTCGCCGTTTATCAGGTAGCCCGTAGCCACCAGACGACAACGACGACTCGTGGATTGTTTAGAGTCTACCGAAGGCATTCTTTTATCTGAAATCTCTTTCTTGGTGGCGGAAAAAACAAACCCAAACAAACACGAACACTAGGCGGATGGACCAAGAGGCCAACGATTGTCGAACGCTTAAGTATGTTCACAATGTGTACCGTTTTTGCCCGCCCATACCATAAGAAGGACAAGAATTTGACATAACGATCGCAAACTGAGACTGGCCGTGTTTGCAGAATGAAAAATTTAGGAATTGGCTATCTGATCTCGAACGCTATGGTTAGCATTCGAGTTGGAATAAAATTCTTACAAGGGCAAAAAAACGACAAATCAAAATTTCAATCGGAATTTCACTCTTCGAGGAAACTTGATTTCGACAAACTTTCGACGTTTGATTTCAGAATCAAAGTTAATTAGGTGTTATGCAATACATAGAAAATTATTCGGCAATACGAATACGAATTCGAATACATCTCGTCATAGTCTGAGACATTATTAGATAAGTGAATTGAATGAACTCCGGTTTTTTGGTTCAAGTGTATCTTAAATTAGGTATCTGTCAGACAAGTTGGCTCAATCAAAATCACGTTGTCAAAGTCTCATAATAGAGCGGACACAAAAAGCAATTTAAGAACAAATTGCTACCTACTAAATTATTTTTTCTATTTGCGTATCATAATGAGCTCATATCGATACGCGTTCGCGTATCGAAATGAGACCGATTATAGTTGGGGATTTTTTTTGTTCTATGGTTGGCAGCAAGAAACGTCAAATAAATATGTCATCTGTCAGATTTCTTAACATTTATTTTAATAAATTCAGGTTAATTATTAATAGAATTAATAGAACGAACATCAAAAGTCTGGCGGCATCAGTTCAACAATCTTCAGAATCTTTCGCTATTGTGCAATTGTTATAAACATTTACAACAACTGAACAAGTATCTTGAGCATTAATACTAATTCCAGGTAAATTAGTTGTCGTAAATTTCTGATTCAGCGAATTATTACTTACTACAGGTACTGTTTCCTGTTCAAGTGGAAGAACAGCATCATTTTGATGGTTTGTCGGAATATTTGTAGGTTCTGATGGAACCGAGGATCGATCCGAGGATAACAAATTTGCGACGTCAAGTTTTATTTTTTTGGAAGAATCGATGTAACCCTCCGCCACGGCTGAAGACTTCCATCCACCGTGGCGTTTAATGGTAATTAAATCACCACCCCTGTTGGCTAAATGAGTGACGCTAGATCTTCTAAAGCAGTGGCCGGTGTAAAGGTTAGGATAAGGCAATTTGAGATATCGGGCGATCATCTCAGGGACTTTACCAATGGTATTTATTCCTATAGGAATATTCACACAACGCCCATTTCGGTAAGTGAGAAAAAAACGCGTGGAAGTAGTTTCTTTGGGTCGTAGAGCAACATATTTCTTCACGTAATTGATCCAAGATTGCTCAGTTACCACGAATTCTCTCTTAATATACGTTTTTGTTTTAGGCACTGTAACAATAATGACATCGCTTTTAATTTGGATATCGTTTAACGCCATATTTGTTATTTCTTCTCTACGACAAGCACCATTGTAGCCCATTATTAAAACAACCTGAAACTCATGTCATTGAATTATTATTATTATTGTTTTTCTTGAAAAACCTTTGTCGCTAAATAGACACCATCGTCAGCTTCATTAAAAAACCGGGATATTTCGTCGAATTCCAAAATTTTAGATTTTTTCGGCTCATACCCAACTGATTGCCTTTTCAGAAAAGCCTGAAGCTTTCCATATTTGGAAATATCTTCATTCTTGTATATATTCAAACACGATCTGAGCTTCGAATACTCAGTCCACAAAGTACTTGGCTTCTTTTGCTTGCTTTCCAAATCAAAATAAGCAAGTAAGACATTTTCGCTTATTGTTTCTATAGAATGTTGGGAACACCAGTTTTGGAATTTCGCATATTCTTTTTCATACGACACATGCGATTTTTGTGGGAGTAAATTTTGTAGAGTATTTTCAGCCCGTTCGCGTATTTCTGGCGGTGTGCACCTCAACTCACTGTCCATATTTCAAGTTTGAAATACCACAAAATATAATTTTTCAAATTTGACAGGTGATAAACAATTTGAATAAACAAAAGAGGAACATTTTGAATTTGCTGGCACAACGCTGCCAATCTTAGATAAAAATCCCTAAATTGTCCATAATTTTCAAAATTGAGAAAAATGAATGAAAATTCGTGCAAATAGAAAAAATAGTATAAAGCACTATTGGCGGAAGATATTTCTGCACTCGCCCTTTACAGAACTCCCCGCTGCGCGGCTCGTTCTGTAATTTTGAACTCGTGCGAGAAAACAGTGTCTTCCGCCATTTGTACTTTAATATACTATTGTGGCATTTGTGTTTCAATTTTCTATTGTACTCTTATTTTTTCACAAAATTAATGAGCAACTTCTTGAGGATTTTTTCTGGACGGATGTCTTAAAGTATAGCTTAGCGCTAAGTGAAGTCTATTTACCATGGTTGCAATTGTTACAATAAAAAACGATCCCTCAGTAAGGGTTATAATGCGTGGGTAAAAAGATCGGTGCAGTCGGCTTGTAAAACACAGAGCAAGCAAATAAATTTTACACAAAGGGTGGCTATGATAATCGTTTTGTCTCAATTGACAACCCAATGAAGAATATAGACTCATAGCCACCCCTTATGTAAAATTTATTTGCTCTCCGTAATAGAAATGTTTTTAGATAAGAATAATTAGGAGTTATATGTTTTATTGTGTTGCAGATATGAATATAAAGTACTTTCGACACATAATGCGTAAAGAAAGACGAATGTTAATTTTTTTGATACTCTGAAGACAGCGAAGAAGAAATAGACAACTATTATTTTTATCAACTGACTCTTCGTACGTAAGCTCAAGTTACGCATCAGACTAATAAGTTTATTCATATCATCTTTAGTTCGGTAGATATAAAAACAACACTTCAAATTTTCACATTTCTTCAAGATAATAATCTAATAAAAATAACATTAATCACGTCTTTCTGAGCTGTATATATTATTAATTAACGTGACCTTCATAACATAATAACAAGACATTAACGATAATAAATCATGCCTACCTTCTGATTATGATGGATGACGAAAAATGTTCTTTAATTTGTTTTTATGACGTGTACAATGCCAAACTATTCAATTCCATCTACCCACGCAATTAATAATTCAATTTTAGTCGAAGTCACTTGAAAGGACATCCATTTATTTATGTATATAGACACTTAAATTGGATTGGATTTGCTCATTGCAAATTTTTTCATGGTTCCGATGGGTCCTTACAATAAATTTCAGGCGGTTGGCTAAGAAAATAATTCCGATGAGTTTTTCAGCGAGATATCACAGTGGAGACTTATAAATTATGCAGGGCGGGCATACTTTGAAAATGGCAGTGGGGTATTGTTTTTGCTTCTGTTTGGTATTCGCCAGGCGCATTCGCCCGACAAAAGGACTGAAAATCGAATTATTTCCAACTTAGACTTCAAAAGGACCGCCAGCTTTTGCCAGATGACCGATAAATAAAACTGCTGATGACGGTGATGGTATAAAAGAATTTGCGTTACTTATATCAACAAGTGATTTGTTAGTTCGCCTCAGAAAGCTCTAACAGAACGAAAAGAGATCACGCAAAGTACCAGCTGTCATAACTGTCAGCAGCTACACACGCATTAGTAATCAAAGAAGTGTTTTCGTTTTGACAACCTATTAAAAATTTGAGGATGTGATGTGCCTCTCATCAAACATTGTTTATTTTTTATCCAGGCCATCTCGAATTGATAGACAACATACCTCCACATTTTGTTATGGTTTTAGTTTATTGAGATCATGAATTTTCAATGTTCCCATCATGTCTTAAAACTGTAGGTAATAGGCAAATAAAAGTAGTTTAGAAACGTTTTACAACCTCATTCCGGTAATAAATCATTTGGGACATTATTTCCCCATTATCGAGATTCAACGTATTTCTTCAATCGTAAAAATAAACATTCCCGATTGGTAATTTCCTTTACAGTTTATAATGTGGGAGAATTCGGTCTCTCATCATTGAAGTTGTTCTAACATCACCGCCCAAGTTTGTATAGCTGCTGAAAATTGATTCATGTCTAAGTGAATAATTATCTACGACAGGCACCAATTAGGTGAAATGAAACAATGGAACAAGGCGGTGATAACAATATTAGTGGGTGCCAGAGCGAGACAATATGTAATTATTGGACGCAACCGTCTGATATACACACGCAAAGGAAATATTAACAGTGGTCGTTTGTCACGGAAGGTGCATTGTCGTCCTAGCAGTGTTACACCGCGCCAGCTTAATTCGCCCTTTTATAAATTACGACGCCAGACAGGGTCGGGCCGATAACATACACCACACGAAACCTACCTATCGACGTAACAATGCCACACTGCTATATTAATATGTAGGTGTATGAGTTATAATGCTGATGAATGCCCTGTATAGGAGGCAAATGTCACAAAAGCATTCATTTCTAGATAAATAAATTTCCTAACGAGACACACGAACATGCGAACTTTGTATTTGACATTTATGGAATTGTTACACGATCACTGAAAATATCTGGATGTGTCACCTAAATCTCCAAGTGCAAAGTTCACAAAGGGGTAATTCACAAAATCGTGATGAAGAGAGTACCTACTTAAAAAAGTCTAGACTAGACGTGGTGATTTCAATCCACTTGTTCCAAGTACCTATTCATAATCAAGTAGGTAGTATTCAAAGTTCAAAGTCTATGAGGAGTCTCCACTGGTCATAATTAGAGGTGAGGCTTAATTGGTGGATGCTTTTATGCTTTCCTTGCCAAGATAATCTCTTATTATGGAGAACTATTCTTGTTTGGCATGCAGAATTGATGTTTATCAATTTTTGAGATTGATGGGCGAGTGACACCGTCCGCATTATGGTCTCGTCTGAATAAATTCTAATAAAGAGACAGTGAAAGAAAGAGAAGCCGTACGCGCTCGCCGACATTTCGTCTGATTCGATGGTATAACGATACCTTATCATGGAATTTAAAAATAATTACATGGAACAACAGGCCGAAGCATGTCTGTCCATCACATGTTGACTGTATAACGAGTCGGGAGCTCTCCACCATGCTCGATCCTCTTTCACGATAGAGGCACCGATTCAAATGCGAGAATGCTCCGGGAATATCAAATCATAGAACGGAGCGGACGGAATTCGAAAAATCACTTTGCGGAATGACGCGACCATTTTTTTTTTCGCAAAAAGAAGACCTTCCGTATTTGTAAGGCAGATTATGCGGACGATAATAGTCAAGTCTGCATTCTCCCCGTTTACCTAGAACACGTACCTAAGAAGTAGAAACTTAATTGAGACGACGCTCAACAATGTCGACCATCTACAGGAGCTCATTTGGAGAGAGCGAGACGGCGACCGTTTCTGGAAGAGTTGCAAAATTCTAATACGGGCGAATACTGGATATCCGTGCGCTCGCAGACTGCAATTCGCAGGGAGATTTACGGCGATTTTACGACCGACAGCCCATCTCGACCCGAGAGTCGAAATGAGATCCTGCGGAGTTATTTACGTTCGAGTTCCTTCTAGATTTAACACTTTGACGTGTGAACGAGGTGAATAACGGCCGGACCGGCAGTTGCGCTTACGTCCTCGCGGCTCTCGGTGCATCCGAAGAGAAGTCGGCCGCTGCCGGTGGTGAGTGCAACTCTTGTGCAGCCGCAGGCCGCAGGACGTGCGTCTTTCCGCCATCTTTGGCTGCGACGTCACTGGTACAGGACGGCCCACCGGCCGAAGTCTCCGCCTCTCGCCGTGCACGTACACACACGCTCGATAGGCCCATCTTTATTATTATTACCGGATGGCACAGCCGGGAGAGGAACCGGGAGAAACAGAGAGGAGCGCGCGATCGCCGCCGTTGGACGCATCAACGTGGAGGAGCAGCGCGAAGAGGAGGAAGAGAAAGGTCCAAAGTGGCTGAGAATGACTGGCTGACTATAAACAGGCGCTGCGAGCGGTGCTCTTCAAAGAGGCTGCTGATGGTTGAAAGTGCCTTCGGTAATAAATCGACGGAATCAACGCCGCTATTCATAAAAGTTGCCGCTATCGCATTAATTATGAACCCGCTGTTCGCCCGGTTCATTTCACCAGCAGTTTGCATATGGGTACCATAAATTACTGTCGACGGTTATCTGCGAATGCCGGGACGGCCGTTCTACAACATTCCCGGCGAATTTAAATCCCTCATCATGATCGCCTCCGATTTTTCTCGACCGTCCTCGATGATGAGTTAATTCCTTATACACCGTCCGGTGCTATGACCATGCACCAGTCTACTTATGGACAGCCGTTATGGCGATAGCGATGCTGGTATAGGTTGGTTGCCCATTTTGTTCCTTGAAGAATCTGCGATAAAATTTCAAATGGAGATAAAGTGATGTATGTAGGAAGTAATTGCGGGCAATCGAGTTTGAATTGCTCTAATTGGCACTCGTCAATTTATCGCATTGAGCTAGTCGCGAACTTCACCTTTTACGGTTTGCTGAATCTATTGAATTAATTTAATTCGTCGCATAATCGTTCCGCGGAACGTTCGCGCGATGGATATGTCTTCCCGTCACGGTACGCATCAAATGAAGTTATATCTTATGAAACCGCGTGCGGATGTGTCCGTTCATGGGAATGTTTTCTAGTTACTCGGAGACGATGATGAGTCGGTTCACTTTGCGCTCGAATTAAGGGTACGCCGTATTATGTAGAGACCTGAGAGGCCGGTTCTGTAGCGGTGATTAGCAGGACTGTTAATGAGGACGAGGGAACGACGGGCGAGTCCTGATTGATTGCCGAGCATGAACTCGCCTGTCATGTGATCGATCACACGGGGCGAGCTGACGGCGGTGTCCCATCAGAGTTGAACCGCATGCATGCCCCGATCCTTACACCAGTTTATTATGAATTCTCTTCCGTGCGACAGTGATAAATTGGTAATCACTGACGAGACGAGAGCATCGCGGACCGCTACAGTCGAGCCGCCATTATCATGCAATAAGATAGAATGATACCGATATCCGCTAATAACCCTCATTAATCTCTTCCAGAAATCCCTTTATGGCATTCCAATAAGGCTCCGCTATCAAGTAATGGATGAAATCAACTGCGTATTCAATTGGTGATGGTGGATAATTGATTTCTTCTGTTGCTAATTGCATTATCCTAAATCATCGAGTCTTATAAAATAAATAGGAGAGGAAGAGAGGAACGTCAAGGACGGAATAACGAAGATAAATCGAGAACATCAATCATCTGTATGGTCGATGGCCGGGGTTGAAGGCGATAAAATTCCTTCTCTTTTCCGTATTATCTCGCGGAGTTGTTAGGTCCATAAAGTCGAGTAGTTGACTATCGTCCGATCCGGCGTTATGATGGGCATGCTGGCGGTTTGAGCGTGGATGATGGGTTCTTCGTGCCACTGGTTATGGTAGTTGGTTTTCTACGGTTACAGGAGGTTGGTTGCGTGGGTTGTCGGCGTTGGTTGATGAAACGCCGGGAAACTTGTTGGTCATCATTAAAACCGCTCCCCGTCGCGATCGAGTTAATGACATGGCATAGAACACGCCACCGTGATCTGCGTGATATCTCGGCTGGTCCCGGTGAGGAGTCAATATCGGAATGATTTGTTTAATTCCCGCGCCGATGACGGCGGGTAGATGCATCTCGCGGATGCGTATGGAGGCGATGCAGGCAGCCGCATTAATCATACCCGCGTTATGTATACGGCCGTCGTCGTCGTCGGCGGCGGCGGCGAAAGTTGAAAGAAGACATTACGGTAACGAATGGGGTCAAGTCAAGCTGAAACAACATCCCGATGTGAACAACGCTCGGTATCGTGGCACACATCTCGAATTGGCTCGCAGTTAACAGAGGGTGTGGAGCATTGATAAATGGCCCCATAAATTATGGGCCAACTCCTCCCCGGAGTTGAGTGGGCAAATATCTATCACAGTTATAATTTAAAAGATCGTTTATCAAGATATTTATTGCAATCATAAACCGTCCGCCGAACTAAAATGTATAGTGACAGCCTCGGCTCCGCCATAACGATATCTGACGCGCTCCGGTCGCGATAATGCCCCCTTCACGCCAGATCGGCGCGACGTAAGCGTAATTAATTGGCAAGACCTGCGCTTAATCGGCGGACGTAAATACGGCTCTCCGACGCCGCCCGGCTCTCTATACGGTCACTCTCACGTTCCCGTATGTATCACGTGTGCATACATAATAAAAACGTCTGCCATACGGGTAAACGTAAAGCTGCGTTTATAAGCGTACGTGTTAATCCCCCCGATTTGCATTTTCGTGTCGTGAATTGCGAAACTGCCGGTTCGGATCAACCACTTATCTGACATTTACACTCGACTACTTGAATCTAATTATTATTTATAGACGCGTTCGCCTTACTCCAACACACTTTTATTACTTCATCAGATACGACGGACAAGCCATTGTTTTAATTTATGGCGCTTTGCATACGTCAGATTCGATCTCGCTATGCTTTCTTCCGACAAAGGCACTCATATAATAAGACCAAATAATGTCGAGTCGCTGTACTCTTTCTCTCTCTCCACTCAGTGTGCATTATCCTCATTATACGAGTTTCACTGTCAGTAATGTTAGACTATCATTCCACTGTGATATTGGCAAAAAAAGATTATGCTTTACTTAAATCGGCGCATGCGTCTCAGTTTTTTATGTCGGATTGATGCGCGTCTCGCTAACTTCACCATCATCACGGAAAAATCTGGCTGAAAATCGTGCTCAGTGTAGCGACAAATAAAGCAATCAAAGAGCAATAGCGGCGTAAGGACGCGAAATAATGGATGGCTTCCCAGTTTTTGCGGTTGTCCAGCTCGAGGGGTATTTAGAATCCCACCGAGGACGCCCGGCAATGAACACTGGGACATTCCGTGGTAAATGCTGATCCTTTTTTTCGCCCTTATGGCCACGTCCCCTCGGGCGACATAATTTCCGTTTTATAAACGCGCTGCCGTTCCTCCGGTGTGATTAATGTACCGGATTCCATTAAGCAATGATGTTTTTGTTTGGCGACGTGATGAGCCCGAGGCGGAATGAGTCATGATTTGGCGGTGGCGAACTACTCCCTTACCGTGCAGAGGGCCTGAGCCCCCTCGATGGTTGTTTTTCATTCCATAAAAAAACCCAAGAGAATACGCCGTAATAATTATCGACATACACAAAAATAGCACCTCGTATGTAACCGGAATAATCATCAGCGCAATTACTTAGAAGGAATAAGATAATTAGAGGTGTAATTAGCGTAACTGGTAGTCGAAGTGAGGTGTACGTACACCTACCTACATATGGGAGAATAATTAATTTTCTCCTGCGAACATTGATTACGTAATTGGTAAGTTAGCAGACTCGGAGATAAACTAATTATGAATAAACGTGTAATATATAGAGCGTTCCATTAAATCTGTTATCAGAGGCTTAATCAGTAATGCGGGTTGTCATGTACAACATTAGTGTCAGTGCCGATTTGCAGGGCTGTCAGCGTCCGCAGATGAGCTACATCACACGGACAGCTGGGGGAGGATCATTAAATTACTGCTATTACACGTCACAGTTCTTGACAAATAATATCAACGTCAAAACTCCTTCCGCGACGCCACTCTTTACAACCGACACCTTAATTACCCACTGCTCTAATCCTTCATCTTTATACTCATCCAAGGACCGAATTTCGGACTGGCGAGGAAAGTTTACGGAAATTCGCGACGATATCTCAATTTATTGTATCGAGGACACCTGAGATAGGTACTCGTTGCGTTGTCCGGATTTAATAAAGCACCATCAGATGTGCGATAAACCAATTATTAGCCGAGGAGATAAGTACAATATATATGACCTGTAGAGCCCGTATCTCGATGTAATAATCTTCGGAAACGAATCCAATTTACAACACTGCGACCTCACCAATTTCCTTTAATTGACTCTATAATGGCGACGGACGCGACAGGAGTAAGCCGCCGATTAGCACATTAGTCCACCGCCTTTCTTTGCTAATCTGGCGACAGAGGGCTTTGGGTAAAATCGAGATCCGCGCTCTCCGCCGAACGGAACGAATATCGCGGGACTTCTTCTCGGCCTTTATTATGTGTGTAACCTATCCGACGGAGAAACAACGGCTGTATCAGATGACATAAATACCGTCGACTTTAAAAATGTTCAGTTACATGCGTTCGTACAAGGCTATCTCATGCCTTGCTCCCTGAACTATCAATTAAGCCACTTATGCTGCACTGGTTGTTGGTTAATCTCATTAGCACTGTTATCGTGGTGTTTCTCTCGCTCGCTACCCGTTTACGAGGCAATTAATTAATCCTTAATCTGTACACATATATTTCTGGACGCTATACCTAACGCCGGTGCTGTGTACGCATTTGCTGTGCTGATTCCACTCCAGAGACACGAGGCGACTTGGTCTAATTGAATTCGGTGATGAACACCCTCTGCCATTTGAATGCTTTGGACCCCTATCAATTTATTTTGGATTGCTGGAACGAAACAAAGAAATAGGTGATCGATGAAAAAGTCGTGAAATTGTTAGTCAAACGGTGTTTAGTCAAGTTATCCATAATTTAAGCGTTGTAACAGTTGGAGTTAGGCAACAATTATATTCTCTTTGGAATTATCAACTCGTTTGAAAAACTGTTTAGACACCTACATAATGTTCAGGCTATTTCAATCCCCCTATGTTAGTTTCATTACTGTTTCGATTGTCGTCCAATAAATAAGAAGGGTAATTTCATGAAATGCCAGTGAATCGAGGAGATGAATGGGCGGGAACAACCAAGTACAATCGCACTCTACAAATTATAGTGGAGTCTGTTCAATTTTCAGATAAGGCAAGTGATTAGCCCCCTGGTGGGATGTCTACTCATTTGTAATGAAAAAATTTCAATTTTCTTTTTGTCAAATTGGCAAAAACATTTCTTTACTTAATGTATGCACAAGTACGTAGGTTAAGCCTGTCTAATAGATAGTTATTTATCAAGGCTTTGGTGGAAATTGGTTGAATCATGAAAGTGCGGAAATTTATGACAACATTCATTATAATTTATTTAGATGCTCAATTTGGATAATAGCTATGTAAATTACATTAGTTTGCATTAAGTTAATGCAACATTATAAGTACAGGATGTGGTAATTGGACGGCCCAAAAAAAGGGTGAATTTGCAAATTCCTTGGATTGAACGTCATCAGTTTACCGGACAACGGATACTAGTTTTTGTTTGGTAATTCATCTGAAAATACATTATGGGTACTTAAACGTGTTGGTAAGCTGCGAATTATTCTTGATTATAGGTGTTATAAACAATAAAGTGTGTTTTTATGATTGTGACTATTCCGGGGAAGTCTGGATATAGTGTGTCGATAAATTACACGGGTAATAAAATTTATCTCCGAAGTTGTGTCTAATATTTTGTTTTATAGGTTTTGAAAAAGAACGAAAGTAATAACATGAGGAGGCAGTCTGAAGACATTTGGCATGGTTGGATCTATCATCAGTCACAAATTTAGACCGGGCCGGGTGTATAATTCTAGAACGAATCCGTTCTTTTAATGAACCAATAAAGCATGATTTTATCGTAATGTCTGCCAAGAAAGTCAAGTCCAGTCGGTACAAAAAGGAAAGTCAACTGTAACATAATATTGAGACAATGTAGACCCTCTCTGTTTACACACATTTTGTCAACCGATACGATCTAACACATTCGTTACGACAACCATGCGGGTATTATTTATAACAAACGAAACACCTTGTGAACACAACCTACATTAACATTAAATTAAATTGTGTGGGCAAACCTTGAATACCCATTTAAAAAAAATTAATTGAGCTGTGGATTTTATTTTTATTCAAATAAATTACCTACTGTCATTTCTGAAAACGTCCACAATTCTTGAGATATTTAGCGGTTTTAAGTATTATAGGAGGACACATCAGATGGACCATAAAATTTGTAGTTTATGATAGTCATATTTTTGGAGGTAGAGTTCTCCATCGATTTTCTGCAGAAATGAATAAAAAATTATTCTCATCACAATTGACTACGGATTCCAAGAATCAAACGTACTTATGCATTGTTTTCAATCATTTTTGTAAAAAAAAAAACGAAAAATCATTTTGTTTTTTCACAGGTCGTTTTTTCACAATTTCGAATGCAAAACTAGCTTTTATTACAAATATTTGCGTTGTTTAAAAACTGTATATACTACTAAAATTAAATGAAAATTAACGGGTACAGTTACAGATGAAAACTGTAACAGGGAGACACGGAGTTTGAAAAAACTAGCTGCAGCCGAGTTGGTCCAGGTTTGGACGTCCAATGGATGTCCGTTTTCGTTCCTTTACCGTCCTAGATGATAATGATAATTATTAAATTATCTCTGAAATGAGCAATTCTAATTTCTTTCATCGACGAACGCTCGGTACCTAATTATACTGGCGTTAGGTTTGTAAAATTATTACAGTCGACATCCTAATTACGCATATATTTTGCAAAATATCAAGAGCGATCGGTTGCCATCAGCTCAGGTATAAGTAACTTTTACCTCGCCGCATCAGCCGTGCACATCCTCGTTCGGCGAACCGTGCCAGCGGAGCGACCATCGCTTTCTTCACGATCATCACCATCACCACGCCTTATGATTACGACTTTCCGACTAAATGGGCTCTGCTGTCAGCTCGCACCTCCATTTGTCTTTGGCGAAGAGACTGTGGCAGGCGCGATGGTTATCGTTAATGATGGCAGTGGTCTCCCTTGCACCTACACACGCATTATTACCATCGCCATCAGGAAAAGGTAGATCGAAATTCGAGAGGCCAGGGGCTCCTCGTAAAAATAACTCGAATGTTACGGTACTAATTTCGTGTTGAAAAAGGAAATAACGCGCAGATAAACTGACAGATACGTCCGAAAGAGGTCCCCCGACATGATTTGCGTTGCCGAGGTAGGTATACGAAAAGTGGCCCCACAGGCTAAAATGCTTATGCGCTCTGAAATGAGCGAGAGAAACGTGATGTATAGTGTCCAACGTACAGTGCGTGATGCCGTGTTGGAGCATTTTCCCACTTTTGACAACCTGTAATTTCGTATTTAATTAGTGCACTAACATCACCTCAGCGCCGACTTAATACCTGTCTGCGACCTGCTGGGAAATCCATAAAAACATTCAGCAATTTCTGTCGTAAATATGACATGGCAGTTGGGTGGACAATCCTATTATTGCTCTGTTAGAGTTCTGTGGTTATTAATTTTTAGTCTGCATTTTTGTCTTGGCGGGTTGTCAAAGAAACAAGTAGTAGGAAACTGCAGACTGCTGCGATAACAATAAACTAACTTTACGGGTATAATAATCCATTTCTACGGAATTCAAGAAGACTTAACTACAAGTGGATTACCAGCAGGCAACGTTGTAAAAGTCGGTTCTAGCCGTGTAATGAGCACAGAATGACAACTTGAGATTTACGACTCCTATTTGGCAAACTTTTACCACTATTTGAAGATTTGAAGCCGTGCCTAAATTGCCTTCAACGCCCCTTTAATTAAAACAATCTATTTACAACTTATACGTATGAAGTGGTAGCTTAATTAAGTATTTTTTACATCGCGATAATACAAAATTCTAACAATACACCTAGTTAAAAAACTAATTATTTATGTCTTGTCTTCAACTGAAATTTGGTTCATACTAAATTGAAAAGGTTAAAATTCGACCTCGCTTTTAACTATAATATCAACTCATGATTGTCGGTGAAGCAAAAAGAGCAAGATATTTTTTTCTTATTTAATGGTTGATGCGGTTTTGTCATTTCTCCTTCAATATTTCCCACTTCTGAGTAAGATGGTTGGTGCCAAATTGAAGAGGAAACATCACGTACATTTGAATTTCGCCCCAAAATAAAGAACTGTTAATTATCTAACGCCGGCACTTACTGCTTTTTTTTGTAAATCAAAGATATAATTCATCCAGGTTGTTGTAAAATGAAATTTCGCCCGTCACAAAGACCGAAATTTACAATTTCATAATAATATGTAATTGTGAAAATTTCCCTAAGTACCTATTATGGAAATATGACAAAAATGAATAATTTTTTGTGATCATCGCAGGTAGATGGAGCAGAAAAAATGTGTTTGTCACAAAACCATATGGAGCCGCTACCATACAATCTTCAATAGAGAAAAGACCCCAAAATTACAGATTTATTGTAAACCTCAGACTTCACGCAAACTTCATGGACTCCACTGAGACTTCATGACATGTGTTGACTATAGCTCACAGCGGTTGACCCCTCGTGACGTATGTGTAGTACGAATTCGTGATAGTGATTATTGCTAGACTACCTTGTTTATCGAAAAGGTTGATAGAAATTCAAATAGCTTCATAGAAGTGGATCATATTAGCATTTGGTGCACTGGCTAAAATTATGCGGGTTCATTTCATTCATCGATTCATGCGTCTCTGTAAAGAAACCGCTTCAATAATTGGCTAGAGCCGGCGTCACTTACAAAAAACTCGGCGAAATAGTATAAATAATTCCCGCTGAACGTCAATGGCGAGGTCTGATTTATTGGACGGCCGTCGACAGTGATGGAAGTCGCGGAGAATAAACAATCAAAGGGCCGCCAAGCCGACAGAGCCAGTTTCCATTACTGCATTCACCTCATACAACCAGACGGTGATCTTTGAGTTCACAATAAGTTTGAAAATGACTAAAGGTATGCATTATTATAACCATCAAACTCAGATGTATACCTATATTGAGTAATTATATCCCGATTTCTTCATTGTCAGATTCATCCTTTATTATGCAGAGTAAATAGTGTATCTAAAAGGCCAGGTTTTAGAATCGTGATATAATTTTGGATCCATGAAGGTAGAATTGGTCAATTAGGGCAGGCTTAGAAAATACGCCCTATATTGGAATACTAAGAAGATGGACCGATTTCTGAATATTTGGGTAGAATCTAGTTCTTACTGGTAAAAATCCTTCTCGCAATTGTATTCCATGAAAATTAAGTAACATTAAGGAGATTTGACTAACTAATTCATATGCAGCTGAAATTCGTTATAAAGTAAGATGCCCTAATTCTTTGCATTACAATTGAATGTTTTATCGAATTATTGTTGTAACCTCGGTTGTTACAATAGTTGTTACAATCGTATCAATAAGCGTATATTCGCGTTAAGTCTCGGGTTTACGAAATTTTGTGCATTTTGACCATAGCCCATAATTTCTCCATTTCGTAAATGAAAAACCAAAATAAGCTAATTAGGTATGTAAAAACTGAGTTGAGCTACTTCACCAGAAAACGGGTAATTACATTCTTATGATATTAATAGTAATAGTATGGAAAATAAATATTTCATTGTCTCAATGGTTTTCACTAGGACAGCTATTCTCCTGTGAGAATATGTTACTCTATTTCACCTTAAATTCACATTAATTTCTCCTGATTGTGAAATTTGGTATCTTAATCGTAGATGTAGAGTTGAGAACGCGGTAATCATCCAAAAGTCAGAATTTGCCAATTCACTATTATTGGTAACAATAATAAGTTTGAAACTGAAATAAGAAAAAAAATATCGGAAGGGGGTCGATAAAAGGGGAAAGTAGCCGAATAATATTCTTCGCAGTCAGATTAATCCACAAAAAAAACAAGAACAAATGTGATGTCATAGAAGGAAAAACACTTTCTAATGACGTTCATTCGAAAAGCAGTGGACAGAATTTCAAAAATATATCAACTTTTCAAGTTACAACTGATTTCGTGTTTGGATGCTTACATCTACTCCGATCCAGGCCTATTTATAGTTCGCCTATTATCAAAACCATTGTGACTTTCTATAAAATGTGTACACTTTTTACTGTATAAACCCTTCAGCTATGAAAACATCATTGGTAAGAACTCCGCAAAAATTCTAAATAATAATCATCCGCTCTCCAGTACCTATATTTTTGTATGAATTTTAGACCTTCACATTAAATTGAGGTTTTATGAAATTAAATCGTCGGAAACGATGAAATCAATGGTATTCGAATTTTACGGATAATTAGATGGACTGTTTTTTACTCCTAGTAATGTCGACATTTCTTTCTAGAGGACAATTGGAAGAGTATTGTGAAATGAATAAGGGATGAGGCGAATATTTCAGCAATATCTGTCAAAGAGATGAATTGCTGATTTGTGTTGATGGGAGTTGAGAATGCGGTAATAATTGCTGAAAAATGATAAGAGGTGTATTGTGCGGCAAAAAAAGATTTCTGATTGGTCCGTTGAAATGAAGATCGACGACGACAACGGTCGGTGATAAATGCGTTCGAGTACAAACAATATGCCTCTCTAGACGTAAGGAAAATAATGTCGGAGATTTGTTATAAGTCAAGCTGCATGGAAATTAGCGGCGAATGTCATTAATAACATTCGATAGCTTATTGTTGGCCTGCCAGTTTTCTATTATGTCGAGGTCTGATCATCAATCTCCCAAGCTCTGTGAACCCACCGCGGCTTCCGCGGCCTCGACCCCCGGCATGACAAACGACAGCTGCCTAGCACTTGACGGCTGCCTATCAACATTTATAAATGGCTCCCTCGATGTATATACTCGGAATAATAATACGTTCACCCGATGCGCACTTTACTCACCATTTTTACCAATCCTATACCACACATACTCAACAAAAGATCCTCATTTTTTGACCCACACCACCTGCTTTCACAACATGCATGATCCAACCGCCGCACATGGGCATTCGTTAATCGCTTAGGTACTCATTTCCACCAAAAACGATGTGGAAAAGCAGCGTGAAAGAAAATACTTTCTCCGGATCTCAAAATATGACCATAGGTAATTGCTTTCGGAAACATCAAAGCTTTGTAAACTTAAATGTTCTGTCTTAATTCAAAGTGTCATGAAGAATTACACCAATTACAAACTGACTTGGCGCCGCTTTTAGTTTTGGATACATTCCAACTAACTTGGTTTTCACAAATAAAACGCGAGTAAGCATAATATATTCAAATTACTAAACGTTCCAGCAGTGCCGTTCATTCTTAAAATGGATGTCCTGCAATTTACAACGGATCTTTAATTCTTATTTCAATGGCTGTTGATGCCAGTGATACCAGACACAAAATGCCACGTTCGTATGCGACAGATGAAACCAATCAACATAACTCAGTTCCAACTGCAACTGATCAAGTTTATGCAATCATTTGCAACGAATAAAGGCATTTTCGCATTGTTGTTGTTGTCTGCGTTACTCGTTGCGTTCCTTTTCATTTTGACCATTTAAAATGTTTAATAAGTCCGTTTGTATGAGCCTATAAAGCTTTTACCAGAGGTGACTTTGTCCGAATTTACCTGAGGACTTTATAACACCCCTGTCATTAAAAATGGTAATAAAGGACCGTCGGCATGTTTACCTGTACCTGTCAACTAATAATTATTACCTTCTTGGATGTTCAAATGCCGACAAAAGTTGGAGACTCTCATGTCGAATGGGCAGTTCACATTAAAATTAGTAGGCCGTAAAATTTGATTTACATTTCCAATCACAAGTTTTTCTTCAGGGTCGATTACTTCATAAGATTTTTATCCTCTTATTCCAGAAGGTTTTTATCACAATAATCATAATTACTACTTACATGCAATTATATACTTTAAAAGTGATAATCTTATTTTATGTCTTGACATTTGTTAATTTTGCATTAATGCATTCGAATAAATGGTTTAACATGAAACGATACATAGCAAATACAAGCACCATTGATATTAATTCTTTAATTAATTTATATTGCATGCTTCTTTCCAACAGCTACCTATACAATTAAGTTGATTATTCAGTGAATTTACATCGAGTTATGAATAGGTATAAGGCAGTCAGTGGAATGAAATATTTATTTTTGAATTACCAAACTAATTAACAGCGATTTCTAATGGTACGGACTTGACTATTATTAATGCGGACCGACGTGTTTATCGGCAAATCTGTCAGATTGATGATGAAAGGCGTGAAATGATTTATGATAGCAATATTAGGTAATATCCTTAGTGGAAAGGCGATTGTTTGTAGAAATAACTCGGCGGAGTGCGGACCGATCTGTAATTAGTTCCGATCATTAAACAGCGACCCCATATAATTATTATACCTAATGTCAGTTGAATTTTTCTTCATATTTTGCAGCTAGTTCCAGTCGACTAACCTTAAGTATTAACTCTAACCCTTGATTTTATGATCGGAGTCTGTGACAAATCAACTTTTGCATTTCTCACAATCTCTACCTCGCTTTTATTAAAGTAACTTCAAATTATGGAAACGGGGGTCAATTATGGATTTATAAAAGTTACTACAGCCGTGAAGGGCCGAACTGTAAAATAAATAAGAGCCGACTTCGTCATAACCCTAGAGTGGATTTTATGGTGGACAGGTTGTAATAACTCGCGGCGTTGGTCTTGCCGACGTTTTAAATTGCCCATCTATCCGTCATCATTGTTCCGCGGGTATTTATTGTTCTTTACAGTGTTCTGTGAGCTACTGATCGCTTGTAGGGGCATCTCGAGTGTTGTAATAGCGGCAAACTTCAAAGCTACCAGAGGGTCTGTCGTCGTCACCAGCTTCATGGGTGGTAGGAGCCGACAGGCCAGAAACGTGGCGGTATTAGCGCTTTGTCATGCTACGACTTTCAGCAGCGGAGCCGCGAACGAAGAGGGGACTCGGTGGAGGCATGCGCATTCACAAATTCACTTACGACGCGGCTCTGTTCGTTTCAGACCCTCATACTAGAGTTATCCGTCGTGACAGAGTGAGTTAGTGCTCGTCTCCCCAAGATTTCCTCGTATTCCGCTGTTTTCGAAGCGCCGTCAACGTGCATCTGTTCCAAATGGTCGTCCTGGAAGGAGGAGGAATGTTGTCCAATTCCGGAAATCAATACCTCCAACCGGATTACCTTTCTCCGCTGCCCACTACGGTAAGACCGAAACACTCAATTCGCATTTTATTAGTATCAATATTTAATTTTTCCGTTTCATTTCTATTACAGCTGGATGCTAAAAAGAGCCCATTAGCTCTTTTGGCTCAAACGTGTAGTCAGATCGGGGCCGATTCACCGTCGTCAAAACCCTTGATTTCTCCACTAGAGAAGCCGAAAAAAAATCAAGATAGCTCCACACGTTCTTCGCCAGCCAGCAATCGCGATAAAATCGAAAAGTCCTCTCAAAGGACATCACCGTCCTCTGAAAAGCCGGTGTTTAAACCATACGAGAATAATGTGGTTTCGAAGAGGTCTGAAGAAAATCGTCCTAGCTCCAAATCCAGCAGTGGTCAAGTAGTCGGAAATAACTACGACGAGAAAAAATCCGAAAGTCCTGA
The DNA here is from genome assembly GCA_949788335.1 of Salpingus planirostris. Taxonomy (NCBI): domain Eukaryota; kingdom Metazoa; phylum Arthropoda; class Insecta; order Coleoptera; family Salpingidae; genus Salpingus; species Salpingus planirostris. Next base: position 7,446,983 of record OX460917.1, on the reverse strand, counting down.
GCGAAAATCAGTTTCACCAGCTACCAGTACCGCAGCCACTCCCGTGCCAGAAACTGGTAAAACTTCTCCATCATCTGCTGAACATAAATCGGTCGCATCCTCTGGTCGTGGCGCAAGCCCCATAATCAGATCTGGACTGGAAATCTTACAAGGACATCCGAAAGATACTCCACTAGGAGCGTACAAGCACGGATCTCTCTCATCGGGATTGACGGCGAGCCTCAACGGACCGCTCGGTGCTTTGTGTTGCCCCCCTGGATTGGAACACACAAATCCGGCTTTCCGGCCCCCGTTTCCTGGTGCAGCTTTCTCCCATCACCACGCTGCCATGCTAGCGGCCGGATATCCAGGTGCCACTCAAGGGCCTTATCTGAGTTACGCGCGTGTTAAGACTCCTTCAGGTGGTGAAGCTCTAGTTCCCGTGTGTAAAGACCCTTACTGCACCAGTTGCCAGTTCAGCATGCACAATCAGTTGATGAGCGCGGGCGCCACAGGACCATGCCCGAGTGGATGCACCCAATGTGACCATCAGAAGTACAACTTAGCCATGGCGATGTCACTAGTGCCTCCTGGTCCCGTACCACCGACTTCGTTGGCCTATCCGCAATTAGGAAGGCCATACATTTGCAATTGGATCGTGGGAGATACTTATTGCGGCAAAAGGTTCGTCACTTCCGAGGAACTTCTTCAGCATCTCCGTACACACACGAGCAGCTCGGACGCTGCCGCAGTTGCGACGTCTCAGGCGTCGGCTTTGTTGAATCCGCATTCGCTGTTTTCCTCGGCCTCTCTGCACAGACCTGGATATCCGAATCCACCATTGAGCCCGTTATCGGCCGCAAGGTATCATCCGTACGGCAAGCCGACGCTTCCGACTTCCTTGGCTGCTTCACCATACAGTGCGTTCAATCCAACAGCTCTCGGACCGTACTACTCTCCGTATTCTGTATATGGACAGCGACTAGGTGCCGCAGCCGTTCATCCGTAGTGATCAAAATGAATTATTTTGCGATGCAGATCATATTTGTGTCTGTGTTGCTGAAGAAGGTCTGTTTGCTCCACTGTGATACTGTGTATAAATTTTTGCCGAATTCCATAAGCAGATAAATATGAAATTTCAAGTGCAATCTATTTGAAGAAAGCGGATTTAACCTAAATTGATTAGGGCAATAAGTTTAATGAAGAAAACAACAGTCCATTTCATTCTTACGTTATTATTTACAATCAATACTTATGTTTAATGAAATGAATCATATTTGTATAGACATGTAAGTATTTAATGTTGAGTTTCGATATTGCTTTAATAAAATGTTTGTAGGTATATGACTTGAGTTTTCATTCTATTTTTATCATCTGAGATTAATCACGGGAATGGGTGCGAGTAATGTATTTCATCGGAAAAACAAAGATATTTATATGAACATCAAATAATTCGTTTTTATTTATTTGAGAATTTCATCTGTCCTGATAAATAGTTAATGCCTACAACGGCGACCATCATAATCTCGTTATAAAGTCAATTCCCCTTTGGATCTATAATCATCGATTATTAAGAGATATTGCTCATTATTAATAATCATGGATGGGAATTACTTGAGTAGACTTCGCTATAAATAGCTATCTTAATAGCGTATTCAAAATTATACAAAACATCATACGGATAAAGCTCTAAATAACAGTGACAGGGGGTTTTATTGTTGTACATTGCCGATTTTGCTGCCGTCCATCACCGCCATCAGTGAAAAGCAAAAATCGCTATATTTGTGTATTTTAATCATTCCTGGTTGAAATTTAGCCGTGGTCGCAGGTGAATGCTGTCACTGTAACGACGTCGACGATGAAAACGAGGCAGTTGGGTGTGAAAGCCGGTATGATGGATTGCCGGCAAGTGACCTTCCCTTGGCATCTCCAATCTCTTGTATATGATGGATCACCTGAGCACGTCACGGACTCATTCATCATTGTGTCTTGATGGTGACGGGACTTGCACGCCACTGGCTGCTAATTGAAACTGGTGTGTGCACTTTCGATATTGTTTCGCCCGCGCGGGCGTATTGCACTTCATGAAATCCACTAGGTAATGGATGTAATAAACACGTCTGTATTTCTTTACCGGTTTATTTTTCTGAACGGATAAAACAAACCGTAAAACGCTCATCAAATGTCTATATCTTTCGACTTGCCATGGAAACGACGTGTAGTTACTACGGTTTAAGAGGGTGAGCTGACAGATTTAGACGAGAACAGGTGTCGGCGAACATAATCAGTTGGAGGAGTTGAGAGAAATGAGATTAAATGTCGTACATTCCAGGAAAAAGTTAGTTTTGTTCAATTTTTTGTTTTTGGAAACTTCCACATCTTTCAGTTACGCTCCTACCTACTCACTGAACTAAAAGATGACAATACTTAGTTAGAATCTGTCAACTCTTGGATGCCTGAAAGAATTATCAAGTGTGAGTAACAGATTGAAAATGGTGGCTCCTACATGTTTTGGAACGTGTGCCAAATGTGTCCGATGAGTGACAAGATCTCCTGGCAACTAGTAAATGAGTGGCACTGTTCCAATCTGGGATAAGAAGAGTGAAATTTCTTGTTCCCTTAAACTCCCAGCAATCAGTTAGAATCTGAAACCTCATTCGAACTTTGAGCGAATTTTCAAGTACCTTATTTGGTTTCACCAACTGCTTGGCCAAAAATATTTTCATAATTTGAGAATGTTTGCAGATTATCATATCTGTATACAATTTTGATGATAAAAATTTGAAGATTTCCGCGAAATCCGGGAAAAATTTTGTACACAACAAGAATGAACTGACCCATATTCGTTTTATCACTTCAGAAATACCCTCCTGCTCTGAAACTGTCAGAAACCATGTCATTTTAATTTTATCAGTAACAATTGCTTATGTGAAAAATTTGCTCTGGATGGCGATTTAGTTTCATTTAATACAGAGCGATCGAGAAAATTGCACATTAGTGACTATCATTCTCTCTCTACCCTTTTACATAGTAGTTTAAAGATGAGACAGAAATTTTTTCGATCGCACCACATTTTAGATTTTTACAATATTTTATTTTAATTTGGTGGCAATTAAAAAAGTAGGGCATAGGTCTGTTTGCACCGATGTGTATCGATCGACATTGATTTGTATCACATAAATCATCCTCACCTTTTTTTACAGCTTTTGGCGTGCTGGCAGTGACTTGTGAAGATTCGCGCTATGTTTCCGGTTACTGGTACCACTATTAATTATTCGCAAAAATAAATCCTAACCAGATGCATGATGCATGATCGTTTCAATGTTATCAATGTAATGACTGATGTCGCTTGTTTGCACCCTGTGTTCAAACTCGTTTTCTGTCGAATTGCCATTATTTGTATCTCTGTCACTGTTTATAGAATGGCTATTAGGTGAGACAAAGAGATGGGCACTTTCAACTCGACAGAAAATCCGTTTGCACACACTACATATACTTAACAGGCCGAGTTCCGCCATTCTCCTTCTTAATTCTGGTTAGTTCATGAAGTAAGATCATCTTCTTTCCTCATGTTGTTGCACAGTTTGCTTTCGTCGCGGTTATCTCCTCTAAATGTTACACAGGCCTGAAAACTGGAGTTGATAGCTCACACAAAACAGAACCGTGTGTACAGAAACATCATTTAAATTCTTTATGAAGGGAGGTTATGGTACTCGTTCTGTCTCTATCCTTCCAGTAGTTTTTAGATGAGACGGAACGTTGTTTGTAACCTCCGGTTATGCAGAATTTACATGATGTCTCTGTAGAAATGGAAATTCTGTCGAATTAGTCATGAGTTATGACAATAAGGCTTGACCAGCTTACGGGCCGGAACACTAAGGTGGCAACTGCGCAAGTCGGCCTCTTTGAATGACGCTTTCAGACTTTTTGACTTTTATTGTTTCTTGCCGTTTTTCGCGTTACAACGCGATTTTCGCCTATTTTGTAAGTCAGACGGATTATTTCATGCAGTCCCTCTGCGTTCCGCATGAAATGTTCAATCCGACCTTAATATTAAAGAAACTATGCTCCAATTCCAGTTTATTCGGCAGAATAGGCGGAAATCTAAGAGGCCATCCCAAAATTGTTTAGTGTGATAAGGGGTTTTCTAAAAAATGCACTTTTTCACTTATGTTAGAGGTGTTAGAGTAATGTGAATTGAATCATTCAAAACGCTTACCAAAAAAAGTGTGAAACCAATTTTTTTGTAACTGAAAGACTCAATATTACTCCCATATGCGTTAAAACACGCGTTGTAACGCGAAAAACGGCAAGGAATGATGAAAGCATAAAAGACAAAAAGTCAGAAAACGTCATTCAGAGAGGGCGACTTGCGCAGTTGCCACCGTAAGTTATGACCGAGGTCATGACTATCTCTCTGTCTCATCTAATAACCATTAGATAAACAGTGACAGAGATACCAATCATGACAACTCCACAGAAAAACTGTTCGTACACGGGGTACTGCTATTCTGACGTTTTGTGACAATTAAAAATAATACAAAACTATAAACTATAAAAATATTCTTGAGTTGCAATCGGGCGTTTCAGCTTTTTGATCATTGCGATCATTGACTAAAATCGGTATTATGAAAAATTTTACATTGGCGATAATATTAACAGAAATGAGTGAACATCCGACCTTTTCCATCAACATTCCATCATAACAATATCCTTTAAATGTCTGATTTTGTTGCATGATTCTTGTCATGATTGTAAGGAATAATAATTTTTCGGAATGGTTCAGCGAAGTCTATGGCGAAAACGTTCATGATAATTCAAAACATTCAGCGTCTTCACGTGAATTATGTCCTAAATTATACGGAGACATCAAAAAAATCCTTCATAAAGGGATGCTATGACTCTCATTCTCTCTCTATCCTTTTAGTAGTTTTCAGATGAGACAGAACGATTATCATAGCCTTTCTTTATGAAGAATTTTTTTGATGTCTCTGTAGTCTATTCAAGATAAACTGAACATCACGTGACCTAAGTTGCTTAGCAAAATTTAAATGAAAAACATTGATAGCCATTGACTAATGACAGGTATTTGTCAGGTACTTTGAGGTCACGTGATGTTCGTTTATCTTGGATAGACTATACATGTGTGGACTTTTGAGACTTATTGGCTTTGTAGTGAATTTGAACTCAAAAAATTTAACTAAAAACGATTCGACTAAAGAGTAATGTTATCAAAGTTGAGTAAATCTGATGTAACTTTGCCACCGAGGCTCTTTATTAGACTCTTGAAGATTTGGAGGATTAGCATTGGGCTGTAGGTACAATAAAGTGATGTTTTATTATTTACGTTTGGATGATTATAGTTGGTTTCCACTTTATAGACGAAGAATGGGGAATTAAGATGTCGGCGATAAAGGCCGTAAATAAGCTGTGAATTATGTGTAGGTGTGCAATAAATTTAATTTTCTTTTACAATTGGCAATTAAAATTTTCCCATATAAAATATAAATGGTATTTTAGCTGCTCTTTTGTTAAGAATTACACCGCGGCTAAGCCTACATTAAATATAATTATTTTAGTTGAGCCCACGCCAGCGCATTCACTACACTAATCACTCATAAATTATAACATAAAACATTCGCCTTTTGATCCCGAAGAACATAAATAAACTACACCATGTCAGTCACAACAAGTAAAAGGTAGACGAACTAAAAGTCTTTCGCAATGTTTATTACAGCGCTAAATAAATCTCGCAGGAAAGCAACTGTAAATCTCCTTTGCAGCAAGTTCACTTTCCATAAATAATTTAAAATCGCGAGACCACGGACTTTTATGACATGACATACGTATACTTATGATGAGTTATGCCCGCCGAGCCCATGCTCGATACCCATAACATACAGACGGACACATCTTGGTCAGTCAGTCAGTCAGGTAGGTGGAAGATGCCGGCGCGCACATGAGAGACTTTCATTGTCGGTCCGTTGAAATCATTAAGAGGAACCTCTGTGCATTCACCCATCAGAAGGCACGATTTGCCGGCGAACCATGAGCCGCCCATCGCTCCGGTGAGTGATGGCGTCTGTACCCTGGCGTCGCCGCAGCGGCATGATTAATGGCAGGAGCTCTTTATGAAGAGTAGCCCATATAACCAGTTTGGCTAGAATTGATGATAGCAAGTAATTGGATGATAGGCCATCATTATGCTGTTACAGCGCGCTCTTTGACGGCCGCTCTTTCTAACTGATGGCCGTTCTCGATAATGGCATGGTTGTTACTCCGACCGGCTATGTTCTCCATGATAATCTCCGTAATAATTACGTTAAAGTAACTCATGCGCGCTCATACACGCAGCGGCGTTAAGAACCCATCAGGAGCGAGTTTTAATGGCACACCACAACACATTTCCGTCATTTTTCCCTGCCGACAAGAATTGCCCGTGGGTATGTACAGTTCCATCCATAACTTTCATGATTAATGTAAAAAATGAATATTCGTATGTGAATGACGACGTCAGATATTCATAAAATATTACAGTTGGGGATCGAATAGAGAAGCCGATAGGAAGTGTAGATAAACCGTCAAGTGTGTCACATGCCTTCAAGCGTCTAATCTAAATCGCATTACCGAACCGATCGTTTCACGAATCCTCCACACCGGCGCGTTCTTCACTTTGCCTCTACGACACGTTTGGTAGACATCGTAGGGCGTCCGCCTTGACGCTTCCCGCACATGACGATTATTTATTGATTTATTGCATTATCTCATTTCCGGAAGTCCCCACATCACACTCGGAACTTGATGCAAACAGGCAACAGGCAACGTTATAGGAATTCTTTCAACTCGTTCAATGATCAGTCTCAGTACCCGGATGTTTTGTAGACATGATATTCCTGTGGTTTTTGATGAATCCAAAATTTTAAGGCAATGTTCAAAGCAAGACCGTGTGAGGACTCGGGTGATGAAGTTCTTCGTGGAGTGCGAAATGCCAGAACGTAATCTGTAAGCCATTAGCGTTTTTAGCTTGTAATTTACTTAAGTACATGTCAGAAACAACGTTAGGTGGATCGATAATTGCACCTTCTTGTACAAGAGAAATAATCATGATGATGTCTTGTAGGTATCATCCGGAGGCATCAGAATTTACAGGATTCGTTTTAATAGGACAAGGTACGGAGGCGATCTCTGCATGTATTTTATGGTGAGTGGTCGGCGCTCGGAGCGCTTTCTACCAGTTCTGAAATATTAATAGCGTTTTTAATTGGGATAAATCGAGACCGCTCACCGTTACCAGTGCTAGGACAAGATTTAAAGCTCAATAAATTTGTTTATTGCCCAGAATTGCTTGGATAATTAATTGGATTGATACGTTTGTTTTTAAAGTCACGAATATTTTTAAATAAATTAATAGGAAGCTGATAATTAAAATTTACCAGCTTAAGGCCTGTATTTTAAACGACGATTAACCTTAATCAACAGTAAGTCTTTTAAAACATTTTTGTAACAACTGTAACCAAAAAACTACACGTCGTGATTAACAGTTGAAAACCCTCAGTTTTCAAGACTAGAGCCGAGATATATCAGTTTTAAATTTGCTATAATTGACCTATGCTGAATTATCGACTGTTTTTCTTATACATTTCCATTTTAAGAATTCTTATATTATAATCAAGGACTGTAAAATGAAAAAGTTCGAACGATTTCACGCAATCTTAAATGTGCTAGTAAAAAGAGAACGTGGTGTGAATTGTAGTTTATGACTTTATTCACGACACGATTAGTCATTAAAGGGTAATGTGACCTGTATTGCGTGTATATTTGCAAAAAGTTATGAGAACAGGAAACGGGTTGGTCAGGAAAATTTCATAATAAAGTGCCACGCAACTAAAATTTAGCATTTTTATTGAAGGATAAACCCCCAAGTTACACCGTGTTACAAAATCTACCTGTTTCTGAGAACCATCGACATTCAGATTTGTCACGATGTTTAAAGGAAAATATTAATTATTAATATCTTTCTTTTAATTCACATCAAAGAGCCTAATAGTAAAAAAAATGGAAAATTCAAATATGTTTGTGTGAAACTCAGGAGAAAATCCTTACCTCAATAACTTTTTCAAATTAATTTTTCGATCCGGATCGCAAATGATAATGTTGGATGTTAGGTTTTCGCCGCTATCGTTCTCTAAATTAGACAATGTCTTTTGTTTTAGACCCCGTTGTCGTTGATGCTGGATAAAGTTTGCCGTTTCAGCTCCCATATCACAGCCTTCTTCAGAATAATTCCTGAAATCGATAAGTTTCTAATTTATGATCAAATAAAACGCCTCAACCTCAATAGATGCAAGCGCCGGAGACCTAATGTTATACAAGGTGTCTCGTAAATGTGTGTACAACGCGCTACCACATATTCATGAGGTCAAAATATGACGATTGGGCCAAACTTACCTTTGTACAAAGTTGCTTCCTTAGGGAACTAGAAGGCGTCAAAGTTCTTGCGAAAAAAAATTATTTTTGCAATATCTCTAGAACACTTTCATGAATCGCCATGCAATTTGGTATGTGTATCTGGATTGGTAAAAGGGTGTTTGGGATATGATTTGCATGTCTGTCAAAATTGCGGAAGTGGTCAAAAATGGGTCATCCAGTTACAAAAAGGTCTAGAATTTTTTATTCGCTAAATCTACACACTTCGGTTTTTTTCTTGAAAAAGCCACACTTCTTTGCATTTTCTTTCGTGTCTTATAAAATTTTGATAACTGTAATGGTTTAGTCAGAAAAAAATAATCTTGAAGACAACATCAGCGATAAGATCCATTTTTTTACAAAGTTTAGGAGGCCGTAAAGAGCGAGTGGCTATTATTAGAGTTGTAGATACAGTAGAAACCAAAATTCTAACTTTTCGCAATTTAAAATAATACATCAGGGTACAGGTCTGTCTAAATTGCATGTGCGACAAACTGTCCATGCTTTGATTTGCTCGTAAATGAAGTTGTCGGTGAAAAATCAAGCATGTCTCTCACAAAAATTCTGCATCGTATTCAGCATGCAGCAAAAAGAAAAGGAAACAAATTCATCTGGGGGAACGAAGAGGCGCTGTAAATCACAGGGTTGTGTAGAGTGTACATCATACGTACATACATACCATCATTATGGAACTAAAGGCAGTAATTTATTTTTTCTTTTATGATATTCGACGACCACATCCTACATAAATCGACATGTGCCCCTCGGCGAAAGCTGTTTTCGGTTTGTTCACAGGAAGTCCCCTTTAAAAATATGTTCAGATAATATCGTAAATTACAGTGGTGATATCTACCATTATAAAATCGATAACCTCGAAACGTGAAGGGAAACTGAATAATGATGATGGTGCGGCCGTAATTATCGTAATAATCCCTCGGTTATGGAGGAGAGACGGGCCCGGCTTGTCTGTTTTTCGGCGTTCTTTAGTGCATTGTCAATTAATGAAGAGTGGGAGCCGTAAATGTGATGGGTTCGGTGTGGAGAATCGACGTCATAAAGTCTTTGGGTTTATGCCTCGCATAAATTATCCAAGAGAGGGTCAAAGTGTCAGCGAGGCGTGACCTCCTGATGTTTGATGACAATGGACTAATGCAGTCATTAAAGTCTGGCAGATTGAAACAAATGGCCGGCGCAAAGTTGCGAGCAACCAGGGAACTGTCGGCCGCATCCCTTCACACATCAATATCAATATTTATATGCAACTACTCTTCATTACTGTGACACTTTGATCGTTCGTCTTCGCGCCGATGTTTGCTCATGTTGCGTGTATTCTTACATGCCTATATGGCTGCAATTATGATTGATTAAGGTTGATCAACACCAGCATAAATCTCAATTACCTATACTTAAATATAAAAGTATGTTTTAATGGTGCAAGTATCTCGAATTCAAAGAATCCTTAACAAGTATACAAGGTATAGCATTAGTATTATCTGCATACCCAAGTACTCTGTAAATATCTATGGTCATTCTCAAAGCAAAAATGGCATGGGATGCGTTGATAAAACCTCAAAGCTCTCGCCGCCCCGAAAGTTTGTTCTTATGATAATGGGAGGCTGGTGTGCCCGGGAGGGAGATTAGCCTGTGTAGTCGGTTGAAATTAGAGCCTGCGAATGTGATCTCTCTTTCAATTTTCGTGTTGAAAGGGTGTCACCGTTGCTGAACCCTTCAGATTTCTATAAAACCCGAGAGCTCTTTCACATTTGTATACGTAACAAGTTCGACCGACACAAAAAGATTTGACAGCGGCAAGCCGCCTGGCACTAAAAACTATTTAATATAACATGGAATAAAGTACCCATGCATGTATAAACAATGGGGTGTTCGTCTCATTGCCGGGGGGCCCGGGGCAATCCATTATGTAAGGATGAAAAGAAAATTCAATCTGCATGACGGGTTCCGCCCTTCTGCTCTGACAGGCCGTGATTACGCATTCAACAACCTGACCCGGGGCTGGGGTATCTGACCTTAGCTGCCAACTCGTGTGACTCACCGGTGTAAGTGACATGTATAACAAGTTCTTCTAAAGTTTCGCGCTCTAACGCCGGTGTCGTTTTCACTTTGAAGTCCGAAAACCGACCGAGCTCAGATCTCTACAATTTCGAGACTTAAAAAATCATTGCTAATATTCTAGTACATCTGTGTAACAGCCTTAAAGCGCGAGAGATTTTCGAATATGTAGTGAAGGAATAATGATGCACTGCGAACGTTATCAAATTGCAGACATAAAGAGCTTTCTAAGCCGTAAATTAATATACTTTTTATGCTTTTATGATGTATTTGCCGGCGAAATAGAATATTTGCAGAATTATCAGCTGTAAATAACCATCGATCAATATTTGTGCCACTAAATAAACGAGACCGGCAATCCTGAAAAAATATGAGTGATAATGCTGCAATAAAATACTCACTCCAACGAGGACATCACCGTGATGATACCGTTTGTATTGCCTGAATATGAATTAGACCCCACCGCTTTCAATAGATATCAGCCTATATCATAAAGATGTCAGGCATATTACCAGATCAGTCTCTCGGCTATACGTTAACCGTATAGGGGGCTACAACTGTATACCGGCCAATTTCGTGCACACTGAACCAACTGTACCCAGTCATATGCAAATATGTGCTGGGTATACACCTGTATTTGCATACTGGGTGTTGTCGATCTCGACCAATTTATCTGTTTAATTTCCGACTCGAGATTCGTCTAGTCGTTACGACTGGAGGGATACTGGCGTTGGAAAGTTTCGGTACTCTTTTGTGTGTACGGTTAGCTAAAGGTGACTCGATATACGGGATGGGTGGTGTGAGGACGTCGTCTTCTTGGTTGAGTAACCCCTTCTAATCAATGAGCATTCAGGCAACAAACCGGGTCTAAAGTGGTTTGGCGGTCTGAAAACGGCGGATTGTCGGCGTTTTGTGGCGGTCGTCGTCGCAATCAATGTCCTGCGGCTCGGTCTGCTCGTCACGTCTGCATTCCGTCCGGCCATCAGCGACTGCATTGTCCTGATGTCAGCCGTTACTCAATCAGGTCCTCTGCAATCTTCGTAATTTTGTTCGTCAACAATGACAGCAGAGGGACGTGACTCGAACCGAAAAGGGACGCCATTTCGTCGCATCCTCCTGACCGAAAATCAACCCTAATTGTCATTCATCCGTCGAGCTCGAGGATCATTCCTGTCCATATTCTCCATTCACCGGGCCAGTCATATGTATTATGTACTTTCGTGTTCAAAACTCGACGGGACCGTGCCGTTTGTTTGCCGCAACACAGGCGTTCTTCACATACATACAAAAACGGGAGGTGCTTGGAAAGGGAGTCACGTAACTACACGACTCCATTGTATGTAAAGCAAATGCGGCGATGGCATACTAGTGTGTGGTGACCTCCCAACACGTTATTGATAATTATTCAATCCTAGTCGCAGCTTAACACGGTGCTCATTTACAGGATGTTGGGTCTAATATGCGGTTCATAAATGTGCCGTTACAAACCGATAATGACCAATGAACTGCATCATTATAATCAATATCACATCATCAAAACGTTCACAATCCGTGTTGATCATTATAAAAAGGCCAAATGCAAGGTTTTTATGATCTAGAAAATAATGGATGAAGAAATATGTTTAATTTTATCTACGACTGGGTGAATAGACTTGTTTATTTATGCCTTTAACATCGGCCGAAACATTTGAGAGTAATCTTCACAACCAATCAGAATTGACAACGCTAATTCATATCCAATAGAAATTGTAGAATTTGACCGAAAACTGAATCTTTCAGTCACAGAAAACAACCCTATTAGTTTTGCAGATGTCACTTGAACATGGAAAGTTGACTTTTGAAGAGAATGACATTACCGATTCATTACTACAGAGACATCAATTGAATTTTTCATAAAGGGTACTGACAATCGTTCTGTCTCTATCCTTCTAGCAGTTTCCAGATGAGACAGACTTACATCACATCCATAGCCTCCCATTTGTGTGACAAAAAGACGAAGAACGCTCGGTCTAGTCTCTAGTTACAATTGCACTCAGAAGTCTCACAACTGATTGAAGTCAACCAGGAGCCAATGCGCGAGTTATTCGTACCCTAAAGCTCCATTAATAAAGTTCAATAAGGGCCTGTATTTAATCCGATAGCAAAATTAGTTATGATAGATAGGCCGCCGAGTGTTATTTCGCTGATAAATTGTTTTACACTAGTTGCCCTCTGATTTTTACTAATTCTCCAATAATTTCTACTAATTACCATAATAATTTCCACTAATATTTTCCAGTAATTCTCCAATTAATTTCTGGAGCTTGTACATACACCAAAATTCCCTCTGCGGAATAATCGTGCCCAAACATAGCTGCATTCCATCCACTTTAAAAACATTTCTATTCCGAAATAAAAAAATATGTGAATACCATCATTAAACGTGTCACGTATTTATTTTTACAATTCGACGAATTCGGTAACTAAATAAATTTATGATGTGTCGCATTTGATTTAATTCATGAAAACCGTGTGACAATAACAGACATCGCCGAATAAATTCATTTTTTATTATAGTTCCGCATCACTGAATGTCGCAAGCTTAATTCTGCATTCTGAATCGATACTGAAATTGTCGTTTGACATGAACTTTGCAATACGAGTACCTACAATCGTAATGTATGTATAATATGTTTAATATTATAATTACATGTCATGAAATATAAATATCTGTATGCACGGATATAAAATGAAATTAATTAGTGTTGTCTGTCAACTTATTTGAAATGTCACAGTTGAGCTGAAAATGGCTGACGGCATGATAAATTAGATCTATCGCAGCTGTCAACTGTGTTATTACAGGCCTAGGGCGCTTAATGCGAGACGACGTCATTTCCGTTTGCCATTAAATGCTACATTTTGATGCCAACGTCCTCTTTAGAAATTTTAGTATTCTAAATTGGTTCTTGAATAGCCTACAATCATACAGTAAGGCACGGATTGATTTTGAAAAAGAAAAAAAATTTTACTAAATTTTTACTTTGTCTGTTCATAGAACGGTAATTAAAATAGGAGTTCAATTTGTTTTCAGCTTGTCCAAAATTTGGATTTCGGCAGAATTTTTAATTAGATAATGCAAAACAAGCAGACAGACTTTGGATTCAAAAGTTACTCTCACATCAGCATAAGAGACGTTAAAACTTCCACAAAACTTGCAAACGCTAATTCTTTTCTATTTTCTTGTTGATAATTGTTAGAATATAAAGATTATTCGTCATTTGACAATTATCTGGCTTTATAATGAACGGTGCAATTGGCTATTAGGAGGTGACTGCACCAATTTGCCTAAGTCACGCTTAACCCTAAGTGACAAATCGTTCTAGTTGTTCCTATGGCAGATGAGCTTCACTTAACGACAGGTTTCATTAAAAAAAATCGGTACAGTTGGGCCTCAATAACTTGGAACTTTGCGATATAACATATCATTCTCATCATCTTTTAATCATGCTATACAAGAATGACATAAAATGTAATTGGGCTACATTTCACTTACTTTTATTAACTTTAATTTCCCTTCTCATAATCAAATTTAAAGTCACTTAAGTGAAAGTGAAGTTTAGAAGGTGAGAAATACGAGAGTTAATTTGTCACATTCTCATGTCACCTTTATCAAGTTGGACTTTAAGTAAGATAATGAAACTGGAGGTTAGCTCACTTCACTTTAAAATTCAAGCAAATATCATTTGTTCAATGTAGAAAAACGAACTAACAGGCTAACCCATTTGGGCCGCTAAACGGAAGTACTTAAATCTTTACTTAAATATCTTAATTACGATAAGGAACCCCTACTGCGACCGATAGAGTGAACTCCGAAGTTTGCGAAAGTCGGAAGTTCAACGGCTTAAACTATGTAATACAAATTAAAATTGAAAAGGTTGAACTAATCGGAAACATCCGATGTTTGCATGCCATGCAGAAAATGTCAAGATGCGATTGCTAATCGGGCAAACCACCCAATTCTGTATAGCCGACTTTAGGAGAGGTGTCCTTTTTAACGACTGTACTCTCAAAATCATTCGATTATAAAAATATATCGATTATGACCATCACGAATCTTGCCGAACCGAGCGGTCTCTTCTCTCTTCTGCGCGCATAAGTCATGAGCCACGACGATGAATGTCGTCGCCTCCCAGCAGGTGCGCTCTCGTGTCGTGCTACGTCTGACATATGTGTGTGGCCGCCGTGGCTGTCACGATTTCCAGTTACAGGTACCTACCTAACCTACGTACGAACAATGACGCAGATTTAGTACTTTCCGGAATGACAAAAAAAATCATCGCCGGTATGATGATTCGTTTTAGGCCCGACCGAAGGCGGCGGTGTTCGGACTACACGCCATAGGCGGCGTCAGCTGAGAGGCGGATTAATGGGCCAGGAGGGACGGCGGTGTAATAAATTCTTACCCAAGAATTACCGGCTTGCAACTTGCGAAATATGACAGACTCATAAATCCAAGACAGCCAGCGAGAAAGCAGGAAAGAGCTAGCAGGCGACCCGTGTAGTCGGGCAATATATCTGCGGAACCCCAAGTTGGCCGCGATCCTGGCCTTTAGCAACTCCCATTATTTTTTCGTTTTCAAGAAGTGGGTAGTTCGCCATTGCCACTGCCACCGCCACCATCATCTCCCTTCTCATATTTTTCTCTTCCTGGGGCCGCGGGCAGAAACCGAGAGATAGTTAATGTGATTTATTCAAAGCGAGATAACTCAAAGCTGACTCGAAGTGATAACGTCAAGTACAGAAGCAACTTCTCCAAAGTTTATAAGCCTCAAACTCGTCTTTATACGCTGATGCTAAGTCCACTTGGAGCGATATCTGGGCTTTCTATCTGGATGGGTCGACACGTATAGAGCCATAATGTATCATGAAGTGAAGAATGTCTCCCTAGCCGCAGTGTTCTGTCTTGTAGGCCGGGACAGCTGTACACACCGAAGAACACGATTAAAGGAGATAAATCTAATGGTGAAACCTTGTTAAGAGTGGCGTAAATGGCAACCCGGAGAGCTGTAGATTTAACACTGCCAAGCGCGAGGAACAGCTCTCGTGAACCCGCTGACTTATTGAACAATTCCTGTCATGACGAAATGAAGAAGCCTTCTTCCTTTCGGTAGTTGCCGCTTTCTTGCTCCTTACTTACACCGGGACGATTAATTCCGGCCTACACGCTACCTTTTATCAAAATATACCTACAACCGTTAATTATGAAAAACGTTTTTGTTGCATACAAGCACCTAGCATTATGTTGAAATTACCAATAATAGTGCGCAAGCCATGTAACAGTGAAACGTTTGACCTGGGTATAACCATTATTCGATCTGGAAATTTTCCAGTTTTTAAAGACTTGTAAAACGTAATATCGTCACTTTGGTAGATTACCGACAAAACAATAATTGCGCAGAAAATATGCTTGTTATTAAATTAACTATGTCTAACCAATTAATTATACAAGTGAGTCATTGCATGTTTAATTAACATGTTGCAAACTTTCTTGTGCTTCTACCATGCGTTCAAAAATGAAATGAAGTTGGACAGACTGTGCGAAGCGTCAGTTCTTGAACAAGAAAATTGTTACGTCGTCTACTAAGTGTTTAGAACAATATCTCTCGTCGGGTTCAGACGTCAGATTTTGCGTCAACCGCCTTCACACCAATTTTCTTTACATTTGAGCGCTTTGTATAGATATGGACACCCATGGTCATCAGGAGCACTTTACTCTAGTCTAATAAATTTATGTTGGAGATACCTATTACCGGACCTGGAATTAAGGTCACTCATGACATTGAAAAGCTGTAATTAAATGTTTTTAAGAAACGTTTATGCAAACTATTTTTTATTCAGACATGATAATTAGGCATCTCAACAACATGACAACATGTTAAAAGTTGCACGTGAATGTAGTAGCGGCGGCTGCTGTCAGACCTCGCGTATAATGAACTGGTTTGTGATTTTCGAAATTCTAGACTCACATACCTACTGAAAATGATCGGACCAGGCTTCGTTATTAATAAAGCACGTAATTAATTTTCAAGACCCTGCCAGATATACATTCACGACAATTTTTAAAGTTCAAATACACCCTCAGAGATATGTAGATATGCATTTTGTTTTCCTAAGTTCCGAGCTCGCAGCGCAGGTCACTTTTCAGCTAAGTCATATTCTGCAAAATCTCAGCAGAAGTCAAATCAAAAGGTGTCGCAGTAGTTTTCTGTAACTAAAATCGTATAAGCATTATTGCATATGTGCATAATAATATGTTTCGTGTAATAAATATTGGCACAACAGTATTATCTTCACAAAAGGGGACATAGAACCGTACCGTGGGCTTCCTCTCTCATAGAAAGTGCCTGTGACGGGTACGTTATTAATGAACTCGATTGTGTTGTAACTTGTATCTGACAGATATTAACTTATTACAAGCCATAAATCACGGCCGAGTGCTGATTATCCGATTGTTTAAGCGTTTCGTGGAGTTCAGAGGCGGCTTATAGAGGTACGAGTACCTATTATCATCATTAGCATCATAAGGGGCCCGGATCGGCTTTGTGGATGTTGTCTTAATTTCGGTCCGAGGCGAAATTGCGATAGCAGGAAGGATCGATAAAAACCGCAGCACGTCATTTATAAAACCCAAAGTCGTGATGAGATAAACGCGAGCGGTTTTAATTCAGTAGGCAGTCGACAAAGCGGTACCTGCGTGTGTTTGCCGACCGAGTAAGAATTATGATGTTCGTATTGTTCAACCAAGACAATACTTGCGGAGCAGTTCACTTCACACCCATGGCCCGTTGGCACTTTCGCATTACCAAACAATGCCCTTATGCCGCACCACCATAATAAATCAAATCTGGAGCAAACGAGCCTTCGTTAACGACGGTTTGCCTGCGAGGAACAAAGTGACAACGATCCAGAACAGACCATCATAATCACTCATGCCGTATATCGAAGACACGACCGATATTAACGTGGGTGGCTTCGACTGTGTACCGTTATTTTCCATCGGAAATCATTCTTTAAGGATAATTTATATTAATAGCAATTGTAGTTACCTATTAATTTACATAAGAAAAATGATGATATGTACAGGCAATTTCTTATTATTTCTTCATGTTTCGCGAGATTTATTGCGCATTTGACATTGATGTAGTGTTTATGACATCTACGTCGTAAATAATTCCAGGGAAGTCTGACAAATGCGCGAGATTGCGTCGATAAACCCGTTGCCATTTCTAATATACGTACGTACGTCTAATAATTAACGATTTACTGGCGCTCTCCCGTAACGAGTATTTAAATGAGGGAGCAGCGGTGCGGGAGAGGCACAGCGAGATTTATTTAAGGACAAGAGTAAGTACCCGTGCATCCCGCAGAGTTGGAGTCATTAGTCATTGTTCACACCTGAGCTGCACAACAAGCCGCGACGTCCCATTACCGGGCCTATTCATTATTTGAATGAAATGAAGATATAAATATTGGAGAGTGTGTAAATTTAAACCCCGAGCTCTCACGATAAAAACCGTCACGACTCCTTTCGACTCTCGAGCTATATGAATTAATGCAGTTCCTTTCTCTTGCGGTATAAATATTAACCGTGTTCGGGAGGCGGGGCGGGAGACGGAGGCTCGCGCGCGAGACTGTTAAAGATTAAGCGGTTTTGATGGAGATTAATCGAGATTGGGAATAATGAAGAGGCGATTTTTTCCAGTTAGTGAGTGTTTTGAAGGAGCTTTTTGGGAGGAGAGAGAGTTGATTTACGAGGACGTTTTATGGACTGACGCCGCCATATTTATACCCGTCGCGGATAATTTATGCCCTCCCGAGGGATGTTCGAAATTAGAAACGATATGCCACACACCATAAATTTAAAATAAATGAGATGCATTACAAAAACACGGAGACTAACATATTGAGTGGGCGTATATTAATGCGTTCCAGCGGCACGGCTATGCCCGATGACAGCTCAGACACACAAGAGGCGCATCGTAAACATCAAATGGAGGAAAAGTGTAGAATGGAGTATAAGGAACGGTAAACAGATATTTCAGCAACGCCGACCCAAGGACCTCTTAATTAGAGAAAGGATAATTTAAGTCCAATAAACTAAGGTGAGTTATGGACGCTTTCAAATATCGTACACCTTTAATTAGTTGTAGAGAAGCGACTTGACATTTATGAAGTAGGCCCGTATAATATGTCGGCGGTCCGAAGGCGCGCGTAATTAATGATGTGTAAATTAAAAGCCTGTAGCCGTTTCGAAAAGATTTCTTCGAGGATATGTAAATTAGACAGTCGTTAAGGTGCACATTGTAAACTCCTCTGTCAATGTCGCCGATCCGACGACCCAATATTCATCCTCTAGATTTCGGTTTAACACCTAATTGCGTATTGCCTCCAAAGGAATTCTCGGCATTCCCAACCGGAATTTCTTACGATAAATTATCATCCGTCTGTAACTGAGCGTGTGGGTGTATACCGAAATTGAAGCCATATAAAATATGAATTCGTCATTATCGGTAGGCGCCCATCTGTACTTGGCGAATCGTAATTTACCGTGTGTTGCGAGTTGTCGGACGAAATTCGCCTCTGGAGGGTCGGTAGCGGTCGGTGTATACGCAGATAATTTTCGTCGATTATTCAAGCCGCAGCCTCCTCAGAGACCCATAACGAAGTGCGACATCGGTATTTTCAACATAAAAATAATAAATAATGGATACATGAACATTAAGTCTGCGACAACAAGCCACCACCCACGGCCGTCAGTTTATCTTGGTTGTCAAGAGCTTCACCGTCGGGGGCCGCACTGGCCGGCGTAGGCTACTATCAGGCGATGGTCGGGTGGTCCGGCAAAAGAGATGGATGGCCCTCTCTGCGGGTAACGGACCTTCGACTGCCTTCCATAGACGTCGTGGGTGCACGGCAGATTTTTAATTGATTACTTCGAATCCCCTAACGATTTTAACGCACATCGTCCACCGATTTTGATTAACTCGTCAAAATGAAATTCTAAATCTTCGAGGGGCACCACCGCACGAATTTCGGATAAAGGGTCGAGACACGACTGAATATACGGAGATGTCCATATCGGGAGACTTTTAATGCAAGCCGTGCGTCTTACACACGGCAATGTTTAAAATTTATGAGAAGGCAGACGCGTTTTGCTTCTTTTCAGCGGCATTTTTCTTTGTAGTGGCCTGTCCGCTGTTAAGGAGGAAGGCATAACTCAAGTCTGACAGAACACACATGCCTTCCTTTAATGAAGCAAACCTCAAGAAGACTAGAGGACTTTGTATTCGTGGTGAATTCACCGTGATTTTACTTAAAACGGCCATTCCAGAACGAGCTGTGCGCCCATAGAAATTAAAATTGTTGTTTTATATAGAAGCTGGCCGAGCCAAGTTTTTACGTAAAATATCAACGGCATTCTTTCACGTGGCTCTCTCGTTTCGGACGATCGTTATCTATGCAACTTGAGCGAAGAATAGACCGTTTCGTTCGCGGCATAAAACCAGTCGCCAATAAATTGGTCGAATTTTTGACTCCAACTTTGTTGTAAAATTTAGTCAAGTCGTTTTATTCATAATTCATGAATGTAAATAGTGTTGACTTGATTGTTATTATTTTAAAATGTAGATTAGCGGGCATTAGGAGGAGTAATGTTTGCGGTCGCTGTTATCGCCGTAAACAGAGACATAAATTTCGAAATGGAAATTTATAAAATTAACCACAAATTTTAACGATTACTTTACGTCTGTAATTATAAGTGATTTACAGCATCATATTAATCCGTTGATAAATGTAAACATTAATTACTGTAAATTATGGACGATTTTAATTTTATGACTGTATTTTAGGACAGCCCGATAGTAAACTTATTTTATTGCCGATTGCATTATTCATGAAGCAATGCATGTCGTATTAATCCTATTTAATATAAATATAACGTGCATTAGTGACGTCAGAGGTCACCGCACGCAGGCGAATTATGTGAGCTGTCTGATGCGAAAGGTGCGCACCATTTCATAAAAATATTTCGCTCGACTTGCCGCTGATGAATGGGCGGTGGCAAATTGAGAAATCTTCATCCCTGATAGAAGACAGAGCCCTCGTAACCCGGACGCCCACCGGGAGCCATTCATCTCCAGATTGAATTTATTTTGTTCCCAGGACCGAACTCTTAGCTTTTGGCTCCACACCATCCATATACTAGGCACTTAAAGTCCAGAGCATACATCTATTCGGCACGAATTTTTACGTAGAGTGCAGTCGGTAGTTTGCTTTTCGTTCTACCGCCGTAAATATTCGCCAGTTTCATTATTACGCTCCGACCATTAGCCGGCAAACGACTGTAATAAGTTCACAGAATGAAGACATTTCCCCCGGATTTATACGCCATGTTTGTATGTTCCGGCCGGCACCTATACCTACAGCAACCGAATAAAGACATTGAGTAAGTTGAAATTGATTGCTTAATTTTCATGTCGGAATGGTCGAGGCACAATTTGTCGTTTTGGACCCTTTCGTATCCCGTACCTAGTGGTTTCTATTTTAGTTCGACGTGGTGGCGATGGAGAGCGCATGAGTTATTTCGATGTGCTTTTTGAAAATCGTGAAAGGCAAATACACGCGGTTGAATGACGGGACGCCTCATTAGTGTCGCGACCAACGTTACATTCACGTCGTATTTCGTCAAAATGTCACCAATGTCAGTTAGAATAACATAAACGGGCGTGTGATCCGCACCATAAGTTCTCCGGCACCGCGACGCCGACGCTCGTCAACAGCCGCAGCTGGGCGACTGTTATCATCATCGAAACCGAAACGAGACGCGCATAATTTATTTAAAACGATGATTCGCCAACATTGATTTCCAGCGGAACCGATCCATAAACTCGTCTGTAGATACATCCATTTATCGGAAACTGATATACGGGGTGGCAGACGATCTCATTCTATCATTCAGCTTTAATTGCCGTGACGTTGGACGTTTGAGTGCATTCACCTGTTTGGACAATGTGTATTCTTTAGGATGACTGGATCGTTTCGGATTTGGAATAAGATCCTTTGACGGCCGCCGCACCCGGGACAACGTCACCTCGAATCAAAGTATCAAGCAAACTCTTTAGACTTTTTCCTTTTTTAGAAGACGTGGGGGCGAGACATTTCACAACGAAATCTGGATTGGCACCAATTTCCATAATCCTCATCACAGCACTAAGCCAATTTATTGCCCACCGCGGGAGCTTTATCTTGTCATACTCTCAACGCAACTCCTATAATTTATAATTTTTATGTTGCTTAGCTCAAACAACACTTTCAGGAGTTGATTTATATCAACAAACTGTTTGCCTGGCTACTGTTTTATGGTGGTTGGTTGGGTTAGGTTTGTCAGTAATTTATAATAATGGGCACACAAAGAGCAGAGATAAGAAAATGTTTCAAACGCTCGGAGGAAGATTGTGACAATGAGACGAAGATCGACTGGGGGGTCCTGCCGACGCGTATCGTCGCGATGCTGGGCAATGTTAGAGATGGTTGCTTTAAAAATTCAGAAGCAAGCCGCACACTATGTCACTGTCAGCGTATAATTACCCGTCACCGCGAGAGACAGACACGACATCCGTTGCTTCGGCTGCTTGGGAACAGTAAAACGAGTCGCGACAGGTGAGACTCTTAATAAAATATAAGCGACGCCACGTCGTATCGCCTGCAACCCGTTTTACGCAGCCACGAATCCATTCCGCTTCTCGATATTATTACATTCATTATTATACGGAGGCATCATTAAAATTCGCCAAAAAAGGGAGACTATGATAATCGTTATGTCTCCATCCTTCTGGCAGTTTTCAGATAAGACAGAATGACGTCCATAGCATCCCCTTATGAAGACCTCAAATGATGTCTCTGTACTTACCTAACTTTAAAATCGCATCCAGATAATGTAATCAAGAAGAAATCCGCATGGCAATTGCTAGATGTCGCTACTTTATGTCTAGGTAAGAGGAGAGGTGGGGTACACAAAAGTCACAAAACACAGGTTAAACTTTTTCCCATAAGAATGTTTCAACTGTATCTACCTAAATTGTGGTACTACTACCCGATTTAAATGAATTGACAGAATGGTATCATTTTGTGTAATGATTATGCTTTGGTGCCAATAATACAACATAGATGGAATGAAGGGTCATCAATTGGATGTTTTATCCTGAATGATTTTAATCGGATCAGAAAATTTGCAATCTTGGCTTGGCCGTGATTCCGGCTAGGCATCCCGAGGGCAGATTGAAAATGACGAGCGAGTGAGTTATGGGCGTTTCGGTTGCCTCCCCGGGTCGTACCCTAATCATACTTTTTACAGGCAGCCAACACTTGTGTGTTGGTTTGTTGCTCAAGCACAAGAACCCGATGAATAAATAAAGCTATCTCCAAAGTCATTTATCATACCCGTATCAAGAGCGTCGCTATAAATTTTCTTGGCGAGTCGATAAGAGGCGGCATGAAACGAAATGGAAGCATGTGCCGCAATAACTTAACCCTTATAACAAGCCCCCGATTATTGCCAGATATGTATCTCGTTGCGCGAAACAAATAATTTCCACTTGTTAATTCGCAGATAATGCACTTGCAGTGCAACCAACTTGTACGCAACTTGAATAATTTATTACACTGCGCAATATTAATGAGCTTTTACACACGGTGTCCTAGAAAATCGTGCCAGACGCGATATCATCCATCTCGCTTAGAGGCTTTACGACTTCAGAAAAATATCCACACGGCGGTTTGAAAAGTCCAAAAATGTCATAATTTGAAAACCGCTTTTGAAAATCGTTGTAAAGGTTAAAATGCACAGGTTCGTGATTTCGCGATAAAACGGTGTTCTTGAACGTATTGGGAAATAATTACGCGCTCGTACATAAATAATTTCCGTGAAACCCATAGAGTTTGACACTATACCTAGAGATAAAACTAGCCGTGTGCTTTGACAAGATAGTTGGAATAAATGTCAAAGATTCATTCATTTCATTCATGGAAAATGAAAATTGTGACGTTTAGGATGCGTTTAGGGTATCAGCAATTTTCAAATTTTTAACGAAGTTTTACGTCTACGGTTTATTATAGGTTGACATGTCTCTGGTGAAACCTTATAAAAATCCGAAATGTATCATCATTGTTACTGGAAAAATATGTATACTAAGTCAAACCGAGCTATTCATATTGATTCAAAATATCCGAATCTACTTGCGAAGGAGTGTTTTTCTCTTCATTGAATAATCATTTTTTCCTTAAACATGCAAAAATGCTTTCTGGGATGAGACATGTAGTCCTAAACGAAAGAAAAATATTCTCCAGCAAATAAAGAAAGTGAGATTTTTTGAGAGTAGTGAAATAGTTAATCATGATATATAAATGTTGAGAGTGAAATACCCACGATAGGTATATGTTTTAGAATATATAAAATACAAAAAACTTCACCGAAACAGTAACAGTAATAGAGGTCCAATTTTTTGCCAAATTGGCCATTTACTATCAAAATTAAGGGCAAGGGATGATTGCCGGCGTTAACTGTTTCATTTTATAACAACATAACAAGCAATTTATCGATGAAAACAATTTGACCACCAGTAACATTCAATGGGTAATATCTTCGTAATTAACCCCCGTTTTCATAATCAAATTTAAATCCAGAAGTACTGAAGAGTACTTGAAAGAGATGTTTAGAATGTGACAAATGCAAGAGTTGATTTGACACATTCTCATTTAAATTTTTTGAAGGAGACCTTAAGTAGAGTTCGATTATGAAATTGGGGGTAAGTATTTGCGAACCACTCCTTAAAGTAAATTTTCTTATTATTTTCACCTGAGGAATCTGCCCTGAAGCGGTAGTGGTGTACCTTTGAATCAGCCTGTATACATAATATTCTAGAATCTAAAATAGAATGACTGTGCAAATGTTTTTCGTATCATCTATCAAATTATCGCTATATAAAATCGCGCAATGTGACACAGAAGTTAAACACTTCAGGAACTTGTTACAGAATGGTCGTGTCTATAGATCGCTGGATAGGTAAAGTGGCCGTGGTCACTGGAGCCAGTGCCGGAATTGGTGCCGCGATTGCCGAGCAATTGGTAGAAGCAGGACTTCAGGTAGAGAATTACCCCAATTTATTCATTACGAACTTACATAGGGTTAAATTAATCAATTTTCAGGTGGTCGGCCTGGCTAGACGTTCTGAACGTGTCGAAGAACTAGCCAAAAAATTATCAGGTAAAAAAGGCAAACTCTACGCGTTCAAAACTGACATTTCCAAAGAAGAAGATGTTGTCAACGCATTTAAATGGATCAGATCCAATGTCGGTCCTGTAAGCATTTTGATTAACAATGCGGGCATTGCCCAAAATACCGATTTGATCGATGGCGATGTAACCAAATGGAAAAAGATACTCGATACGAATGTATTGGGATTGTGTATCGCAACTAGAGAAGCTATAACTAGCATGAAAGCTAATAAAATTGACGGTCATATTGTTCATATTAACGGTATAGCTGGACACAGTGTCCCGAATTTTCCTAAATTGAATGTGGGTGCGGCTTCCAAACATGCAGTTACAGCTCTAACTGAAACTTTAAGACAAGAGCTAAACCGGATCGGAAGCAAGATTAGAATTACAGTAAGTTTTTTTCGGCAATATCAGTACGTGGTACCAACAGATAAATGAACAAATAATTTTAGAGTGTTAGTCCAGGGGCTGTGAAGACCGAAATTGGACAAGGTGAAGGTTTTGATTTTCCACCAGAATTTTTCAACATGCCAATATTGGAGGCTGAGGATGTGGCTGATGCTGTGACGTATGTTTTATCGTCACCTCCTCATGTGCAAGTAAGAAAATAATATACATATATCAACCATTTGATAGTATACATATTATATTTTCATTCTAAATCTTCTTACTTTTTATTTCCAGATTCACGAATTGATTATTAAACCAGTAGGAGGATTCCTTTAAATATACATTTTAACCATGAAAATTAATGACTTTGCAATTAAAATTTATTTTTGTAACAATGAAAATCAATATGCTCTCTCTTATTTTTGACGAAATATTTTAAAAACTAGACGAGCTAACGCAAACATTACTTTTTTTTGCACGTATAAGATGACTGACGCACAATTGACTGACGCTGTATTTCCTCGTAGATGATAAGCAAAGTAGGAAGAGTCGAGAGTCTAATCCACACTTAAATGTTACTCACCTAATTGTATCGAAAAATTTTCTTTCATTGTATCGAGCGTTCATTTTATTAAAGTAATTGGAGAAGGCCGTGGGAAATTCGCTTTTTGATTTATATATGTCATTTCGATGGTCGCGTATTGATATAATTTTAACTAAGATATACGTGTATTTATCTGAAATACCTAGCGTATAATACTTGAGAGTCTAAAATACAATGACTGTGCAAAATGTTCGTACATAATATATTGAATCATCGCGGTAAAAAATCGTGCGCATTTGATTGCATTTTACATCAATAAACAAAACATAAAATATACACAAATAATACAATAGTAAATTATTAATCGAGATAGAGAAGTTGACTATTTACTATAGCTGTACTGCACTGCAAGATCATATCACGAGCCGCAGGCAAATAAAACATCACCTGGCACTGTTAAGTGTTCCCGTACAACTTTTTTTATACATATGATCCCTTTCGCCAAACGATGCATCAGTTCCGCTGACCGTGGAGGGAGAGATAGGTTTTTGGCCGGGAAATGTAAAATTGAACAAATGAAAGAATTCTCTTCTGACACTGTTGAAGGAGTTGATAAATTCCAACTGCTCTTTTCAACTGTTACACCCAGATCATTATCATATTGTATTGCATCTTCCAAAGTGTTTTCCACCCGGGATCGTTAGTGAGTTCTTGCAATACTGTTTAAACATTGGAATTAGTTGAATCTAAAATGATCCTCAGCATGAGGCATCAAAGTTTGTTCACAACGTTTAAAATGGAAAATAAATCTCTCTGGATTCAAAAATTATTAAAATAACTCCACCGTTGCGTAGAGAATTGAAAATGCTTTAAAATGATGTCTCACTCGACCCATGTTTCCCATTGAAAATCAGCAGAGGGTTGCTACTCCCGCTATACGGATAGTGAAGATTGGTTTTCTTCATTATTTTCCTCGGCCGCCATCGAAACTAACATCGACGTGTCTTGGGGTTTTTGGCTGAAGCCCATACGAGAATCGGCGTTATGCATTTTTTTGGATCCAAACAAAAGAGTCCTTGAAAATTCATTGTGCGGAGAATTAAAAATGCTTTGAAATAATGTATCACTCAACCCATGTTCCCTATTTAAAATATGCACAGGGTTGCTACCCCCGCTACACGGACGGTGGGGTGGGGTTCTATCTATCATTATTTTTGGTCCCCCTCGAAACAAAAATCGACCGATCTCGGGGTTTTTGGCTGAAGTCCATCCTTTGCGGAAATTGGGGGGGTGGCAAATTTTTAAATTGACACACGGTATGTAAGTGTAACGGAAATCCCCAACAACACCCGAAGGTCTGACCAAACCTAGTTTACTCATGCAATCAAAATCTTCTTTCGCAATTTCATGTTTCACGGGCGCCAAACGACGAGAACGGCAATAAACAGGTGGTGCTGAGTTGTGCTGAGTTCCGAGTCGAATGCCTGTTCACCAAAATTCGGTGATATTTTAAATCCGCAACAACCGCTTCTAGAGAACCTATGACCAATAGAGGCTATGAGGTCGAACTATCTATCAACTGTCGACTTTTGATAAATCTGCACCAGTCGTGGGTTTGGTAACGTCTGCGATGATAAACTCACAACGAAGACCCAAATTTTTGTTCAATGTCTTAAAACCAAAGATCGCGAGATTAACAAAGAAGCGGTCCCCGCTGTATTTATTTGCCTCCCTTCTGGTTTTTCGCAGTCGCCAAATACGAGCCATACAAAGATGCGCTCGAGCACCAAAACGGGCTTGTTAACAAAATTGCCCTGGCTTTCTAGCATCCATCTGATGTTGACGACTGGGAGCATCATTTTTGAAGCGAGTACCAGGCCCTGCTGATCTACAGAACTGCCTATCACCTGTATAGTAAGCGACGAGGGGTCTCTCACTGGGCAAATTTTGTACAAGTATTGCAGATTTTACATGTATTGTCCGTATTGTGAGTATTGTATATGGTATCGTAAGGTATTGTATTGTATTGTAAGGTATTGTAAAGTATTGTGATGTATTGAACGTCAAACTTAATAGAGAACTTGCATGAAAAATAATAGTACATTATACACCCAGGTAGAGAAGTTTACCATTATTGCCTCGCGGCAAGATCATATCCTGAGTCGCAGACATGCAAGTTCTCTACTCACCATCAACGACAACGCGGTCTAAACCCCGAAACAACATCAAATTTAGATTGTGGGGTATTGTCCCTATTGTAAATATTGTAAAGTATTGTGTGGTATTGTAAATATTGTAAGGTATTGTTGTTTAATTTCCGTTAAGTATTGTAAGTATTGTAAAATACCGTGAAGTATTGTGAGGTATTGTCAGTATTGTAAAGTATTGTAAAGTATTGTAGTAAGGTATCGTAAGGTACCGTTATGTATCGTGAGCTATTCCTGGATCGTGATATTGTGAATTTCTGCAATATTTTCAAGTATTGTCATGTATCGTTATGGTATTGTCATGTATTATCACGTATTGTCATGTATTGTCATGTATTGTGATGTATCGTCACGTATTGTGTCGTGTTGTCTTGTATTGTCAGGTATTGTACAGACATTTGTACAAGTATTGTAACCGCAGTGAGAGACCCCTCGGTAAGCGATTTCGTCCGACTGACCATCTTCTTGATATGCTTTTCCAAAGCCGAAATTTCAGGCGTTCTCTTATTCGTATCAGGAATCGCGTTTGCTAGGAAGCCACTGTGCTAAGGTTAGCTGTAGACTGGGGAGTCAATATTTTTTGCGTAAGAGGTAGACAATTGCACCAAATTGTGCGTATCAAGTTTTCTGGAACTGGGCCACCCAAATTTTGTGGGTATCGAAAAAATTGTCATCGCTTGCGATCTGCGATTTCCTTGGTATCCAAAAGTAGCAAGCTCGCTCTGCCCTAAACATGGGCTTATCCATGAACCACCTTATTATCTACTTGATACCTAAACTACTATTATATTCTGCCCATATTTCAATACATATATTTAATTCAGCTCTAATATCGGGTGGGCCAAAAATTTTTGGAATTTTTTCAAGATGTAATACATTTTTAGTTTTTTAACCGATTTTCAATTTCTTGTGCTCGTTTGATACACAAATAACGAAAGTATGTAATCGTGAATTCAGAATTTCAATTTTTGTAGAATTCTAGATGGCGATTTGTAAATGCTTGAAGATCGTATTGTGAAATCGCTAATGATTTCAACTTTGAATGAAATTGAATGCAACATGTAATTAAATAACGTTAACGACTGTAACGGTAACGACTGTGAGAAATAATCAATTAATCATTCCATTGATATGACTTTCATTATGGTAGGCCCTTCCCTTCGACAGAGCTATATTGGTGGCATTGTGGCCGATCCAAGCATGTGTGGTACTTACGTTGAAAATCCCTGTATGGTCGGTGTGAATAGCTGACGGCAGGCGGGTGCCATCTCGTTGTCTTGGAGGCGGCGATATTTATTTCGCAACAAGAACGGCTGGGGCATTTATCAAGCGGCGAGCCGGGACCGCGAGCTTCATAAATCACATCAGATTAAAAGGAAACAAGCCACAATTTCCAAATGCGCGCGCGTTATAAAATATTAGGGTAATGTACGGGGTTCTTATAAAATGGATGCGTACCTCGTAAAACTGAAATAAAATATACGGTGCAATAAAGCGTTCACTCGGTGGTGCTATAATTGCACTTAATGAATATTTATCGGCATCTCCGCGGCGTGTTGTGTTACATTATACGTGGCCGTGTGCATGAGCAGTGGCCATAAAGAGTCCCCCGGCCTACACAACTCATCTGCATTCAGCTCGCTTACCTCTTGCCATTTACAGACTGCCGTTGCAGTTACATTCGACGGTGAATTATGGCCTCACTTTCCTGGAAATAAATGATTTGCCGCCACTTATGGCGGTCCGTCGCTCGTCGCTACCATACGAATACCTAAGTACAAAAATTTATCGAACATGTGAATTGACAACGAAATTGTGGCATGCTCGGTGGCATGTAAGTGTGGTTTTCAAGTTTTCGAACTTCTACACCACAGTTTGGGTTGGGCTAGATAATAGGACAACTGGAGTAACTGGACCATATACAGTGTGTATCAATATTTGGTAGCAAACTTTCTATGGTAATACCAAAAACTGTAATACCATTCCTAGGATTGAATGATGAGAAAATACCCAATATCCAGATTTTCACGGTAACGTAGTGAAAGGCCATCAAAGGTATAATCTGCTTAAACTCCGTATTTTCGAGTAATCTAATTCAAACCCGAGTTCAAACCTACAATAATTTAGCAAAAAAATAAGGGTTTGGAGATAATTGTATAAATTAGGAGGTGAACAACTGAAGTTGTGAAGTTCAAGCAGTAGAAGGTTAGAAATTTGCTAGGCGTTTTGGTAGAATTACTTGTGATAATTAAACTGTCAGGAATTAGTCAGGAAAATAAGAAACTTCGAACGGCACAAGTCCAATCCTCTGATTTACCCGACAAACAGGCACCGGTTGACACCATTGCTTCTAAGAAAATTATACGAGAATTTGATAAATAATAAATAAAGTGATGTTTGATCTGAATCCGGAAAATACAGTTGTCTTGACTACGAAAATTATGCATTTTACAATAATTATTGTCGGCCGTTCGCCTTGCCGTCTGCAGACGGTCATAAAAACACCGATTATCTCATAAACTATTAAGCTCACCGACGCTGAAAATCTTCAGAAACATTCCAAATAATTTACGCGATAAAATATCTTGATTGTCAACTATCGAGGCACTATTTTGCCACGATATCCATAGAATGAATTGAACCTTCAGTTTTTCAATGCTTCAAAACATTTACCAAACCTCTGAATTGTTTAAACCATAAAATAATCAAATTATAGGCGAAACTAAATTCGCCACTGCCAAAAACTGTCTTGCTTTACAACCTTTTTTGGAATCAGCCCGCAGACGTTTCTTGAACAATTCTGAATCAGGCTATACAATATAGTCAATTTATATCGGTAGAGATGAAAAAGTGAGTTTGAGTGATATTTTATTTGAAATGTATTTGAATTAGAAATTGAGACTATCGATACTTCATGACATCAAACCATATAAATAGTTCTACAGCGACGAGTACGCGATTTCGACTGCTAGATTTACTATCAGTAGAGTTATTTCACCTGAATCCATCGTCCCATTAGATCAATGTGAAATATGGCAGTGTAACCCACTAGCGGTGGGTGGTATTAACTCAATACCGAATACAGCCTACATCTGTGCCTACTCACACGATTGTGTCCAGTCCGTAGTCACTTGTGATTGTGTCACTGAAGAGCGTAAAACAGTAGCCGCAACTGTGGGCAATGAAAGCTTGTAGTTCGAAACAGGTGTGAGCGTTGATCTGAAGGCGGCGGCGGAATTCCGTCGAGGCCATTCTGAGGCTTAACACGGCAGAACGGAGCAGTCCAGCGCCAACAGACGCATGCAAAAACTTACAAGAACTTTCTTGTCTCGCCGATGTCATGTCATTCCAGAAGCGAAAGCAGCCGAGATGGGATAGAGGAGCGGTCGGTGGCGTTGAAGTTCATATCCCAAAAATAATAAACACGTCTCTTAGTGGCATTTTTTCTGTTGGTGAGGTGATGATGTTGTGACAAGTGCGTGTGGAGTGCGACTGTGAATAAGACTCGTTCACCGCCTGGAATGGTCGAGAGGAGGAAAGCGACAACGACAAATCTATGAAAAATAAAATGAGTGAATATGTCCCGTTAAGGTGCCGATTAATCTATCCGGATTTGACAGGTCCCGGTCGGATTGAACCCAACCCAACCGAAACCTTACTGGACTGTCTGCGGCAGCGAGAGTTAACGACGATGACGGAACGTCGGTGGCGAAGGGGTCGAGTTCAGAAGCGGTCAAATCGACTCGGAGCGCGAGGAAGACATAACATTAACACAACACGACATGAGAGCGCCTCATTTGATGAGATCAAAGGCGACCGCCGCCGCCTTTTCCTCCGCCCCTCTTCGGCTGTCAGTTCGTATATACGGAGCCGCCGCCATATGCTATGTGTCAATCCCTGTTCGCTCTTTATTTCTCATCTTGTCTCGTGTGTGGTGACTGCAGGTTTCCTATCCGCGCCGAATATTTCCCCAAACGTGTGTAAACATCAGACCGAAAGGCGAACCGTGATTTCACGGTGGTGATCGACCGACAGCCACAAGGTTGTCACACCTTTCTACGATTCTTCATATAAATATTACAGACAAGACCGTAATCGTCAATTTTGGATTGTCTTTCCAATGCCCCAATTAGTCCGAACCACGATATAAGATAACTCTGGTATTCCGACTACCGCTTCAACGCGTTGGCTGGCGTGCGTCGTTTTCTGGCTAAACTGTGGGAGAGAGAGGTATGGAAAGAGCGAAGGCTTGAAAGAGCGCGCACATGTGGCCCGAAAACTCGCAAAATCCCGCCTGTTCCCGTACTGTTTGAGATAATTCAAGTTTTATTGATTCTTAGTACATTTTAAGCGAATAGCTTCTATAATAGTTATAATACATGAACATAAGTGGGACTATCGTGCGCCAGATAGTCAATCTTTGTCGCACGCGCTGTGCACGCGCTTTTACCACTTTTTGGACCTCGCTGCGCGCGGCAGTCGGAATACCATAGTTATCTTATATCGTGGTCCGAACTCATCAAAACATTGTTATTTTGTTATAAATTAATTCGGATGATTTTCGGAAACTTGTGGAATGGAATGACGTTATCTAGATTCGCTTTTAGGTTATTTTTGACCGACTTGGCAATCACAGTCCATACTCTATAACATATCTGAAATGAGTTCTCATTGTTTATGACCCGGATGTATTTATGTCATGAATAAGAACCATATTTCATAGGACAATGAGATATTAATAGAGCAACTGTTGTTTCAAGAAAACTCCAACATACAGCCGCTTTACGAGGTGCAATAAAATGCATTTACCCAAACTTTTAACACGAGCTTGTGAAACGTACGGGAACATAAAACAATGAATTTTTTATTGTTTTCCAGGAAACGGATGGATTAACATTTTGTGTACATCAAAGTTCTCAACAAATTTCCACTTTTTTTGAGTTGGTATGGAAAGCAAATATCCTTATGGTGCGATATTCGCACATTTAAAAGCGGGAGGTCGGCTCATTTTTCGCGCACCCGGAGCCATATACACTTGACAGCTTTAAATCCCTGAAGCCGTAATGCCTCATATCGCTATCTTTTATATGTATGTTAGTGCCAATTTCGGGGAGCAGTATCGTATAACACGAACGGGATGGTTGATATACGGTTATTCGCTGTACTCGAGCGGGATAGGGTGGAAAGTGCCGGCTAAAAACGTTGTATGGCACTAGATGGCTCTGGGGATGGAGGTAATATCTTGGAGCGCTCTCTTGATGCGGCTTTATACAAATGAAGTAAAACAAATTCCCGCGCCTCGCCGATCTCATCGCCGGGCGGCCCCTCATAAATTATGGTTTATAGCCGAGATAAAATAAGCTTATTTTCTCGAATGTACGACATCCGTTCTGGCTATCTGCGGCGGGATACGACCATCCATTCTTCGGCTTGCACACTCGTAAAAATGATAGAGTGCCTGGATGTCGCTGGGACCGCACGGAGATGTCAACGACTGTCTCTGAAACAGTCAATCTTCAACCAGGATTGCATAACCACGCACGACGTTTCCGGCGCGCAAACGGCACTCGTTCCTCATAAAGAACCGGCACGGCCAGCAATTTTCCAACATACATTTCCCTCTTTCCATAGAAAACACTGCTATTTTCCTTTTCTGTAAAATATTTTCAGTGGAATGGACAATTGTTTGAGTCACTTGTTTAATTTTATACACTTCATGGTGTTGACTTGTAAACCATCAAGTTAGAAGACGCACAGCTGCAGCTGGCCGGACATTATCGCATTTCCTAGTGACACTTCACAACCATAACAATAAACACGACTAACTTTATATCTCCAACATAAATAATGTATCAGTTAATGGTCAATAATAACAACAACATAATGTTAATAAGTTACTGTCGTCTTATGAGAAGGATATAAATTGAATGTGTTACGGCGTATATTTAGCAACACTAATGTACGTGTCTGACATGTATTATAATTGAGAAAACTACTTAGCAGTGACAGGAGGCTATCAACATGCAGGGCCGCTCCCTGGAGTGACCAGTCTGACTACCTACCTATATGGGATTTGGTCAAATATAACGACCTCACTTCAATGCGATTTGTTTACTGTGTGAGAAACCGAGAAAAATACTATCGCAACGGCCAATAAATTGTATTCAAAGTAGGCTCAATTGATACAAAATATGCTGAGTATAGATTATTTATTAAACTAGGATAGCAAAAATCGATTCTCCGATTTTCTACTGGTGCCAGTGTAGATATTCAAATAGAACGCAAAACTTCTAAAGAATCATTCACTCATGATGATAAAAAAAAGTCTAATGGTGGTAATAACGTCAATTTTTTATAGTTTTTTTAAATATTGGAATTAAAATAATGGCTACTTAAAAAACAGATATACTTATTCTTAGTAGCTCCCAAGAATGAACTTGAGATAATTAATGGATGCAATTATTCAGCGGTAAAGGTTATGAAAACATCTACAAATCAATGTCTATATTCTCTAATATTTACGTAATATGAAAAATTTATTGCTCAATTATGTAAACGTAAATAGGTACACGCAGAATACGTACACAAGAAAGCCATCAAGAAGTAATACGGAATAATTTTTAGATAACCAGTTTCTTCTCCCAATTATGATTTTCTTCGGCACTTTCGGATTGTTCCGTGGTCATCGAATTGTAAAAGTTGAATGGCATAGTCCTTCCGAGCATCATTAACGCGAAACCGTCTAAAGACCGACGTTGACTGACTAAGATGAACAGCACTGTCATTTCTGATTTGGCCATCAATAACCGGCTGCACATGCTGAGCGAATGATAAACGTTCTGAAAGTTGCTGGCAAGAAAGAACGAATGCGAGCGAGCTATCTCGGTCATTAGGGACTTCCATTTCTGTCATCCATCATCTCTTGACTCCAAACGTAGCGCACCTTGCCTTTTCACGACGCCATCGATAGAATTCATATGGTTCATTTCATCAACAAATGTACAAGAATTTTGCATTACGCGGCGACCATTATAATTGGGTGAGGACTCTTGTTGCCGCTTGGTTGGCGAAAATGAGGGCAAATGCGGCAATTAGTCCAAAAAGTACCGTGGTTTCATTGCGGTGGTAGGTGTAATTTAGCGTAGTGGCATAGTCGTGTCAAGCCGGATGCCCAGTGGACGGCAATGGCCCCGTGCGGTGATAAATTCGCGTTTACGGCAATACATGGCCGAGTTGGCGTCCACGCGGACAATAATAAAGCAGTAAACTGTGTTATTTAGTAAATGTAGCGGGTGCAATCAATCAGCATGTCAGCGGGGAGTGACGCCGAGCGTCGCCCGAGCAAACCCGGGCGAGCCGTTCCGACGCGGCTGTCGTAAAATGAATAAGTGCACACACCATACATCACTGTCACGCCGAATATAGATATAAAATAACGATGAATGAACAGCTCTGTTGAATGCAGATAAACTTTCCTATTACACACATGTCGGATAATTTATCACGTTGGCGTTGCCCGACACCAGTTCCCGACGCTAATATTTCACTAATATTAAACACCGCAATTTGAAGCCAGCAAACTAATTACTTGATTGACACCTGTAATCCGACGGCTCTCCAGGATACAGGCGAATCTTGACAGGATAAGTGTAGTTCGGCATTAATAAAAACTCCAAACCATCAAATCTTGATACCGTAAAATGCTAATGTCTGACTACACTGAGAGAAAGGTTTAGTTACCGTAAAGCGAAATTTATTTCTGACAAACAAATGGTAAGCTTGTATACTGTCAAATATGCGCAGCTATTGAAATGAATAAATCATCCATTTGATGTTATTTATTTGAGGTAATCATTTTACATATTTGTGAGAAAGTCATGAAAGGTTTGAGACAATAATATGTGCATATTGATACACGTAGCGTGGATTTGTTTGAAGCAGATATTTTCTAGAGTTTACCACAAATAAGATATTCGATTTAGCAAAATATGTTTTGATTTTATTCAAAAAAATTTACACTGATTATATATAAATAAGTATAAATCAAATAAACTAGAGGAATGGAGTTGATCCTATCAAATTCCTGCACCTGAAATTAGAAAAGCGTCTTGTATTAGTCACCACAACCCTGTCAGTAGTTGTATCGCAAGTGAAAAACTCACATTTTCATTGGATGTGTGCTAAAAGTTCCTATTGTACACCAATAGAGAGGCCTATCTGTTTCACCATGCCCTCGGATAGCATTGTAGTCTCGGTTATGGTGGCATCGTAATGTAGTTCTTGTTCTATAATTGTTAGTTAATCTTTCATCATGATTGGTTTTTACTTGAATATCGATGCTTACCTTCAAAGATGTGAATTGGAATTTGCAGGCCTCACTCTTCTAGTTTTCTTTTTCTTTTTGCACACTAATCACTAATTCATGGTCTAAATAACTCTAACCACACCAGAGAAAAACACAGAGCGAGGGGTTTCAACGGACTCTGAGATTCAAGTGGTGCACGTACAGGACAACAAATACCATCAAGTTCGGGAGATTTAATAGAAATGCAGTTTTATTGCGTCGAAGAACCATCCGTCTTCAACGTGAATAAATTTATTTGACACAAATAAATTAAATCTTTGAGCAAAGTAACTTCTCTTCGGTTTCACTCAAAGAATACGATGTGAATTAAGAAAAACCATATTTATTCGCCTCAAATAAATTCATAATTAAATTAAATATATGCTTGAAATAAACGATTCATTCCATTCGCATCGATCAAATCGGTTGGTTTAAATAAAAATTGTTGACACAAACAAAAAAAAGTTATTTCCAAATCAGCAATTTATTAACTACTCATTTATTTGTTTCCAACTACCCTTTTCTCTCAGTGTAAGTACAGGGTGCCCCTAAACTCTACCGACAAACTCCTACTGAGCATAGATGAGTCTTTATTACCAAAGTGAAAGTGGTCGGAGTAAGAAGATAGAGGCTGTCGAATATGACGTCGTAGATGCGGTTTTAATGGTATAATTAGAAAACCAATTTGTTGAAAATTATCAAATTACCACTGTGGCTTTACTCTTCCGAGACACATTAATATCAAAATAATGATGCAACATCTTGATGGTAAATGAGGCTCATCTTAGTGTTGGAATGTTGAAATTTCAATGTGTCATAGTAGTGAAAAGCCAAAATTTACATGATCGCAGTCTTTAGTTTTATTCATTAGCTAGAAATTCTTACTCTTGATATTGTTCCGTTTGAGGGTCTGATCTCGCACAAAAAGCTCCCAAAGCAGATACGAAAACGTCGGTTTTTGGGTAAAATAGTAATAATCATAAGAGCTGCTATGCATTTACTTATCGCCATAGGATTGTTGACAACATTTTGTATTTAATTTTTGAGATTTGAAAGTTTGTGTCATTTATGAATTTCTAGTTAATGAACAAGGCTTCAAACCGCAATCATGTACCTAAATCGATTTTTCACTACTGAAACGTTGAAATTTTAACTTCTCAACACTAGGATGACCCTCATTTAACATCAAGATGTTGCATCATTATCTTGATGTTAGGTAGAATTGATGTGTCTCGTAAAAGTGAACCAACAGTGGTAATTTGATAATTTTCAACAAATTGGTTATCGAATTATACCATTAAAACAGCATCTACGACGTCATCTTCGACAGCCTCTATCATTCTTACTCCGAAAACTTTTACTCAAGTCATAAAGGCTTATTCCGAATATTTTGGGGAAATCTATGCACAGGAGGAGTTTGTCGGTGGAGTTCAGGGACATTCTGTATGTTTACGCATCGCAATTTACCAAAGAGCGTTAATCCAGTGCTCTCGGGGATGTAAATTGTGAATACAAAAACTACCGACTCTTGAAGAAAGAAAAAATCATATAAACCGCTCATAAACATGTCGGTTGACTTCTCATGTATCTTGATACGACCACTCGTGCATGCATTCGGTAGTACTAAACACGACTGTTCAATCGCTTGTGCGCTGTTTACGTGTTCTGAGATTCCCAATCGTGAAATATTAAAGGTACACACGAACTACATGGATGGAGAGCAGCAGTATCTAAGGAGACCTATTCATGATCGTGCTCGTAAAGAACTCGAGAATATCATGAATGACACTCACTTGAATTACCTGATCAAGACAAACTTTTTCAGACGCGAAAATTCGATAATAATATGTTATGGCTTAGTTGATCACTATACATATAGTTCAAGTGTCGTTCGATAAGTTCAGTAATGCAAACGGAAGACGTGGATCGAACTTCCAATGTAAACTTCCATATCTTAAACAATTCAAGGCACTCTCGATTATTGGCACTGGGAACGGAGGTTTTCGCAAAATAGTTATTTTTGATGTTATAGTGTTGAAAATGGTAATTTTGTGAGAAAGAATTTGGGACACGACACACGGTGGAGAGAAACAACGCATGCGCTAATATCCTCCGTTAAATCCTTGAAAATTGCGAAAATAACCAGAAAGTTTTTAATAATTTTGCATAAGTACGTTAAGTTTAGAGTCAATAATTGGTGAAAAGGAGTCTAGATAAGAGGAGCGGAAGAAAATACTAATGCATTATTGGTGTCGTATATTAAAATGGCACTTTCATTTCCAAGGAAGTGCCATTTGTTCTACTTTTGTTCCTCAAAAAAAGGAATTGCAGAATAAAAATCATGCGCTTCAAGCTAATCACCACTTTCCGCTTTTTATAAACAATTTTCTATTTTGTGAATGTCCGGACATAATAACTATAGGAACTGAGCTTTACGGAATCGTTTTTCTTCAGATTTTTCATCTAATGATTCATTTATCAATTTCCTGTATTTTTTAACGCTCTTTCTATGACTAACACACACGCACTCCTAATTTTTGAATTGATGATTTTCGATATAAATCCATCTTGATTCATATTTCGTGGAGAACGTCCCTAAAAGATGTTTTCCCGATGAGACTTGGATAATAAATGAGATCCTTTCTGGCAGTCAGAAGTGATTGATCACGCCAGATAAACAAGGATACGCGTTTGATCTCCAGTGCGAGAGGGATATGCAGAGGTGGAAGAGTGATGAATCGCATAGGGCCGTCATTAATACGTGTCAGTCTACATATTGGAGTTGCCAGTCATTCTCTGTATACCAGTCCTTCTGCGCTTTGCTATCCCATACTTGCCGAATCCTCCTAATATGTTCCTTATACTTCAAGAATGTCTCTGAGGTCGAGCTGTCACTTTTCGTTACTATAACTGTCCAGTGTCCACTCATAACAAGACAGATAACGCTGACCACATCTACCGATACTGTTCGTGACATTTTGTCAAGAACAATACCTGGATTCTTTCGAGTCCCTTCCAATTAAAATCGCCATCATGTCTCCTTGTTATTACAGATATCACTCGATATCTAGTCATAATTATTTCTCATAATTTTGCCATATAGACTAAGACTAGCTTTAGTCCAGAAGGACTTGTCTAGTGGGTCGAATGGTATGGGTAAACATCATCTAAAGTGTTTGACTACAGTGTCCGAAACCTTTTAGACATGTTTTGTTAATCGTGCGACAAGTAGCTACCGACAAAGCGTTAACTTGGCCTGTTT
This sequence comes from Salpingus planirostris, assembly GCA_949788335.1. NCBI lineage: Eukaryota > Metazoa > Arthropoda > Insecta > Coleoptera > Salpingidae > Salpingus > Salpingus planirostris. The sequence continues at coordinate 7,407,408 of OX460917.1, read as the reverse complement.
CAACAAAGGACGCCGTTGTAGCGTGCTTCTGGTCTTACCTGCAATTAGCTTTTCACCGGGATGCCATTCACTTATCGCCACTCAATTAGTTCGTCTCGTGGAATGTCCAATATTTATACAACGTCCTTTTAAGGAGATTTGGAACAGCAATCACCAGCCAATGGAAACAAATCACACCGCAATTACAGTTGTGTAAGATTTCAAATAAATCCATTGAATTTTATCCCGCAGACATAAATTTACGCATGGTAATTGCAAATCTGTCAATTCTATCAAATTGTAGTTCGGTAGGATGGTTGTAGATTGTAAATAAAAACTGCATGAATGTGTATGTGACACATCACACAAAGAGATTATTATCTGTCCGAATGATGTATGGGTATTAATTGCATATTATCACAAATTGTTCAGCTTAGCATTCATAAAAATGTGGCATTGCATTATCATGACATCAAAGAGCAGGTTTATTGCGTTCTTGCTTTCAATTACTTTTTTCTAATTTGCAAATGTAAACACATAAATCATTGAATGATTTAATGAGAATAACGGTCCACCACATCTATTATCACCAAGAGACGGGAAGTAATAACAACTTCTGGAGGTGAATAGGTAGCTGGAATAGATGACGTTATATTGGAAGCCTGCAGGTCACCTGACAGTGACCGACGAGTGTCCTACGTTATGTGGCAGTCGATTTCATGGCAAAGAACAGGATATAATTACCTGCTGCGTTCGTTTCAAAGGTTTCTTGAAAGCGCCCATAAATCGGGTCGGTTAATTTGGCCCCACCCACCCTTATAAACGAGACTTCAACATATGCACCTTATTGCACCAACATTGCACCTTACCGCACCATCGTATTTTCTCTTTGCACCCCAACCGTTTGCTTATCAACTCCATTTTAATTTTAGGGGATGGAATTCACAGCAGCCCCCCCTTATCCGACAATCTAGTTCAAATGCATCTTATCTCAAAGAATCCGCATTGCACCGTTTTGCACCACTGCAATATTCTATTGCACCACTACGTTTCGGGCACTAACAAAAAAATGCGTTCGCAATTCAGCCCCTTCCAGATGACAGAATCGACTCATTCTTTTTGCACCCTCTTCATCTCATAATGCACCTTATTGCACTACAACAAACAAACAGATCGCTTTCCAAGTTGTTCTCCATTACCAGTGAAAATTGTCATTAATTCGAAATTCTTGCCGATATTTTTTTTATGAAAAGAAACAATCCATAGGCCAATATCAAAGAGCAGAACGAGAATGAACACTCTAACTTGATAGTTCATTTGATGACGAGGAATCAAAATATGGTTGAGAAATCAAGAACTCATGATGTTGAGGGTAGGAATGTAATTCAGAAATTCAGTAAGCTACTCAAGCAGAATATATAATTGTTTCAATAGTTACAACATTTGTCGCAGAACACGGCTTGGATTTCTTATGTAGGTCATTGTATATTTCCCAACAGTTGTTATGGCGGTAGCAGTATGCAGTGAAGTGTCCCACTGAGTCCGTAGGACCAGTGTACCCTATAACTCCTCTCAATGTATAATTGCTACCTCTTATGAATAATTGATGGGGTGCATCTTTCAGTGGAGCTTTTAGTGCCATTGTAGGGCAGTTTTTTGGGTCAAAAGGTTCAATCAACAAGTGCGTTGGACTAAGCTCTGTCTTTTCTTCAATAAACGCTTTAGAGCATATCTTTGTTTTACATTTAGCTTTTCTCTTTTTATTGGAAATAGCTTCTGATACGTCTTCTTGGAAACGTTTAAATCCTTCTGATATTGTTAAATTGACGGCATGCAGAAAATTTTCTTCATACACCTTTGTACAAAGCGCGCAAAATTTTGATCTGAGAGCAGATTTCAATTCGTCCATTACCACATTTATCATTTGGTTCATTGTACACGACACATCTAGTTTCACAATACCCTGAGGGTGTTGTGTGCTTTCAAATTTTGCAAACAGGTAATGTGCCCTCAACTTATAGGTTTTACGGCTTATTCCATTTGAAGCTAAGTCCTTGACGATGGCGAATACAAGATTATTCTCATTTTGGTCTATGAGTTGTTGAAAACATTCGCTATCACAATAGCAACAGGACAAGATTTGAAGAAGAGAATCGAAAGCGCAAGTATTCGATAAAGTGATGAAAACTCCGTTTGCGATTTTGATAGGTTGGAGGTCTTCTAAATGTCCGTTTCGTAGTAAAGCAATGGGTTTCACCCTTCTGAGAGACTCAAAGTTAGCCGTTAAAAGTTCTGAATTGGGCTCAAGGTATGACAGTCTTGGTCGTTTTTTAACAACTTCGGGGTGTCCCAATGATCTCCAATTCTCAAATGAACTCATTTCTTCGGATTCTATTCTCTCGCGTGGAGATTTTTTAGTACACGCAAGACATAAGATCCGTCCTTCTGCGTCTCTTTCAGAACAATAAGTATTTCCATGAATTGGCTTCATGCAAACTCGGCAGCTCATGTTGCTTGTTAACATCAATTGACAAGAGGGACAAGTGATTTCTTGTGATGTTGTAACTACAACAAAAACTTGAGTATATTTTATACTTACATATACAAACATACCTTGGTGGATATTTCCAATGTATCTATCATTTTTCGAAGAAATTACGGTTTCATCAATTTTTGAAGAATTTATTCTTTCGCTTTCCGCTTCATCTGGAAAAGAATGGATTTTTACAGAGCATGTGCTCATATCTACAACCGATTCACTCACCTTCCAAAAAATCTGATGATTGTGCAGCATCTGCTTGATCTGCTTCATTTGAATTGCAAATAAATGGAATGTTCTGAAATAGTCATTAGTTCAATCCCCGGTTTAAGATCATCGTTTAATCTTGAAACAAACCAAAAAAATACGCACCTCTCTTTGATTTACTGCACTTTGCGACAGTTTCATGATACCATCATTACTATCGATATGCACCTTCAGAAATTCGTCAACCCAAACTGGAAGAGTGACATTTTTGAATGTTCTGTTCTTCAAGTTATTGAAATTGCTTTCAACTGTGGCTGAACTTGCAATCAATGGTGACTTGGTAAAGTGATTTTTCATTATGGAAGTCCACAATGCAATTGTCTTGGAAGATTTTTTGAAATCTTCGACGAAATTTGGTAAACATTGTTGATTTCCTCTGTCACCAATTTCATGATCGATGTTGACAACAGATTTACAGGTTGTTGCGATATTTTCAACCCATACTTGGAAAGGATGGATTCCTATCAGTTTGTCAGTTCCGTACTCTTTGGAATCGGTTGGAGATTCATCGTCCAACTTGTCTTCGTCGGAAGAAGCACAATGTACTTCGCTTATCATTATCGCAATCTCAATCTCTTTCGTACCAGTACTTATCCTCCTTTTCAGCCAATTCTTACGAATTTCACAGCTTGTTGCTTCATCCAACTCATTGTTACCTTCGGTGTCGCTGTAAGCAACCGTGAATAGAGCGAAGAGCATGCTTTCGAGATCTTCAATATCAGTGCACTGTATAACTTGGCCCATACAACGCATGTAAAATTGCTTCGTCAGATGATGTTGGTTTCTCATTGATGGCCATTCCGTAATCTTTTTGATAACGTGAGCAACATCACATCTGATATAGCAATTCTCATCGAGAGATTTGCTATTGAATATTACGTCATAAAAGTGGGAAGTGTATTCAAGAATGGATTTACATCTTGTGGTGAAGGCTCTGATGCAGGCGTTGAGGAGAGCAACGGACTGATCCGTTACTACTTCATTTGGTATTCTTGCTCCACTCTTTAGCCACTTTTGAAGCCAAGTATTGATCGCAATGGTACTTTGTGTTTCACTCAACATATTTCCGACCGAATACTGATTTTCAGATTGAGAAATAACATCGTGTATCGTGATTTCATATAAAAAAATGTGACTGCTCTTTTCACCACTTACATTCTTAATTTTTCTCACAACTCCTCCGGTTGCGTCAATGCAAACTTTGGCATAGTTCCGTTCACAGTACTTGTTGTACACATGTATTTGTGTATTTGTCCAATAGAGAACAAAAAATGGAGATACTCCAATATCTCTGATGGCGCCTTTAAAGTTGGGATTATATTTGGCCTTGCATATGGCTCTTACAGGATCATCGTCTAGTCTTTTTCTTTTACTCATTTGATGTTTGGCCACCCTCAAGGTTTTAAGCCTGGGCAAATCAACAGGCTCATTGTCACCAAACGCCATCTCTTTTGACGCAGACATTCTTCTATATTGGCTTGGCGCCATATTACTCTGTAATAGTTGTGTCGCAAGATTCTGCCTTTTGGCACCCGATAGGGGTCTTTTTGAATCGTGAGGAATTTCTTTCAAGTTATTCACCGTAAAGAATATTTTTCTCGCTTCGTTCCCAAGGGGTGGCTCTAAAAGATTTCCAACCAATGTAGCTCCACAATCCTTACAGTATGCGCTGAAATTTGCATATATCTTCTCACTACAAGGAAAAATCTTACTTCTCTTGAACATGAAGGCACATTCACATCGGTGGCTGCGAAGATCTTCCTTGATTTTTTCGTAAATTTGGTGAGTCCAGGAAAACGTTTCAAATATATAATAATCTCTTTTGAGGCCCTGTCGGATACCTTCATCATTATTTCGGGCATACTCCTTGTGATGTGGAAATAGTTGCATGAATTCGTCGAAAGTTATTGTTATTTGGAAAGAGAAAGATCTCGATCCATCATCTTTCTTGTTCTTGACAATTGGTATGACTTCATAGTAACTGTCAGAGTTATCGCTATCCGTATGATTACAACACAGATTGTTACAGTGATGATCTCTGGATTCTTTGGCTACTCTACGCTCGAGTATATTTCCAGAGTCATAATACCCTTTCGCAGCAGCGGTATATAATGCGAGAGGAGACATCATACCGTCTAAATCTTTGGAAACAGTTTCCCAAATAGCATTCTTTTTATTGAGTAGTTTTCCAGTCTTGTCCGTGATTTCATCTTTATACTTTCTGAAGGCATTTTGAATTCGGACTATGTCGTTCGGTAATCTCTTTGGAGGCATTTCTAGTCGTTATTATTTGTTTAGGTACTCGCATCCCTAGTTATCGCGCTGATGCACCGGTTTTCAACAAACCTAACCACACTTCACTTGGCGCGAAAACTACGAGACAATAGAAGACTCTGGCCGATTCAACTCCTGCGCATGTGTCAACACCTTTTGGCGGCACATTCGAAAATTCACACTGAACGTGGAACTCGAAAAAAAAATACGCTTATGCGATTCGATCCGTTTGGGTCTTTCATCGTCTCATTGAAAACGAGTCACGTTGGTTATAAAGTAGGGTTGGATCCAATCTTTTGCAGCAAATGTTTGTTGTAGTGCAATAAGGTGCATTATGAGATGAAGAGGGTGCAAAAAGAATGAGTAGATTCTGTCATCTGGAAGGGGCTGAATTGCGAACGCATTTTTTTGTTAGTGCCCGAAACGTAGTGGTGCAATAGAATATTGCAGTGGTGCAAAACGGTGCAATGCGGATTCTTTGAGATAAGATGCATTTGAACTAGATTGTCGGATAAGGGGGGGCTGCTGTGAATTCCATCCCCTAAAATTAAAATGGAGTTGATAAGCAAACGGTTGGGGTGCAAAGAGAAAATACGATGGTGCGGTAAGGTGCAATGTTGGTGCAATAAGGTGCATATGTTGAAGTCTCGTTTATAAGGGTGGGTGGGGCCAAATTAACCGACCCCCATAAATCGTAGGTGAGAAGCCGCCGCAGCATGTGGAGGGAGCGCCTAATTTATTATCACGGCTGTGTGCGAGGCGGTCTTTCACCATATCGCTGGACCCATCGCCGATGAGAAATGGCTGGAAATTTGCGATCGGTTTCCTGGGGTGCTACCCCAGGAAATCGCCGACGATGAGGTCATTATTGGGTCTAGGGTTTCCAATCAACGCCAAGGAGTTCCTTTTTTATAGACGCAACTTTTCCGGGATGATGCGGAAAACCCAATTCCCGGCTAATTCCTCGAATAAACATATAAATCAGTCCAGAATATATTGAGGCACTTATTTTAATGGAATGCCCACTCATTTATCAAAGTCCCGGCGAGCTCGGCGCATCGCGCTTGTTATAGAGACATAATTTATGAGTAAAGGAAATAGTTATTCAATTTGAATCGAGTTTGAATCGGCGGAACGTGCACAAGGGCACGAAGGGACGGGCAAGACGGCGTGGCGAGGTAATTAAGAACTCGACTATGATCAATAGGGGCCGGGGGTCGCCCGTCGACGCTTTGCCTCATTAATCCTCCGGAGCCTTTATTAAAAGAATTGAAGAAATATGGGCGGAGCGGCCAGACATCGTCTCATGCCATACCGGAGCCGGGTTCTCTCTTCTATTTCTGGGGGCGCCCCACGTTACGTTTAATCAAGTGCCAGGGTGGCAATTGAATTAACGGCCCTACGTGAGGGCGGAAACTTGTAAGTCGAAGGACCATTAGTCTTTCGGGGAAATCAGCGCTTTGTCGTCGCTCCATTACTAATTTCACTCGTTATTGCACTTCTTTATACGTCGCCGAACCGTTTTTCAACGACCAGACACTCCCCGGCACGTCGTTGGCACACAGCGCGCAATGTCCCTCTTCAAATTCACATTAATCATGGAAAACGCAAACTGGAGATTCGTCCTCCGTTGCCTCGGTTTCCCGCCTTAGAACATGCAGTAATGTGAAGCATTCGCGACATCCTCTAACATAAATAGAATTTAAATGAAAACCTGACATCTTGCCAAAATATTTTTTGAGTAGAGTACTTAGGTATTTTTAAAGCAAATTTTAGAAACAAGTGCTTACCGTACGTTCAGGAACGAGAGGTATTGATGATTTATGTTATCAATATGAGATCTCACATCAGAACGTGACCCTAAAATATCTGATATCCACATACATACGGATAGTCAATGTACTCGTATAATATGTGTTCTTGCGATTTGAAAAAAAAGGTTTATTTTCGTAATGACTTTTGGAATTGTCTTACAACTCTTGAAACTCCTATCGTTTTGATTCTAATTGTAATACATTTCTCTTTATTCAGCTTTTTGTTTAAAATTCCAAAACTAGTACTAAAATTTGAGATACAAAAATAAAAAGCTCCAGCTGAGCATTGAAATGGACATTGCAAGGACGGACGCCAGCACAGCCCACATAAAACTGTCATTTTGATTGTCCGGAAACATTCCTCCAATACTGAAATAATAGTAAGAGCGAAATTTTGTGATCATTCACGAGAATAATTTTTCTGCCATTAATGACGAATGACTTATTCCATTGGAGTGAAAATCATCAAAATTCGCTAAAGTGTTGATTTATGCATTCAGCTTTTCATATAGGGAGGACAAAAAACTGAAAATTAAAGATTACAACAAGATACTGCAGAGAATATGGAATATGGAATTATGTTTATAATTAAAAAGAGAAGCGATGGATTTTTGTTGTATTTGTAAAGGCGGTACGAACTTTCTACATTTGACCCCCTCAGCCTTTAGCATCGCCGGCGCTGAAGACAAATTGCCCGTTAATTTATAGTCTAGAGATAGAGAAACGTGCAATTCTGTTGAAAACGTTCGTTTTGTTTTATGCGACAAAAGACGAGAGATAACAAAAGAAACTGCACGGAATGTAAGGGATGCTAGTGAGATTGCTATAAACGGAAGGCGACATCCGAGGTGAGGCTGAGGGCGCGAGACCTCTCATGCATTAACAGGTGCTGACAAACATTAGCAGTGCCTTGTCTACACGGGTTTATTAAAGAGTTAATGATGCCGTGAGTGTGCTATAACACTGTCATCTACATACATTAAAAACCACACGGTGGCGCGTTTGATCCCACGCACCTCAGCTTTTCTACCCAACGAATCACTCTTCTAAAAAAGAGGAACGATCGGATGTTCCACATAAACGAGCAGTTTTCCATGTCAGCACTCTGGCATAATGTATTCCCTCGCTTTTAACTAGCAAAGCACCTGACTGCAATAAACATAGTTTTATGCAAACCTGTCTACCAGAAGAGTTTTTTTTACTCTACCACCTGATCCACATAAATACGTCATGTTTGTTGGTCTGGTGAATTAACCGGATTGTGAAAAACCTAAATATTATTCTATGATTATGGCGCTAACCATTTTCAGGCAATTTTCAAAGCATATTCTCTGAAAATATGCTATTTTACAACGTTATATTGCTTTAGGAAAATTGATCCGTGCGTTTAATGGTTTCGCAGCTTTATCGAAACCTACCCTAAGTTCGGTTCAGTATCATCATCACTCTTATGTAGTTTGTCACACTAACTGTTCGCAGTGACATATTCATGAGCCAGCCTCCTTTCCATTTCATTAGCATCGCTAATGTTTCGCTCCCCTGTACCATAACTTCCAAACTCCAGTTTTATTGGCAAATAACAACGCGATGATGGCATTGCTCTTTGGAGCGTTTTCCTAGCTCTCTAAATTCCCAGTGTTTACGATACTCTTAAAGAGCGTTGTATATAGGCGTGATATTGCGACGTTAATGCGGCTTTATGGAAATATAGAGCTCAATATCGGTGAGAAGGGGGCATTAATCATAATTAAGTGTTTGGTAACGACCGAAGTCGTGCAGGAAATGGCTCCAATAAACGTAGACATGTCTGCGAGCGGAAGATCATATTGGTAGCGCCAGATAAGGTGAAAATTGCATTCCTTATCCTAACCCTAAATGGAACTTTGAACCGAGCTCAACATCGACCCGAAAACGACTCCGTAGAGAGGAGAATCAAACCAAACAACATTGTTCCTAGAAGATGTTTTAGACCTCATCACTATGCTGATTGGTTATTAATTATGAGTAAAATAGTATAGCAATTGAAAAACTTACTAAACATAAGTCTGTTCAAACAATGCAATGCATGCGTTTCTTTCTAATGGTGGTAGTATTAATTTTAATGGAGCATGCTTAATAGCATTGCAACAAAATGCACAGCTGCATCATTTTCAGTGTAACAATATGATTGAGGGAGCTTCGTTAATTGTTACTAGTTCACGGCACGATGACTTTGCTGCATCTTCACTCTTTTTGAAAGACGGTTATATTTTATATTAGCTGTTTCGATGTGAAATTAGTGCCGGTTCAAACAATGTTACTGTAATGGGGTTGGGCTCTCCCGTCGAGAGAAACGGTGACAAGCCACTTTTACTGTGGGTACCACGGCGTTATTTTGAAGAGGACCATTGTACTACGGCCAACTGGCGGATCAACCACAGACCTCCTGTGACGGATATCATTAGACTTATCACCGGCCATGCTTGCCAACTAACCAAAGAATTCACCCAATGGAGATATGGGACATTGTTAGAGCGCGGCAGTAGTTCATAGCCCCACGGTTTTCAATCACGCAGGTTGAGCTTCACGACTTAATATGTGATATTCAATCACGGTTTCATATTCCAGTTGACAATCATATTCGAGTGAGTCGAATTGGTCATGATGATTGTAAACACTGCACAACAGACCAGAAGGACTTGAAGGTGTTTGCATTGGAAATGGAACGCAACTGGGTTGAATGTCGGTGGTGACAGGGTGTATTATTTATGCGTGGTTCTAAAGTTGGCCGCTTTATCAAAGGCTGTTGTTCGGGCTGTATAATTAGATTGATGTGCGGATGTTGATATCAGTCAAGCCGCCACTCGACATCAAAGACGTGCGCTGTTATAACAGAGCCACGCGGCAAATAAATTGATGCTACATCAGTTTTATGCATTCGCCATGATTCTACAGGCAATTAACTTTAATTTATTTATGGCAAATGTCATTTTTAATAAACGAACATGAGTAACGGGGCAGCGATCTTACATCCTGAAATAGATTTTTATGTGAACCAACGGGTTATTATGTATGGTCGGCTCGGTGCTTAATAATTTTAATTTATTGGACAGTTCGATTCGGCAGATTCTTAACTTTTCTTTGATTTTAGGCAATCCTTCATTATAATTCCCATTTCATGGCGCCGTTTTATTTCTCACCTTGCAACCTTAACATTAATCACTCCCACTTTTACGAAAACAAACCTGACGGAGCGGATTCCTTAACGAATTGAAAATGAATTTGCGATCGGATGGATGTAATTTTTTGAGACTTATTTGGTCGGATGTCATGTCTTTATATTTAAATAGATGTAGAAATTCGTCGAAGTGAAGGAACGTGGAGCAGACATTTCTACTTCATATTTAATTTCGAGCTGTCAACGAAGTTTTATTGCCTTGAGAAACGTCCTATTTCTTTTTGCATCTGCTCATGTCAGAATGTAAATACTGAACGGAAATTGCACGACGCCTACGGCACTCCACTTAAGATGATGCGATGCTCATGAACATTTTAATTAACATTTGAATGGCCTGAAAGAAAGAAACACCAAACCTGAACATCGAATGCAGGTAACCTAAAATGTGTGCTGATTGAACGGTAAAGGGCGTCTTTATCAAACCATTCAGAAAGCTATTTTTATAGGTAAACGAATACGGAGAGCAATGTTTCACAAAAATTAAAAAGTATGAGTGAAATATATCTAAATTATAAAAAATGTGACTTGGCCAAATGAAGCGCTGCTGTCTATCTACCATATCGTAGAATACCGTTCCTTATTATTTCGTAGTTTGACTGGATAATTTTATGACTAATATCTTTACAGGGTGTCTTCGAAATATGCGTGTACATACATATTCCTGCGGTCCTGAGGTTGATAATTATAGTTTTTATGTCAATTCTTCTAAATAATTTGTAAAGTTTTGAAAATATTGATTCAAAAATTGGTACACGAGGGTTTTTTCGTATAAGGATTGGCAATTCGGGCTCAGTTTGGCTAGGGGACGCCACGTACGCTACGAGAATTTACAGTCCTAACCACCGTTTTGGAACTGTTCACTCTTGAATGGTTGATTTCACCAAAAATTCGCACAAATTTTCGGCGATATCTTTAAAAAAACAAATGAGTCTTGGAAACAGAACATGAAATAGACTCTTTGCCAGGCTGATCTTCTCAAATAAGATCAGGGTGTACTAATTTTTGATTGGTTTTCTAAAAACACGAACTTTGTCATCAACTTTTCGACGAGAGGCACAAAAGTTACTTTAGTTAAATTGTCCTATTTTGATCTCAGAAATTTGTAGTAGAGCGTTTGACCAACTTATTATGGGACACCTTGTATAACACACATAAATACACATAACAGATACGTCAATTTTCGAATAAATATCGATAATTGTATATGTACGAGTTATACCTACAGTATGAAATAGTGTTGTTCCACATTTAAGTTCATGCTAACGTCAGAAAATATCAGTTCATCCTTGGCGGAACTTTTGCGGTAGTTCTTTTTACGAAAGTAAGTCATATTTAGTCGTAGGTTTCAAATTTGGTGTCGAATTATATCCCAAAACGTTGACCATATTCGTATTCTTTCATTTCCTTTACACACACACCTTTCATATCACCGCCATTCTGTCTGTCGCAGCGTCTCCCTGCAGCTCTATATCCCGTGATGTATGGCCAGCACACATTGCACTAGATGGAACGCAATATGTCCGTTCGAGAAAGGCAATAACCATTAGGTTTCGAGAAAACTGCCCCATTCCGTATGACACGACCGGCGAATGTAGGAAAATTTATGCGGTCCGGAATATCAGATAAGTGGAGTGGGTCATTTTTGCTGCTTGTCCACTTCAGCAGAGTGGATCCACTAACTCACACCGACATATAGAATATGACCGCTCTCATTTTGACTCTGCACCTAAGAGATTTGCCGACACGAAAAAGTCTTTTTTCTTCTTATAATTGTGCATGCGTTATGCTTTTTACAGCGTTCTGTATTCAATCGGATCTTTAAATAACTTCCACCATTTCATCTCCCACGAGGTCCTTAAACATTGTCCTCATTTATTTGTTTCATAGTGTCTTGATATTACTTTTTCAGCAGCCATATTGTGGTAACGGCTTGACGTAAGAGTCCACCATAAAAATACAGCACCTAAGTATAGCTGGAAGACGTTTTCAACTGGACGGTCACAAATGTGGTTATTTCGCCACAGTACAGATATTGTCCTATTGAACTTTCGATGCGAACTCCTTTCGATATTCCACCAAAACTAACAGGCGAGACAAACAATTGTACAGAGACATCAAAAAAATCCTTCATAAAGGGAGGCTATGATAATCGTTCTGTCTCATCTGAAAACTACTGAAAGGATAGAGAGATAATGAGAGTCATAGCCTCCCTTTATGAAGGATTTTTTTTATGTCTCCGTAGAGTCTTGTAAGTACATAGGTATATGATATATGATGTCTCCGTATTATAGCAAAGTATAGAAGGCCATCTACGGTGAGTAAGTGAGAAAGGTGAAATTTCTTATGAATTATCTTCATGTACCCTGCATGAGTCCTGGGGTTTGACGAACATCTTGATTTAAACCATGACCAAAAAACTGGACCATAGACGATGAACTTGCTCACTCGGCATAATTTAAAATAAAAGATTTCTCGGATGAAATGCCAACTCAACATATACTTTATAGAGTATGATAGTCGGTATATGTAGGAGAGCGGCATGTGAGGGGCTGAATTTATTGATAGGGAACGCCGGTTTTGGCCATTTTCGTCCTAGAGGTCGTGAGATAATGGTGCGAATACTAGAAATTGAAGGGGGTGCAATTTTATTATGGGTTTTGAGCAGTCTTTATGGAATGGTGGTTTATGTAAACAGCCAGGATCAGGGGTTGATCGAGCGACGTGGCCCAGCCCTGGCAGTGAATAATGTGGGCATATCGTGCCCCGCTGCTAGGTAGATCAATCTTTGTCGAGTTGTCGGGTGCGCCTCACCACATGCCAATCCTCCACTTGATTTACACGCCATTGTGGTTCTGAATCGTTTCTGACGGCAGAATTTCCATAATCCGTTATTTAGATCTGAAAAGTGGAAAGGATAATTAGGCGTAGCGCGCGGGCCGTTTATCCGGCGATGTCTGGTTGTCGTTGGCGGCGGTTGCGCCCATCACCGAAAGACCGTATAACAAATGTAAAGCGCTTATCTGGGGGCGAGCCGTTTCCGGCCCCCGCCGGGACGCGCCAGGTCGCCGAGAGTGAGTAATCGCCGCTGCCACCGGGGTAAGAGAGTGCTGTCTGCTCTTCCGCCGCCGTGTCCGCCGCCCCCTAACCCCGTCAATTCATCTTCTCGGGCCTTATCTGTTCAGCCCGTCGACTCGACAGCCCGCCGCCAACGACCCGCCCCATCGCTCACATGCCGCCGCCTTGCCATGGGAAACTGCCTTTCGGCCTTCCTCGCCTCCAGACAGTTATTATTGACCCTCAATTTCACTACCAAAACCCGGCTTTTATACCGTTTTCATGCTCATTTCGAAGAATTACCAACAAAGTTTTGTAGGTGTTAAATTCATGAGCACATGATGCTACCCTTACTATTTTGTTTTGTCTTCAAACGGTAATGGGGGTCATCGAGGGCAAAGTATATCAACCAGAGGTCTTTCTGGATATTTCGACGGGGGTAATATGCCGAAAAACACATACCTACAAATCTTGATAATTACCCAAGTGTAGGTAACATATTGAGCAATAGAACGCTGCAATGGTAATTTAATCTAAGTATCAAGAATAGGCTGGGGCGACATATTAATAATGCTGTCAGAATATGAAGAACTGTAATTTCAACTCTAATTACGATCTAGCGTGTCCGAACTCCATCAGACGCTGGCACTGGACCCGACCATGCATCAGTCCATTGTGCTTAACGAACCCAACGACCCTCCCATGATTCTCATCGCTGGCAGGTCTGCTCGTAAATGAATAATCACTAATAGTCACTGCAACTATTTAAGCCTAATGAGGCAATGTTGCGGCGGACGATTTCATCATCAATAATTTATACATTTGGTGGTTGAGGGCACGTATGTACTGTGGGTTAATCTGGTTTCAAATACACCTTCTTCAATCGTTACTGGAATGATTATTTTTGGAACAATGGAAATCAATAAAAACTGAACACTAGGGTTGACTGCGCCGAAATTGAACAACGGGCGCTGTATGTTTACCGCGATTTGATCAATTTTAATATCGGGTCGATTTTGAAGTCCGAATATTGATGGATGAATGAATGATTGATTGCGTCCGGGCTTTTCAAGTTAGAAACCTATAACGGCTAATGAAATGTATAATTGGAGCGGCTTTTATCATGTCTGTGACTTTGGGACGATAACATCTTATCGAAATGCTCCTCACGTCTGGTGTGGTGTCAAACTTAACCTGAAGCAGTAAAACGGGGGTCGGTTAATTTGGCCCCACCCACCCTTATAAACGAGACTTCAACATATGCACCTTATTGCACCAACATTGCACCTCACCGCACCATCGTATTTTTTCTTTGCACCCCAACCGTTTGCTTATCAACTCCATTTTAATTTTGGGGGATGGAATTCACAGCAGCCCCTCTTATCTGACAATCTAGTTCAAATGCATCTTATCTCAAAGAATCCGCATTGCACCGTTTTGCACCACTGCAATATTCTATTGCACCACTAGGTTTCGGGCACTAACAAAAAAATGCGTTCGCAATTCAGCCCCTTCCAGATGACAGAATCGACTCATTCTTTTGGCACCCTCTTCATCTCATAATGCACCTTATTGCACTACAACAAACATGTGCTGCAAAAGGTTGAATCTAACCCTACTTTATAACCAACGAATCGCATAAGCGTATTTTTTTTCTCGAGTTCCACGTTCAGGGTGAATTTTCGAATGTGCCGCCAAAAGGTGTTGACGCAGTTTTCGCGCCAAGTGAAGTGTGGTTATGTTTGTTGAAAACCGGTGCATCAGCACGATAACTAGGGATGCGAGTACCTAAACAAATAATAACGACTAGAAATGAGAAATTTGAAAGCACACAACACCCTCAGGGTATTGTGAAACTAGATGTGTCGTGTACAATGAACCAAATGATAAATGTGGTAATGGACGAATTGAAATCTGCTCTCAGATCAAAATTTTGCGCGCTTTGTACAAAGGTGTATGAAGAAAGTTTTCTGCATGCCATGCATGTCAATTTAACAATATCAGACGGATTCAAACGTTTCCGATAAAAAGAGAAAAGCTAAATGTAAAACAAAGATATGCTCTAAAGCGTTTATTGAAGAAAAGACAGAGCTTAGTCCAACACACTTGTTAATTGAACCTTTTGACCCAAAAAACTGCCCTACAATGGCACTGAAAGCTCCACTGAAAGATGCACGCCATCAATTATTCATAAGAGGTAGCAATTATACATTGAGAGGAGTTATAGGGTACACTAGCCCTACGGACTCAGTGGGACACTTCACTGCATACTGCTACCGCCATAACAACTGTTGGGAAATAGACAATGACTTACATAAGAAATCCAAGCCGTGTTCTGCGACAAATGATGTAACTATTGAAACAATTATATATTCTGCTTGAGTAGCTTACTGAATTTCTGGATTACATTCCTGCCCTCAACATCATGAGTTCTTGATTTCTCAACCATATTTTGATTCCTCGTCATCAAATGAACTATCAAGTTCAAGTGTTCATTCTCATTCTGCTCTTTGATATTGGCCTATGAATTTTTTCTTTTCATAAAACAAATATGGGCTAGAATTTCGAATTAATGACAATTTTTACTGGTAATGGAGGACAACTTGGAAAGCGATCTGTTTGTTTGTGTAGTGCAATAAGGTGCATTATGAGATGAAGAGGGTGCCAAAAGAATGAGTCGATTCTGTCATCTGGAAGGGGCTGAATTGCGAACGCATTTTTTTGTTAGTGCCCGAAACCTAGTGGTGCAATAGAATATTGCAGTGGTGCAAAACGGTGCAATGCGGATTCTTTGAGATAAGATGCATTTGAACTAGATTGTCAGATAAGGCGGGGCTGCTGTGAATTTTATCCCCTAAAATTAAAATGGAGTTGATACGCAAACGGTTGGGGTGCAAAGAAAAAATACGATGGTGCGGTGAGGTGCAATGTTAGTGCAATAAGGTGCATTTGTTGAAGTCTCGGTTATAAGGGTGGGTGGGGCCAAATTAACCGACCCGTAAAACGGTCAGTTCAGTAACTGCGGATTTCTCGTCAGAATAAAACGGTAGAAACCGAGTCCAATTTAAGCAAATCCTCCCTCGAAGAAGCCATGTTTAGAGATAAGATTGGAAAACTTGTATAAAGTGAGTTGAAGTTATGTCACCATAACCATTTATTGGTCGATAGAACGGTCAATAATGTACCCCAACTGTTCCGGAATAAAAAAGAAGTCGAATATATTACACCCCGGACTTTACGCGGTATCTTCGCAAGTTGTTAACTTTCCCGGTAATTCTTGTAGTCAGAATCTCGAGTTCAGAGGCAATTTTACTCTTTCGTAAAAAATAAACTTGTTTCCAGTGATAATCTAAAGTAAGGTAACGATAATAAAGTTCGATATACGCGTCAGGATGCATTTTGAAGTTGTGGAGACAAGGTAGATAAAGATTCCTAATGGAATCCGGCATCACGAATAGCTGACAGTTAAGACCTTATATCCCCCTATAAATTAGAACCAAAACCATATCTACAGTTTTAACACACGCGGAAGAATTGAACTTTAAAGTCTCCTTTAAAAAAAAAATGTGACAAATCAACTCTTACATTTGTCACTTTCTAAACATCACTTTTACTACAGTGACCTTAAATTTGTCTAGTGAGAAATGGTTAAACTGAGGATAGATATAATTTCAACTTTTATTTTTCATATACAAGAGTGGGAGTAATATGATATGGTATATACACTTGCGAGCAAAAAAATCGGCCCACCTAAATTTTTAGTAAAATTCAAAGTGTGGTAACTTCTGAACGAAGAGAGTAATTCCAAAAAACTTGGCATCCCTGAATAGCTACATTCTTGGGCTATCACCCGCCAGACGCTGTGTTTTATACAGGTTCCCTGAGTACGTTTTACAGGGTGTCACGTAAAGTTCTGCAAAAATGTTAAACTTTGGATGACCCCACGGTCTAGGAAAATGGTAATTTTTTCTTCAAATGATCCTGGGATATTGTTACACTCATATCTTGGAACAACACTGGAAAAACCGACTCATTTTGTCCAACTACAGGGTGGTCAGAGAAAAACAATTTTTTGTGTCACCGTCATCTGAAAACGACTGACTGATGCATAGGTACTTTTTGATCATTTTCTCAAGAAAACGATACCTGAATTGAAAGAAATAAATCAAAAATTCAATATTTAATTTGAAAAAATACATTTCAAGGAGAATTCGAAAAGTTTTGAGAGCAAGGGGTAGTATTGAAAATGCCTGTTTTACATTAAATATTGAATATTTGATTTATTTATTTCACTTTTGGACTTGTTTTCTCAAGAAAATGATCAATAAGTACGTATACATCAGTTAGTCGTATTCAGATGACGGTGGCACGAAAAATTGTTTTTCTCTGGCCACCCTGTAGTTGGACAAAATGAGTCGGTTTTTCCAGTGCTGTTCCAAGATATGAGTGTAACAATATCCCAGGACTATTTAAAGAAAAAATTACATCATTTTCCTGGACCATGGGGTCATCCAAAGTTTAACATTTTTGCAGAACTTTACGTGACACCCTGTAAAACGTACTCAGGGAACCTGTATAAAACACAGCGTCTGGCGGGTGATAGCCCAAGAATGTAGCTATTCAGGGATGCCAAGTTTTTTGGAATTACTCTTTTCGTTCAGGAGTTACGCGACTTTGAATTTCACTAAAAATTTAGGTGGGTCGATTTTTTTGCACGCAAGTGTATGTAGCTATGCAATGGAATACTAACTGGTGGGCGTCGCAATCGCGATCGATTTGTGGATTTGTCGAGAAGAGAAATCGGATTTGGTTTTCGGTTCGCACTAAAAAAAATGCTGGAGAAAACAAGGATTTTCCGGCGCTTAGATTCATATCTTGGCGTTTTCATTCTCACACTTAAGCTGGATTTATAGATTGATGCCCGCCCGTCTACCCGCTGAACACTGGATTTAGCCTGTAACCTCACAAAGTTTGTCGTGTGGAATTGCGCGTTGTTTATAGATGACACTGCGTTACCCGTATATCGCTCATCCCTGAAAAGATGGTCAAGAACATTTACATGTTAGGGCTTTCTGGGGGCCTATTAGAATAGGCGCTTGATTGTGCAGTGTCTAAGACCATTGTTATATAAACCTGGAATAGGTTATTCTAGAAATAAGTTTCATAACAAACAGCGATCACGTTTTACTGTTATTGTAGGAACCACCCTCAGTCACTTTTGCTGCTGTTCACAAGACAAGTGGATGGTTTGGAACATCTTCATCTCCTTTCATATTCATACAAAGAAATAGGATCATGTTCCAAACCTATCCGAGCATTTTTAGAAAACATCATCTGTAACCATAGCATAAATCAGATGAAAACATTTTCAACATGGTACGAAAGTTTCGGAAAATGGGTGGGCGATACTGCTTCATGTCTTCAGGAATTCAAAATAAGTTCCCGGAGGTGGCAATTCCAGATGCAGTTCATTTTTCAATGATCAAAGTTTCGTTCGTCAGTTTCAAGGGACAAGTTCACTGGACAACAGGCCAACACCTGGAAGGTAGTTCAGGAATACCCCAGTAATGGGAAATGTTCAGCAAATTATGAGAGAAGCCGCGATACTGTAGCCGCGATGATCCTTTCAAAAGGCTGCTTAACGTTAGTGCTGGAACGGCCCATACGGTTATCAAGAGCTTGAATTTGCTCCCGTAAGAGATCCTAATGCAACAAGAATTGTTGTCGTCCGATCCTCCAAGAAGAGTCTCTTACTGCCGCTGGATTTCCGACAACCTGAGAAAAAATAATAGCGACCTTGTTGATAAAACATTTTTCTCAGACGCAGCTAATAAGCGAGCGAATTGGTTGCCTTAACAAGGAGAACATGCGTATGTGGTCCACTGAGAAACCACGAAACTTTTATGTCAACTTGGCATCCTGATAAAGTGATTGTTTGCCCCAATTTTTTTTACTTTACAGTTCACTGTTACGGAAGAGAGATGTCGAAACCAAACTATACATATACATAGAACCATTTTATTCAGCATCTTCGCGAAGATGAACCAGTCTTTGATTACTTCCAACTAGATAGTGCTCATGCTTATACTGCCAGAGACACAATTTGTTAATTGGAGACCTATGATGTGTCGTTATCAAAGAAGCCGATATCGATTACTCCTCTTGATCTTCTCGTTCCCTTCGATCCAACGCATTTGGATAATTTGCTTTTCTCCACTTAAAAAAAAGTGGGTCTTGAAAACTTCAATACCTATACCTGATCGCGACACATTGATATTACGCTACCAGCAGGTATGTAGGGGAAGAGGGGGCACAATGTTACACGGGGTACAGTGTTACATATCTTGTGAATCTGTCAAAAACTGCAGTAGGTCGCTGGTTTTATAGAAGGCGTTAGTGTTGTTCATGTCTTCGCTGTGTACACACTTTGAGATATCTGCGGCACCGTCCTCCTAAAAAAAGTAAGTTTTTATAATTTTCTGATCAGAAAGTAAAATATATGGTAGCTGACTCAACCGTCTCAGGTGTTTCAGAGTAAAATTGTGAGAGTTTCATGAAGATTCACATATAGATCGCTTTCAAAGTCAGTATTTTCTGCTTGAGATCATTACCTACAATATCCCTATTTTGTAGGAAATGACATTTTCTGTGGAAACCGCATGTGGGGAACACTGTTCCAAACGGTTTCGGGGCACAGTGTTACACGTAACACTGTGCCCCGTACAACTGTGAACGAGTTTAATTTTGAATTTTTTTCCAGTACATTTTTCGCTATGGTCCGAAATAGAAAAGAGCACCGGAAAATAGGGGATTTTGATGAAGGGAGCATGAAACGAGCTGTGTTAAACGTAGTCAATAATGGAATGTCCATAAGAGCAGCTGCAAAAGATGCGAAATGTGTTCACATGACTGTTAAAAGATATGTCGACAAATATAGAAACAGCACTGAGCAACAACGCCTAACTTTCCGCTTCACACCAAATTATGAGGTAAATCAGGTGTTTTCCAAGGAACTGGAGGACCAATTAAGAGATTATCTGCTCACAGCAAGTCGAATGCATCACGGCTTAACGAGAAAAAATGTAATGCTATTAGCCTATGAACTAGCTTGTAAAAACAATTTAAAGTATCCAACTGTTTGGGATGAGAATAAACAAGCGGGTGTGGATTGGCTGAGCGGATTTATGAAAAGATATCCCGTTTTGGCAATACGAAAACCAGAGGCGACAAGCTTGGGACGTGCAACTAGCTTCAATCGGACGACTGTTTCAGACTTTTTCCAAAACTTAGCCAGGGCATATGGCAAATTTCAAGGAGGCCCTCTTCCACAAAACATCTATAACCTAGACGAGACGGCACTAACCACTGTCCATAATCCGCCCAATGTTATTGGACAAAGAGGCCTCAAACAAATTGGCCAAGTTACATCAGGAGAAAGAGGGATCCTAGTGACAGCCTGCTGTTTCATTAACGCTATAGGCAATTCAATCCCTCCATTTCTTATATTCCCGAGAGTTCACTTTAAAGAGCGTATGATAATGGGTGCACCTCCAGGAACTGCAGGCGCCGCCGCAAAAACTGGTTGGGTGAACAGTGAAGTTTTTTTGGTCATAGTAAAACACTTTCATCGATTTGTAAAAAGTACACCAGAATTGCAAGTACTCCTGATCTTCGACAACCACGTATCTCATATCTCGATAGACTCGATTGAGTTTTGTAAGGATAACGGAATTATGCTTTTAACTCTACCTCCACACACTAGTGGAAAACTTCAACCATTGGATAAGACGGTATACAAATCACTCAAGACCAACTTTAATAATGCATGTAACGACTGGATGGTCATGAATCCCGGTAAAACTATCACAATTTACGAAATTGCCGGATTATTGGGAACTGCTTTCCCAAAAGCATTCACGCCCAGTAATATTATAAGTGGCTTCAGGTCAACAGGAATTTGGCCTTTCAACAGAGACATTTTCACTGATGATGACTTTTTGTCATCCTCGGTTACAGACCGACCCCAAGAAACTGTAGCAACGGTAACATCTGAAGAGCATCAACAACCCTGTGAAGAACGGTCACCAATACCCTCTACTTCAAGGCAGTCACCAACGTTGCGAACTCCAGAAAATTCGCCAGGACGCTCACCCCAACCAGATCAGTCTTTGAGTCTTTTCCACACGACTTCCGAAGTTACTTTATCAAGTGTGATAACACCGGTCGAGGTGCGTCCCTACCCAAAGGCCTCTCCTAGAAAAGAAGGCAGAAAGAACACGAGAAGGAGGAAAAGTCAAATTCTCACGGAAACTCCAGTTAAAGACCAAATCATAGCAGATTTAAGTAAGAAAACGAAGTCAGTGAAGCGAACCGTATTCAAAGGAAAACAAACATTGGCTAAACGGATGAAACAAGACTCTACATCCGAATCAGATGACGCCATGTCTGTTGCTGACAGCGATGCTAGCGTTGGAGAATTTGTCAGTGACGAAGACACAGAAATTAATTTCGAAGAGGTTGTCGTCGGAGACTACGTCCTCATAAATGAGGGGAAAACCAAGGGTCACAACGTGAAGTCCATTGGCAAAATTTTGAAGAAATCTGCGTCAGAAGTCAATGTACAATATTATAAACGGATTTTTCCGACCCTTAAATTTGTTCCTACAAATGAGGAATATTTATTTGAAACTTGTAAAATAGCGACGAAATTGCCACCTCCGAAACCTTCAGGAGGAACAGCTCGGAGGTCGAAAATGTTAATTTTTCCCGTGGATCTCAATCCATATTATAATGAATTGAAATAATTTGTTCAACTAATGAAATCATTCCTCAAGCTCTCATAAACTGGTGGTAATTGAAAAATGTAAAACGATGTTTTGAAAATGTTAAAAGATAATAGATTCAACAAATTTAGCTGGATAGTCGCGCAAAATCCAAATCATTCTTTAGGTGAAATCGGGCGTTTGAGTCCACGCCTGAGAATGTTGTATTTGAAAAGGGTCGCTCTCAACAATCTCATGAACCAAGAAAACTGTATTAACGTATCAAAATATGAGTATGTATACTTATCTCAACTTATGTTGATTAAGCATAGACATAAATAAATTCTACACCTTTCGAGTGCTACAGGCACTATAGGTTTCTAGTACTTGATAAATTCTGTCATTTATTATTGATTAACCATATTTATTAATTAAATTTTTGTTAGTGACGTAGGTAATTGTGATTCAAAATATTTTAAAATGACGATATCATTTATTTATATTACTTCATTATAAAAATAAGCATTTGGGTTTGGATGTCGTGACAAGAATTTGGCGGTTTTAATTAATAAATAAATAATTTATTAAAACTAGTTTAACTGTATTCGCTTGAGCCTTGGTTTGTTTATCATTTCGTACATCAACAATGAACCATTCCATATTTTCATTCCATTTTCCAGAACGAAAAAGGTTCCCTGGGTCGGTTACGCTATCGGTCCATGTTTGAGTTAAAGCCGTGTGTTTTTATTATGAATGACCTGACAAAATGGTGGGCAAAGATGTCAGAGCCCGGCACGCCGTGATTAATAACTTGCCAGCGGCGAGACTTGCCCAGCTAGCCTACATATTAGTCGACGTACTCGGTAATAACCACTCATGCTGGAAATCCATCAATCATGTGCAAATTATACGGCCGAGCCTCACACATAAGAATTATGACTGTCATTCGGGTAATTCCACGGCACGCCACAATAGTCTGTTTATAATCAGAGGATTTTTTCTAAAGCACCATTAATAATATGCAATTCACGTAATTACATGCTGAAAATGAATAACGCCAATTTTGGGCAGATGAGAAAAGCTGATATCACGGACGAAATCGTTATTAAACTTAACTTGACGAGCTATTTGCATCACCACAGCCACCTCAGTATAATATGGTTTTGAGCATCATTCGAATGTGAGAGATTTACAGATGACAGTACATGAGTTCATATGCACTTTGACCGTTTAGTAGCACTAGAAACACAGACATTCGAATGAAGTTCCCCAATCGTCACATAAAAAGACTATTCTAACTATACTTCTGATATAAACCGTGCTATACATACATGATAATATGAATTTTAGGAAGTTGTCTCTGACTTTGAGGTCGAGTGGCTTAAATTTGCTCAATGTCAACAGCATGAATGAAAAGCCTCTAAACAAATTAGGAACTAAACAAACATTGTCATAATTATTTTGATTGCCAGACAAACGTTGGCGTTCACTCCTGACACGATGACGTTATCAAGGCATCAATCAATGATAGAAACACATTTTCACCAAACTCGAGTGGTAACGCAAACATAAACCGGTCTAATATGTTATTATTGATTGACAGATCCGCACTACAGTCGACAGCCATCAATCACAAAAGTGAATCCAATGATAACAGGTTATGACGAGACAGGAGCCAAGCTCAAGACATTCAGTTCACATTAGATTACATAAATAGGGAAAAAATATCGTTTCAAAATTATCGATTAGAAAGGCGGAAACTATTTCATTGCTGGATTTGCGTGGAAACAATGTTCGAATAACTAGGCATCGTGTATTATTATTGTAATGCGGTCTAGTAGACCATCAGTGATAAAATATCATAAATACATCAATTTATTACAAACGGGTCATTAATCTACAGAGTATTTAGCAACATGCATGTATTATAATTATTATTAAAAGATAAGGGGAAAACCATTAAAACATAAATTATGCCGTTTCTAAGCCGCAATAAATACATAGGAATTATCTTTACAACTCTAAATGACTGGTTCATGTTTGCACAATTCACAACCTTTGATATTTTCTCATTAGTGAGATTACAACGGCATACACTGGTTAATTACAAAAAGTCATCATAAAAAGACGGATTATACAGGAAAGCACCTTGAAATTATCTTTCATGTCTTTTCTTTTTAAAATAAATATATTGTTTATCAGGTATGGTAGGCACTTAAATAATATAGTAGACAACTTAATTGCACATATTGCCAATAATTAATATCGTTAACAACTTGTCTGAAAGATTAGGTGAGACAACCATAATAAATTTTGAAATGATGCCAAATCTGGGAAGCTTCAAACCCGCAAATCCGGAATTAGCCCAAGAATATTAGTTTTACAGCTATGACAAGATTAACGACAAAACATTATCATTAATCATCAAAATGCAAAGCCACCATCAGCTTGTTAAATCCAACTAAAAATAACAGAGACGTTATTTATGACCATGTAATATAGTTGATTTCACATATTTCGACACTTCCCTAATACAAATTCCGTTCAAATTCATACATATAAAAACAAAAGCATTAATGATGTACTCGATTAATTACCTGAATGGTCGCTTTTTGCTGCCCAAGAGCATTGAAAATGCGCGAAATTTACCAATTCGAAAATATTCCTATCGCTTGATAGCCCGGCGCCGTAGGCAGCAACTTGTGAATATCAGAAAGTTCGGCAAAATAATTTTCAACATCGCAGTAAGTTCATTACTGAGAATACAATTATGAGAATTAGACGGTACCGCTAGAGAAATTCGGTCTCACAATGAATTTTCGAAATAAAATAGTTGATTCTATCTGAAACAATTTTTTTTTTCAAGAAGTGCAAGTATTAGTCGTCTCAAGATATTTTTTATAACAAGTGACGTTGCTAAATTAATTTGAAGCATCGTTGATGATGAAATGATAAATGACGAGAGTCAGGTACATTGAGGATCGCGTGTTATGAGAAATAGATAGATTGGAATGAGTATATAGAATGAATAGTAGATTATGTTATTAGGATCAAAAGTGAAGCTTTATGTGCTGAGGCTGGAAGTTTGGCTGACGAACGCAGTGAGGCTGAAAATTAAAATAATTCAAGTGTTTCTAATTGTATTTAACTTTATTAGATCTACCTACCAGAGTGTATTGGACGTTATGAATGATACTAAATAATTTAAAAATTTCAATTGAATTTTGACGTGATGAAATTAATGTCTGCGTAGGCGTTATATTATTAATAAATCCCAGCAGTTGAAGAACTTTGAAATGATGAACACACCATTCGTTTACATCATCTTAATAATGACAGCATGAAAAATTTGGAATATTGGAAGGTCGAAGTTGAATATTATGAATTAATGAGATATCGAATTTATCTTATGATTAAGAATACATACTTAGGTATACATATAAAACATAGAATATTTGCAAATCGTCGATCGTATTTTACTATATTACTGATAATCGTGGCGGTACGTAGAAGGTATATTTCTGATTGGGAGAGATGTTATTAAATTTCTTTAAGCTAGCTGGCGTTCAGAAAATGTCGTTAAGATGAGAAGATCTTAAGCCTTCTGGTTGCAGAGGAAGTCCCACAGTCTCCATTACCGACACTTGTTCCTACATTCCGAGCACGGCGACTTCATCAAAACCCCCAAGCCCGCCTTGATAACAACCAGCTAATCCTTGGTCTTCGGGAATGCAATCCCGGCTCACAAATTTATAGCAGTTCTGTCCAAGTGCCGACCTCAATAGCACCTCGACAATCTGCTGCACGACGCTTGTGCCGAAATGAATGTTACGAACTAATTTCAACTTCCGGCGTTTTATAACAGACTCTACCTTACATTATAACATCATCAGGTAGTGTATCTAAATTTATCTGAAAATGTCACCTGTGTTTGGATTAAGTAGGTTAATTTCAAAACGAGAATCACATTTTGTTGAAGACTTCACTTATTGATGCACAACAAATAATAAGATGGAATATGATTTTCTATCGAGAGTTGAGCCAAATAAATCGTTTAGCTTTTATGTTGACTTGAACGTAATATATAAAATCTTTATACAAGTTGAAGAGTATTTAGCACCGAATAATGTACCACTTTTGTACTGTTAATTCACAAGTACAGCAAGTTTAATCCGTGGAGATATATTACGGCAGGTTTAACTGGCTGCGGATTGTTACCATTGCTATTCATACCCTTGTATTCACCAGAGGATATATGACGATTAGAGCAATTGTTCCTAGATATAAGACACGTGCAGGAATAATTCAGGCAGGTTTGTCTTTTTCTTTATGAAGTGAAAATCGAAAAATACATAGGTAGTTTGAATTATATGAAGCGGTGGCCTTTATGCCATCATAGCAAAAATGGGGTGATTATATTTTTACGGTTGTTGCGACTTGGACAGGAGCCACTGCTCATACATATTTAATGACAATGAGAAGTGTTGTTGACAGAGTTAATGCGAAAAATCTTGGGTAATTTGTAATTGTGCTCCATTTATTTCGAGTGGAATGCTCTATTTCGTCACACAAGAATTATCTTATTCTGTACTGCATTGAAGTCTTATGGAGAAAGAACAGCACAATAATTCTGGGGTGACGATTTGCCAATGTACATCCATAAATCTGTCTTGGTCTTTAACGCTTCAGCTGCTTGCTCATTTTTCACTATAATTCCACCTCAGCCAATACACGTACCCGAGCCAGATTTAGAATCTTCTAAACAGATAACCATGTTTAGTTTGGGAAAAGTTCCAAGCTCGGAGAGCGGAAAGTAGAAATTTCCAGAAGTACATACCTTCGTAGATGCGTCCAGGGGTCGAACAGGATAATGAATGACAGCCATCCACCGAACAAATCCCTAGCGCTGTTTCGACGCTTGCCACATAATTACTGCAGTCGCCCTCTGGGAGAGCATAAAGGCCTCGGAGAAGACTTTATGTCGGATTGTCCTTGTCAAACACACTTACTGCTGATATATCGACCACAAACTGTTACCATTCTTTTATTCTTAGCTTTCCACTTGAAATAAACGTCGCCATTTAAAAGAAAAAGGGCAAAAGTTTGGTTTAACTGTCTACACGCAGCAACGGTTTTAACCACCGGTAAGCTTTATGTTCCTTTTACATTTCTAAAAACCTAGACATAAATTCTCCCAAGTTTCAATTAACTTTTTATACTAATACCTATTATCATAGAGTACCGTACGAAAGTTTTTACTCAGATGTATTTAGTATTCGATATGGAATTCCAAATGTTGAGAGTAGTTTCCACTAATTTCTCCCACTTTAATAATAACGATGTTTCCACCATAATCGAGGTGACGCCGACCTGCCACACGTGCACATTCGTGTGAAGAACTGACAGCGTGTGATGAAACAGGTGACAAGGCAATAATTTATAGTATAACAAAAAGCGTCAACGTCTCCACGGATGGGTGTATAAAATATATGGTGTGTTAGCCTATGTCGCACTCTTCTATGATTATCCCGATCCGCCACATTTATTTCTCGAGATGCCATCATCAGAGGAAATGTCATTTGTGTTACGACACATTAGCAACAGCTGTCATTGCATTTATCATCCCACGGCTATAACACAAAATCGCATTTGTCTATGCGACAAGGACCCATCTTATGATTGTTGATGTCTCCCAGATGAGATAGAAAATAAGTAGGCAAAAGGTCTGCACCAATGTGTATGTTTCCCCAACCTATCCAGTTCTCTATGGCAGACTAAATCCACTGTCACCTGGAATGAATCGGGACGCATTAGTTTCCTTCCATGCCGCCTTTCTGTTTTCATCGTGCCGCAAACGCCATTCACTACCAGTTTAACACTCTCACCGGTTCCGATTGTCGCTCCAACACTCTTCGCTGCACTCGATTAGCCATTATCATTGTCAAGAAAGATTCACATAAATACCTTTGGCGGTTCGGTTGAGCGATCCCTTTTCGTTTTCGAAACACAATGCGGATCCGGAGAATGTTGAGCCTTTAAGAATACCCAACCGCTAGAAATTTTCACATAAGACAAAAACATTTCAGGTGGCTTATCCTTTTTGTCAAGCTGTCAATAGACTGAAATGGTTTTGATGATGATGGGCAATATTAGCCCAGTAAGAAACGGCGCTCTTTTCGGCGGCCTGATAGGGTATAGCATAATCTGGCCGGCGTCAGATCCCTGTTATTATGCGCTACCGTGTGACAGGTAAAGAACCCTCTTCATGAGTATCTGAATATGGGTCTGTCTGATGGCGGACGAGAATATAAGAGAAGAGTTCCAAACCGAGATGACAAGCGGCGGGACCCGGTATTACATCCGGCTGGTTGACTTGTCCCTGTCAATTAGGCCGGGCCGCGGGGTTTCAAGTCGACTCGTGTTACCTGCTGACAGCACAAACAAAAAAGCCCATCGTTTGGTTCGAATTATGTTTACCGTGTTCCCCCAGCCCTATATACACACTTCTCTATCCCTCTTTCCGATAATTTCTCATATTTCCATCAGCCAACTCGACGAGGTGACAACTGCCACATCAAAGCAAAAGCATAACAGCACAAATATTCCCCAATGAACGGCGGCGACAAGAAAGCCGGTATTTTCATGTAAAATGTTCAGATGGCGTGTTTGTGGCTACTGTCGCGTGATCATTATGACTGACTGTCATTTTAGACAAAGCTATACGGTGACAGCTCCACGCGTTTCACCAATGTCTCTTTTGATGAAGTGTCATCTGCGGGTCAAATGAATAGGGTGCAAAGGTATCTATGTGGCTGAATGAGGATCGTGCGGGGTTGGACGGTTCTATAGTTTAGAGGTGAGGATCAACATGTGGAGTTGGATTCACCAGGGGTAACATCTGTCCGCTGTCAGTCGTCAGCGTCGATCATATTTCCCCGCTGGGATATCGGCGCAATAATTAGCACATGTTAACATGAACGAGGTGGGCGGTCCGGGGGCGCCCAAGGTTGGGGATATGAAAGTGATTGACAGCTTCGTTCCCTGCAGTCAAAGCTTTTCGCGATCAGTGGGGAGCACTTCATAAAAGCTCACTCACTCCCCGATGTAAAGGTACATTTACAACCAATCCGATTCCGGCACACTTCTAAATCGGATTGCTAAGTGTGATAATAACTTCAAATGAGGAGTGGCCACCATTTACAATACAAATTTATATTCGAATTTCGGGTCTAGCGATTTCTAGTGTTGTCATGGAAAAATGATAAAAGTTAGGGATTTGCAATAGATGAAGTTGTAAAATTGGATGGACCCAAAAACGACGTTTTCTTCTAACTTTCTTGGGTTTTTCAATAGTCCGTCTGCTCGATAAGAAGAAGATTGTTGCTAAACATGCCAAACTGCCAAGCAAGGTAGTTTTGGCTCGATCATTCAAATGCATTGTTACGGCTGGAATAAATACGAATGAGTTAACTAGAGGAATCCGTTACTACCGTTTTCTCACTAGTTTGTATTCACGCTATTCACAATTTTGGACGTTATTTTCAAGAGAACGACTGCGAACAACCATAAACACAATTTCGTCAGATCTGTCAAACTTTGTCATTTGTGTCGCAATTCGAATTGAAAGTTTGCGATCTGCAAACATGCACTCCAATTCGAATTGAAACACAGAGCGTGCCGAATTCAAATTGGGCGTTGTAAATGAATACACGAAAAAGCCCACTGTCAAACATGCAATTCGCAATCGTAATCCGAATTGGAATTGGTTGTAAATGTACCTTAACTGTTTGTAGGAGTGAGTGCCACCGCGTTGCCGCGATCAGATTCTCGTTATACCTTTCGATATCCCTATTTGCAGTTTATTTAAATTACTTTCATGCTTGCGGATATAAAGCGATTTTCGCGTCGACTTACCCGACGAAATCGTCTGACAAAAGAAAATTGATAGATTTCTCTGTAAGCCCCTCCGTTTTGCAACAAAAACGAATGCCTTCTCAAAGGACCAGACGAAATCCTCTCGATTTTATACCATCGTACAATATTTCATAATTGATTGCGCCGAGGAAGCGGGGGCATAACCGAGCGAATTGCCGCATTTATCTTTTTTTATATTCGACGAAAACAAATGGTTTCTATTTAAAGGATGCGCGATCGAGAAATTGATTGTCTCGCGAGCAATGTTTCGTGAAAAACGACGCCGACGGGGAGGCAACCCTCCAAGAGGCATCTGAAATTTATTACCTCATTAATGTATATGGGCGCGCGTCATGGAACTTCAATATATCTCACAACGGTATAATACAAGTCGGAAATAAATTAATTCTAATCTTCTTGAAAATGCTGTAAGTACTTACATACATTTTCTGTCCTATTGTCTTGATATATGTAGAAGCATCTGAAAATATCTGGATAGTTTTGATGAATAATTTCATCCGTTAATCTCATTTTGTCATCACTCAAATAACTTATCGCATGAACTTGAAATTACACGTATTAAAAATGACTACTTCCCTCTACATTCATTTTAAAATCTTAAAGAATAATTTAGTATAATCAAGCCGTCACCTAACCTTTTTACATCTTCTCAGTATTTGAATAATTCAGAATGAGAATTTCACGGATGTCATCGGCTGTATTGGCTAGTGACAGGTAAGTACGTGCTGTTCTACTTAATAGGAAAAATCTTTAAAACGCATGAAAATGTATTTCTTTCATTTACCAAACAGGCTTTAACGTTGTTGCTAAAAGCTTTTGTATGAGTTCGAATGAATTATTAGGTATTATTATTATTTCATCTTTTGCGTATCAAACTGTCAAACGAAAAATAAAGAAGAAAAGCATTGAATTTTGCATGAACTGCATGTGCAGTAGTATCACAACAGTAGTATGCTACGAATCGATTTTTATTGAACACCTGGAATTTTATATACCCACAAATATGAGATTGCGTGATGTGGAGTCGATTTGAAATGGTCCTAATGCATGATAGGAATGTTGAACAACTTCATTAGAAAATGACAGTGGCATGTGAAACTCATATGACGCATTTGCTATCTTAATTAAAAGCGAATAATTATGCAAATTCCATGGTATGTGTATAATAACCGTCTGCGTGTATAAAAAAGCAAACCAAGTTAGTTATGATTCAAAGTCAACGTTATCGTTATAATTTATTAAAACTGAAAAGATGCTTATCTTTTTTAATAACAATAATCCATTTTCTCTTTCATTATTCAGAGGGTGTTCTGGCAGAACTGATGCACGAGAAATCTCATCCACAAACTGACAGAGACTTTACACGTTTTTATGTTGGGGATATGAACTTTTCAATCTATTAACGATTAAAAGCATGCACGTCAGGAAACTAAATGCTAATAAGAGTCTGAGTGTGAGAGAGCCACTTGATTAGATATTCAAATTCGAATTTATTGGGTAAAATACGTCGGAATAATAATAATCTTCTCGGATGGATGTCGGTTCTTTTGACCAGGTGCGTGACTGCGTCACATTGATTTGTGAGCACGAAATAATTAGCTGCTACTTGCCTATTAATATTCCACCTAAGCCTCATTTATAACAGAGCGTGTATTTCTGTGGTGTATAATATTTTAGCTTAATGGGTTTCACTTGCGCTGGATAACTTTCATTACGTCGTTTTGTGAGTAAAATCATGCGGGGTGGATGTAAGTTCGTAAGTCGGTAAACTGACTCATATATGTCAGTACGGTTTTCAGTTTTCACAGAGCTGTTCCTATAATTTCTTTTCAGTGAATAGAACTTAAGACTACTACATAGCATCTGTCACTCACATTAAATGGCCATACCAATAACATAGTTAATAAGAATTTGATTTTAGTAAGGTAGATTTATGAGTGGCATATACATAATATGGGTGGGTGCGGCTTCAGACTTAGTCTCTGTAACTCCCGTTTTCGATGGGTTTTATACAGGGTGTCCCAGAATCACCGGATGGCCCGGTAATGGTCGATTCCCTAGCTCATCTGGAGACGAAAACAATGTTGCCGAAGCTCTAATGATTAGCAAATTAGGCGATATTGAAATATGGCAAAAATCTCCTTCAAACTAGTTTTTTTCCTGCTAAATTGGAACTTGGACAGTAAAAGCAGAATAAAATCTCTCTGACCATTCGAAGTTGATACATAGTGCCACTTTTTTTGGAGTCAAACTGCGTTTCTATCAATTTTTCTGCATTGAATTGTTTTTTCTATTTTGACACCTCGACAAAAATGCATTAAGGCTTTCGGATCAGAATGAGCGGAAAAATCCACCACTGCCCGTGATTTTGGGACACCCTGTATATTACGCAATCTCAGCTCAATATCAATGGGATCAGACGTTATGATAGTAAAGAAACGAATTGAACTTAATGTTTATTTTTCACAGAAAACATACAGACCGTTTCATACAAACTCCAGAATGTCATAGCTCCTTTGATTATGGCCCGTTTCAATAATACCTACTAAACAAAACATTAATTCATTTTTGATCGACTATAGGTACTTACTACCACAGTTTCGGTAGATACAGTTGAAACATCCTTATGGGAAAAAGTTTAAGCTGTGTTTGGTGTACCCCACCTCTCCTCTTACCAACACATAAAGTGGCGACATCTAGCGATTGCCATGCCGATTTCTGTGAAACAAAAAAAAAACATCCAGAAATTACATCCACTTTGGATAAACTTTTTCTCACGCGCATGATTCAACTGTCTCTACCTAAGCTGTGGTATGTACTATTATGGACAGGAGTTTCCCCAACAGATCGTTAGCTCCTTGTCTAGCCGAAGTTAGTGAAGAGTAGCGTGGGACAAGGAGGTTGCCGTTTGGGTGGTAATTTGGTCCGAGATTTGGTCCATACTAGTATATGTATGTACATTTATCAATACATGTTAACATTTTGATTTCTGAACTTGAATAAAAATAAGACGGAACCGATAATGGCAAACGCCTGGGGAACTATTAGGAATTTACAGGGATTTACTGAAAATTCACCAAGGATTTCTTAGGGATTATTAGCGATTTATTCGCCTAACAACTATTTCAGTTATAACAATCAGATAACTAGTCAAATGGACTGAAAATCAGTTCGACAAAAATATGTGAGCACGAGATGTCGAAAAAGTGGCGGCGTGAGTAATAAGGCGCTGTGGTTGACAGAAGGGTCCCGGTGGTATTTCAGTGCCGGAAAATAAAGTGAATACCGTAGGTAAATCAATTCCGGGCAATCGTTGGCGTGTTGGGGTCGCCCCAAAGCGATTAGATTGCTCGAACAAGACCACAGCTCCACTATTGCGGTTGTCGCATCAATAAGGTGCCGGTCAAGATTTATGCTGGCAATTTGATTGCGGCCGCTTCCAGGTCATAAATTTCCGGGGATAGTCCGGGGACGGAAACACGCCCGTTTGGCAGCCGAAATGTCTCCTCGTCTTATGTGGATGTGTGTGTGTGTGTGTGTGTTGCCTTAATTACCGAGACACTGTGTGCGGGTAGACCCGACCACGCCCGACCACACCGTCCGCACCTACATCGAACCTCTAATTAAATATCTCGTCGACACCGTCAAATAAAGCCGTAAATTTCGGTAATCACGCGAACAACGAAGGCACAATCGGACGGGCGTATGTGCGAGCTCGGACGGAACGAAGAAGACGATGTTTAATTAACTTAAATGCGTCTTGAATATCTAATTGCAGCCCACGGCGAACATGCAGTTCGACTGTTAATCGTCGGTCCGGTTCATCACGATAGCGCGCGCGCTATTTCCACCGGGAGAAAACGCTCCGGACATTTGCATTTTTCTTTAATTATGGTAATGGTCTAGTAGTGCCCTCTTATCTGAAGGAGTCCGGGCCGATATTATCGCCAGTAAACAACCGCCTTGGTGTGGTTCCCGAAAGAGTTGAAATAATTCTAAATTAACCGGATTTATTGCTTTCGCCGGTAGAGACACGCCAAGATAGGGGGAGATCTGGAGATACGCCCGAGGCGCCAACATTTACAAATTGCTTCACAGATAGGCACTGTCACAACCTTAAACGAGACCGTGGAGCTCCATCACGTGTTGTTCACACCTACCGAAATTGTTTCATCTCCGTTCGGCAATCTCGAAAAACGGAACGACGATATCACGGAGATGATCCGGAGGAAATCTCGGCGTTTCCACACGTGCGGCGCGTTTCGGAATACCCAAGACGATGGCGTGTACTGCCATATGCAGATGGCCGGTCGCAGCGGTCGAGGCCATTAGTCAATAGTCGGGAGGGCTGCAGATTAATGTTAGCGGTTCATCCATTACATTTATCCTTCATCTGGTTCGCACCGCCGCCGATAAATCAACAGCGAGGCAGCGGAGTACAGTGCGGGCAGCTCGCTATAAACTACGAGGCACAAACTCAGATTTACGGCCACTCTCGCGGAAAGTGTTAAAGAATTATGCCTCTCTGTAAATGAGATGTGTCTGCAGCCATACATATACATGTCATCTTGGCAGATATAAATAGGGAAGATGAACGTTTTCTTTTAGGCGCTCGCTTACATCCCTCGTTTCTCTTGACTTGCGAGCGTGAGGGTTATTTTTCTCCGTCGCCGGAAGAGTTGGGAGGGAAGCCAAGACGTATGGGCTCATCACTCTGGCGCGCTGTCAGGCGATCTTTCTATCTTGTCGACCCGTTTTACGGAACCGTTCGAGTTTGTGTTTGCCGTTCGCACTGATTTACACGATGAAGACAAATGCCGGCTTTCAATGCGACCATTCATCAGGCACGAAATTGGAACGCCGCTGGGGTTGAACCCGTCGCGTTCCCCTTTTTTCCCGTCCGCTCCGCCTCACTTCTCGGCTTATTAGAGGCCATAATTTTAAAATATGCCCGCGTTCGCGCCAAAAACGTCGAATCTTCCCTTCGATTGGTCGCATGCCCTCCATCTATCAACCGCCGCCGTCGACGTCGAAGTGCCCGCGTGATAAATTGCCCAGTTCGACGGCATTAATAATGATTTCCCCTGCGATTTTTACACATAAATTCTAATAGCACGGGCGAATTTATGCGACCATTGTGTGTTTATCTACTTTCATAACGTATACAGGCTGATTTACGACCGACTGTGCTCTGTCGCATAATTCGATAAAATTAATCACTGCATGTGCATTTCCCCCATGAAATTAGCTAATACCTATCGAGTCTAAGTATGATGCTTGAAAATTCCACTTATAGGGTTGTTTATTACTGTTGAGATTTACTTTTGGACGAACACCTTCGGGACCAATTGAAATCGGTCGTCTGCATAATGCGGAAAATTATTAACATCAATATATCCTCTCTCCACTTTTGCCATATCAGTTTTATATGTTACTAGACCATCAAATTATTGCTATTTGAATTTGAAAAATACGGATTGTTCATTTTATAAGTCTTCTACAATGATTTTCTGAATTTGATATAATTTCAAGGAAATAATGTTTTCATAAGGGAGAGGAATTTTACGACAGGACTGAACTCTAACCTGAAAATAATTCATTTTACTGCGACGGACAATCGTCGAGTCAACTATATGCACCTCTTCCTAACTCACAGGATTAGAAGAAAACGCGATGGGTACTGTTGGAGTCTAAGGCGCCCGCATCATCATTGAAATCGGCCAAAACTGCAGGTCTACATATGCAACTCAGTATTCATTCACCACAGGCACGGTGCTCGATTTCACCGATCGACCCCACTCATGCGCATTTACAAAAACTGACATTTACAAAAACTGACATTTACAAAAACTGACGTTCACATGTACACTAAGCTCAATAATTTAAGGGACACCGCGAGTATGTGCGCCGAAAGTAGGCAACCAAATATACACGAAAGTTTAGTACTGGCGTAAACGGACTTTGTCACAGTTGCGTAGATACGTGCTGACCACGTCAAAATGAAATATCGATCTCTTTATTTGAATTTGTGTCCGAAAATGTGTTAGTTTACAAGTATTTATGAACAAGAGTGTAAATTTTAGTGATTTGAGTGTTGAGTCAGTGCCTCGAAGGTTGAGCTATCCAAAAACATACATATACTCTGCGAGGTTTGAGAATACCTAGAAATTAAATATGTTTTCGTCCTATCTTCCTTTTTTAACATCTCAGCGAGACGGAAGCCGGCCCACCAAAGTTGCGCAAATGGAATAGTATTTTCTTACTTAAAATAAAGCAAATTATTTAAATTAAACTGACTACTCTTGTCTTTTGGAAAGCGAGAAAAAATCATTTCAGATCATGGAACTGCTATTAGATTCGACCTTAATGGACAAGAAGACGATATGAATCGAATCCCTACTTATTTGTTACTCAACATCAGACAAATAAAGAGCACTTCGTTCTCGAAAAATCTATATTTTCTTATGAGTTAAAAATCTTCCACAACTTGTTCTGCTACGGCCGTGGCTGCGGGGCCTAATGGCCTTTTTTTGAAATCACTAAATGTCCATAAATTCACAATTTGGTGCTACCCATAGCCAATAGTTTGTACCTTTTTCATAAAAAGTCTGAAATTTCTTCTGATAATCGTAATTCGCAAAGACATTGTCAGTATAGGATTCCTTGGATCCCTCAACCTTCGGTACACTTATTAGCACTTGAATCACTCAAAAAATATAGTCTTCTTCATAAAATACTTGCAAAATAACACATTTTAGACCACAAATTCAAATGGATATTTTGACATAAAATTTTGAGTGATCAGGACATTTCTAGGCGGCTTTGTTCGCTTGCTAGTTTACGCAGCACAAAAATTTCGCGTATAATTGGTTGCCTACATTCGCACATTGCGCACATACTCAAGGTGTCCCTTAAATTATTGAGTTTAGTGTACTTACAATGTGCAGTGACTTTTTCAAAGAAGGAAACTTCATTCATTACTAAAGCAATTCAAGCATTCAAGAGTCGTGGTTGATGGATTATCTTAGTGAACGTTTGTGAAACATGACTGAATGGTGTCAGTTCTTTGGTCTGACCAGAGGTGAGTCCGGACTGGCGTCCGCTCAATGTGTCCATTCCCGAAACATTCTCTTAAATTTCGTGAGATTATGTAACAACGCGTTCGGGACTACGAGTATAAATATTCATCCCTTGAAAAGAGGGGTGTCGATATTAGGGGCTTGGGTGACGTTTCATGCTCCAAAGCGTTGGACAGCTTGAAGATTTGTGGCTGTGACATTGGTGACGTTTATGATGGCTTTTCCAGGTGTCGGTGAGGTCGTGTTGGCAGCAACGCCCATACGGAAAACGCCATTGACAAATCGCGTCACGCGCGCCCCGACGACAATGATTAAGTGGGCGACAAGACCCGACAAATGCGGGCAAAAATACAAGGACACGGCCCCTTCCTAATGACGCCATTTATTTCCCTTTATGAGGCAGGCGACATCACAAAGGCCCGCCGACCACCAACAATACATTTTCCGGAGCAGCGTCTGTTCGTGGTGGTGGCCGTTGCCCGCTCCACTCTCGCCACCACTCTCTATATCATATAATACGAAAAGAGGAACGGAAGAGAGGGAAGCTCGTGTTGTCGACGGCGCGTCGCGACGCCGAAAACAACGAGACGCTCCATTAATTTTCTTCTAATGGAGCCAACGTTCTATTTTTATTTGAGGATCAATCGTAACTTTACAGCGGCGAATTGACATTTCGCTTGTTGCTTTCTAAAACTTATTATTCCTTCTCGTCTTTATAGCGCACGGCGTCGTTCGATGACGAAATCGTTCCGGGTGACGTTTTTTGGCTGTGCGATTGTATGTGCGTTACATTGCGAAGTGCATTGCACAGATTAAAGCTGCGTTACGCCACTCGATCGTAAATCACAGAGATTTATGGACGTGCTGGAACGGCCGCGCCTGTATATACGCTTACGGCCGCTGTTATGTAAATAATAATTTCATTATGCCGGCATTAAAAGACCAGCTGTGATGGATAACAAATATTATACTGCAGCTTTATTAACTGCGACTCCCATCTCGATAAGAACGGCGATAATTAAATTCATGACGGCATGAATTACTGTGCAACTTGGCCATCCCTTTTTAAGTTTAGTGTCAGCGACTCACTAAATTTCATTTACAGACATCAGACATCAGGCTCTTATGGAAAATAATAGATTGCGGTGAACAGCCGGTGAGGTTTGACACAAGAAATTCATCATACTTACTCGCGGAAAAGGTTGAAAAGAACCCTGACCACATGACAAATGGAATCTTTTATCGTGTGCTAATTTTATGTTAACTTATTTAATTATCTGCTCCTAGACTTGTAGATAATTATCATAATTAGAAGTATGAGGTGGGTTGGATTCAAGTATCTAAGGAGAATATGAAATTAGCTTAGCGTAACTAATTGCAC
Organism: Salpingus planirostris; assembly: GCA_949788335.1. NCBI lineage: Eukaryota > Metazoa > Arthropoda > Insecta > Coleoptera > Salpingidae > Salpingus > Salpingus planirostris. The sequence goes on along the minus strand of OX460917.1, from coordinate 7,369,107 downwards.
CCTAAATAAAATTGGAAAACATACGTTCGTAATGTCCCATAAAGTTCAACGTATTATTTTTACTAACAAAATGCAGAGACACGTCTCAATTGTTGTTTGGTCGGCATAATATAATCTTTTTTATTCTTCTCATCTCTAGGTAATATATCTTTCTTTTGAGAGGTTGAGGTTTGCCGCAATTAAATTCCATCTTGGAAACGGTCGGTTATAAGACCGTCTCGAAAATTAAATATGCAAATACAATCCGCGAGATGATAAATAAAAAATCATCTTGTGATTAATGAGGCCCATATATTCACGGTAATGGGTGCTCGGCAGCGTTGGTTTACGGTGTGATGTAGGCGGCCCGGAGAAAACCTCTCGCTGTAAACTTTAATGATTATCTGGTGGCCTCCGGGTGTGAGGTCACCGTTGGCAGCAACAAATTACATTATTATTCAGCAACACTCACACAAGCTATTTTATTAAATATATAGTGTGTATCCGGGCACATTATGCATTACCGGTCGTATATCATTGACGAACACGCCCGCCAACTGGTATACACAATGATAGAGTGAGCATAATTGCCAGAGAGATAGCCATCGACCATCAAGCAACCGACGATTAATAGGTTCACACATGCATCTTCATAATTACCACGACGGCACCACCTACCTCCCTGAAAGTAGCTCGCACCCCAATCGTATCATTCACCTTTATATGTACAAAGGAAATGGTCAGTAGTATTGAGTAGGTATGGATGATTCTCCTAGAGAAAAGATACGTTTAGGTGAGAAATATGTGAATAGAGTTTGAGTGTCCTAGGTGGTGCGTGTCGCTAACGATTTCCGTGGCTCCTCGGCGGTGTTGCGTGTAATTGGTGGAGCGGCTGTAGAGCTGTCACTCACGCCATTCAAATGATCTTAATTAGTCGTCTCGTATCCATAGGAAAGGAGACATGTATACGCGGGGATACGTCGGCAGTCATTATCTTGACAAGGCAGGTCGGCGCTATCGGATCCCCACCGTTATTAAGGCGACACGCCGGGTAATTTCGCAGGATTGCGCATTCCATTACGTATGCAAATCGGAGAGTTGATAAAATGCAGATCCAATTTTTGCCGGCTATCAACCGTAATCACGATGGCGGCGGCAATGTCGGCCTCACACCCGACAGACATGTAAACCAGACAGCTAACTGACAGCCCGACTGCGCGCCAGAGACAGCTGACAGCAACAACTTGCTATTCCGCCACATTGAATATTAGCCGGTGTTGATCATGTCATAAAACTCACCTCGGCCTCAGACGGTAAAACGCAATTAAAAAATCGTGCCTTCAGGGAGCGACCAAATTAATTATGCTTTCCTTCTTTCTTTCACTGTAGTTTCACTTTTCCGATCAGAGATTCATTCTTAATGTAGGTTTCGACCGGGTTAGGAGATCGGATGTATTTTAAGATGATGGAGGGAGGTCAGCGGAGAGAGGATGCCGGGTCGGTCGGGCAGTCAAGTCATGTCAATCAGGAGTAACAATAGCGCGGCGAGATCAGCACGTCCTTTCGAAAAGCCGAGATATAATCGGGAGTGAAATTAGTTTAAGAGCTGATCCCGTCGGCGTTCTTTAAAGCGTCATGGCCGCGTGTCAAAGCTGAATGGAGTGCCGTATCACGACAGGTAATTGACCATTGTGTGGTGTAATGCCGCTGTGCGGAAAGGAAGCACACAATGCACGGCGTTTATTATCGGAGCCTCTTTCAACGACCGTCACGGCGCACACTACGGCCACGTCATTGCACGTCATCCGGCCACAAAGCGCTCCACCACCGTAGATGGCGCAAACCGTCTGACAACTTGACAGTATAATTAAGACCCGAGCACAAAACGACAAAACAAATCCGCACTTTAATTCATTACACGCTAACATTGCGCACACATGCGGTCGACGACGAGTGACGGGGTGATGGCGTGCTGGGTAACGACGCCGCAGAAATACCGGCACGCACGCACCTACCATGCTCACTTATTGCACCCTGAATAATTTCTATTTAACTCTAGAAATTCGCGTTCGACATTGTTCTGCATACCTACCTACTTAATAATTTCAAAATTTTGCTACCATTTCAAACCATGATACACATTGGCTTGTATAAAACTTATTATTCAACTGCTGAATATCAAATATCAAAGCCTCACTCCTTCTGTCTCAAATATTGCAGTTTTGCATGAAAACTGAGATAATTTGGTCTTGAGATCTTGTCCACTTTTGCTTCCTCTCTAGTCGGTCCCTGCCAATAGGTTGTAGTGGCCGGGTTCAAGCTGACAAACATTTAGCCCTGTCTTTGGTGAGTGTAAAATCAGATTAAGCATTCTGTTTCGAAGTCATTCTGGACTCTTTCATTGGCTTGCCCTGCTTGTCCCAGATTGGTTCTGTGTCGCGATTGAAATTTTGTTTTCGATCACTTATGAGGTTACCGAAATTCGGAAATCCCTGTAATGTGGTCTTAGCCTCGGCTTAGATTGATTTGTCTTCAAATCTCTTCTAGCATAGCCCATAACCCACTGCAATAATCATCGAAACCACAATAAATGGCGGTAATCTGGACGTAATCTCTGTAGTCCATTGATTGCTGTCCGTTTGTCTGTATATTTACCTTTTTGCAAGTTTCAGATTTTCACGAGGGTTTTCGCTAACCTATTGACACTGCGGTTTATTGAAAATTGCATCCATTGTTATTTGAAAACATTACTTCTTGAACAATTGTAGAAGGTATACATCCGAGGCAAACGGACGACACACTTTCAATATGGTTCTAATATATGAAATTTATGTAATTTTGAAAATGCTGGTACAAAAACGCCTGACCTACTGTATGGTGCCAGGTGCTCCATCTGCTGGCGTATTCGAATAGTTTTAGTTGAGTTTTGAACCGTCCGAAGTATCCTATTACAAAAGCTTCATCACCTTATTTGAAGGCATATCTCATGATAGTACAGTTAAACTAAAGCGCCAAGTCTCCCAACAATTGAACATTCATTTGCATTGTGAGTAATTTACTGTACTTTTGGTATACCTGAGGGATATCCTCTGCAGACTACTAGAAACAAGGAATCAACATCAAGCAAATATTTTCCACTCGAGTAATTCACTAAAAAGGAATTCAAATACTGCACGTAATAATTCTGTTTGAGACATTTGAAGCTGTTGCTAATCCCTTAAGGATAGTCTCTCATAATTGCTATTCCTTTTGTAGGTAATATTTGCGTATGGCTCAGTAAATACCTACATTGCATTGTAATGTAATCATTCTGTAGAAAAACAATTTGGGGGCAACCTCTGCAAGGAAACCAGAGTGTTTTTCACTCAAAAGCGTTGTGACGTTTTACGTCATGCGAGACCATTTACATCATGTCTCAGTGACAAACATTTTCTGTTGAGATCTTTGAGTAATTTGGCAGCATTCAGCGCATATAGTCGAGGTGCCCCTAGAATTTATTCCACAAATGTACACTGAATTTTGCATACTTGATACAAAATAGCTACACTGTTGTTGGTTTAACGGATTTAGGATTTATGACAATTTTAATTTTACCAATCCGAGAGGGACAGACTCGAAGTATTTGTACAAAAAGCAGCAGAATATAGCCAGTTGTTAGGTTAAAAATGTTGGAGTATATAGAAATATGTATTGAAATAAATACAAAAATCGCCTACAGTAAAATGGTCCATAATAAACAAAACCGTTATATCTGTCAACAAAGCACTGGAAATAAAAGTGACTAGACTGATAATCTCTTCTGGAGAACTCAAGAGGCCATATGCATTTTGTACCTAAACGAGACCTAATACGACCGTATTAATTTGAACTATTTTAGTTCAGTTCTTTCTTGGTTTCTGAATAAAGAACATCTCGTCTCCGCTCAATCACGAGTATTATTTTTCAATCCAAATCCTACAGGTTATGGGCCCAGGAGTCTCAGACCTAATTAATAAAAGTAGCGCGAGTGCTTAAAGTAAATCTTAACAGATTGTCCGGTCGAGTGCGCGAGTTAATAATAACAAAAATTGACAATGTCTTCCCAAGAAGGAAAATATAATATTAAACCCTTTGATGGTGATGGTTATGATTCCTGGAAGTTCCGTGTGCAACTTGTTCTGAAAAACAAGGGACTTTTACGTGTGGTTGAAGAAGATATTCCCGAGGAACCGTCAGAAGAATGGAAAACGCAGAATATAAGTGCGATGACGACGATTGTGAATTTCCTCAGTGACAACTTACTCATTTACGCCAAGAAGTCTCAGACAGCTAAAGAGATTTTCCATCAGTTGGATGAAAATTATATCCGGCGCTGTTTGGCGATGAGAGCTGCTGCCCGCAGCAAATTGCAAGCACTGCAATTCACAGGAGAAATCTCACTGAAAGATTTTTTCCTACAATTTGATGAATGCGTGGCGGAATTAAGTGCGGCAGGTGGACACATGGAAGACACCGACATAATAACGCAGTTACTTAATTCGTTGCCGTCAAATTACAACAATATCACAACTGTATTGGAATCCTTGAGTCCGGCAGATTCAAATTTGACCTATGTGAAAAATCGCATTCTGGAATATGAAAAGAAAATTCAACGTCAGACTGCATCCACCAGCAGTAAAGTTTTAAATACTTTTAAGACTGATGGATCTTCAATGAATTCGGGAGGCTCGAAAAATAAATCTACCCATAATTTCCAACGCCGAAATTTCCAGCGCAACCAAAATCAACGTGGAAATAAACGTTGGAATAAAGGCCGCAAGCAAAATAATTTCCAAAAATATCGAGTATCGAATATGAAATGTGAGCATTGTGGTAGGAATAATCATGAAATTAAAGACTGCTATTTTCATAAGAAAATGCTTGAGAAAAAGCATTCTACCCAAGTTGCGACATTCGATAAGGGATTCGCTTTCATGATGACAGCAGGTTCCAGCAGCTTTACCGAAGATGATGACACCTACATCACCTTCATCCTCGATTCGGGTGCGAGTGATCACATGGTTAATAATAGTGAAGTGTTTACCACTAGTGAGGTGTTAAATCCCCCCATTAATATAGCAGTGGCGAAAGAAAACACCACGATCACCGCAACATCGAGAGGAAATATTGATGTGTGCACCGCAGGTGGTATTAATGGGACACTACAAAATGTCCTTTACTCACCCGAATTATCCTGCAATTTATTGTCAATCAGGAAAATTCAAGAAAGCGGCATATCCGTTCTTTTCAATAAAAACGGAGTAATATTAAGAGATGGAACTAAAAACATCTTGACAGGTGAGTCAATCAATGACTTATTTTGCGTAAAATTAAAGGTGCGTAAAAACATGGTGCATTTAGGGAATCGATCATCTGTGGTGAATCAATATAATTTGTGGCATGATCGACTTGGTCATATAAGTCGTCATAAATTCATGCAATTAAAATCATTAATAAATGATTCTGTCCAACTTAAGGACGTCATCCCCACAGATGATTTGTGTGAATCTTGCATTTATGGCAAACACACCAGAATTCCATTTGCGAAACAAAAAGTGCAAAACCATGAGAAACGGCCGCTTTATGCAGTTCATTCGGATGTATGTGGTCCAATAACACCAAGTACGGTTAATGGTAAAAATTATTTTGTCACCTTCATCGACGAGTACACACATTACACCGTAGTTTATCTACTGACACATAAATCGGAAGTAATCCAAATGTTCAAAGATTACGTTGCTAAAAGTCAAGCTCATTTTAACTCACAGATAGTGATGTTATATTGCGATAACGGTGGTGAGTATCTGTCGAATGATTTTAAAGCCTTATGTGTTGAAAAAGGCATAACATACCACTTAACCGTCCCACATACACCACAACAAAACGGTATAGCGGAGAGAATGAATCGGACAATAACAGAAAAGGCGAGAGCAATGATAAATAAAGCTGATTTAGAAAAATGCTTTTGGGGAGAAGCAGTTTTAACTGCCGTGTATCTAATAAATAGATCACCTACCCGAGCTCTTGAATCAAATAAAACTCCTTATGAAAAATGGCACAATCAAAAACCAAATATCAAACATTTAAAAATATTTGGGTCCACTGCATACATATTAATTAAACCAAAAGGAGGTAAATTTGAAAACAGAGCATATAAAGGAATTTTAGTCGGTTATCAGCCAAACGGTTATAAAATATGGGATGTCGAAAATGAGCAATTCAAAATAGCTCGTGACGTAATAATAGACGAGATAAATTTTAAAATCTCGCGACCAGTAAAGGTAAATAAAGGTACCACAAATAAAGTGCCTGTGTCACAAAATGATTTAGTTGAGCAATTTGAAACGGATAAATTAGATAAAAATAAAACTAATAAATCCAGTAATAATCAGGAGATGCAAGGGGCAAATAAAATCAAAGAACTTGATAATGCAGTGGATAAAGCTCCAATAACAGCTGAAAATGAAAATGCAACTCCATTCAACAAATCAGTGACACCACCTCTGGTCGAAAACCAACATAATAACGTCAATAAACAAGAACCCAGACGCAGTGAGCGACTCAAAAAACTTCCTACGCCCTTATATAATGAAGATCTATACGATCTCTATGCAAATGCATTACATGCAAGTGTTCCAGACCTGTCAATACCTCTGCGCTTTAGCGACATTAAAAACAGGGATGATCATAGACAGTGGGAGCAGGCGATAAAGGAAGAACTTGAGTCTCTTCACATAAATAAAACTTGGACCATTGTCGATAAACCTCTCAATCGAAACATCATAGATAGTAAATGGGTTTTTGTAATTAAATATGATAAAAATGGTAATCCTAATAAATATAAAGCGCGACTTGTTGCTAGAGGATTTAATCAAGAATATTCCGTAGATTATCATGAAACATTTGCACCAGTAGCGCGAATTACCACATTTCGAATACTTTTAGCTTTTGCTAATCAGTATCAATTACTTGCACATCAAATGGATGTGAAAACCGCTTTCCTAAACGGTTCTCTAAAGGAAGAAGTTTACATGAGTCTTCCTGAAGGTGTTATCGATAATGAAAACCAGGTATGCAGACTTCATAAAGCAATTTATGGGTTAAAGCAATCGTCTAGGTGTTGGTTTGAATTATTCGACACAACCATTACCGAAAAAGGCTTCCGGAATTCCATAGTAGACCGATGTCTGTATATACTGGACCATGGTAATGTACATCAAAATATTTATGTACTACTGTATGTTGATGATATTCTAATTGTCACATACAAGAATGAAACGATGGCCAGGTTTAAGCAATTTTTAAAACAACAATTTTGCATGACAGACATGAATAGTGCCTCGGTTTATCTTGGAATGCGCATAAAACGAACCGAAAATGAAATAACTCTCGATCAAAGTCTTTTCTTGAAAAACATTCTGTCCAGATTCAATATGGTACAATGCAATCCAGTAGGTACTCCACTTCCCACAAAATTAGATTATATAGCTCTTAATTCTGATGAATATTATGACGCGCCATGTAAAAATGTAATTGGCTGTTTAATGTATGCAAACTTAAGTACTAGGCCCGATTTGAGCTTAGCGTTAAATATATTAAGTCGTTACCAGAATAAGAATAACTTAGAGCTATGGAAAAATCTAAAAAGAGTGCTTCGTTATATCAAAGGCACTGTTGACTTGAAATTAATTTATCGTAGAGTAAATGATAAAGAAATATTGATGGGATATGCTGATGCTGATTGGGGAAGTGATCTAACCGACAGAAAAAGTACGAGTGGTTTCATAATTAAAATGTTCGAAAATTGTACAATTTCTTGGAATAGTCGTAAACAAAACACGGTAGCTGTTTCTTCAATGGAGGCAGAGTATATGGCTTTATTTGAAGCTGTGAAAGAAATCGTGTGGATTAGATCAGTTCTTCAGAGTCTAGGAATAACGATGAAAAATGCTACTACCATTTTTGAAGATAATAATAGTTGTATTGCCCTAGCAAATAATCCGACTAATTTTAAGAGATCAAAGCATATTGATATTAAGTATCATTTCATAAGAGAAAAGATTGTAGACAATTTAATTATTCTTGAACATATTTCCACAGATGCACAATTGGCGGATAGTTTCACCAAACCACTGGGAGAAGCGAAATTTGCAGAGATAAGATTTAAGATTGGTTTAGAATAAGTTTGTTAGTTACTTATTTACCATAAGTTTTCTTTTACTTATCAATACTTACCTATTATAATTCATAATCGTTTTGTTCTTAGCATTAATACTTAGAAATAAGGCATAATCTTACCAATAAGTCATGTTTACTTTTCGTCAATTTTTGAGTGGGAGTGTTGGAGTATATAGAAATATGTATTGAAATAAATACAAAAATCGCCTACAGTAAAATGGTCCATAATAAACAAAACCGTTATATCTGTCAACAAAGCACTGGAAATAAAAGTGACTAGACTGATAATCTCTTCTGGAGAACTCAAGAGGCCATATGCATTTTGTACCTAAACGAGACCTAATACGACCGTATTAATTTGAACTATTTTAGTTCAGTTCTTTCTTGGTTTCTGAATAAAGAACATCTCGTCTCCGCTCAATCACGAGTATTATTTTTCAATCCAAATCCTACAAAAAAATAATACAGCAGTTTTCTTTGGCAACCGGAAGTCAATGAACTCTTTAGGCAATGGTGGCATTAATTGTCTGAATCAGCTGGGCTGACAGCGGAAGTTATCGATGGTATATGTCAGATCTTAGGCATAAGACTGACAACAACGCTTATACTGCAGTTGTGTGAAGTACCGAGCTCTGAGATCGACAACAATGAACATATGTAACTAATCACTGATTACTAATCAGTCTGTAATAAACGCCCACTATCGAACCATCGACATAACCCACAATATCAATATTCGCATAAACCAAACAAAGTAATGTCATTCCCACAACTCTCATAAACAACCTTAACAAGATAACAATAAAGTTTTCTTGGTGATTACACTTCTTGCTCACTATTGCTTTATTGAAAACCCAACAGGTTTAAATTGAAACGAATTACTCATTGAAAGTGTAGGACTCTGGGCTTTATCTATGAGGACTCTGATTAGTTAACTCCACAATATCTTTTATCTGGAATAAGTAGAAAATTCATCTTCTTCGAATTTAACATCCGAACAAAGAGTTATTTTGTTTCATTTTCTCTGGAGTGCGAGTTTGTAAGACACCCTGTATATGTATATAAACAGTTACCTTTTGGAGGATCATTTTTCATTCTCTCGATGATCTTGATCAGACGTTTTTCTTGGTTTATTAATTAAACTTCGCTTCATTGCTATTTTCGCTTCATCATTTCAGTCTTTGAGAAATAAGATGAAGAACTTTGAAACCATGAAAGTGCAATCCATTTGTTATCCTGCAAGTTGTAAATGATAAAATGTTATTTCAACTGGTCGGCGTTGTTCCTTATTTGGTATAAAACCGGCCGGGTGCTCGTTCCGAAGGAAACCATCAATCCAAAGTCGGTTTGCTACCGCATGCAACAAGCACAAACCTACAAACGGAAAGAAAAGGCGTACGCGCCGTATCCCTGCATCGGTACAAGAACTTTAAAAATGTTATTCCCAAAACGTACGATGGCTGGTGCAATGCGTTAATAATGCATCGAGTCTCCGTCAACGTTGATGGATGCGTGCCGTTTGCAGACCGTCTAATTTACATGTTAAGAAACGCCGCCTCCCATAACGAATTCTGCACAGGTCTCCGCCGTCAGTTGACGTCAAGACAACAGCCGTCATCACAATGGAACATCACTCATGTGCCCAACCCCGGCCTGTCAAACAACCGGCGGTTAATGAACAATATAAATGCCTACGATATCATCAGCCTTACTCCTATATACTTATGACTTGAAATTGTTTAAACATCTTTTAGAGTCTAAATAAATTGTACTTGCCCACATGCGAAAATGTTTAATAATATTGAAGAAAAGGCATGAAAATTTGTATTTGATGGGTAATGGTCATGAAGTAAATAAGCTATTCTTCAACGATCGCTCTCGCGATCGCCTATAATTCACTGACATCAAAATACCCACATACAGCGTTAGGTATATTCCGAAAACACATTAACGAAACAAATGACCTGATTAGAATAAACGTGCATGTTTAGGTGTTAAAATTTATGGCGGGAAGTTGCCTATAAATCAAAAATAAACTGTATATCATTGCTGATAACACATGCATGTTTATTACTTGCGGGACTATTATGAGAGAGAGGTATTAATTGAAACATAACAAGCCCACTGTTAATTACACTGCCTGTATGCATATCCATTACATTAATATTCCAGCAAAACTAATTAACAGATTTAATTATCGTAAATTATGTTATAACTGATTCCACAAGTATATCAAATTATTCAACGAATGATGGTGTTACTGCTGGGGACTATCGATGTGACGGCCGACATTAGTTTCCGTTCTGCTTTATTTCAATGTCATGATTTTTCACGATTTATGATGTTCAGACAGACAGAATTCTCATTAGACTAGATTGAATGTGTGCTTTGTGTGACCTATTACGACGGGCAGAGATAAATGCCGCAAATTAAAACGCTCAAAGTCGCAATTCCCATCTGGACCAATTAAAACATTAATGAGATATGAGCGTATTTGTGATCATACACCTGAACATTTTTAACCTCATCGTAAATATGCCATTCTGTAAATACTTCCAGAATAATACTCAATTCGGATTTCCGCTTCAAATAAATATTATCGCTTCAGAAAGACAACCGCTAATTGAATCGTGTTAGAACAGTCATGTTCAAATTTCTAGAGCCATCTCGCATGATTGTCTAAAAGGACAGAGAACTGATGGCATCGTTCAGAGAGAACTTCCTGACGTAGGCAGACTTCTACACGTTATAAAATATATATACTCACCTGTTTCATAATCATCTTGGCTATCGAACGATAGATGGCGCCAAGTGTTAAAAATGGAGCGCAACGAAATTTCCACTCATCACAGTTATTTTTTGTTGGGAAAATATCAAAATTAGTCGTGAAGATCATAGATTAGGATAAAGATCTACTAACAGCAATGGGTCATACCTATTTTACTCTATTAAGAATTACGATCGTAATTTTGGAAAGAATGATTTGATTGACTAAATATGAGCCAATTTTAAAGACAACGTCTCTATTCACATCCATTTTTTCTCAGATTTTTGCCAGAGAAATGTTCCAAATCACTGGTATGTCGCCATTATAAATCTGAATTTTTATTTAATGTAGACAATAAATACATTGCATAGTTGATAAGCGAATTGAATGAAATATAGTGTGTACAAACCTAATGAACTTTCATTAACATAAAATCTCATGAAATATTCTTTGCGGATACTTTCGTAGAGTGAATTGATAAATTTATGTATGAGCTATTAATATCAGATACCTGAATCAATCATGTTGAATTGATAGATGGTGGGTACTTGATTTAAAACGATATTATTTTTTTTATCAGTAAGTGCTTTATATTTCTTGTTATAAGTAGGGCAATCAATCGGGTTTCTCATAATTTTAATCACAAGAAGCATGGGGGGCGGTAAAAAGCCACGTAAAGTGAAAAATAATAGGGAACATCATGGAAAAATTCTCGATCCTATGGCTGTGACGTGGAGTGAAAATTATAACGATTTTTTTACTAAATATTGGGGGAAATTGCCAGACTCGTTGGGGAAAGTTTTTGCATCCGTTGCAATTTTTATACTTGGAATATCTGTAAACGGTGAGTCTTCATTAACTATCTTTTGTATACATTGCGAATATCTTAAATGTTGGTAAATCTATTTGGTTGTGAGGAACTGCTAAAATGTTTAATGATTAGTTACCGCAACTTCTCTACATAATTTTAAGGGAAATTGCCATTTGTAATCCATTGTTTCAGGGGACTGGATTAATATCTTCGTGCATGTCTCAAGACAATTGGGATATACAAGCCGAGATGTTTCGAATGATACTATATTAAAAGGGACTGCGATTACTTTGGAAACCTTTAAATTACAGAATTTAGGGTCATTCGTAATTTCGTCTTGCCTCGTTTCCTACGTCTTATATTTCGGAATCGGTGGATTTTTGCATGTGAGTTTAACTGGTTGACAACACAATTCTATTTGTTATAGGGTGGGTAGTTTCAATTTTTATAGAGTACACTAGACGATATCAAGTGTCGAATTGAATTGGATATCAGATAGGTACTTATTGCGCGCATAGAATTTTCAATTACATTTGTTTCGAATAATAGGCACTTGAAGGTTCATATATCGAGGGTTCGTACCATGTCTTTTTTTACAATTTTGTTGTATATTAAGTCTATAAATACGTGCGTTACTGATGCGTTCTGATATGGAATTTTATCGTCACGAGTCCGTTCAGCATTCTCGACATTGTGTCGGACAGAACAATGTTTTACAATTTTCCTCGCGAACTTTATGCGGAGCTTTTCCATCAGGCCTGTAAAAAGAAAACATAAAGTGGAAGAGGTGCAAATTGCTTTTTATGGGTACGCATAAACATTTGTCGCTAGGGAAAGGAACAGAAGGGACCGACATAAAGTTTTAAGACTTGTTTCCTATGCATCGACCATGGCAATGTCGTTTGACGGTTGTTATATGTTTTGTCTTCAGTGGTATTTCTATGTCCGCCAACGAGACCAGGCGGAAGTGTGGAAGTGCCAACCGAAGAAGTGGCTAACGCCGGAATTGGAACGGCATGAGATCATCCTAGGATCAGCTACGCTCTTCTTGAATGCTTTGACTTCCGCAGTTTTGTCTTGTTACATTTCTAATGGAGGGTACAGTACTGTGTATTATGAAATATCCGAATACGGCTGGCTATGGTTTCTCCTCCAATGGCCCGTCATTTTTGTTTATGAGGTTAGTAGGCGGTTAGACGAGGGTTTAATTGCCACTAAAATATACATTTGCACTTCGCTCCCTTGAAGTAGTCAATACAACTCCATTTACCTGTCATCTCAAATATCAATAATTTATCACAATTTGATCTCTGACCTTATGTTTCGGGATTTGCATGAGGCTCTAAGTTATACTTATCTATTGTTTTTTAGGACTATCTCATTTATTGGATGCACAGAATTTATCATACTCCATTCTTGTATAAGAACTTTCATAAGTTGCACCACAAATATAAACAACCAACTGCCTTCTCCGTGACAGCCATTCACCCGATCGAGTCTCTGAGTATCCAACTCGTGAACGTCACTCCACTCTTTATATTTCCAGTTCATTGGTGTAAGTATTATTTATGATAAAACTTTTCAGATGAATTTCTGTGGGGAATTTTAGTAATTGCTGTTTTATTTACATTGCAGTCGTTTTCTACAGTATTGCTCTGTATGTGTACTACCATGGCATCATCGATCATTCTGGTGTAAATTTTAAAGCTTATTGGTGGCAACCGTGGCAGCCTGATGCAATATTTCATGACAACCATCATCAATACTTCCATGTGAATTTCGCGTTCAATGTATCGTATTGGGATAAGGTGAGTGTTGGCCATTTTTCGTATAGTGAGTGAAACAAAATTGATGAAATTTTCCATCCGCATCAGCTGCATGGAACGTACAGACAGAAGAATCGCGTGTATACCGAGGATATTTTCTACGGGAAAGGCAAACGGATTGACGAAGTTAGCGCCGAAGAACTCAAAGCTGATTTACAGGAGCGAGAATCGGAAAACCCCTTAGCTTACCGCCAAAATAGGATGGAGTTTAAATTAACGAAAAAAGAACTGAAATCACTGAAGTCTGCTAATGTAAATTCTAAGTGAATACGAAATTAGTGATAAAAATCCTCAAAACAATAAAGAGTCGCATATAAATACCACCCCGGGAATACGTGAGATTGTGACGGCACCCGCCGTTATCAATTTCAATTCCGTATAACTCCGAGGGAGATTCACAGACAGCCGATACCGTTCGTCCCAATGAAATCGATAGTCTCCAAAGTTTAGTGTCACGTTTTATGATCTATAAAGCAGCAAGAGAGGAACAGTTTATGCCGTTATCTAGTTCAACTATCGTCGATGTTAAAAATACATACTATGCAACATTATTTCGTGTTACAGATGCCTTGAACACCGGTTTTATGAGCAAAAATGTCGCCTACTTACTAGATAATCTGTGAATTCGAGTGTGAACTAATACATGCACAACTTACCTTTTTACTTACATTACAATTTTTGACAGTTCCAGAACAATCAACTTCTATTGCGTTATGTTTTATCTATTTTGATGTAATATGAGTAATATAATATGACATAGCTTGGATGTGTGTCGGAATATATATAATGTTTAATGTAGTGGAAAATGGAATTTCTTCCCATTGCTCCTATAAATATGAGAACTCCAAGCTGCATTTCTCGAACAGTGGTGTACGTATGGCCACATATGTTTACTTATGTGTACATTCACGTTCTAGAATCTTCTGCGACGGACGAAATACCATTCTTGGATATTAGATATTAGTATCTGCGTTCTAAATTTTATATTGTTAGAAGGAATGGCCTTGCTACTGTTCGCAGTAGCTTCTGATGAAAATTCCACTGAAATGATGTTACTACTCTTCATCGAGGGGAAAACCAAATCTTCTGGAAAGGTCTACTTGAAATCACGTGTGTCATGGTGATCGAAGGATTAACTATAATGAGGTATCGATTTGAACACTTCATCGCTGCCTGCATTTACTTCGCACTAGTTTATACGTATGTGTATACTCTTTCCAAGATAAACTGGCCATCACGTGAGCCCCAAAGCACCTGACAAATACCTGTCATTAGTCAATGGTTAGCAATGTTTTTCAATTAAATTTTGCTTAGCAACTTAGGTCACGTGATGGCCAGTTTACCTTGGAAAGAGTATAACATTGTAGGTTGTATGCATACAAATAAGCATTATGTAACACAATAAGTTTGCGAGCATGTACAGCACAAATTCTTATTTTGTAGCAATTATTTTTCAAGTTTCAGCATTAAACATTGGAACATTAAAAATTTCAAAAACATGCCTTTAATCTCCTTCGCGCTAAAGATTGGTTAGTTAATTATTGTTTTGATCTGTTTTTATCCTTTAAGGGGAACGTATCCACCTACCCGCTTGAGAGTGTAAAAAGTTAGTAACATGATAACACAGCCCGGTATTGAACATGTGTCAGCAAGGTCATCTCTAATATTAATCAGGCGGACTGGATAAATTAGGTTCGATTGTGCTGGAATTCAATTTTTACCTTTCCAAATAGAAAAGTTTCATTTGAAGCTTCATGAAGAAATTGGTTAATTTGTGCTGAAGTTAAAAGTTTTGATTTCTTAAGTCTGTTCCTCTTTTCAAGAAACATTTTAATTTTTGGTATTGGCTTATATCAATGTCATGATATACATTGAGAGTAGCCCAAATTTTGTAGTATTCGGCCCATAATGTGCATGGAGACGTACTTCTGGTTATATTCCCAAAATAAGGTAACAAAACATTTTCAGAAAAAAGGATTCAATATTCTTCGAGCGCCAATTCATGAAGTTATTGTGTGGTAAATAATATGGAAAAAATACTATTCTGTGGCTGAGCACCTTTATGACCGCTTGGCTAGCTATTGGTGTATTTACCCTATGGATGAAGAAAAAACTGAGAGTGGAAAAGGAAGAGTATGAGAATAACGGAAGAAAGGTAACTGTAGTGACTTGAGAAATGGAGAAAATCCAAAGACTGAAAAAAGAAGAAGGCGTATACATTCAGAATGATCTGACGAGAGGGAAAAATGAAGTGAAAACGAAATGACGAAGAAGGAAATAGAGGCATGTACCGTGTGTACAAACGCTTTTTCTGTCGTGGGACGTGAAAAAGTGGAAGTGCGTCCCTGTCTCAGCTCAGTCTCGAACGTGCAAATACTGCAGACCAGTCCAGTCATAAGAGAAACGTCTGTCATGCTGGGCGGCTTGAGGTCGGTGTGAATTGTCCTTAGTTGCTCCGCTCTATAGCTTGCTGATAGGACATGTAACCTGGTAATGAAAACATTTCGAAGATTCAACAATTAGAAGAAAACTTGGGTTCAGAAGATCTTGAAGTGAGAACGGCTCAGTAAATTGAAGGTTGCCATATCCGGAAAAGTTTTTGAAATTCATGAATGTCTGGTGGCGCTTCATAATAAGGAAAGGTTGTATATCGAGAAGAGGTGAAAGTTGGGCTACGAGGAGAAAAATTACTTCGTGTGAAGATGCGTTATTGGGAGAAAGCGGATGTCATTGATACAGTAAAGCCAGCACGTGAGTATATATCACATTTTTTCCTATTAGTACAGTCAACCTCGGAAATAACGAACATGGTCTATAACGAAGACTCGTTCATAACGAACGATTTGAAAAGTCCCCTCAAAAACGTCGATTATTTAGACCATGCATTTTTGTTCGGTTATAACGAATATCGGTTATAACGAACCATTTTTGATGTCATTAGGTTGTTCGTTATATCCGGACTGTACTTTACATCGCGCTCTACTCTAGATTTGACAAAGAACCAACAAACCCGTATAAGCTGTAAAAATATAACAATTTTGTTATTAATTCTGTTCCTTTCGCGACATTCACCAAATTACGCCACAATATGTACAGTCTGTAACGGTGCGTTTTTCACTAGACCTTCGAATATTTTTGTGATACTAGTCATATGTTGCTTTCGGGGTTTCCTATCCAAAATAGGCCAACAATGAAAGTATGAAGAATCGAACTGTGTGTTCAAGAACAATAGTCAAAAATGTAAAATGACCCTTCAGTACTCTTATACATATGTATATCATAGACAAGTACGAAAAAATCAAGAGTAGATCTAATTTACCGTCCTCGGGACGTCCAAGAACTGAATGCAAGAAATGAGTGCGATATTGTAAGAAAAATTATAGGAAATCCCAAGACAAGTGGTCAAACTTCAGCCATCGAAGTGGATGAAAATGTATGGTGCAGAAACCATTCGAAATGTCCTGAGAAAAGCTTCCTATATTGGCAGAGTTACAAGAAAGAAATCGTTTATCAGCGATAAAAATCATATCAAAAGGCTAGAATTTGCCTCTGACTTTCAGCGCCAACCTGTATACTTTGGAAGAAACGTGATTTGTACGGATGAGCATAAACTTAGTCTCTTTGCTTCGGATGAGAAAAACTTTGTTTGGAGAAAACCCAACACGGGACTCGAATTTGAAAATTTGATTCAGACTACAGATGGAGGTTGTAACTTGCTAGTTTGAGGTTGTATGTCTTACTATGGAGTGGGTGATTTGCAATTCATGATTGGGATATTAAATAGTCCAAGATATATTAGAAGATAATTTGATCCAGAACGCCAAGAAAATGATGGGCATAGAAAACAATTTCGTCTTTCAATAAGACAATGACCCTAAACATACGTTTCGAGTAGGTAAAGAATTGATGTTGC
Organism: Salpingus planirostris; assembly: GCA_949788335.1. Taxonomy (NCBI): domain Eukaryota; kingdom Metazoa; phylum Arthropoda; class Insecta; order Coleoptera; family Salpingidae; genus Salpingus; species Salpingus planirostris. The sequence continues at coordinate 7,351,615 of OX460917.1, read as the reverse complement.
ACAAAGTAAGGAAAACGCTCCCTTGTTCTTCTTAAAGTCCGAACATCAATGCAACAGAAAATTCATGGCATTATTCAGGATTTGAACATTTGAAAGCACCAAATTAGCAACAGAAATTACAGCTGTGGTCCATGAGTGGCAAAAACTAGGACCGAATAAAGGGCCAAAGCTTGTACTGTCCATACCAACAAGACTTCAAGCAGTTAAAGATTCAAAAGGATTACATATCAAGTATTGAACTTCAGAAAATGATGTTTGAACATACTTAGCTACTTCAAGTTCGAATGAACAAATACACTTTCGAGGAAGATTTTATAGGTTTTGTCATATAAGAATTAATATGTAATTCGATACTAAACTTTTTTGAATCACATTTCCTGGGCAAGATTCAATAAAAAAATTTGATACCAATGTTAGGTCTTCGCTAATGTTTTTATGCCACCAAAGTTTATAAGATGTCCAGTGTCCATTGAGTGTTCCGCTACTGCTGATTTTGGTCTGTTGTTCTTGGTGTCAAGTGAACAAGTCGCTATACAGGCTGTTTGATAAAAACTTCAGAACGCCACAGTATCTTTGGTTGCGATCTGATTTCAAAAACCCATCAACGAAACATTATTTATTTTTCATGCATTACGAACAGAGCTTGTTACCAAATTTTTTCCCTCAACTTCTTTATTAAAATTGATAAATTTAAATTTTTAAGAATAAAGTACGATTACTTCTAATTTAAAATAAGAGTATGTATTTTTCTCTTTACCATGGTATGTAGAAAGTGGTCATTTTTAAAATCTTTTTCCAAGAAAACGCATAAAAAGTTTCGCCCGAATTGAATTAAATTATGAAAAATGTCAGTTTCAGGAGTGCTCTGGATTCCAAAGCAAACGTGAAAATGACGTTTTTTGTTTAATCCGACCAAATCTGGCGAATCATTTTTTGCGTTTTTCTGATGATTATTAGGAAAAATCAACTTTTTTATTGACCGATGGTAAAGGAAAAAATCTCAACTTCAACTTTGAATTGGAAATAATCGCGTTTTATTATTAAAAAAGTTAAATTAACCAATGTTGAAAAAAGAAGTTGAGGGAAAAAATTTGTTGAATTTTCTTAGAGTTCTTGCAAGTTTTATCCGTATATCCGTGGATGTAGGTCAAAAACGTAGTAGCAATGGTAGCTTCGAAACCAAAGCCCTAGGAAGCAGTCATTTGTAACCCAGCTATTGGTTCAGATATGTGGACGACACTTTCATCATCTGGCCTCATGGACAAGAATCTTTGGAAGTATTCAAAGATCATCTGAACAACCAACATCCCAACATCAAGTTCACAATGAAAACAGAGAACAACGAGAGCATCTTTTTTCTGGATGTTCTAGTCACACGGAAGGAGGACAGAAGGTTGGGTCACAGGGTATACAGGAAGCCAACATATACCGACAGATATTTAAACGCTGATTCAGCGCAAAAACACGGTATCATGACAACACTCATCCACAGAGCCAGACAAATTAGTGAGCCCGAACACCTGGAAGAAGGACTACGTCACCTAAAGCAGGCACTTCTCAAAAATGGATACCATTCAAAGGACATAGACAGGGGTGTCAATCCTAAAGCTAAGAAGACATCGAGAGACCGGGAAAACATTGCGTCTTCGTTTTTGCCCTACATCCACGGATGTACAGACAAACTTGCAAGAACTCTAAGGAAATTCAACATCAGAGTCATCTTCAACGCCCCAGACAAATTAACATCTTCTTTCTCTAAGAACATAGAACCCAAAGAACTTCAAGGACCGGAAATTTACAGCATACCGCGCTCTTGTGGAAAAGTGTATGTTGGTCTGACAGGAAGACATATAGCGACTCGTTTACGTGAACATATACTTGACACCAAGAACAACAGACCAAAATCAGCAGTAGCGGAACACTCAATGGACACTGAACATCTTATAAACTTTGATGGCATAAAAACATTAGCGAAGACCAAACATTGGTATCAACGCCTCTTCCGTGAAGCCATTGAAATTCAAAAACACCCCAACAACTTTAACAGAGACGACGGTCTGGAGCTTTCACATACATGGAAACACCTCTTTGAGAAACTTCAACCGGAACATCACGCATCAGTGAACCAGAACGAGAACAACTGTATATGAAGACAAACCGAAGGAATTACCATCAGTTTCAGGAATTATTCTGAAGAAGGCTGCGATATGATAGCCGAAATGTCAAACAAATTTCAACAACGACAACGCGGTTCAAAACCCGAATCATCATCTAATTTAGAAAACGATGGCCGCGAAAGCCTGAAATCCAAGATTGAAGAGTCCATGTTAAAATATTGAATGTACTGATTTATAATTAATTTGACTAGTCAATAATGAACAAATTTCATACATCAGAAAATCACCTGCTTTGCATCAGATGTGTAGGCTTTCGAAAATTAATAGCAAAAAAGAAATGTCATAAAAATGTTCCTGTGTTAGTCGGTTTTCAAGTACGAATATCACAAAATATTCCTATAACTTTTCCTCGATGACACCTCGCCATTACCTTTCCACGATTCAAGTTCATGAGTACAGAGAAATCATTCAAATTCTTCGTAAAGGGGGGCAATGGCAATTGCTCTATCTTTATTCTTCTACGGTGTCATTCTGTCTCATCTTAAAACTACTAAAAGGGTACAGAGAGAATAGTCACAGTCTCCCTTATGTGAAACTTTCTCGATCGCTCTGTAGTAGTTTTCAGATGAGACAGATATTGATTTTCATAGCCGCTCTTCATGGAGAATTTCAATGACATCTTCGTATAATTCCTGTAATCATATTTATTTTCTATTTTCAAGAACAGGAATCTTGAAAGTAAGCTCAAGTTGACATGCGAAGTTTGCATTTGCATACATTCATAATCAAGAGTCAGACGAAGAATAAGCTGGTAAGTATTAAATTAGATGCACACCAGTTCATTTCATGTCTATCGGTTTCGATTATTGTGCATTATGATTCATATAATTGTACTTTGAACTGACACCTGTTCGCTGTCAACAAGCTTTGCTAAGTATACATACATACTTGAGATTTTGAAAGTCTGCAAATATTTCTTGATGCTCTCTAGAGATAAGAGCAATCTAGGTAGTATGTGTCGATTTTTTCAAATGATTGAAACAAATGGTATGATCATACTTTTAAAATTCCATCATGATGCTAAATTTACTTACATACCGAGCGTTCAAGAATGAAAAGAATTGGTATGTGCTATTGGTGTGATGAGGTATTTTCATGTATTTTTCCGTTCATGGTATTCAATATCTAAGGCGTTTTTTTTAGTAAAGTTTAAAGAGCTACAATAAATTTTTAAAATTATCTCTGATGACGTCAACTACTACGAGTTTTCTATGATCCAGTAGATGATGCGCGTAATAGACCTTTCCAGAATACGTACAAGAGAGCAAGACGATGGAAACAACATGGGTGGAAGAGAAACACAAATAGGTTCATGCGTCGCCTGTGGGATATGGCAAAAGATGCGCCAACTTGGGGTTTTTCGTGCCGCGAGGTTGTGCGCACCGCACGGCACTAAACTGTCATCATCTTACTGTAACTCATCTGTCACTGTTTGACATTATTTTTGACAGCAAACAAACAAAACAAGGGCGTTTGTTTATTTTGTGGTGTTTTTTGTGCTGTTTCTCGATTAATCGTCCGTGCGGAGTGCAGTGGCGGCGTGCAGAGTGCGGGTTTTTCACTTGCAATGCTACAAAGGACACCTAACAACCACGCAAAGAGATTATAAGATAATCTCTTTGCAACCACGTCGACGTCAGCTGTTCGTTGTCGTCTGTCAGCTGTCGTTTTTGCACCTGTCCCACAAGTGACGCGCGCACCTCAAGGTAATTCTGGAAAGGTCTATTACAGATACGCTGTTGATCCGTGCTGTGAGCAGCGTGAGTTTTCTTTATTTTTGGAGGCATAATCACATAATTTTATTGAGAACACGAAAACACGGATGTCAGCAGACTTACATAACGTCAAAATGTAGGTAATCGGTAATGCAGCGACCATAATTAAATTTTTATGACCACCATCTACAGACGAGCCGTGTCCACGATTTGTAATTGCAATAGGTAACCAATTGAAAACAATTTTTCTCAACAAAATTCTCACGCAGAACTCATTTTGCGCCATATGCAAAGATGTATCATTCATAGAATTTAAATTTGATTTCCTGTGAAAATACCTCATTGTTAAAATGTGAAATTTACGATTAAAAGTCGACATTTCCTCAGCCTTGTTCAGTTCTTTTCAATTTACAAATTTTTTATTACATACGCGTAACAACATGTGAATGTCTTTGGAGAACGTTATGGTGTTGATTCAGTTTTCAGTAGTGACAATTCAATTATTACACAGTCCCAGGATCGACGTTACAAGAAGAAAAGTTTGTTTCTGATTTCTCTGAAAACTTTACTATCGATAAAAGCTTTTACGAACCTACTGCTTAGTTTCCTTTGACTGTAATTTTAGCGGTTGATTTTGTATCCAAACACTTGCTGCATCCTGAATGATCTTCAAAAACAAAAAGCAATTCGCGAATTGCTCGCTGGAAAAGAAACGTGAATATTTTTATGTCGCTATCGAGAAATAGCAGGGAACGTTTAATAAATAAAAGAATGTGACCATTATTCTGAACATCTTGTACTTCAGGATAACTGTTATATGAATTGTATGAGGCACTTCGATTTTGTCAATAACACACAAAGTCTGAATTATTTAATTCTGCCACCTTGCGCTCCGCCGATAGGAACAGAGATAGGAACTGTCTCTTGACTGGCATTCTTTATTTTAGCGCCATAACGCTATAGCGCTATAACGCGTGTTTCATTGAAAAATTGTTATATCTCTACAGAAATGGATAATTTTTGCCAGAGGAAGAGACTCGTACTATGGGTGAATCTTCTTCGTCGAATGAGAAACCCAAAACTTTATACACCAAAATCAAATCCCCAAAACTTGAATTAAAGAAGGAGCTCCTGGAATTAAAAGCGAAGCAAGCTACACGGCTCATATCTCAGCGGACGGCGGGGAGTGTTCATTATCAATACGACTTCACGGAGGAGTACACATTATTTATGATTATTATATTTTTGACAAACTGAAACAGTGATTGAGGTGTGTAATTGAAATCACAGTAGTTCAACAACAAAAATGGGACATTTGATTTAACATTTTAACAATTAAATAATTAGCGGATTGCTGGATTTTATCATTCATTATGGATATGAAATAACAACGAAAATGAACGAAATAACAACCGAGTCGAGCGCCATTAGGTCGACGCGCTCGGTAGCTCGTTGCGGTTCTTCTTCTCCCCGGCGGGCTCGCCGCTGGGTCCGAGGTTCTCGGCGCTGGGTCCGAGGCTACGAGCTTCGATTGGCGGACAAAGCGCGCGAACTGATTTGAACTTAGAAATTATATATGCCCCCCTACGTTGAAAGGGAGCGCTTTCAAATTAACAATTCAAAACCTAAATAGATTCAATTCAAAACATTGGATTGTTCGAATTCGGCACTTTGGGTTTTTCACTGTACGAAAAGGCCATTTTCACGATCACTATCGCACAAAGGGAGAGGGCACAGCTTCGCCAGCGACCTCTTGGTGACCCCGGATGCGATGCGAAGTGTTGCTACGCGTGGGATGCCGTCCTTTCCTGGATGCAGGGAGACGACTCGCCCCAGTTTCCAAAACATTGAAGGTTGGTGATCGTCCTTCATCAGGACCAGCGTGTCCAGGCGAATGCGGCTGGAGTTTTTGCGCCACTTTACTCGCTGCTGGAGTTGAGCAACGTACTCGTGGCTCCATCGTGCCCAAAAGTGGCCTGGATCTTCTGGACTCGTTGAAATCGTGCAAGATGATTTTCAGGAACGTCCGTGAAGTCCCGGTCCGGGATGCTGACCATTGGACGTCCAATGATGAAGTGAGCCGGTGTTAAGGGTGTGAATTCGTTAGGGTCAGAGGACATGGGGGATAAAGGACGCGAATTTAATACAGCCTCTATTTGGCAGAGAAGCGTGGTAAATTCCTCAAATGTTAGACTTGCGGTAGCCGCAACTCGTTTTAGGTGCCCTTTAAATGACTTTTGACGCCTGCCTCCCACAGCCCGCCGAAATGAGGCGAGTATGGGGGGATGAAACTCCACTCAATTCCCTGGTTAGAGGCTTGTTCGATCACCTCTTAACCTGAATTTTGAAGAAATTTCCCTAGCTCATTCAACTCTGATTTAGCGCCGACAAAGTTTTTGCCATTGTTAGATAAAATTTTGTGCGGCTTTCCTCTGCGTGCAGCGAAGCGCCGCAGGGCCGAAAGGAACGCTTCTGAAGTTAGTTCCGATACCAACTCCAGGTGAACGGCCTTGGTTACGAAACAAACGAAGACTGAGACTCAACACTTCGTGAATTTTCCGCCACGACCTTTTCTATCTTTCACGTTGAAAGGGCCGGCGTAATCAACGCCCGTCGTTGAAAATGGCGAAGCCGGCTGGACTCGCTCCTGAGGTAGGTTGCCCATTAACGAGATTGACTGCACCGGGTTAGCCCTAAAGCATCTTGTACACGATCTTACAGCAGCTTTGGATAGATTGAGCCCGCGAATTGGCCAAAACTTGTCACGAACTGAGGCCAGCGAGGTTCGGGGACCGGCGTGCAAGAGACGATGATGCTTATGATTAACGACCAACCTTGTGAACTGATGGCTCGGAGAAAGGAGCGCAGGATGTCGCTTCTTGAACGAAAAAGCGGAATTTTTGAGCCTGCCTCCTACCCTTAGAATACCCTGAGAATCCAAGAAAGGAGTTAAACTTGACATGTTCGATTTGGGATCAATGGGTTTGCCTGATTCGAGCTGCTTTATTTCTTGAAGAAATGACTCAGATCGAGAGACCTTGATTAGCCGATTCAGGGATTCTTCCAATTCCGCGGTGGAAAGTGGACCCTTTCTTCTTGCCAAGTCGTTTCGCTCTTTCAAGTTATGAGAGAACCTCAAGCAATAACCCACGATGCGTTGTAGGCGAGAAAGTTTCGAGTAGCGAGTAAAAATGTCAGATTCCTTTTGTATTGCCACCAGAACGGTTTTTTCAATAGCTCTTTCCTTTTTCATCTCGGGAAGCTTGCTGAGGATGCCAGGGAGAATTGGCCATGTCGATTCGTCCTCCGCGAGAAAGTCTGGACCGTTCCACCAATTAGAAAGATTTCGAAGTTGATCTGGTTTTACTCCTCTTGACAAGTAATCGGCTGGGTTGGATCCGGTAGGTACGTGATGCCAATCATTGATCGAAGTGATCTGTTGGATTTGAGCTACGCGATTGCTAGCGAAAATTTGAAGATTGTTGGGGGACTGATGCAGCCAGCCAATGACAATTGTCGAGTCCGTCCAATAGAAAACTCGATCGGCCTTTGCGCTCAAACACTCGATGACTCTTTTCATCAAGGCGGCTATGATCAGCGCTCCGCATAATTCCAAGCGAGGAATTGTTGGTCTTTTCAGGGGTGCAACCCTTGTTTTTGCACAAAGCAGTCTCAGTATGACGTCGTCTTCGGTTTCCGTCCTCAGATATACACACGCCCCGTACGCATGCTCTGAGGCATCGGAGAATCCGTGAAGCTGGAGATTACTTCGTCTTGCGGAAGTCACCTGACGTGGAATTTGCAAAAGATTCAACGCTGCCAAGGCCGATTTGTATGAAATCCATTCGGTGTGGAGTGATTTTGACACTGACTCATCCCAAGATTCACCCTCTTGCCATAGCCTCTGAGTCATTATTTTTGCTGTAGCAATGACTGGAGCCAGTAAGCCCAAAGGATCGTATATCTTAGAAATCGTAGATAAAATCGAGCGCTTGGTGATTTCTGTTGGTTCGGGAAGTTTGATCTCGAAAATGAAGCTATCAAGACGCGAGTTCCAAAAGAGTCCCAAGGTCTTTGTAGTCTCATCGGAGAGCTTGACCAACTCCAGACTTTGATCGGAAGAGGGCACTACATCTCGAAGAACCGCGGGGTCGTTGGATATCCACTTTCGGAGAAGAAAACATCCTTTTTCTAAAACTCTGTAAGTTTCAATTACAATTCGCTGTACTTGATCTAGAGTATCTGCGCCAGAAAGCAGATCGTCCACATAGAAATCATTTTTAATCACGTTCGCAATGTCCGGAAGGCGTCTCACATTCGATTCCTAACTGATGAAGGCATCGTATCGCCAAAAAGGCAGCTGCCGCAGTGCCGTATGTGATAGTTTTTAGCTCATAGACCTTTAGAGGCAGCTTGGGCTCGGGGCGCCACAGGATCCTTTGGGAGGATCGCTGTGATGGATCAACGAGGACCTGGCGGTACATTTTTTCGATGTCCGCCGCCACAACGTATTCATGTTGTCAGAATCGCAGTATTATTGACAAAAGATCCTGTTGTATGGTTGGCCCGACCTTCTGTAACTCGTTGAGCGAAACCCCTGTAGACGACGGAGCGGACGCGTCGAAAACAACCTTGAGCTTTGAGGTGATCCTAGCTTCGTTTAGCACTCCGTGATGAGGAATGTAGTAGGGCTTGACAGCGCGCTGATCAAGATCAAAGATAGGAACTTCGCCCATATGACCTAGAGTCTCGTACTCCGTCATAAAGGCCACGTATTTTTCCCTTAGATTGGCGTTACCTTGAAGTTTTCGCTCGACCGATTTGAACCTGGCCTTGGCGTTTTCAAACGTGTCTCCAATGCTAGAAGGATCATCGCGTAGGGGGATGGTAACGATGAATCTGCCGTTATCGTCACGCTTGCGAGTTTGTACGAAATGATTTTCGCACTTGACCTCTTCTTTAGAACGAATTTTGGTCATGTGACTTCCCAGAATTTTGTCAACTGAGAATCGATATCGGAAATCCTTGAAAAGTTACAACGAACTGACGGACTTGTGAAAGAGGAACCTAGCGGCCCACTGACCACCCAATCTAATCGAGTTTTTTGCAAAATGAGATTTGGGTTCGAACTTAGAGGTTAAATTTGATCGACACATGGCAACCTCCCGTAGCAGTCAGCACCAATCAGCACATCAATTGGACCAGGAATGTTGAATTCTGGATCTGCAAGAGAAATGTTGTGAGGAATGTCGATGACCGACCTAGAAACGGAAAAATTCGGAAGCTGTCCAGTAATTTCTGGAATTACAAGATACGAGATGTCGATGTTGAAGGAAGTGTGCCCAGAGAACGTCCTTGCTTGACATCTGTGCGTGATCATGGAAGTTCCGGAATTTATTCCAGTTATTGCGATGCGAGCTTCGGTTTTGCTTAAACCGAGAATTTCGCAGAACGACTCTTTCATGAAACTTGATTGAGAGCCTGGGTCGAGGAGCGCTCGAGCTCTGTGGAATTTTCCCTTTGCGTCAAGAATTCTGACCGACGCGGTGGCAACAACGCAACAACGACGGCAACAACGTTGCCGGTTGGGGGATTTTCAGAAAGTTCCGCATCTTTGGCTCCGCCTGCGGAAGAGGTGTCCACGTGCAGCAAACTGTTGTGCTTTTTGCGGCAGACGCGACATCCACCCGATTTGCAGTCGCTGACTACGTGACTCTTCGCTAAACAGTTAAAGCAAAGCTTGCGAGCTTTTACCTTTTCCGTCCTGTCGTTTAGATAAATTCAAAAACGATGCGCATTTGTACGGAGAATGATCGCCATCACAAATTGGACAATTATTCCTAACGGTAGCGACTAGCGATTTGGAAGATTGACTCGAAGATTGATAGGGTGCGGAAGTTTTACCGAAAGGCTTGACCGGCTTGCGGTCGCTTTTTTGTACCGTCTCTAGAAGATCGGCTCTCGTTCGCATGAAAGCGAGTAAGATTTCCAGAGTGAGCGGCTCGGTGACTTTGCTCCTATGCTTTTCCCATTCGCTGAGCGTATCATCGTGGAATTTTTTCGAAATGAAATACACGAGCATGTTATCCCAATTTGTTGTGGCTTCACCAAGTGACTCAAGGGCTCTGAAATGTTTAGTTGTTGTGTCAACTACCTTTCGTAACTTAAAGGCATTTTCTTTTATGAATTCGATCGCAAACAACGCGTCAAGATGCTTTTGGACTAACAGGTATATGTTACTGTACCGCGCGCACAGAATGTCTCATGCCGCGGCGTAATTTGCTGAAGACAGTTCGAAAGATTTAATGACCTCAAGAGCGGGTCCGGTCAGAGAAGAGCGCAAATAATGAAATTTTTGAATGTTTGAACCTACAGTTTCGTTTTTGTGAATGAGCGATTCTAATAAGTCTCTGAAGTCCAGCCAGTTTTCGTAGTTTCCGTCGAATTTGGGTAATTCGACCACTGGTAATTTAATACCGGGTATTCCGCGACTGGGATTTACGGCGCCGCCGGTACCGTCAACAGACGGCGGCGCCTCGACTTTGGGCGAGCAGGCGTCTAGTAAGAACTGTGCACTAGCTGAATTTGAAAAGTATTTTTCTTCGAACGATTTTCTCTCCGCGAGCTGGTCTTGGAGGTTTTGGTCATCGCACGTACCTTCAATTTGAGTTTGAATCCCGTCAAATTCATCTAGTACAGGTTTTACTCTTTCAATTCGCAACTTGAATTCTTGTACGGCAGCCGGAGTTAATTTGTAGTCAACGTCTGACTCTCGCAAATAATTGTGTGAACTTACGAACGACTCAAAATTTGTCAATTTCGCCTTCATGGTACCTCTGTTTCGAGTTAAATTGGCCATTTTGTGGTTGCAAGCCTAAATTTGGGGAATTTCACACGCCCGTCATGCAATGAGACGCTCAAATTCGGGGAAGAAAACAGGGAAACGGGCGTACAAGTAATGGACGGCTCACGTTTTGTTGTCTTCTTTCGGCTCGGGAACTGCCTCCAAATGCTGATCGGAGAAGCACTTCAAATCCGGCTCGAAGGACCAATGTTGTAATTATGTAAATAATTAGCGGATTGCTGGATTTTATCATTTATTATGGATATGAAATAACAACGAAAATGAACGAAATAACAACCGAGTCGAGCGCCGTTAGGTCGACGCGCTCAGTAGCTCGTTGCGGTTCTTCTTCTCCCCGGCGGCGGCGGGCTCGCCGCTGGGTCCGAGGCTCTCGGCGCTGGATCCGAGGCTACGAGCTTCGATTGGCGGACAAAGCGCGCGAACTGATTTAAACTTAGAAATTATACATCCCGTATCTGAAATAAGCTTAGTGGGAGTGTTAAATGTGACACCCAGCTGTATCTATTGAGCGTTTACGGATCTGGATTCACTAAAAAAATTTGTTGGCAATCACTCAAGGAGAACATCCCGAAAACCTGGACATTTCTTCTTGAAACACCCTGTGGACTTTGATACTTTTCATCATTAAGTTATGATAGGTATGTTGAAAAATCGGCCCATTCTAAGACGAAAACCTCAATACATTTTGAGAGGTTGCAAATCAAAAGCAAGGGTCGTAAACAGTCCAAAATTTTCAAGTCGCTTAGCATTCGATTTTCAGAATTGAAGGGTATTTATGCATGCTTATACCATCATTGATATCCTCAGGACTCGTCTCAGAAAAAAAAAAGTGTTGCAAAGTTATTGCGGAAAAACTGTTGTCGATACCTCATCTTCAAGGGCCTGTAACTCCGTCATTATAAGAAATCGGACATGGGTTCATAGGAAGTTTTCGTCATCATTTTCATCAAGGAATACGTCATTAATATTCTGCTAAGGAATTACCGGACACCCCGTATAAGGTTGAGGATAAAACAGGAATTCAGTTTACCGACTATTGGCGGTTATTGCCCAACTTATTGCTGAAACTGCCTCGTTATTGCCTCGTTTTGCCGAAATATTGCCCAAACTTGCCTAACATTTCCTATTATTGCCCAGTATTTTCACTAGCAGTGAACTTATGGATTCAGTTTGTGGAGGGTGGGTGACTCTCGCAACTCCAGCACTCAGGCCGCGTATTAGCCCAGTGGCCCATTGTGTTACCCCTACCATTCCAGTACCAGCCTTCCAGTAGCAGTATTGCAGAAGTATACCCCTCTATTGCCCAACTTTTGTACTGGTATTGCCGATAGTGGTTTACTTTTCGGGAGAACAAATGAATGCTGAAAAATTGTTACAAATGCAGTTTAACTAAAAAAAAAACGTCATACTGTATCAACTTAGAATTATTCTGCTTTCACTGCCCGAGTTTTAATTCAATCGCATAAAAACCTTGCTTAAAGGAGATTTGTGCTAGATTTCAATAGCGCCTCATTTTCTAACGATCAGAGCCTCGCGAAAATTGTATTGAAGTTTTCATCTCCAAATGACCTTCGGAATCCGCCATTACCGGAACATCCGGTGATTTTGGGTCACCCTGTATGAGGATAAGAGAAATGACGTGGCGCTATTTTCTCACAGCCCCTTTGTAGTTTTGTCTGTGAGCAGATCAAATTTCAATCACATTTTTTTCGAATCAAACCAGACCGAGACACGCGAACAACACATCGGCACTCTCATCAAGCACGCGACCGAACAAAACGACAGAGACAATGACGGTGAACGTAGTATTTCCATTTTTTCTTGCAAACGCGAAAAAAGATTTCCGGTGATTGCGTAGTATAAAACTGTAGAAGACATACCGAGACGGAACCGTCAATACCCGAACGTAAAGCCAACATGTGTGCAAGAAAACATATATTGCGGCTAAATACATGTTAACTGGTGATTTTCGCCATTGCGTGACCAGTTCCTCATCGATTTCCTTTGTTTGGGTTTACATATCAATTCTAGCCAGGGTATACCGCGACACATCATTAACGCGATAAAATCACCGATTCACGGTAGGGAATAATGAAAACAAGTAAGAAAAACTACCAACGTGCCCAGTAAACACACGTACGTTTAAATATCGTTGTATCAACGTTATCGTGGTTCAAATAACGTTATCGTTGAAAAAATCAACGTTGAGATTTGGTTATATTTTCAAAGTATAAAGTAAAACGTTTATAAAACGTAAGACTTACACGGACTGGTAACCAATTAAAATAATCACGTGTATGATACTGTATGTAACGTTGTTAAAACGTTGAATCAACGACGTTTTACAATGTATTAATTACAATAATATACAACGTTTTAAGAACGTTTTATGAATACATTTCTGAAATGGTTTGTAAAACATTATAGATAAACGTTATAATCACATAAAAAATTCTATGTTGAGAAAACAAACCAAAATTAACGTATATTCAACGTGCTAAGGCACTAGATGGCGCTGTAGTCTATATTTCGCTAGCATTGTTCACACTCGTCCCTATAAGAGGTTCGTTCAATAACGCAACATCAGTCACTCAGTGACAATAACCATTGGTAAATCCCAAGCCAAAACAGTCCTTCTGGAACTTGATGGGTGGACAGGACAATGGGGTGTAGGGTTTTCCCCAAGAGTTTGTTATGATTTTTTCTAGAACGAAAAACTAACGTATGGATCAGATATGAAAAATTACGTTTAAGAAACGTTTAATGCATACGCATTTGTTGTCAAGTTCGCAATTCGCGTTTATGTCTGGTAAATTTTGAACGTTATTAATACGTTGGAAAATTGGTTTCTATTAAATTTAAAACGGGCGACATTTCTACCCCAATTTAACGTTAGGTTACTCGTTGCAGTTCTACGTATAAATTACGTACGTGTGTTTACTGGGTGGGTATTTAGAAAGCAACTGTCTACATTGCAAGTGGGAGGTATAGATAGGCTACCAGAAATACACTCCAAAGCCTCACTAAGATTCATCTTGTTCTGTACCACATTGAAGTTCTATGAAGATAGCCGCACCAGAATACTCAGGAAACGAGTTGAGAAGTTTTTTTTATTAGTTTAGATGGCTTCTAGCTGTTTGCGAGCTAATTGAGGCCAGGTACAATTCTCAATGTGTTCCTCGAAACTGGAACCTACTGTTTCACGTGGAATCCGAACCACCACCAACTATGTATACACGAAATCCTGGAGAAATTAATGTACGGATTTTGATCCGTCGGGTCCATGCGAGGTTCAAGACAGGACCGAGGTCAACATACTGGTCCCAATTCCAAGTTGGACCTGCGAGTCAAGTAGAGTGGCGCGTACTCAATAACCGCGATTTGCTACTAATTCCAAGTTGAATTTGTCCTCACTTCTTGCTTGCTTGAAAGCTTTGTATTACATTGGCTAGGTGTAACAGCTAAAAAAATGGCAGGTGGTAGCTACCATGTGTACTATCGAATATTCTGTCGAGCTAGCCATGCCCATCTCTCTATTTCATATAATAACAATTAAATAAACAGTGACAGAGGTACAAACCATGGCAACAGAAAAAGCGTTTGTACACAGGATACAGGGTACAGCAAACGCAATTTGTGGCCAATCAACTGGACTCACGTGAGTGACAAGGATCTGCGTGCGGAGAACCGATAGATTGTAGACGGCTAGGATCACTGGGCGAAAAAAGTAGAATATTCAGCTTTGTGAAAATATTTCACAAGATGAACAAATTATTTTCGGTATTCCAAGATGAATGTATTTACTTAATGTGTGGTAGTAGTCGTAATTCATATAGGAATCATATATTTTTCTATTACAACTTTTGAGTGATGTAGAGCCCTCGGTTTAGTTCTTCTCGACGACCATTATGACGACCAAGTATGTATATCCAGCGGCCAAGAAATCAATTTCAGGTTTGATTTTCTTTCCTGTGTATTTGTGTTTGTGTTTTCCCTTGTTATGAAATGTCTCGATGCCCCTATTCATGATGGAGATAACATTATCGTAAAGATGATTAGAACGTCCTCGCTTTGCACTTAGGCTAAAAATCCGAATTACCTGCCTTCAGTAAAGCGGGGTGGATTGATCTGGTTAGAAGTTCTAGGAGGAACAGAAAAGTGCGTTGTCTTCTTGGGGGTTTGCGCAGGGGAGGGGTAGTCTGTTCATAAAATGATTCATATCATCATCGCCGCCTCCGATTTAGATCGTTTATGCAGCGATTTGTAAGAAGGAAACCACCAGCGAATCCGCGTCTCTAGAGACCTGTTAGGGGAACCTCCCGGAGGTCACCCATTATCCTTTTACGGCGCCTATCAGCCGAGATATTTCACAAAGCACAGTTCCTCTCATATAATGAAGGTGTTTACATGCGGACAGCCAGTTTCCGACGAGCGTTTGATAATTAGACAACCTCCGAATTTGCAGCACAAACTCTTCATTATCGGAATAAGGGCGGGCGCGATACCGCACGTAAAACAAATGATACGGCTCCGTACTGTACGAAAACAACCGGAATATTCTCATTAAAAGCAAAGCGCGCTCGGGATTATACAACAGTGAGCTCCACAGCCTTTTTAATTGAACGACTATAAAAACGATATTGTCTATTCCGTCGGGCGCGTTTACTAACCACGAGGCTACCCGGAATGATCTATTATGATTAGGTAATTTCGCTACATCATACATAATACGGGGAGGTTTCTTCTATAACCACCGTATTAAATATAGGAGGATTTTTTTTCTGATAATGCCATTCTCCGGAAAACACAAGAGCTTCTCTTCTACGTAAACCGGCTTTTTATGGCACATATTTTTCAATGAGTAAAGCGTATCAGACCAAATGACAGGAGAAAGAGGAAAAGTCAAAGAATAATCAAAATGTAGACGCTTTAGTGAAATATACATTGTGTAATGAGGGGTAAATTCTAGGTTGGAACTGTGATCGGAATAGAGCAACAAAAATCAAGCACCATAAGAACTTGATTGTTATGCAATAGTTTTTGATTTGGGCTGAATAGGTATAATTGCTTTGAAAGCAGCTTTAACTTGGAATTATAGGCAGTTAGAGTGCCGATCTTTTATAACGAAACGGCGGGATTAGTTGGAGATGGACTTTGCCGTGGAGCGAGCGTTTTTCATATTTTGCCGCTTTAAGGCGGCAAAGTAGGTATGCGGCCAAGTATGCGGCAAAGTAGTCGACAGTGTCGATTTCTGGTCATTTTCATTAATTTTCCATAGAAACAATATGCATGAGATCTATTGCATGACTAACTGCCAAATATAAAATAGAACGAAACCGCCTATGTTTTTCAAATATTTTCTTAAAAAATTAGCTTTTAATGTCAATCGTAGGATAAATAGTATGTGTGTTTCAAGCGGAAAGCTCTTTCAGGCTCTCTCACGATTGCAGCGTTCGCCTACGGCTCACACTGCAGTTTTCGTAGTCGAGCCTAAGAGTATAACTTTCCGCTTTTAATACACAAGATACTATTTCACACTAACAGTATATTACGAGTAAGTATTAAGTACTTGTCGAACTCTTTTTTCTCAGGAAAAATACTGTCTGTTGAGCAAAAGATTTCCAATACTCATTTACGTACTACTCCCAATTTTTTTTTTATTTTATGAGAGAAAAGAGGGATTTTTTCAGTTGTTATTGAGAAAATTATTCTTCTACATTAAAAATTGGGGTAAATCCTCGTTTTCCGTTCTACTTCAGAGTCACTTTAGGCCAATATGGCTCATCGGAGGACAATTTTGCAAGAGGTTAAACTTTTAGACAATGAATGGAACTTTAGATAGACTTGTTGAAAAATTACATTTTGTTACAAAAAAATTGGAATTTACTCAATTTAACATTAGGAGGACCTCAACTTACCATTATCGCGTGACTGTAGTTTCTTCATATCGCAAACACTCGAGGGCTACCATAAAGGAAAGACATTACAGTTAGTTTCATAATTTCTGATGATGCGGTTTTGGAGTTTTTTAATAAAAACCGTACTTACTACCTTAACTTTGCAGCCGTCTAGCTCCTCACACCGACAACTTTTACCTAAGTAAAATAGGTCAAATCATCACATTTTCTGATGATCTGTATACGGTTAAAGTTTGTCGGTGGAATTCTGGGACACCCTGTATAGTTATACAAGGTGATTCAAAAAAACGGAGCCCTGCTTCAGTTGCAGGTTCTCCACTCAAAATGAAGGCTTTTTGCCCAAAAAGTGTTAGGTCGAAAGTGTCTGTACGCAAAGTTACAGAGCCTCAAAGTTGAGTAGTTCAAACAATTTTTTGGTCACTGTTCAGAAACTATCAAATATTTTTTAACGCGATTTTCCAGAAAGTCAGCGCTATTGAGGTGTCACATTGTAACATGATTCATTTTCCCGGGGGCGAAGTGCCAGTCCCCTTTTACGGGGGCCCGTGTTAGATTTTCCATTAGCAGTTTTTCGCCCGCTGAAAATTTGGTATTTCAATTGCTGATTTAGATTTCAGAATCAATTTTCTCGAAAAAAGGGTCTCTTGTTTGAAGTCGCTGAGATGAACCGTTCACGAGTTATAGGCGATTTTATCGATGACGGTTTTCTTATACTCTAAATATGTATACTCTACTTCTACTCCATATCAATGAAGATCGATTTTCACGACATCGTCAAGAGTTAGGGCATTGTTAATCATCACCAATGGAGCCAAAATTAAGAATTCAGTACCGTCGTCGTTGTCGTTAGTACGGCACGCCTGTATCCGACTTGGTGCACATCCTAGTGGTCTCATCTCAAATCTTAGCGTGTGCTAATGAAATCCCGTTTGTAATTAGATGTGTTTGATAGTGGGGTCCCCTCGAGTGTATTAGCCGAACGAGCCTGAAGGAAATAAGGACGAGAACTCGAGGCGGCTTGGCACGGTTTGTGTTTGGGTTAGGATTTTGGGAAGTGACCTCACAGCCACCGACGCATCCGGACTACATTAGCTTATCTTATTCTAGTGTCATGCCCTTTGAACAGTAAGTGATGTCAGCTGCCAAATGAGAAATGTTCTCTCTGATTGTGCAGTCACTTTGTGTCAGTTACAGGTTGAATGTGTTTGTTCATTGAATAATCAATAGTTGCAAAGCAGCGACGACTGCGAGTCCGCATTGGTTGAGATGATTGATTATGACGGTGGCAGACGAAGGACCACAAATTTTCATACTTGGGTATTTTAATAATGTCCTCACTGGAGAACTGAAATGGAATGATAAAAACTTGTCATCGCAAAATGGACAGTTTCAACTGTGGTTTTAATGAGAAACTGATATTGCCAGCAATGCGACAAGTCAAATGGCCCATAAACACGCCAGTTGTTTCATAAACTCATCATAACCAATAATTCCAGGCGAATAATAAACACCCAACTGCATGTTGTAGCTAATGGAAGCAACAAAACTGTTCTTTTATCAACATAACGACACCCTCAGACGACAACAAATAGAAGACGAAAACGCTTCTCAAGTTTGAGCAAACATAATTTAAGACAATGGAATAAGAGTTGTGATTGATTGGGGAGGAATTCTGGTCTCTGTTGACGTTTTTGTAAAATAGTTTGTGTGCACAGCCTTGGCGTGGAAGTGATGCACTGGCTGTCGTTTTTATGGCACATTTAGTATGTTTTTTTCAGTTTTGTAACTGCAAACAAAAAGCGTCCATAAGTCATGGATCCTAGACATTCGTTTCCTGGTCGTGGTGCAAACTGCAGGTGGTGTGGAGTCAAAGCTACAGGAAATAGCCGTTGCCGATATTGCTTCTACTTCCGACGGGGTTTCTACCGTGAAATGTGTACTGCACAGTGAACAAAACGTGTTATGTGCAAATCCGATCAAACAATACGTTTGATAAATTATTGTACTTTTTATGAATGGGCCCGATCACCAGACGAGTTTAAATAGCCTGAATTTTTTATACAGCGCTCAATATTAAATGTATTTGGAATTGTTGAGGCGTTAAAATTTGATTTAGATCCTAACTTTATCTCGCCCGGTGCACATTAACGTTCGTCATCCACAAGTTTCGAGTATTTCGCAAAATTTCAACAAAATCGAATATTTAAAATGGGATTCGATACCTACCCCAAATGTTCTCTCTCCGCGGGCTGAAATGAACCTTTTCATACAGTGATAATTTAACCTCAACTACTCCGAAAATTAAACAGTGATTGTATATCTGATTCACTACTGCCAATATTTTGTGGATATAAAGTAATTATGCAATTACTTTGAATAATCCAGATCTAAAGATGCATCTCTCTTTGATGTGCCTACACTCAATGAAATTATTCGTATTGGATGCATAATGTAATCTAATCCTTTACAAATCGCTCGCCTGTGCTCGACCTCAAATACCTACAAAGACTATGGTGGTAATTACACGGTTTTTCATTTGCACTTATACTCTTTTTTCATTAAACCAAGCCTAGCTTCATTATTCAGGGCTACATTGTTTCCTATGGAATACCGATGAAAATTGAATGGTTTGCGGTAACAAAGAAATCTTGTATTTTCTGTTAAACCATCTGGAAATTCAATGGACTCCATCATTAGCACGCATAACAAGTTGCACTTGATAATTAAAACTGTAGCGGATGTATTAACTTATAAGTGGGAATCTTGAATTGAAATTTTAATGCTAGGTTTTCTATCAAATCAGACCTATAAGATTATCTTCATGTCACTTATCATAATATTCTATTCTAAATCATACTTGAGATGACGATAATTTGAAACTTACTTAATAGCTGATGACTGCATAGTCGTTGGAAAAAATTAGGTAATTATCGTTAGATCATGTGCTTTTTAACTGATTGGCTCGTATTGGTATCGGATGATTACTAATTATTTTCTCTTACTTTTCTTTAATTGAACATGGGGAAATGGGGTTTTCATCGCAAAATATCAAGGACTGCTTTTACCCTCCACTCCATTCTGCATCAGTTCTTTTTGAACTTTTCGACGCGAATTGGGAACATGCGAAAACAACAAATTTCATATTAGCTATTGTAGCAAATTCGGTCTCGCAGAATACATTTGTTCGAGCTCGTAATTGCGTAATCAGAATCACATCAAGCGAACTGAACTTTCGCCGTAAATTACATCTTTCGCAATTACTCTATTGAAATAACTTCACGAATGTTGATGAAAACTTATATTATTAGAGACGACGCCCGGTAACGACGTGTACGTATGAAGTAAAAAACCCCAGAAATTCAAGATTTGTGTGATGCCACGTAGTCATAAGTATGATCCATTTGAGGAACACCCAATTAACTTTATTATTATTGTTACAAGTTTGGAGTGTGGTCCGAAATATCATACTTTTGTGTGGTGAGGAATTCGGCTCCTACAGTGTTCATTTGAAAAAGATCCACTATGAATAGCTCCAAACCTCCAAGTCATAAGAAATTCCTCCCAACTTCACTCCTTTTGCACCAGTCGATCTCACTCTAAAATTTTAAATAGCTGTTTCGGGAATTGCCACGAGAGTTCACTAGTTGAGGATCTGTTTTTGAGGAGAGTGTAGCAGAATTTTTAGTAGAAAGAAATGAAGAGTTGACGATGAGCGTATGGTCATCACCTTGTGATTGGTTCACCACGAAACGAAGGGATCTTGCAGAGGAATTTTTTGTACCTATACGCTTTGGGAATTAGTTTAGAAATTAGCTGGAGATACTAGAAATTAGTGAGGAATTAGTAATAATTAGAGGGAAATTAGTAGAAATTAGCACGCGGTGGCGACTTCCCCGAAAAATCAATCCGGACATAGTAGGCCGATGGCTATTAGTTCTGAGTTGGTGTCGCTAGATGGCATACACATAGACGGAAACGTTGCCAAGTAATTTAATTACAAATTTCAAATTTATGACAAGTTATACCATCAAGATACCGTATAATATTTTAGACGCGAAACGTCACTTAAAATTTTTTCTTCGTTATCATTGCTGTTATTCGACTTTTTCATAGAATTTATATTGTGGTTTTGCCGTAAAATGCCTTAAAAAGTGTGCATCGTGTGCGATTGACGCCCGGCTGATGGAATTCTGCATTATTTTCCTCAAAATTAGTCAAGGTAAGATTGTCATTGGACATCAATCTATATTTCGAGGATTTTATTTTAAATAAATTGGTATATCTTATCCTTTAATAAACTAAAACGATTGTTTTTTAGATGTAGAGACAGTGGCTGTATGCGATGAAGTACACAATTATTCCATTTTCAGGAAAATTTACACGTTTTGAAAAAATGTGGTAGACAAATTGAAGGCACCCCAATCTCTTCATTTAGTCTGGGCAAGAATTTATGGATAATCAAAGTGCAGCACCACTACTTCAGGAATTAGAAAAAGTTTTCACCAGGTTTTCACTGAACATCAAAACAACACGAAGAAACGACGGGGCGAATTTTACTTGCAGTCTTGCACTAACCCAATTCAATAGTGAAATGAGAAAGATGTTCTATTGTCGCCTAAACTGCAACACCTCGTATCTGATTTTTCATATCAGTTGTTTTTCATTGGAGAGTAGCCCTAACTGATTTTGAAATGTCTCAATTGGTCATCAATGAGCTTTTATCGATTATCAACATTCAAAGTAATCTTATTTAGATGTTACTTTTCGTTTTGAAAGGACATCAATGTGCGAAATACAAAAAAATATGTGTATGAGGTTTAATTAGCAGTTTGGGCGACGATATTATAATTATGATGTTATTGATTGAATTATTTAATTTTATAAGTTGATATAAATATACAGTATGTCCACGGATGGGGTTTAAAAGAGGAAAAAAATTTTTATTTCTGATTTTACAGAAAAAATTATTCTTGATAATATCGCCTGCTTGCTCTCAAACCTCTAAAACCCATTTCGTTTTTATTTCAACATGAACAGTTATTTTTTTATTGAATTTTATTTGAAAATTTTGGACTTAGAAATATTTTCATCCAAAATTAATAGAAGTACCAGTAACCGAAACCATGGTGCGAAACCTTGTAACAGTCACTGTCAGAGTGTCAGCATTGTTCGGATATGAGATTTGGAGAGGGGTTAATCTATGGATTTGAATTTTTTCTTATTCTATTTCATATTTTCATGTAATCCTGGACAATAAGTAGGGCGCCAGGGTCACACCGTAATTGGTACCGATTTAATATCGATTTAGCATCGCATTTATTATCTTCGCTATCAGTATTTTCTCCATTTGTCAAAGTTCTGACATTCTGACGGGTGCTTGTGCTGGTGATGACTGACTGTTGTCAACTTCTGCGCCATGGATTCGCTTACTGGTACTTCTATTAATGCTGGATAAAAATATTTCTAAGTCCAAAATTTTCAAATAAAATTCAATAAAAAAATAACTGTTCATGTTGAAATGAAAACGAAATGGGTTTTAGAGGTTTGAGAGCAAGCAGGCGATTTTATCAAGAATAATTTTTTCTGTAAAATCAGAAATAAAAAATTTTTTCCTCTTTTAAACCCCATCCGTGGACATACTGTAGTAATATGACTTCAAAATAATTATTTTATAAATTTTTTAAATGAAATTATGCAAAAATGTTTCAGTGATAACATTTTTGTATTTTTTTCATTTTCAAAATGTAGTGGGGAACGTGGAGAAAATAAAAAATCGAAGGTTGCGAAGGCTGCGAGCAGGTACGACGTTTCCGGTTCTTTAAACGATTGCTTAGCAACATTTCAGCATTTCCGGTTCCGAAATGCCATCTAGCGACACCAACTCGGAACTAAGCTTCCCCCACCACGGACAAAAATTCCCCTTTTCTTTCCCCTCTGGGTATACAAAAATCTGACCTACTCTGTGGAAATTAGTAAGAAATTGGTCGGGAATTATTAGAGAATTAATGAGAAATTAGTCGGGAATTGGTAGAATTAGCAGAAATCAGTATGAAACTTCACAAATACGGGAATCAATGTACAAAGATATTTTACAGAAAAATACTTCTCTTCACGAAATTCACCAAACTTTTCCAAGTTCATTTGAACAAGGTATCAAACTCAATTCTACGTTGATTGTCCATATTTTTTTAAAGGTTTTACTAATTGTGGATAGTTGATAAAGTGGATAATTGACAATATTATTAATAAAAGAAACATGAACACAAATTTTCAACATACTAATAAAAATATGTGTCATCGTTAATTTATCTGTCCGGTCGCATTTTTACATATCTCACATAAATCTGGAGACAAAGACGATACCATGATAGTATGGTCTTTGCTGCAGATATTTAAGACGGGTCGTAATTAAAACACTCGTTATATGAAGAAATAAGAACATATTTGATGCTATACATCACTTTTATTCAAAATTCAGTTGCCAAACATTCTGAACATTTTATAATAAGTAGATCAATTCTAATTTTTATACACAAAAATTCACTTTCTACAAAATTATATGAAAAATTGTCTTTATTTTGTCAACGTTAAACATAATCATTCAATCATGCCAAATTGTTCGAAAGCAAATAGTCACATCTTGAAATTTTAATGACCTCATTCTTGGGAATTCGTAACATATATTGTATAGCAATTAACTTCACTACCGAAAAGTCAGTCAATAAAGACGTCTTCTCAGGCTAATTGTGGAAAAATAATTTTTGTAAACATTTTGAGTTCAGGTACTCATTTACTAATCAGCAATCAAAATTTAAAGTCATGTCTTGCAGACTCGTTAGAAATGATGTAAAATTCTCTAGAAAATACCATAGAACTGCAAAATATTTCAATATGTAATACATAATCAAATTAATTAAGATAATATAATTTCACCTATTTTGCAATTGTGATAAAATATGCATACATATGTGTAATACGGTTAATCTGATAAAATAAAAATCATTCAGTCTCAATTTTAGAAATAATTTTTTAATTACAATTAGTGATGGCAACTTAACAAACGTTCTGTAGCAAATTTAGTGATAGTTTAGAAAATATTCGCAGTATCTAATTCGAGGGGTATTTCGCAGGGCAATTTTAGTGTACCAGCTCCAGGAAACAGTTTAAAAGTTAAGTTAAGAATTAGAAATTAGGGTAATTTGTGAAAACTAGCCGGAAGTTATAGAAATTAGTGGCAAATTAGTAGGAATTAGTAGAAATTAGTTAGGAATTCTAGAATTCATGAAGGGGAATAGTAGAAATACTGAGGGGAATTAGTAGACATGATTGAAGTATCAGTAGAAATTAGTATGAAATTGAACGTATACGTGAATTGGTGTACAAGATATTTTTCAGCGAAATGTCCCTCGAAATTCATGCTGCCTCAAGTCTGAAAAGCTAGGAATTGATTCATGTGGTGATAAGAAATGAAACAGGGCCGGTTTATCAATACTCAATTACAGTTTAGCTGAAAGCTAATTTTATTCATTTTGACTGTTATTACAGAAGTAACCCCAGAATTTAACTTCTGGTTAAACGTTAATTGGGCATTGATAAATTGGGACGCGCACTGTATATCAGAACTATCATTAAAAAAAGTTCCGTATGCGAAAAAATAAATGACTTTAGGGAATGTTTATTTTGAAATAACTAATGAAGTGTGTTCCCTAGAGGTACCTAATGATTATCCTAAAACACCGGGATGCATAATCTGTATACATGCAATCGAATACTATGTCGTGTGTTCAAACGGGTTTTTAGTATCAGTATCACAAACACGTATGTTTTGTAGTGATCATTCAAATAGTTGACCTAGCAACAATCCAACAAGATAGTTATTTTCCATTGAACAAAACTGATATTCCGAAGTAGTTCTTGCGCGCAAGGAACACGTTCTTCGAACCACGGACTCCTCGATTAAAAAACCGCTTGAACATTCGGTATAATTAAGGATCAGATTATTTACAGTTTTTGTATAATCATGAACAGTATACTGCTTGTGGGAAAATTATTCTCTAAACAATGTCTTTATACAATTTTTATAAATAATAATGATTTATTTTACCCATCAGTTTTATGTCTCCTGGATTATGTTCTACGATTACCAATAGTTTCAATGGAATGAACTCGGCGAGAAAAAAATGAAAACAATCCATAATACTGGATAGGGAATGTAGGTTTATGATCTCATAATAATGTTTCGTCTTTATTTAAGCTTATTCGCCAGAAATAAATTAGAAGCAATGTTTATTGATGTATCGTTTTGTATCGGTATATCGTTCAAGTTAGATGAGCGACGATAGTGATAGCCCAAAAGATCCTACCGATTGTCCATTCCCCGATTGGCGCAGTTGACAACAGGAAGCTGTCATCAATATTAGCCAGCTTGTCCTGGTTTGCTTCACTTGGGTTGCTTTGTTGGCGCAGATCTGGGATAAAATATTGAAAATTAAATTGGCATGATGTCTCATACTCCAACAACTCCACCCCCGGCTACCAGGAAAGCAAATAAAATTTGCCAGTTTACAACGAAATAAAAATATGAGGCTATTACCCTGACGATTCCGCTGACCTTTCCTGTGAAATACATATTTCTTCATACAGACGGCACCATTAAATACTCGGGAAAGTTCGCAGGAAGAATTCGCGCCGCTGAAATACCTAAATGGTTCGTGCTGCACTGTAATTTGCATAAAAATTCTATGCATTCCGTGATTCGAATGGCAGCCTAGAGGCGAACAAATGAAGCTTTTAATGAGCGCAAAATCACGTAATGCACTCCGACTTTTACCATATAGACTTAACTGATTGTTGCATATGGTACATACATATCAATCAATTTCCTGCCGAAGGTGGATTGGGTATTTCAAGTTTTACATGAAACCTTAATTTTTTAAACGAAAAGGAATGAACTAATGAAAAACCTCAACAACGACATAAATTCAGGCCTGTCTTGAGCATTTACCTCTTTCTTTTGTTGCTTCAGGATCAAATATTTCATTTACAGTGAGATCTGGGACTACCTCCTTCTCCCTACTGCGGTACTTTGTTGTTTCTGCATAGAAAAACAATGACATGTTGAAATCGCATACAAATTTTATGCGAGAATCGGAAAACTTACCTTTTTCCAATAATAAATTGATGGGGGCTACTGTGGTCGTCGTTGTAGTTTTTTGAGTCGAAGGTGAAGGGATATCTAAAAACGCCGTCGAGTCTTATTATACGTTTCAAACCAAATTGAAAAAATGTCAATGAAACAGATATATGTATTATCAATCTTCCAATATAAAAGATATGATTTATTGGAAACTTCTTTAATTTCCTCCCAATATTCAAGTGAAGTTAATAAGTTACCAAATACAAAACCGCCTGATTATACATATCCAGGTTTCTACTCTGGTTATAAAATCGATTCATGGTTAGCTGCGGTAAATAATTCATGGTTTAGGTCATCGTTTGACATCTATAAACTACAACTTTAATTTACTGTAGAATAATGAACACGATTATTGTAATGTTAACTGAAATGAAACGTCAAATATGGACTGGTCAATAATCGCTTTTAATTTTGTACTTGATACATAATTGGGGTGTTCACTTTCTAATCAAAACTCAAATTTCAATTTACTTAGTATCTTCTACCTACGTTGTATCCAATACGTGATGGGTGGGGGATGTTTTCAGCATCTACGAAACCTTTTGATAATTTCGATTCTATGAGCTACTTTTCGGTTACCGCTTGGCGTTAAATGGATGAAAGTCGTCAGGTATGGCCCGTCATCAATCTGATAAATCGCGGTTCATAGAAAGCGGATGCGATTTAGCAGGCGGCTTTGTGACTACACTGAGCCGAACAGTTTGTCATTCTCAACCTTATGTGTGAATCGGGGAATCTTATTTTGTAGATGTCACTTGCAGCCCGCCACACAAACAGAACGCCGCCACCACATACGTATAGCATAGCCAACTGTCGAATTGGCCCTTTTCAGATTGTGAGAATTTCGGCAGAATTTGCTCGGTGACCGGTCCCTCTGAACGACCCGAAGAGCAGATGCTTAAAGCCTATATTACTGTCCCAGAATTTCCCACAAACTTTCAAGAGCCCACTGCCCTATGCGCTGTCCAACATTAACAATAGCAGTCCTTTATTAATAATAATTATGGCAAAAAACGGTGCGCCCAGCTCTCAGAAGGTGAAGGGGTTTAATTATAAACGAGTTGACGAGTCAGTGGTCGTTTTTTGGTAAGTTCAAAGCGCGATATATTCAAATTAGTATCTTTAAAGGGCTGGGTGAAAACGGTAACTTCCGTCTCTTGAGATCTACATTGAGTGGAAACATCGGTGGTGTGAAAATTGCCGTTTCTTGTTATTGTTCGGCTGTGTTTTTGATAGAGCGCGAATCGTGAGGCTTCTTAAATATATTATGATGAAACTGCCGTCGAGATTTAGGATACAGATAAGGAAAACCATGAACGAACAAAATTATACTCACGGTAAAGCTTTATTGTGCCGTCCGTTTCTCCCAGTGAATTTTTCGCCACACATTTATACGAACCGTAATCTGACGGGCCCACAGATCGTATGGTCAGTTTCATGTGTACCTTATAGGCGTTATCGACCAGGGTTGAGCCGTATTTCGCTCCTGAAAAAGTCAAAAAGTTTCCTCGTTACTTAGGCACGAACGAGTTATCGGATAAAATTAGCCAAGTCAACTGTAAATCAAAATCAAAATTGCATAAGTTGTGAAGTTTGATAAATAGATTACGCCAGACACATTCTTAATATATGATCAAAGTTAGTCCCGACCCCTTATCAAAGTTGTGTTATTTATGGGCGGCGCACATATGCAGTAAATGAATATTGTAAGTGGTCGGTGGTATCGGTGGCACAAGTTTTAGGGGTGTTTTAAGCCCGAAACGGTGATTGCCGGCGCGAAAAGGTTGCCCTTATATCAGAGGACGCCTTATGAATTCCAGATCGGTGTATGTGATGGAGTCTCGTGTATGAATTGTTCATTAACGAGTTCACATTTGAAATATTCATGCTGGGAAGCGAGAGTCTCGAGTATGCTGCTCTCGAATCGCATTTTACATTATTTGCCCCGTAATGGCGAACGATAACGGTGTTCTCATTGCCAATAAACTCGCGATATTTTCCTTTTCAATATTTCAACGGACGAACGCCTTGCCCAGGCCATACAAATTCGCGGAACGATTTTGCCCTGTTATAGGCCTTGTACTTACATACATACATAGAATGGCGACAAATAAACTGAGTCGCATGTCACATGCGGGGCGCTCGTTTACGAGACACTCCATCTTGATGGAGGCGCCCAAAAGACCAATTCAACAAAAGACATTTGGTCGATTACGTGACTGCCTCCGACGATCATAAATGGAAATTATCAAAATCGAACTCATTCCTAGTACACTCAGGTTGAGACCAAAAGCAGCGAGGAAGAAAACTAAGTGTAAGCGGAGTTGCAAAATTCTCCAGAAAGGTTTCTCACTCAGTAAAGTTGCCGATTTTGTACCACTTAGCGCTTTTTGTCATACATTTCCGACAAATATTGGAGCTAAGTGTTTTTTATTATCGAATTTCATCATTTTTCATAAATTATGACGTTCACAAACTAATTATGAAAATGCATTTCGCGGCCCGCGTTTTTCAAGCGGTCGCGAAATCGTGTTTCGAGACTCCTTGAACCATCCCTCTCGTCATTCCTGTATTCATAAAAAAATTTGATTGACGGTAATCTATGTTCCCGTACTGGCTCGGATTGGGCAATATTCAATTTAAATTGAAGGCCTTGCTTAGACGAGATGAATGCTGAGTTGCCCGTCTCGAAATTTTTTTGTTTAGAAATAAAAAGGTTAAATCATGTGTAATATTATTGTTTGATTCTTAAATAGCTCATTATCTCATCAACTACTGAAAGTTCACGAAAAATGATCGATCTTGAAATGTCAGCTTATGGTCGAAGGACAGCTTTCTATATGGCATAGAAACTTGAAAAGGTTCCTAAAAGTCGGTCCGATTTAAGCGATCGATACGATATCGAAAACCTTAAAAGTCTGGGGATGAATAACAGTAAATGTAACGTGAGCGGAAAGATTGCGTTACTATCAGCCCTAGGGTTGAATATTTGATGGGCTAAACTGTAAATAATTCCTAGAGTCGTGAATAGATTGAAATATAAGTATCAAGCTTCTCCGCTTAAGGTCTCCGATTTAATGAAAATTTAAAGTTGCATCTCTCAACACTGTCGACTTGGCTCATTATTTATTGAAACCGCCGGATTTTGGTCTACCTCCCAGAAGTAATGACCCGCGCGGGATTTGCCGGCGTGATAACTAAACCATATCCCCATACCGACTAAGTAAGCGAATTTATTTTTGAGTTCGCGCATTAAAGTAATAACTTTCGTACGTTGGGAGATAGTGATAGCGCGTTATTATATGTATAAGACGTGTACGCCCGCACTGTGTCCTTTTGGTAAGATAACAAGGCTGGAATGTTTTAATTTTATGTAAGTCTCGTCCTCCTTCAGTATCTGCAGCAGATCTGGTCCAATAAACTCCATATATCCATGAACCTAGACGCTGTATAGAAATTATTATGCGTTACTTAACACCCTAATGTCATAGCGAATCTCATATGACGCGGTAGGTATACGCTTATTTACCATGAGATTTGGCTGTGTAACATATTGGGTGGCTTTACGAATAATTCATCGGTGTTTGCTGAGTAGCTACCTCGTTTCATACAGCACTGCCTGAATGGCACGGGACCACCGCCATATTCGTTTCGCTCAGTTTGTTCAGGATGCTACACATTTATCAAGCCTAACACACTTAATTAACGTAATTCCATCCAATGAGTAAAATTTTCGTGATAAATAATTGTTTGTGGCCAGCTCATTTAAATAGCTTATTGAAACTGAGTCACATCTTATTATTATTAAAAGTGAGGTCGTTTTTATTACAATCTGATACGATTGATACCATCATTATCATCATTATTCATAAAGCGTCATCGCACTCACTAAGCCATATTGATGAATTTTGTAAGAACACTCTGGGGAATATAACGAGGGGCACTTTAAAAAACGGATATAATGACAGTGTCTACATTTCGTTTATGTATGTAGATACGTGAAAAGGTATGAGTAACTGTGTGAGTCCGCATGTAATAATTTCGTGTTTTGTGACGTTGATGAATATAATGGTAAGAGAGTTCCGGGCAATGACAGGTCTGCTATTTGAGTTACCTTCTGAAATCATGTCGCCACCGTCCATGGTCCAATAATTAATGGATTTTGGATAGGCTTCAGAGTGGCACTCCAAAGTTATTTGCTGACCCTCCATCGCTCCGACGAGTTGATTTTGTATCCAGATCATAGGAGGAACTGCACAAAGACAGACAAATTATTACATAAATATTAACGCTACTATCATAAGAAATCAACCTTGATGTGATTGTTTCATGCCATAAAAAACTTGACGAATCTTGAAGTCTATTTTGATTTAATTCACCCGAATTAACATAGGCTTCTCTCAAGGTTATATCAGAATTGATGCTTTCAATTGCTGTATTAGTCAACGCAGTGCTCACGACTCAAAGATGAGATTTGAAGCTTCATAGAATAAACAGTCTTCCAGAAATGGCGCCCAAAATATCTTGTCAAGTTTTTCTTGGCAATTAAAAATTACCTATCTATATAATTTTCCTCAGTTTTGCTATAAATGATTTTTTTTTTCAATTCCCCTTGAAACATCTATAAATTATATAAGGAACATTCCGATTTCCGATTTGTCGTCACTGAAAAATTAAATACATGTGACACTTTGTAATTTGATGCGGACCCTATACATTATGAAAGTTGGCTTTGACCAGATGAACCCCTGTAACATTATACACCTTTACTGAAAAATGAGATGATTTTCTAATCATTGTCTATGCGACATCGCTACGATTTAGAACTGGTACAATTTGAGAGATCTGTTTCCTAAATGGCTTTCAGTTTCAACTGCCTCCTTTGACACATGATTTTTTTCACTAGATTGGGGAGAACATGCACCACAACCGATTGCATTCGGATTTTCAGTATAACGGTGCCCTGATCAGCTCGATGTCCTCTACCAATCAGTTTTTTTTACGTTTTTCAAGAACTAGCGAATTGATGGACAAAGTATTTAGTCTGTATGTGTACGGAGCCCATGAGAATCCAAATGCGATCGGTTGTGCCCAGACAGACGATAGACCTAATATTGGTTTCAGAACATATACTTAGGTACATTTGTCTAGAACTTACAGTGAACTCTAAGCATAATTCTTTTGCTGACGGATGGGGGAACTCCATTGGAAGCGATGCACAAGTAAGGGCCCATATGCAGACGATTTACTTTGCTTATATTGAAAGTGGTTCCATTCACTGTGGGAACTGGAAAGAGCAATTCGTTATTACATATTCATTGGCCTGTAACAGGCGATAAGGGTTTCATCGGAACCCCATTAAGATCGGAATCGTCTGCAAGCCGCAAACACCGACGTCTAAATAATCTCAGCGATAAATTTTATATCAACTTCACCGATATCATGACAATTGGTGTTGCAATAATTGAATGAGGGGGGAAATTAATATTTAAGATGAGTTTGACGTAAATTTGCCCTAGAGGGTCGGTCTAGTCATAAACAACCGCGCACCCCACGAAGGGTCTCCGCTAAATAATTGACCATTCGGCAATCCGACCCCGTGATAATGTAAATGTGTCAATTATATATCGTCTCGTGCTTTAGCAAAAAATACCCGGATTGAGATGAGATGGGAAAACTCAACTGAACATGGAATTCTATGTAACGACAAATTAATTGTAAAAAGTGATGGTGGCATTATAATACATGAGCATGTGTGTAATTGCGAGCACCACACGCACGTATATCCCTGGCTGGGCACGCAATTCGTCCTCTCACGCAATTTCGAAAGTGTTAAAATATTATCTTGTTATCGCCTGCACGGTATTACCATTAATTACGACGATAAATTACCGAAGGCATTTAAATTTTAATTAAAAAAGAACTAAAAAGAAACCGACGATTTTTACTTGTTAGTAGCAACACACCGGGAATTTCCTGTTTCCGGTGTACACTTATCAAAAAAATTAGACACATTCTTAACAAACAAAAAAAAACATAAAATCTGTGTGTGGCCTGAACAGGCTGGGGTCAAGATTGGTCGGATATGAGCTGATAAAAATGTTCACATCACGGATTTGTGACGTTTTGGGTTTAGAGTGCAAACATTAAAATCCCTATCTAAAGCAAGTCACTATGTACTTCTTGTCTTTCAGATTTTTGTGCTTTCGTATATTTATTGTGTAATGCAGTACTTAATAGTTTTTTTTGGGAGATTCAAACATCCTTTTCGCGAAAAACAAAACTGTATCTTCCATAAGATATTTATTCTACAGACTATATTAGAAGTGGGCATTTTAACGTTTCTGCCAGTTGTTGAAAACGAATTATTTATACTGAATGTGTGGAATAAATTGACAGCGTGAAAACTAAATATTAGTGCGTAATGTAACAATCGGTAACAATACGCAAACCAAGTAACTAAGTAAACGATGGTTATTCAGATGCAAATTCCTGCTCACAAGAAAGCCACATTCAACACCTATATCAAAAAAAACATTTTTTTCATGTTATTCTGGAATTGGAGAAGCTATAGAAAAGGCGCGAAAAATTGATCAAATCCGTAGTGTTTCCCCTTAGGCCAGGCCTCATCACAACAGGAGAAGGTATGCAAACGTAAAACATTGAGTGTTATAATTCGTCAATAATAAATATTTATTATTTATGTAAAAATTGTCAGGATTTTACCAATTATTGAAGATCCCATGTGTGTGGCACCCAGCGAGTTTGAGAACGATAATCACCACTTTTTCATAAGTGCAAGTTCTTACCTCTCATTTCATCCTAATCAAACGATACATTTTAAATAATTTTCCTAAACTAATGCGGTTATGCCGTTGTTTTCAGGACGCGACGGATTATTGTTTGTTACAATTATTTCATAGAAAATGGACAAGTGACCATAACGATAAAATGGTGGAAACAGCCATTACTGGAGTAAATTCGCTTAACTGACTCGGATGCTGTACCTTATTCTGATATACGCAGACATGTAACGAAAACTTTGAGCTTTAAGTTTCCTGTAAAGTCATACGTATATACGAGTATGAGTTAGGACGACACCTTTTGTTTTACTTTCTGTAGAAACTAAAATTTTCAGACGGTCTTTCAAACACAGACATTGAAAAGTTTTTTTCAAGCCGAATCTAAACTGAATGACTGTTTTGAATGGCAAACTTTCCGTATATTAATTTCTGAAATTCGGCAGCGTTTCGTCCGCCTTTCTACCGTACACCAATTCGCATGGTGAATGCACTTAACCGATGTTGGGGGGATGCCTGACGTTTGTTTGAGTTGACTTCAAAGGATCAAAGCGGTGAGCTCTTAGCCGATTGGATAGCTACACATCGCGCTTTTACATATATCCAGAAACAAACAGCGTCTGCCTGATCATTAATTGTAATTACATTCCAACCATGCTAGTCCCAATATCGCAGTGTCCACTTAAACACGCAGCAATGCGATGATTGCGCTCTAAATCCAGGTGTAGATGAAAGTCGATATTCATTATGTTCCAGGATGGTTTGCATAATATTAGCGCGTGAAATGAATAATTAAAGGATGGGTAATTACTTTTCGTGATAAAAGCTTCAAGAACTCTATTCTAATCGTAATATGTTTTGCATTTTGCTTCATTTATGCATCTATACAAAAAACTATTCTGAAATTCAAATGCCTACGGAAATGGGCAGGTGCATAATTGCAGTATCATCTAATCTAGTTTATTGATTAAATTTCATATACAATAAAATATCCAATAATTTATTTTACTCGGTTCTTACTTAATGAATAGAATAGGATCTTGGATAATGGATGAAATGCTTCTGAGGGGAGAGGTTAAGATTTGAAACCCAGTTTGAAACTTATTTTCGATTTGAAACGTCATCCTGGAAAAAATGCAGTGAAAATGTTCAATTATACATTTTTGACATACAACTTTTACGGTATTTCTTCTTTATTTAAAATTTGAATGGGAGAATTCGTCCCTGAAGTTGTGACACGATTTTTTGACTCAGCCTGTATTATCACACTGATGTTTTTCACATGTGAATCACCCGAGTTCATAGTTCATACCTTGGTTTCGTCCGAGATTTGACGTGTCTGCTTCTAAATTTTCCCATTTTCACGTTCACCGATTAACTATTACCAAACTATATTGGATCGTTCGCCTATCATGCCATTTAATTTTACAGGCGGAAAATGAAGAGATAATTTATTTAAAAGTTACGTCGTAATTTAAACAAATATAAAAACACATGAACAACGTAATTTTATAACTGAAAAACAAAGCCTTCATTTTTTTTTAATTAGTTTTCGATTTGATTTCAATGGAACAATCTTTTCACCAGGGAAAACGATTTCACGACAGGAGTGACAAGACTGAACCCTAACCTAAAAATAATGAATTTCACCGCGACGGACAATCGTCAAGCAACGGTACGCGTGCACCTCTTTCTAACTCACGGGATTAGAAGAAATCGCGGTGCGTAACTCTTGACTCAGGCGCCTGCATCATCATCGAAATCTGCCAAAAATTCCGGTCCGCATATAGGCAACCAAAAATACATTTACCACGGAATTACAAAAGTTAGCATCACGTGACATACAGTGCGCGTCCAAAGTGTCCCCCCTCCTAAAAATTTTTGAACGGGTAGAAATTTTGGAAATCGCTCGGTCAGGTCGATTTTTATTTTCAATGGAGCATTTTTTTAAGCAATTTTGGTCTCACGAACATTTCCGGTTTGGCCGGAAATGACTGCAACTTTGTTTTTTAAATGGACACACCTGACTTTCTTAGCATTTTCGGATTCTACGATTTTTTCTAGGTAAGAAAATGGTATCACCGCTCAAGATTTTTGACACTTTTTATCCCGCACGAAATAATGACTCTTGAATTTCTAATTGAATTTTACACGTGAATTCTAGTCGATCATTCACGGAAACGGTCAATCCGAGCGCTATGGCTCATGAGCACATTTTTTGCATGTTTTTGACCATCGAGTCTAATGCTGCAGTAAAACTTTCAAAAATGTCACCCAATAAAAAGTTGTGCGAAATTCAAACTTACGACCACCCCAAATTGTATGCTAATAGATTTTCCCAAATTCGTCAAATGCATAAGATGATGTAAGATAATATTGTGTAACTCTCTGCCAAGTTCAGTTTTTCTGTGACTGGTTTTGGAGATATCCGGGAAAAAAGTTTTTAGGGCCAACTTTGAGGACTGCTGGTTCCACAGGGAAGCATTTTGAGAATTTATGCCCATATGAGCTTTTTTTCACATTTTTCGACGAAGAATCACCCCCTGGAATTCTCGACAGCAATTAAGATACAGCCTGTATAGTATTAAGCTCGCGTGTTTTGGCTTTTATTCGAAAGCTACCAAAACACGCTCACCTAATAATATTCTATTATAACTGCCAGAAATTTGTGAATTTTAGTAATTTCCTTTTTAATGCGTTTTTCTCAAAACGACGTTATTAGACTTTCCGTACAGTACATACATTTGATCAATTTTGATCAAATGTCAAAATCAGTATCGATATATACAAGTTAACCCCTATGGTGGAACTAATATTTGTAATGCTATTGTTCGAAATAATTTCTCTTTGCTAAAAACATGTCGAAAATTTGACTTATTTCAGTTGAACACCTCTAACAAAATGTAATTAAGGTATAATTCATGACAACTCGCTCGAAACTTCATTTGTACACAGGGTACATTCTCTTTCCTCCCAGAATACAGAAATACAGTATACAGAAAATAACAGATGGTGGAAAATAAATGAAAAACAATCATGTTGTGTATTTGTGAACGAGTTAATTAAAAGGAAATTCATATATGGCTGTTAATGTCGCAAATGCATAATTATAGTGAAGGTATTCGCAATTGGGATTATTGATTCATACATAATTAGGCATATTTCCAAATAACAGGTTTTGAATTACTTGAAAATATTCAGGACTAAACGGTTATCATATATTTTCATTTAATTGATGAAAAACAGGTAATCTCTATGATTATTTTTATAGGACCCAATCAAATTTGGTAAACGGCATAGATTACTGAAAATTTCAAGTTTCAAAAGGTCCTGACTTACATCCCCATACATATGTATTTTCTTGCATGTAAATGAAAAAAATATCAAATCACTGTGAAAATTACGAGGTAATGTTCTTGTTGCAAACCGGTTGCAGTTTTGTCGATGTCCCAGGTTAGTTTATGAGATCATTACAATAAATACGCTCTTCGACACGGGCTCTGGTGGAATCAGGTGACAGTTATGTCCGAAATGCAGTCATTTCGGTCCGTGAAATCGCATCGAAGGAAATTTCCAATAAGCGTCTAGACGTCGCATCCCCCCCTTACGCTAACTCAAGCTTATCCTTTATACCGTGATGTGAAATAGTTTTCTCGGTGTTTCTGTATATTCACGGCAAATTAGCTGAGGAATTATAAAATAAAGATCACAAGCACCAACGCGACGATAGCATCCGCTTTACGTAACCTATTTTAAAACGCCTTATTTATGACTCATTTAAATAGGAGAATTTCCCGCTGTGCTATCTGAGTACTTCATTAACAAGGGGTGTGCTCGCCTTGGAGTTGGTAAGTTATGGCAGGCGCGATTATCGTCGATCTTAATGAATGCACTAAACAATGGCCTGACCGTCCAAGGAGCAATCGCCTCCTTCACAAAACCAAGTGCGAGCGAACATTAGCGGGGAAGGTGTAAATGGGGGTGGCCTGAGGGCGGTTCCGTCTCGACCGACCGGAACTCTTCGCCAGGGCCGTCCAGCACTATATCATCACACTCGTTCCACTCAAATGTCTGTATTGTTGCACGAATTCGTGTTTATGTTGCCAGCCATGCTAGGTACATTATGTTTAGCCTTTAACATTCATTGTTATGTTTATGGGCTTGAATACATTACGCTGGTATACCTGCAATACGAATCAAAAGTAGTTTATAGGAACTTTTCCTTTTATTTTGACGAGAAGAATCGGCCCTTATACCTCGGGGCCACCATTTTTAAGACTGGCTGTATAAATCTGATGATTTTTCTGTGATTATTATTTGATATGATTGTCATCCCGTTGGTGTACAAACGGATTTACTGTCGAGTTAGCGATGACCATCTCTCTGTCTCATATAATAACCATTAGATATACAGTGACAGAGACACAAATCATGACCACTCGACAGAAAATCGGCTTGTAGACACGGTAGGATTACATTTCAAGTTACAATAAATTTTATTCATGTTTTTTTTTTATGTTTTCTCCATCATGCATGGAAACATTTTCAACAGGAGAAATTTTTATAAATAGTGTTCTCTCGCAGTGAAATTAAAATGTAGTACGGAGGTGGAAATACATTTACTCGTAAACCAAACAACAGATAATTACTTAACAACAAAATTTAAATTGGATTTTCTATATTCTCAGGGGCAATGAAATATTTTTTAATTAAAAGTGCTTTCAAAGCTTTTGTAGGCAATTTGATATCGGTAGGCAGATACACTCCTCGTGTCTCTAGGGAATTTTCTCGAGGATAATTTAGTTATTCATTTTGTTTTGAGGTTGTTGTGGGGGGTCAAATGTAGAAAGAAAGTTTGTAGAAAGATCAAAAAACACAAATTTACGTACCTATACCTACTAGAAACATGAAAATTCATGTGGACTGACTTCTGTCTAAATATCAGGGCGAGTAACTTGAATTTACCACGCTTTGAAAGCAACTTCACTTCTCAAATGAAACCTCAAAATCTTAGAAGTTTTGAGATTGATGACTATCATTATTTATCGACAAAGATATCTCCATAGCAGTTGACGAAAAAATCCCTTTACGAATGTCTTACATAATAGGCATATCATTCTCGTCCAATTTATCGGTCTTTTTTTGCCACTCATCAATAATTGCCTACGTTATGAACATTATAGGTACATAAATACCTATTATACTCGCTATTATCCTTACAAGTTAGTTGTGTGTTTTTTACACGCGTGAGTGCATAATTTACTGTTATCGTCATTTTTACGTAAATAATATTGATCAACTGTCAATTTTAGAGAACGCTTGACGCGTATTGGCACTATACCTACCTATTTTTTGAACGAATTTCATATTTGTATTTAGACCGGGCTTTCGCATGAAAATGACATAGTGACGGTCGTATTTGCAATAATAGCAACGCTAAAGCACCAGTAATAATTTTTCTATAGTGCTGAGCATGGCTGTATGTATGCATTAATTCAGTTTTTGATTTGAATATGATTTGAGCGAAATTTCCGGGTAAATTGGGTCGAAAATATGAACGCATTCAACATAAACTTTAGATAGGAACACACTAAAATATACATACATTTTGAATTTGGCAGTGAAACAAAAATCTGGTGAATCATAAAAGTTGCGAACAGTAAATTTCCATGTCAATTAAGCGGGTTTGATGTATTCGGAAAGTAACATGTTTGCGTCATTTAATTGGCATCTGACCGAGGGAGGATGCGGCGATAAAATTGCCAACGGGTCTTTAGCACCCTCATCATGCTATCTGAAATCTTGCATGTCGGTCCTTATCTGATTAAAAGTGTTTCGAGTCCCTGTTTTAACGGGCGCGCGCTATCGCACGGTCCAAGTTGAGACTTAATTTCACAACACGAGAGCAATTAACCGCCCCTTGAATTTTTCTCCGTCCTCGTCCCTGTCCCCCGAACTCCGCCGTCGCGCCCGGAGTTGCCAACCCGGCAATTAGGCTTTCATCTCACCCATAAATTTCTCCGACACTATAGCCACCTGTTAGTCGGTAGTCGGCAGTGGATTGTACACGGTTCACAACCCGACCAGCGACACGTTAAATAACCGGTGATTCGTCATAAGTCGAGGACACTTACCTTCCTGGCCGTTTCCTATCGGAATGGCTTCGCCTCCCTCTCTCCGCCAGGCGATGGTCGGTTCCGGTGCTCCGGTAGCCGCACACCGTAAACTCACATTTGATCCTTCACGAACCACCATATCGGTGCTGGTGGGATAATCCAGGATATCGGGCGGAACTGGAAACGTAAAATGCCATAATTACGACCTTTCGGGGGTAATAAAGCAACCTGCTATTCGATATTTATGGATTATATACGTGATTTGCAGACGGCGTTATTGGATTGCTTTTCTCGATTCGGCATAAACCCCTTACCTCCTATTCGGGTTATCAACCGATAATTGACAACCGACATTTTCGAAATAACTTACTCAAGATATTCCACGAAACAGGTTACGTTGAATGTGTTATTCAATGTAATTCAAATTGAATACATTATTCTGTTCATAAAAACGAGTAGAAACATGTTAAAACGGTTCTTCGTAAATTCTCACTTCTTATATTTCTGAATAACAGAACTGGAATATAACTCCGAAGGAACAACTCTAGTTTCAATTTAATGAAGAGGCTTCGCGATAACCTTTACGGAGGCGCATTAATGTACGGCGAACGAGTAAGTATCTGCCGGCAACTGGAATCCCTCGCGGACAGGACTAAAAGTAAAATTATAAAATAACTTCACCACCTTCATTTCAGCTTCTCCCGGGGCGTCAAGGCAAAAAAATAAATATTCATTCATCAACTTAAATTCTGCAAAACAATTAGCAATAACATCTCATCCACCAGAATCTCGAGCGAACATTAATTAAGGAAGCGAGACAATGTGCGTCGCGTTTTTTTAATTATCAGCATCCATAAACTTTGTAATGGGTAGAATAAAATGTGGGGCTTTTTATGGAGGGTTATTTCGACTTACCTACAACATCTAGGTAGCCGATTTGGCTCTTCATCGGGTCAGTGTTGATTTGGCACATGTACCAGCCCCTGTCCGATTCCCGGACGTCCCTGATGTGCAAATACCACGTTCTGTGCTCGCTGTGTGTCACCCCTATGCGGTGATTCTTGGTAATTACGTGACTGTGGATGGTAAGAATGGTTTGTGTGTCCACCCTCAGCCACGCCACCTGAAAATTAGAACGACTGAAACTTCTCCTCTAATTGAAATAATCTTTCGGCATGGAAGAATCGATAGGATAAATGATATTTTCTGATGGGAAGAGAGGAAAGGCCTCTCCTATTTGTAGTACATCATGACGTAAAATCAATCACCCGCAGCAACCCCTCACGTCTCTACGGTCGGCGGTTGTGTGAGGGCGAGACAAGCACACCAGAAACAGCCCTTATATAGGGGCACGTAACGTGATTTCGCCCTTAGGGGGAGCTCGAATATCACACTGCGAATGGGGGAGACAATGCATGACTTAATTCTTGAACGCGTGCCAAAGTCGTAAAACATTTATCTTCTTGCATCATATTGCATTTTTAATATTGCCATAAGATTTTTCGTCCCACTGGGGTGAAAAATTTATGTTTCTTTATGTGTATTTCATGCCTTTAAAGACACCAACCATTAAATGAATTGAATTTTCGAATATTCTGAGGCATATTATTGCAGGGGGAATATACCAAATTTTTTAAATTCCGTTATGAGTATTTTCGTATGTTTGTACGTGTTACTTGAAATGATATATTTTCGTGTTTAGGTTGGTTTAATTAAATCCGGCTTTGTTTTCCCGAATTACTTCACATCTGAGCGTGATGCACGTTGCATATTCTTTTCTCGTTTCGGTAAAGTAGTTACTTAACGCGTGCTAGGGAAATTTTGTTCGCAATATCTCATCATCACTCTTAAAGCGCTCGTAACTCTCGGACATCTTTGCCTGTATGAATAATAAACTGTTAATTTGAACTTCCTCTTCTCCAACGTCTATTTCGGGTAGACTTAATAACTGAGTCATTATTCCTTTTAAGGCGCATTTTAAAGGCATTTGTTTGGGGGGTCGGTGCCGCCCCTCGAGCTTTCGGAATTCTTTTAATGAATTGAAGCTGACATGCTCTGAAATGGTTCCGGTGTTGGCAACGCCAACACGTCACTTTTCCAGGTAAATAAGTTTAATTTAAGGAAATGTTTCTCGTAGTTTTTAAATTTACGATGCGACCGGCTGTCAGAGCACGGAAATGGCGGGAGAACGCATTTTTTCTGTTCTTTAATTAGGCGCTGGCAACCCTGCCTTTTCGTCTGGTCGCGGGTCCAAATTAGCAAGATGAATTCATGAGATTACAGCTTTTACTCACCTTAAAAGTTGATAAGTTGTCCACCCCGCACTCGAACACGGCCTCCCTTCCAAGCGGAACCGTTACGTTCAGGATGGGACCCGTGAACTTTGGAATGTCTAGAACAAAAGGCACGGTTTTTACTTTTTAGCAACTGCGTGATAGGTGGAATGAAAGCTTTAGAAAACTGGTATTCATCGTGGAACTCCTTTTTTAGTGTCTGGTGCGTCTCAGATTTTCAGCACTGAATAAATTGGATTTGTAGTGAAAAACACAATTTCACTCTTTTTATTTAAATTGTAAACATGAAAATTGAAAATTTCCTTATTTATCAATAAAATTTGTGTGTCACCAACCCGCAAATCTTAATCAGTCCATTTCCTAGATACCGGTGCACTGGTGGACACACGTTACAAATACTATTATCTCAATGGAATAGAATATGGAAAAAGCGACTGGGAGAACTTTAGAATTCCACTAGTAATTATGTGAAATAACAGAATTAGGTATAGAATCACAGCTGGTGTTGGTCCATGATAAAGTCATGCGTCCATTTCCCATTCGAATTCCGAGTGTCAAGTCTTCCGCGGCATAAAAAAATCAATTGAATAGCTGTCATGTCGCGAATAATTAACCAAATCCATTTGAAAGCGGCTTCCGCTGAAAAATTCAAATCCGTCCTGAAAAGGAACCGGGTGCGTCGAAGAACGTATAGGTGAAACTTCTTTCGTTATTCTAATCTGCGCGCTCGGATTCCATTAGCTGACTTGCATTCCTAATGAACCACTTAAAGATAGAGAATTGGCAAAATAGACTGGGAGGTTTTTATACGGTGGATTATGCCCTAATTAAAACTTGAACGATTATAAATTAAACTTGTGAAGCCAAGTGAACGGCGTGGAAAGCTAGCTCCTTGTTATCCACGGCATGAAACTTATTTCAATAAAATGATTTTCATTATTTACGAATAAATGAAATCGTGCAGGCGGAAGAATTTATTTCAGAGCCGACGACTTTGTCCCGGAAGTTGGTGTAACAACGAGCGCAGTCCGGAATACGTCCCGTGTTGCGGCAACTGTT
Source organism: Salpingus planirostris (assembly GCA_949788335.1). Taxonomy (NCBI): domain Eukaryota; kingdom Metazoa; phylum Arthropoda; class Insecta; order Coleoptera; family Salpingidae; genus Salpingus; species Salpingus planirostris. Next base: position 7,309,475 of record OX460917.1, on the reverse strand, counting down.
GTCACCACAAATGCGTTCATCCAAGTCAAGAGGCGCTAATCCTCGAATATGCTCATTCACAAATGACTGCTCACACAAATTTTCACTCTAATTGTATTACCACCCGAACATTGCAGTTAAATTACCAGCGGTCATCTAATATTTGTACAATTCTGATGCATCACAATTTCGGAAGCGTTCATCAAACACTATCCAGTCTTATACATAATTAATAAATTGATCTGTGCCCCAATCGATTGTTCCACATCCAATTAGTGGTTTTTAAGAATTCAAATGTACAATACTGGAACTACATATTTGGGAGGCATAAATTGGACGCTAATTGCCTGTTTGATGTTCAAATGCCATTGGAATAAATATCGATACCTATATGTAGTATGTACTGCAATGATTACTTCGACAGTAGAATAAACAGAAAACCATCATATCTTTTCAAATTGATTGATTGTTAATATTATATTCATTCCGATTTGTGTTAGTTTCAATTTCGAAACATTGGATACATTAATAATGCATTCAACCCCATTTCGCGTAATTCGTGTGCGAAATAAACATCATTAATGGATTTTCGTAATTACTCATCATGTTGCATTTCGAATCATCTGGGGTCAAGGGAAATAAATATATATTAAATGGGGATATTTTGGTCTTTGTGATGATAGCGGACAAGCCCGTGAACGAATGAGGTTTATTACAGGCATCATGCTGCAATTTCGTAGAAAATTGGCCTCACAATCCCATTTTTCTAAGCTCGCAGAACTATGGCTCTTTGGGGATATCCGGAGGGGTGTCCGGCGGCCCAGTTCAAGCCCGTACATCCATACAAGTCCGAATTTAACAGCACGAAAATAACGTGCAGAGCAATTGATTCGAACCGTATTCGTTAGGGTTTATGGCTATGAAATGCGTCGGGGATGCTGCGGAAATAATACATTGCGTGTCACGGGGGAGGAATTCGATATCAATGATTGCCGGTTGGCTACATGACAAGGGGATGGTGATGGATCGTTCGTAGGATACGATCTGCGGTGAGATGTCAGTTTCAGACTCATATGCGTCATGCTGTATGTAAACATGAGTGAGTGCAAAATCCAGACCGATTCCTACGTGAAAATTATAATCGCTGCAATCAACTTAATTACTGGACGTTAAAAGTTTCACCCCGAGCGATATCCAGGTTTAGTGCATGCAACATCGATCGTAATAAAAATTCTGCGGTATGTCCGTAGGAGCACCCGCAGGTCAAAACCCCGACGTATAACTTAATTTAACTAAAATAATAAGAAGCATAATCTCGTTAAAATGTCCGAAGAGTGATATATCGTCCTCGACCAGGTTGTCAGATAGCTAACTATAGTAGAGACAGATCGCGCAATCTATCACTTATACGGTGATTTCAACGACGTCCGACGTCTCAGTGTGGATGTTTTCTTTCGGATTCATCACAAATGAACAATTCTTTCTATTTATTTTCATGATCAATTCATCAACGTCGGCCTAAATGGTGCGAAATTGCATTAAAATTGCAATTGCCTCTCCGTAAGCGTTGGTAATTTTTTTATACCACTCAAGTTTTGATTGCGGTTCAAATGGAAAATTTCATCCCCAGTCCAATTCTCTTTAGCCTCGACGAAAAATTGTTCAATCCAAAACATGACAATTTTCTCTATGAGCATTGAACACCTGTAAAATTAACATCTACGCAAAATCGACTCACTAAATTTGACACCTTCAAACAATGGTTATTCAGCGGGTCTGAAGATTCGACTACTCAAATTTAAGGAATTCATATACTCAAGTAAACGTGAATGTCCTCAGTTATAATTCTATAAAATATAAGCAAAAAGTAGAAAAAAGGCTTCATTACTTGAGAAGCCATGATAAGAGAAGCCAATAAGGAGTAATTAAAGACATTATCCTACAGATACTGTTAAAAACATCATATATTATCACCAGCGCGTAAAATGAATGACAGCGCGTAGAAAATTGTTGATTTAATTACAACAATGGAAACATAACTGCTGAATAACTCGTTTTCACTAATTTCAATAAAATCTGCAGAAAAACTAGTTTTCGATATTCATGTTACCTGCGATCGTAACCCTCACTAAGCTACACCAACGACCCAAATTTTGGAATTACTAGATTCTGGAAAAATTATTATTTCATGGATTTTGTAAAAAGCAGTGGATTAGATTTTAGTTTTAATTTTTTTAATGACAATGCAGTATGTTTTCAACCCAACTTCTTTTCAATATTACATGATACATTCACCTTGGTGTGTCCATCTCAGACTACAACTATCGCTTTGATCAAAATTTTGAATCCTTGAATCTTCTCGTAGTCGTCCCCTAAGAGAAATGAGAAAAATGGGTAGGAGCGTTTCTATACGGGCGTGGACTGACATTAAAGGCAATTTCCTAATTATTATGATTGATAAAGCCAAATCGCTTTCGGCAATAAAAAGGTCCCGTCCCCTGGATTGGGTCGAACGAAGTTAATCACGATTGCCTTCCTAATGGACACTAGACATTATATGAGCCGAAGGGTGAAGCTCGTCAAAGGGTCGAGAGCTCAGGGAGCAGGCCATAGAATGCAAGATTTCATCGGCAGATATGCTACGGAAAGTGTTTAGAAGATGGAGTGTGTTAATAAAATCGGTTCCGTTCTGAATGGAGGACTGATTTAACCAGCACAGGTTACATGATGAAAAACCGTCAACTGAGCATCTCGACGGTCGATTTGTGCGAAAACACTTGTTCGTTGACAGACCCGATTATCGAGTGTTTAATTTTCATTAATGTTTCATCGATGGTGAATGCTCTTTTACACCGACCTAATTCGATAAAATGAACAAGGGCCTCTCCAGCCTGACAGAGAACGTTCAACGCAATCCTCTATAGTCCCTAACTTAATTGTTTTTTCCTTTGTATTATCGAGTGTTTTTTTTTCAAGGATGGATATAATCGGTTCGGTTTTGGTTGGATAAATCGCGTGACCGCTGATAAATTACAGGACCTATCTCCCCTTTAGCACATCATAATAGCAATCACGAATCTTTGCGGCAAAAGGAAAGTTACGAACCGGCAGACTTAATTAATAAGGCGCCTGAATAGGATTTAACTTCATCAAAGCGAATTTGTAGTCAATAGTAATTTTCTTACGTGGATAATAATCATTGCTGGGGTAGTCACAAAGTTCACTTTCTCTTAACTACATATAGGTATACATCTACTCGGGTATAGAAGCGAGCCATTTACTAATGTCAATACAATTGGGCGAGAATATAACTTCAGCGTGCATGTGATAAACGGTTTTTACTGGCTTAAGTTCTGTAAATGAACCATGGATGAAGAGAACAAGGAGGAATAATTTCACCTTTAGGCTATTTGCTACGTTGCCAAATCGATTACTCATCATAAAGTTTGTACATATTTGCCGGATGTCTACATAATAAGCCCCAGATAAAAAGTTTTAACCGTGTTTGTCATTTCCTGATACTTCAGGCGAATTTCCTGTTGTATTACCGCGATTTCTCGCCTGAAAAAAAATCGTTACGCACGTGCTGACTGTCAAGGATCACACCCTCGGTCTTTTGTAAAAAAAACGTGGAATTAACAAACTGTGTGACAGTGAAGATAAATGGTTGCCGATGCTAAAAGCAGTACGTAGATTTGCTGAAGGCAGAAATATTCTCCTTTTTAGCTTTTATCAATAAAATGCTTTTTTCTACAAATACTATGAAAAGTCAAACTTTGCGATCAATTTTTAGGGCGCAAAGGAGGTGATTCGCGCCCTAGGGCGCAAAGTTAATTTTTGCGCCCTAGGGCATGGTGATTCGAGTAAGATTTTTCTGAAAATCCGTGTTCTACTAGAAAATTGATTCATTAACCAACCATTTATTTTCAAAATTGAACGTATAATTGGAAACTTTACAACCATTAAAATTAAATGCAGGAGATCATTGTCATTATCGTCACTTTCATCACCCACTTTAACAGATTTCAAGCGATTATCCGAAGATACACGGCTATTTGGCACAATTTTTTAACGGCGCACAAAAATTGACGTGAAATGCAAATACAAATTTTGTTGACAACTTCTCCATGGATTCGAATAAATTATTCACAATGCCGCCTGCTCAAAAAATTATAATTTCTTTGAAAATAAATGCGTGGTAACTTTTTCATAGTATTTGTAGAAAAAGTATTGTGTGCACCTCTGGCGCAAAGTATCATTGGCGCTCTCGTCGAGAGATGCAACTTCTCTCCTCGAGCTCCAATGATAATTTCGTAATCCTGTGCATAAAGCTTTTCTTAAGGTGAGCGGGATGGTGTTTCATTTTTCTCCTTAGAACTTTCACTGCGAGAGTTAATTTTCCAATTCATTAATCCCCGACATTCATTAAGCCCACGTCAGTGTCCGTTTATAGGGCTCCTGTTCCAGAACCAAACGCCAATCTATTAAAACTTACTATGGCGTTTTTAAATACTTCGCCCTACTTGTTTACGATTTTTGGCCCGAAGTCTTGTAACCGAGGGCGTAGGTGGTGGTAGCAAAGTTGGGAAAATTAACACTCAACCAACCTGCGAAACAAATTACTCCGCAACAACATGAACCCTTCAAGCAGATTAATCAATGACGATAACTTGATATACGATCACAGTTGGTTTTGAGTTATTATGGTGCTGAAATCGGGCTGAGCGTTTCATGTTGCCTCGGGAACACTTCCCAGATGACAGCCGGTAGACAGCTGTGGTCACGCAAAACCCGGTGACGGTGGAGCCGCCCCCACCGGCAAAACCCTCAATAGTCGGTGATAGTAGTTGTTCTTGATTTCTCATAGGGCGCAAAAGGTCGCCCACTAATCGGATCATTCCCTACATTTAATTTAAAAATCTCCAGGGCAGGAATATTCAAATCGAATATTGACATTTAAGCTTACGACAAAGATTACTTATCGGAGGTAGAAGCGACCGTGGTTAATGTACCGAGGATGACATTGTTATTCATGTTTTAAAGGTCTTACTCCGAATAAATGCCGTTACGTATCCCGTGAAATGCAATTTCATATAAATTAACTACGTGCTCTCTTCCATGGCGAACGAAATATATAGCGATTTGTTTGAGGGATTTATAAACGCCATTTTCCGATTTCATCACGAATATCATCTTATTGATAACCGATACTTTTACCTTCAGTTAAGTTACCATTGTTATAACAAAGAACATCAATAAATTTAACTGCGAGCTAAGTAGATACGTCCTGAATCACAGACATTTTATTTGCGTCACCTTTTTTTTTTGATAATTACAGTCGCGAACACACGGAAAATTTCAGATTCGGACCCTCTGCAAATTCGTAATAATATGAACAAGAATGGAGATGATGACAATAGTTCAATATGAGGGCAAGTTTTCACGGTATTGCAAGTCTACATGCAGTCTGCAATTACACATTACAGTGATTTCTAAAGAATGAACATGAACTGAACACGTCTAATGTTGACGCTACGTTTGGTTAGAAAATCTCAAGGATTATGGACAATCTGACACTTCCAGTTCCACACGAATAAAATGTTAATTTGAACTTGCCACATATTTTACACGTCAACCGGATCGATGCGGGAGAAAACGTTTTACGTTTTAATAGTTCTAAGTTCGCCCTTCAATGAATTAATCTCAACTTACTTACAGTACCAATAAAAAATATGTCTCGGGTTTTGGACCGCATGTCGTCAATGTACTTGACGTTTCGGTTGCCGTACCCAAGCCTTTTTCATGAGAATTCCTAAGTTCTAGTTTCAGATAATGATCTAAATCAACGACGACGCCGGAACATCATTTTTATCGGCAAACGATAATATTGTTGCTATTTACTCACGGTAACTAGAGGTGAGGAAATTCAGAAAATGAGGTGAGTGCTGAAGTATATTTTGAAGGAGCGATTGTCTGGATTTCTGTGGGAGAGTTCATGTCTAATGAACCTTTCATTCGTGATTAATGAGCGTCGCATTTCCTGTATCAAAGTGCATCGTCGAAATCGAAGCAGCTTCAGGTTAACGTTCTACTTTAGATGACAAAACCAGGTCAGAGGTTTCATGAATAATCATTAAACGTATCATTGATGTGTCACATTTCTTTCCCATGAAACCCATATACCTACATATGGCCGCAATAAAAGTATAGCAATTTGAAGTATGTAATGTAGTATTTTTATTATCGTCGAAATCCGTATTCGTTAGAACGATCGAAAATTAAATAGCCAGGTTTGTAGAACCATGTTTTAGCTGGTCAAAATCATAATACATACGTTTTCTGTGGTAAAAACTCTAAATTACTAAACTCGGTACAACTTATTTCCAACATGTTTCTGAACAAAATTCTAATAACCTATGATTAAAGAAAAAAGTTGTTATCACAACTAGGTAGCTAAAGAAGACGCCATCATTGATTGGTTTTTGGATAGTTGACATTCTCAACCTCTGACATAACGGTGTATTTTTTTTATTAGTAATTATTAACCAAGGTAGAGAAGTTTGCTATTACTGCCAGCGGCAAGTTCATATCCCGAGCCGCAGGCGAAACCATGGTGCGAAACTTAATAACAGTCACTGTCAGCATTGTTTGAATATGAAATTTTCATTTTTTCTTGCGTTACATTTTATTTGAGTGTAATCTCGGACAATGAGTAGGATCTAAGCTGGATCAATATCCATTTAGAATGCCGAGAATTACATTCGATTGTTCTGGAAAGTGACACTTTACAATGTGGGCGTCAGGGAAACTTATTACCGCTAGAAAAATTTCTAAACATTTTCGCAAATACCTATTCCTCTGTATGATAAAACCTCCTGTTTAATTTCAAACATCTAAAACTCGGTTTGTTTCGACTACCAAAACCCATATCACCTGGATTGCCCTAAGTTTTAAGTAAGGCCGTAATGAGTATTTCGCACATTTGCTTCGAAAACTCATTACAGAAATTTGCAGCAGCTGCACAATGTTTCACATGTCAAAATACTAGGCCGTTATGTCAAAAGTCGGTCTCCAGACATGTTAATGCATATCATTCTGTAACTGCTATAATTTTTTCACATACATACTGGTGCTCATCGTCTATAAATCATTTAAAAAATTAATTGCAATCAAATGTAACAGATACCTAAATGCACCTTTGGTATCTATTAGGATATGTTCCGAGACTAAAGTTTAGTCTTGGAGGACTCAAAGGGTCAGTAAGTTCGGTCAACGGTGACCCTGTCCTACCTGAAATTCCCAACTCTGGTCGGTGTCTAGAGTAATATGATAATGCTTGTTTAGTGGCGTGAAGTTGAACCCCTTGGGAAACTTCTGACTAAATTTTTTATCTTGGAGGAAACTCTTCCAACAAGCATGTGTGGTGAGTATTTGTAGACAGGGAATTAATTCAACGGGTACCATTTTAAGGAGGTTGCGGTCAAATAAGGTATAAAAAATTTCTTAATATACAATAAAAAGATATTTCATCATTTTCTGCTTAGATGTTCATGTTAAACCTTGTCAAATTCAAAACCTCATTAGTTTCAAAGTAACTCATAAGCTATATCACCCACTAACATTATTTTATTTGAAGTAATCTGATAATTAATTATTTCTCAAGTGCTCAATTCATTAACTGTTTATTTGGCTAAAATGTGCAGTAAAGAATCATAAAATCGGTACTTATTCTTCCCGCAAGCTTTCAATGTAATTTCGATATCGTCCGTCCGACCATTATCATTGGAGGTAATGATGAGTTACTGCTTCTATTCCCATGCGAGTCCTTGGGTGGCGAATGGAAGGAAATACAAGAGGATAATGCAATGTACGTTTTCCACACGAATTGTATAATAGAGGGGAATGTGTGATAGTAGCATATACCAAGAGACGGTTAAATTATCCATAATTCCCACAACTGTCAAGTTTACATATTGAGTTGCAGTTTTAGATCTTCCGAAATGAAAGTAAGAGTACGGAAAATCACTGGTTTTCCGACATGTTAAAAAATGTATCAAAATTCAACAACAACACAATTTTAATGAAATTTACGTAGGTGCCTAACAAAATTTAGTTACTAACTACCACACTAACTACCATAGACAACCTTCACTCAAGACCGCCAACTAATCAGGAAAAAAATTAGCCGCGTTTGCCGATGAAGTTAGATGGCGCTCATAATCAAAACCTGCCGCCTTGACGGGGTGGTCTTATTCATTTTATTATTTATTGGGTTGCATAAATTCAACAACATTTTACTGTGACCTTTTATTTTCAAATTTTGTATGTCAACATTTTTCTAAATGATAAAGATTATTCCATTACCAGAAACCAGTAGCGATATCATAACTTAGCGATGGACGGGGCGATTTCTTTTCTTTTAAGTCTTCTAATCCTTTAAAAACCGATTTCATCCATCTCTTCTGAAGTTTTTTCGTTAAGAACACGGGAAGTAGGTACTTGGAGTCACACCCTGAAGTATAAATGTAAAAAAAGATTATACATTATTGTTTTCGATATCTTATTGGTTCAATTTTACACAGAAATGAAAAGAAATTAATTCTGAAAAAGCGATCGAGTCTCAAATTATGCCGCTTTTTCGTACTTTACTGTTTTGGCATCATTTTGTTGTGTAAGATGTGGCAATTACAAGTGCGGAACGATTTTCTTATAAAATGGAGATGAAGAAAAAACGAGCAAAGAGGGAAGAATGATATTAATTGTTGAATTAACCAAAAAAGCATGAGGAACACTACTTACTCACATTCATTTCCTGGAAGGTGATGCAACCCCGTCACTGCAGCCTCTCACTTTTTTACCACAAAAATAACACGGTGATTTTGTTGGATTTTCAAGTATAGGTGTTTTTGACGTTTGAAATTTTATTATTCGAATAACAATCAAAAAATAATATTCGAACTAATTCGAACGTCGCCGCCATCGCGAAAATTCGAAAATTACTACTACCGACATCTGACCATATTTAACAGAAGTTTCGTGATACTACTCACGCCATCTAACAAGATCGGCAAACACAACTTTTGCTCTGGACAAAAAAATCAAGGGAGCTACGAGGCTCTGCTAACTACCTACAATTTGTGTCGTATAACTCTGAAGAAGATGGTATACCTAGCTGCTGTCGAACCTCTAAAAACTATTTTGTTTCCATTTCAACAGTAACAGGACTTTTCATCCAAAATGAGGCGAAACCATGATATCGAACATTTTTTAATCAAACTTAATGAAAACTGTCACAATTCAAGTAAAAATGAAATCGTTTTATAGGGATTTGACAGCGCAAGCACACGATTTCATCAACAATACGTTTTTCTGGAAACTCAAATTTTTTAAATGTTTCCTTTTTGTAACCCCCATTCGTGGACATACTGTATGGATATAACGGAAATAGTTCAATCGAACCGAGAAAAATGAAGGGATGTTAATGTGCGCGATCACATTGAATTTTGTACCGAAAATTTGACAGTTATCGAACTTTCAGTTATAGTCTTTCCAAGAAAACTGAACATCACGTGGTCCCAAAGTACCTGACAAATACCTGTCATTAGTCAATGGTTATCAATGTTTTTCATTTAAATTTTGCTGAGCAACTTAGGTCACGTGATGTTCAGTTTATCTTGAATAGACTATTCGCGATTTCGACTACCGATGGGGGCGCTGTGAAACGTAAACAAAATGGTGGACTAAGAATGCCAAATTTGGCGGGCGTTTCTTTTGAATTTTATTAACGCGTTTTTTACAATTTTAAGTACTTTATTCTTCGTGGTTTTTGTGCTTTATGTTGTTGGTTGGTGTTGTTGTAGTTGTTATTGTTCCTTGTGTTTCTCTATCGTGAACTTGGACAAAACTGGATCACAAATATACACCGAAATTTTTCTTAATTTAACGGCAGTGTTTTTGCCATTTGGCGGCAAACCACAACGAACGGTGTTCCATGGAGGGCGGACAAGTCTTCAACAGCAAGCACGTGATTTTGTGTGGGTTTCGCGAGCAAAAGACTGACACCAGGAATGGGGCACTTTCGGGTTTAAAAATTATGGTGCTGTGCCTATAAACTAGCAAACCAGTGCACTTCTGACGGGCAAACCGCACGAAATTTCTGGATGGTTTGGTGTGGATGAGGACAAGAATGTATGCAGAACCATTTTTGTGCAGTTGCAACTGTTGCAAGAGGCCGGAGCGTCCGGAAAGTGCAAACACATCGCCGCGATACTTTTGAATTACGCCAGGTTCTGCTCTCCTTTGGACTAATTACTTCATCAATTTGTGGTATCGATCACACGCGTCTTCACAAAATGATTAACACAATTCATCAGTTTTTATTGGTACCTTTTTCTGGTAGTTTTTATCAAAACTTGTGACAATTTTTTGGGAAATAGATGGAAATGTAATTTTCTGTCTTGTTTTTTTAGTTTATTTGCAATTGTGAACACAGTAATTTGCGTTCTGAGGGCTCCTTTTGCGTTTTTGCTCCCCTTTTCTTCTGTATTCTGCATTTCTGCATTATTCCGCCTTTTCATAACCTACAATTGAGTTGATGAAATCTGTTGATATTGTCACTACAGCTTGAAATGCTCACAAAAGTTTGCCCAGTCCTTCATGAAGAATCGTTACACACTCACAAACCCCGAAACGATACAAAACTTGAAGATTTTACATGGATTTTACTGTGAAGAGTTTGTGACAACCGATGAGCGGTTCTCTTAGTTTTAGTTAGAAGTTTCTCCGACAGAGGGAGTGTAGATTTTTGAAATCGCGAATAACGGCCTTTCATTTCCAAGAGCCCTGATTTAGAATCGGCCATAATATGCGAAATTACTTCCTGTTTTGTGTCCTTATTATCACAACAATAAACTGGTGTAGGGCAAATTTCTTGTTATCACAAGAAATAACTAACTCATTTTAAAAAGCGTGGTTTCTGAGACACAAAGCGTAGAACTCAGTGTCCGTGCCCGGATAACGGAGTAGGTACACTTAAATAGCAAAAAAATACCCAACATATTGTCAGTTCCCAAAAAGTGTCCACTAAAAGAAAACATACTGTGATATGATGAATTTCATGAAACGAAGTCATATTATTAACTTTACAAGTTGACCCTTATTCATATTATTTTCGACATTTCAAACGTGGTCGATTTCTAGGAAATCCGGCATTGTTATTGGTAATTTCTTCACATTTTTGACAGTGGTAATACGCCAGATTATACTCGTACTTGTATGTGAAGGGGCATGCTATTTTTAAATCAGTGTTCTCTAAGTACGAAGTTCTGAAAATATATGACATCAAGTTTACCTGGCAAAAGAGAGAGAACAGCGAAATCGATATTCCCTGAATTTATAGCACGCCCGAGTTTGGTCTGGTCATAGAGACCGACTACATAACAGTAGCAAAAATATGTGCAATGAAGCAATGGATTTGTATCTCAATCGAAGGAGCCGGCTGAAGTAAATCGGCGACTACTGAAATATACTGCTGGATACAATTGTGTGGTTCACCGTCATCGATTACTCTAACAAACTGCATGGTTCTCCAACCTCCAATACCGTCTCCTGATGTTAGCGGAATTGCAAAAGTGACATACCGGAAGGACAACAGAAAGATTCGAATTGAAATGTTTGCTATTTTAAAAAAACAACAGCTCATAAATGGAACAGCGACTGTTATAATTAGTAACATACAAAAATAATGTTTGATGTCCAAAGCAACGCTTAGCTGCTTTTTAGCTCTTGGAATAGGAGGGATGAACCGAGGGATATAATAGTTATTTGTGTATCTAGGGTGCAAAGTGTATCGGCTGCGCCTCAGGCTGCAACTTCTCTCCTCGAGCGCCAATGATACTTTGCGCCAGAGGTGCACACAATAGTTTTTCTACAAATACTATGAAAAAGTTACCACGCATTTATTTTCAAAGAAATTATAATTTTTTGAGCAGGCGGCATTGTGAATAATTTATTCGAATCCATGGAGAAGTTGTCAACAAAATTTGTATTTGCATTTCACGTCAATTTTTGTGCGTCGTTAAAAAATTGTGCCAAATAGCCGTGTATCTTCGGATAATCGCTTGAAATCTGTTAAAGTGGGTGATGAAAGTGACGATAATGACAATGATCTCCTGCATTTAATTTTAATGGTTGTGAAGTTTCCAATTATACGTTCAATTTTGAAAATAAATGGTTGGTTAATGAATCAATTTTCTAGTAGAACACAGATTTTCAGAAAAATCTTACTCGAATCACCATGCCCTAGGGCGCAAAAATTAACTTTGCGCCCTAGGGCGCGAATCACCTCCTTTTCGCCCTAAAAATTGATCGCAAAGTTTGACTTTTCATAGTATTTGTAGAAAGAGCAACAAGTGAATTCCATACACCAAGCCCCGATCTTTCCATTTTCAAGTTTTCTACTGTTAGTTACCAGTTACCAGGTAATGTAACATTTAATAGTTGTTTTATTCAGAATTATCACATCAAAGTCCTCAGTAACAAACAGGAGGATAATCGGAGGTAAAGAGATCAGGCTTAAATGAGAACGCATGGTGAATTTTAGCTATTTTGCATCCAAGTTCAAATAATCGTACCTTTCTTTAGAAATATGTAACGTGAGAAAAAAGACTTTTAACATGCATATTTAGGTCAAGAATTACCGATGGTGGGGCACTGTGGCTTTATGTGCTTCGGCTGTATATTGGCTGCCGCACTGCGTTCGTCAGTGAAACTTCCAGCCTCAGCACATAAAGCTTCACTTTTGATCCTAATAACATAATCCACTATTATGCATAACATAAATGATATACATCATATTAAAAATCTAGGCTACGTATGTTGATATAATTCGACCCAAATAGAAGTCTAATTCGCACGAATGCATATACATTATTACAGATAGCAAATATTACGGGCATCAACATCTGCGACAAAACTAATACAGTAACTTTGATGAAAATATAGTGAATACCAGATTGTATTGACTTTCACGCTTAATTGGTTTGCATGCAATAAAATTGAGAGAAACGGTAATAGCTTACTTCATTATAAATGGTGAACTTGAAAACACCATGTGGTTATATGCCTTCATTACAACTTTTCTTTACGACACCTGTTTGCATTCCGGTTGCTTTTATGACTTCGACAAGTTTCAGAGGCCGACGTAAAATTTTATATCGCAAAACTTCGGTCAACCAATAAAGACCAAGAAATGTGCATCTCTAGGTTTATCGATGGTGATCGGAGTCATATGCTCCTGAAAATAAATTTAACGAAGAAACTTTTGTTATACTCTTGCATAAATTACAAGATTCGAAGTAGTAGTCTTGGAATTTACATTGCAAATTCTATGGGTATTTACTTGACGGTACTTGCTTAACAATAGATTTAAAAAGTTTTGCGAAGTACATTGAAGCTATGCAGATAGAGGAATTGAGAATAGAGTTTTCCTCAGATTCCGAATTGAAATTACGACCAGTTAGGTATCTGTACAACCACAACAGAGATCATTGTGGAAATGTAAATGTAGTTTCAACGAAAGAATATCAGCTTCAGCATATCTTTACACTCATATGTGTAAATCAAAATTTCTTATCCTAAATACGAAGTAGAGAGAAATTTAATATTATAGCTGATCGATGGCTAATCGGAAAATGAATACGATTTTTAATTAACAATAATGAAGGTTGAAAAATATCGTTTTCTGCACACTGAACGTAACATAATCGTTGACTTATTCTGAGTCTGGGGTGTACTTACAAGCTAATGAACACATTTTTCAACTAAACTTTCTACCGAAAGGTGCCTTATAGTACTTGTTACTTTGTCCGTCCATCCGCCACGTTGAAATCTCAGCGCTCGAGGCATCAGAAAGATTTCTAGTTTTCATTGGTATGCAACCCCCTCCTTCCATTGTATCTTTGGCCTTTATTTCTGGACACTCAGTTTGTGGGTTTTCCTAACTGTTTTATTTCGAAAAGTAAGTTGAATTTTAGTCTAGGCCTGTAATCTAGACTGCCTGAGGTCCCAGGCGAAGGCTGAGCACGAATGTCGATGTATACAGAATACATATCATTTTATTGTCAATTTCTTAGAAAAAATACCCTGTGTACAAATGTTTTTCGTCGAGTTGTCATCATGAACCATCTTTGTCTCATATCTCTAATGGTCAATTCATGATCTATTCTTTCTCCAGTTGAAGTTTATATGGTTGATTAATCTGTTGATTTTCAACGTTGTATTCATTATATTCATAAAAAAAATTTCGAACGATTCAAATATCGGTCTAATATGATTCTGATAAAAAAAACTAAAAGCATGTGACGTTGACTATTTACCTACAATTACAATTACAACTTAAATTCACATTAGTGATAGGGGATCTTTCTCGAGATGTTCACATAAGTAGTGAGGTTTATGTTTACCATTGGATATGTGTGCAAATTTGGTCTTTGAAAATTTTGATTCGAGGTAGAGTGACAACAAAAATTATTGAGCTGGTGTAGCGTATTTAATTTGGTCGTTGTTTGTATTCATTATAGCTACGATTGTGTTTGTTGTGCAAGATATAAATATTTAATCATCCCATATTTCACGTTTCGTTGCAATTTCTGCCAATGACGCCTTGTCAGTTTTGCTCTTATTCAACTGTTTACGAACAAATGTGCGTCATAGTAGCGAATAAATCAATCAGATCATCTTCAGACCGACACTTTCTCTACGATTCTTTGCCCAAAGAGAAGTGAGTATTGTTCCATCATAATATCCTTCACACCCTCCATTGTGCTTCTTTCAAAAGGTGCCTATAACAACTAAATCGACAAAGAATTCTGCAAAGAATAAGGTATGTAATTTGGTTGAAACGCTTTCCATAAAAGATCGGCGAATCGGATATGGATATTTTACATCCGGCATTTGCATTCGGCGATGCGATTTTCACAGTGTATTTATATTCAATTATCGTCCCTGTAATTGAACTTTTGAAGTTATCCACGTAAATCACTGAACCGCTCTCTCAGGTTATTGTTTGTTATAGGCAAAGTGCTTAAACATGCAAATATTTGCACTGTGGGATTCGCCGTTGTTCGGCTAGTTAGTAACTTGTATGCTTTGTTACGACACATAGTCCCGAACTGAAGCGTCGGACTCCGTGGCTGTGGTTCGATGGAAAGGCACCTGCATCCCGAACATACTGTTTGGTTGCGAACGCTATTGATCTTTGTTAATTAATGTTCCTGATGCTGCCAGAGGAATCCAGGAGGAGATGGAAAAGGAAGAGACAAAGTTTGCGGTGCCGGCTCAAAACAATGAAACTTTGATTTGTTTCACGCTATTCCGAATCGACTGGTCTTCGAGGAACGATACAGAGTAATTGATGTATTTAATTATTGGTAGAGACAAGGCAGACACAATCCACCAGCGCCAGATACATAAATGAGGAAAGATCGTCCTCAACTTACAACTGGACTATGATGCAAACCAACCGCCATTTCGAAAGAAATTTTCGCAGTCTCTACAGAAACGTTACATAACATTAATAAAGTGGGATTATTCAGAAAATTTTAACTGTTGAGTATCACGATTAGGCCTAATCGATTTTTTACTTAATTGCCGGGTGAGGGTATTGAAATAATTCATTGATGAAAAACGGTGTCTCGTCGTTTTTGCGTGTTGTTAATTATTGGCTTTAATTTTTTTTGGGGAGTTCGTTGCTAGAGTCTTGTCAACGCCTCGGTTAGAAACGTTTGGTCGAAATTGAGATTGCTTTGAGGGACCTGGATTGAGTGCGACCGAAAAGAGAGCGACAGTTTTTCTTCATCGTCTTAACGGTGTCGGCGAGGGTGGTTTAAAATCCTCGACGGTGATTGTGGTTTCGGTTGGTATGGGCCTCGAGAGGGTCGGTCCTTGAGTCGGCCCGATAGCGTGCCGGTGGTCCCTCGGGACTTCCTCACGTTAATCCGTCGCTGACCGCAGCGCAAGCTTCTTGAATCACCTATCGCACATAACAATCAACGACGGGACAATGCCGGGCCAAGTTCCACGTCCTGACGGCGATCGGTTCGGTTTGCATCACGCCTGGCCAAACAAGTTAACCCGTATTGCGTCAGTTCCGAATGAGAGAGGGGGAGAGAGAAGGCCGATCCCGGGGAAAGCCGAAGACCTGTCTGTCACTCGTAAACCTCTGTCGAATGCTAGAGATCATTATTCAGCCGAGGGAAATTGAATATGTTATTATATTAACCTGTCACCGAGAGGCCCCATCGTTGGGGGATCAATATGTCATCCTTCTCGCCACCGCGAACCGCCCCTCATAATGAAATCACAATGATGTATTAGTTCCTTAAAGAATCGAAGTCTGCGCCAACCCCATCCCCGATAAATTCTCCTCCATTACAGAACAATACCTTAGAGAGGAACGCTCTTGAGAAGATTAATTGGTCAAAAATATATTTTTGTTTTTACTTAAGTGAGAGGGGGTCGGGAAGAGAGAGAAAAAGAGGAAGACGCGCAGAAATGAAGCTCTTTGTTTTTGTTATTCCTGGATTCGGATACAAAAACAAACCCCGGGGTGCGATATTGGACATTGCGACTTCTCTCGAGATAGCGACCGATAGGTTCCTCGGGGGGTGGTCAGCATCCATAACTGCAATCGATTACTAAAATCGCCTTTTAGCACATATGGAGCCGAAGTTCCGAGACACCTCGGATCTCTAAATCAAGCCGTTCCAAAAATCCGACCGCAATTGCATACTGAAAATTAATCATCCGGGAACATAAATTATTAAACGGAAAAATTCCAACACAATAAAACCACCGACATATGACATCCCGCCACCGTAAATCAGTCTCCGAGACAACAAGGCAACGAGATTAATTCTTGAAATGTATAGGGAATGCAAGAAATACAAAAGAATTTAATAAGTTACAAAAATCGAGTCAGAAAGAAAAATGTATAAAATAAAATTTATAATAAAAACGATTGTAGTAAGGATCTACATATCTGCTTTGTTTTACCTTATTTTATTCAAATACGGGAGTATAAAGCATTTCTATATGAAAAAATATTCCGAAACTATCGAAATATTGATACTGATATTGAAACTTAATCGCAGAAGAATAATCAAGTCAATTAAAACAATAGTACTTCAAGGCAAGCCAACAGTTTTAAATAATGTAAATAATACTAGGACATTTAGCACCTCATTTATTAGAATGTGTGGCCGGTTTTATAAACTTCCATTTTGCGAGGTAGTACATAACACTTGCGGGATTTAGAGCAGCATGTCAAAACTTTAAAATGCTGAAAAGCTGACGAGCAAAAAAGAAATAAAGCTATGACATTGGCTCATTGTGCTTCTAATATGCAAAATATGCATGGGCCCGTATAACAGTCCAGCATAAGCTACTACTTTGCATCGTGAATGTAAACACGTCAATGCGAATAGGTACAACTTGGGTTTAACTAAAGGTTTAACTAATTCAGATGAATGGTCTTTTGTTGATATAAGGCCAGATCGCTTGAAATGGATACTGCAGGTTCCGATTTTGGTGATGACCCCGTTGAGGTTTCAAATTTTGATAGAAAAATCTTAACACGCCAAGGAAATAGGAAAGAGTCTCTCCTGATCTCGGAAAGTCGTCCGGGAGACCCACCGTGAACAGCAAGGGAAACCCCGGAGGAGTCTTCGAGGGTCGGTTAGGGCGGCGCCTCGGAAACTTGAGTGCCCTATTCTGATTTTTTCATGGTAAAAAATCTACGTTTCGGTTTCTAATATCGCCTCTGGATAGAGGCGCACACTCGACCAAACGGGGGGCTGTTCCTCAACGTTACTACCGAGGTTACTACTTTTGTAACTGTGGAGAATGCGTTTGTTTCGCGAGTTTCAAACACTGCCCAGTAAACACACGTACGTTTAAATATCGTTGTACAGTCCAATTTTTGAAAGAAGGAACCGACGTCATCAATTTTAGTGGTATCACAGACTAGACCACTACAGACGGTATACTCCCTAGACAAACGTTGGCCATGATCGGTTTAGTTCTGCCGAAATTTTCAGAGGGCGCATTAGTAAGTACGCAGCCGCCTTGACGGGATCCTTTATAGTTTTGATTTCCTTTTTTGTGTATTATAAGTTGCCTATAATATCACAGATTACTTTCCCTACAGATGAGTAGCAGGCTTTGTTTTTTTCTCCGTAAATTGGACACAGTTCATAGATGGCGACAGGAGTAATTTTTAATTGTTTAATTAGTGGTAGCATTATTGAATCATCGCGTAGTAACCGGATTTTGATTAAATGGGAAAAGAACTTTCAAAAATTTCTGAAAATTCCAAAAGTAAATCCGATATCGCTTCGTCTGCGACAAATATGTGGGTGTAGGAGCGGTGCAACACGATTTCCCACGCCATAAGAATGTAAGTGATACCTCAATTAATAAATGGTAATGAAATTTATCCAAAATTTCAATTACAGGTCAGAACGGAGATGAATTCTGCGAAAAATTTGAGAATAATCATTTCTGCAGCTATCCACCAAAAGGGATTTTCCTAATTTTTGAATGTAAAGGCAATAAAAATGGGTTAACCAGCAAGGGAGACTGAACTCAAGAACTTCGCATCGCAAAACTGCTCGCGAAGCTGTATCACATTTACCTTCCCTATTTCTCAAGTGCGAATCGTTGATGACAATTCGTAAGCCAAAAATTAATCAATTTATCATTGTATTTTGTGACTGCCAACAAATTATTTGCGAAATAAAATAAAATTGGAGCAAAAATTTGTAAATTTTTCGAATCTATCAAAATGACAATAATAAATAAATAAATTGAAAAGTAGGAACCCCGTCAAGGCGGCGGTGTTTTTCGCACAGCGCCATCTATTAACTGTGTCCATCATCCAAAAAGCCCGGACAATTTTTTCCTTATGAGTAGGCGGTCTAGAGGTTGTCTATGATAATATGAACACAGTTTTCCTCGCTCATTGCACTTTATTATTTTTTTGTAAATTCTGAGTACTCACGTACCAGTATAAAATAATACATAATAACCAGGGATAAATGTTTCGGTATTTGAGAGAGCTGGCGTTTTTTGATCCGAAGCGGTTACGGCAAAGTCGAAAAGTGGGGTGAGAAGAGCAGCTTTTTCATCTTATTTTCAATGTTCTGCAATCTTCATGGTCCATACATTTTTATTTATTAAAAGTTTAGAATCCGATCTTCCCTTGAAAAGGTTATTTTTGGGATATTCTCAATCTTGATAACCTGAAAAATTACAAACTTTGTTGAAAATCATTGAACTTATTGGCTTGTAGAAATAAAGACTCACAATATTCTTATATTTGTCAGCACTTTCCTTCAATATCGACAAATTAAAAACTGAATTTTCTATACTTTTTTGATATTTACAAAAGAATGACGATGTTCATCTACTAAAATCAGGAATTCTCGAAAGTGATACAGGATATGGCGCTTGCCCCTCGGCCCTCGTATGACCTGTGAAATTCCAATCAATCAGTATTCCGTCGAATCATCGATTTTTACCACTGAAAAAAGTATTTGATCAAATTTTGTAACATCGAGATCACACTTGGTAATTTAATACTTACTGCGTTTCATTGTAGGGTAGATTTAATGGCGATAGAGATGATTTCTGGGCCGTTTTTTTCACAAGTTATACCAAAACCGCCAGAACCACTGGCCAGAACGCGAATAGTTTGACAAATTTTTTTGTGACAGAAAAATGAAAACCAGCAAAACAAAATGTAACAAAACCGCCGCTGTTGTAGTTTGAATTGTACTTACCGCCATCTGACAATTACTGCAGAACTAAAAAATCTACCCCTCTCCACCCCACCTCACCCCCTGACCCGGACAAAAAAATCGGGGATCCTTCAAATCTGTAGTGACGTTTATCTATGGTGGTATGAACGCTAACGGTGACGTATGTCGCAAATGTTTCCTCTGTAAATGACGTCATGGCTAGTTCATCAAGAATTTTTACATTTTCTGAAGTGAAGAGTAATTAAAACACACAGGAGAGCGTTCAGAAACGTACCGGGGGAAGGTTAGAGTGATCCGAGGTCGTTCAGAAATAAAATTATCCGGAGAACACTCAATAATGACTCAATATCAGTTTTTGACACAGTTGACAATTCAGTTTGACAGCGAATGGAGGTTGTGCACTAAGGGCCAACTGTACCGCTTTCACTTAAAATTTAAGTGGTACTTAAACCTTAGCAACAATTGTTGTCAACAATCGTTGTCAAGGCTTAAGCTCCGCTTAACTTTTAAGTGGAAGCGGTGCAGTTGGCCCTAAGAGGTATTTTATGCAGCTATCTTTATCATTCTCATGTATTCTTATGGAAGTTTTGGGAAGACATGAATGTCCGTAATGTCTCTTTCCAACATGTACTGCTCGACAATAACGTAGCGCGTAGCTCGTTATTAAATTCGTGACGTAAGTTCCTTCTCTTAAAAATTGGACTGTATCAACGTTATCGTGGTTGAAATAACGTTATCGTTGAAAAAATCAACGTTGAGATATGGTTATATTTTCAACGTACAGGCTGTTTGATAAAAACTCCAGAACGCCACAGTTTTTTTTGTCGTGATACGATTTCAAAAACCCATTAATAAAAAATGATTTATTTTTCATGCTCTACGAATAGGACTTGTTACCAAATTTTTTCCCTCAACTTCTTTTTTCAACATTGATAAATTTAACTTTTTTAATAATAAAACGCGATTATTTCCAATTCAAAGTTGAAGAAGATCTTTTTTTCTATACCATAGGCCAATAAAAAAGTAATTTTTTCTTGATAATCATCAGAAAAACGCAAAAAATGATTCGCCAGATTTGGTCGGATTGAACAAATAACGTCATTTTCACGTTTGCTTTGGAATCCAAAGCACTCCTGAAACTGACATTTTTTAAAATTTAATTCAATTCGGGCGAAACTTTTTATGCGTTTTCTTGGATAAAAATTGAAAAAATGACCACTTTCTACATACCATAGTAAAGAGAAAAATACATACTTCAATTTTAAATTAGAAGTAATCGTACTTTAATCTTAAAATAATAAATTTACCAATGTTAAAAAAAGAAGTTGATGGAAAAAATTTGGTAACAAACTCTATTCGTAGTCCATGAAAAATAAATAATTTTTTGTTGATGGGTTTTTGAAATCGGATCCCAACCAAAGAAACTGTGGCGTTCTGGAGTTTTTATCAAACAGCCTGTATACAGTAAAACGTTTATAAAACGTAAGACTTACACGGACTGGTAACCAATTAAAATAACCACGTGTATGATACTGTATGTAACGTTGTTAAAACGTTGAATCAACGACGTTTTACAATGTATTAATTACAATAATATACAACGTTTTAAGAGCGTTTTATGAATACATTTCTGAAATGGTTTGGAAAACATTATAGATAAACGTTATAATCACATAAAAAATTCTATGTTGAGAAAACAAACCAAAATAAACGTATATTCAACGTGCTAAGACACTAGATGGCGCTGAAGTCTATATTTCGCTAGCATTGTTCACACTCGTCCCTATAAGACTCAGTTAGTGACTATGACCATTGGTGAATCCCGAGCCAAAACGGTCCTTCTGGAACTTGATGGGTGAACAGGGCAATGGGGTGTGGGGTTTTCCCCAAGGGTTTGTTATGATTTTTTCTAGAACGAAAAACTAACGTACGAATCAGATATGAAAAATTACGTTTAAGAAACGTTTAATGCATACGCATTTGTCAAGTTCGCAATTCACGTTTATGTCTGGTAAATTTTGAACGTTATTAATACGTTGGAAAATTGGTTTCTATTAAATTTAAAACGGGCGACATTTGTACTCCAATTTAACGTTAGGTTACTCGTTGCAGTTCTACGTATAAATTACGTACGTGTGTTTACTGGGTGTTTTCGTGAGAAGCAAAGGGCGTCTCTAGTTTATAAGATATTTCTTCACGCGACTTAGGAATTCTGGAAACTTATTGGAAACCACGCTGGTCGATATCCCAAATAAATTTCAAATAATTTCTTTCATTTTCAACAAAAATTGTCTCAAATCCAAGGTCAGCAACTTGCTTACATCTTAGGCGTAGTTGAGGACTACTCAGATATACTACATTTTACTCCTTACTCTATAAGGAATCGAATTAATTTTATTTATCTTGAATTTTCCGCGACAATGACGTACTAGATTTGTATTCAGAAATAATTCTAATTAATAATTCGTTATCAAGGAACGCTGAACGTTTTTTTTTCTCGTTCTAGTACAGTATGAAGTCCAATTTCAAGGACTACAAATACAACTCATAAAGACACCTGATGATGAATTTCTAATTCTTTGGAGAAAATTCGCTAAATTTTGTAAGTAACATGTACTATACATAATCGACAAATAATGCTGTAAAGAAAGTTTGCTCCGTGTTAAGATCCACAAAATAAAAAAAATCACAAAATGTCCTCCACTCTTTGCGAATGGGAAGTTAAATGAAAATCTAGTTTTTCTCACATCAAAGGGATTCCAGATTTCAGCCAAGTGAACATTTTCGACGTCGTTGACGAAAATCTCTTCTACTTACAACTCATGTTCACAGGGGATTAAAATCAACATTTGGTCCAATAGTTGTTTATTACAAATACCTATTGTACGGAGCCATCGAATGAATTTTTCAGTAGGGAAAGTCATGGATATCATTTTGTCTTATCTGAAAACTGCTAAAAAGATAGAGACAGAACGATTGTCATTGTGTCCCTTTATGAAGAATTTATTCGATTGCTCTTTACTTTAAAATATGGTGCTCTTGAAATTTCCCATGTTGCGCTATTGTTTGCCTTCTGATGTCTCTACATATTATATTATACCTCGTGGATCATAATTACGATTTTTCTCGCGATTTTTGGTTTCCTAACGAATACATTATCCTTACTTAACGTAAGTCCCGACAGCAGCGGATTTTTATTCTACGAATGGGATTTGAAAGGTCAAATTATTAATGTGATTAAAATATCCTAGGCAAAATATGAGCATTCCGGTGTAGACGGCGTCCCATCTTCATACACGAAAAGAATTTTTTCTACAAATACTATGAAAAGTCAAACTTTGCGATCAATTTTCAGGGCGCAAAGGAGGTGATTCGCGCCCTAGGGCGCAAAGTTAATTTTTGCGCCCTAGGGCATGGTGATTCGAGTAAGATTTTTCTGAAAATCTGTGTTCTACTAGAAAATTGATTCATTAACCAACCATTTATTTTCAAAATTGAACGTGTAATTGGAAATTTCATAACCATTAAAATTAAATGCAGGAGATCATTGTCATTATCGTCACTTTAACAGATTTCAAGCGATTATCCGAATATACACGGCTTTTTGGCACAATTTTTTAACGGCGCACAAAAATTGACGTGAAATGTTAATACAAATTTTGTTGACAACTTCTCCATGGATTCGAATAAATTATACACAATGCCGCCTGCTCAAAAAGTTATAATTTCTTTGAAAATAAATGCGTGGTGACTTTTTCGTAGTATTTGTAGAAAAAATATTGTGTGCACCTCTGGCGCAAAGTATCATTGGCGCTCTCGTCTCGCTCTTCTCGCTCTCCTCGAGCGCCAATGATACACTTTGCACCCTAGATACACAAATAACTATTTCTCGACCGTCACCCTTATAGCATTTTCCACCTACTTCACTAGTGTACACTGGTGCAACACAGAGAAAAAATGTATGTTTCACGTACAGTGAAACTGCACTGGTGTGTTTGCGATTTATGTTTCACCTTACACCCGGTGCACAATTTTCTAAACTCAGTGCATAAAAAGCTACACCTGCTCCCTGAGCTCGTGTAGCTCAGTGCCGGTGGGCGGTAACTTCTTCTAGAGCACCTGGACCAAAAGTGTTGCAAGGTTTTGGAAAGCTCTCGTGTCGCTCTCTGACTTCTGTTCGAAACTTTTTGCGATTATCGATCAAACATTTTCAATCGACCATGTTTTGCTCCAATTAATACGCTGTAATTAAAAATTAAAAGACGTAGAAAATTCAGCTAGAGCTCATTTTGAAGCTAAGACTTCAGGCTACATTTCCTTGTGATTTATTTTTTTCTCGTGTTCGTAGTTTGGCTGAAAATTTGAGCGGACATCTTAATTGAACAACCCTGTATGTACCTACATTCAGGAAGGCGAATATATCGCCTAAATTTGACAAGAATATGTGCCAGTTGCAAGACTTCTTTTCTATAATGATGGTATTAATGAGAAAGTAAGTGACACGATTGTGAAGAAATTTGTGTATTCAAATTGAGTCGTGAAATGAAGGGTGCGTGTATAGATGTAAATCGAACGTCTTAGCGTCCGAAACAGATCCAATTTAAATGCAAAATATAAGATTGAATTTTTATCCCGACTTAATTCCAATATTATGTGATACAATAGCGCAAAGATTTGCGTAATTTACTAAAACATTTTAATGCTAAATAATGCAAATTAACGCAAACAACTTTGGTGTTCGAGCTTTTCAGAGGCAATTCCATTCCGCAAAATTCATTTGAGAAACTTGCGCTAATTTCAAATACGAATACGTAATGGCCCTAAGTGTTGTAGTGTTTGTGTCGTTGCTCCTTTGACAGCCATGCATAAAAAAATACTCGACCACGACACGGGCGTTGTATTGCACTTACTCGCGAGGAACTCGCCGAGTTTTATTGTCGATAAACTCTCCTCGAAGCCGTTCTTTTCGGATAAACTCACAAGCGGCAAAAGACGTGCTTCGTTAATAACTGGGGTTCGGGAGTTGAACATCTCGAAAGTTTCCAAATTAAAATTGCAAAATCTGTCTTCCAGTGCCAAACAGTTTAACTCGACTATTTTAAACTGCGATTTAATTAAGTTTTACAACTTCAGTAGGTATTATATTGGCCCGAACTCCGACGGTCCAATGGTATTAATTCTGCTACCACCCAATCCCAATAAGGAAGATACCTAGCCATGTTTGAATCAGCCGACTGCGCTGATACAACCTCATCTGCCTAATTGAGGTCTCTTGATTATTTTTCACTTGAGGGAATATCTATAGTGACTCAATAAAGGTCGCACCTTGAAGTGGCCCACTTCTACAGAGACATCATAAAAATTCTCCATAAAGAGTGGCTATGATAATCGTTGTGTCTCTATCCTTTTACGCCCGGTATTTCCACCCCAGGTTGACCCCCAGATTAGCTAACTGATGTAACTTTGAATGTGAGCCTTTATTATTCATTTCAACCGGAATTGTTACAGTCTAAGGTTCCAGTTAGCTAACTGGGCCTTAGTAGTCTTCAGATGAGACAGAATGACGTCCATATAGCTTCTCTTTATGAAGAATTTAAATGATGTATCTGTTCTGTTATGAGAAGATCGAGGAGAAGATAGATAGACACGTATCTCTAGATAGCCAATGGATTTTCTTATTTAATCGTCGAAATCCGAAATCAGATGTTAACGAACGTCATTCACTAGCCTAACTAAAACTCGAGATTAGTCAAAACTAAAATATGAGATGAATATTTCAGAAATCAAGACAATTCGCTTTTCACTGATGGCATATTGATGGATTTACGAATAAGTAATCAATGCAATTTCAATTAATACTTATACTAATTACAAAGTTGAACAACCAAATCGAAAGCGTATTGTGCTACGTAGATAAGAACTAGATTGCTCAAAGAATCATTTCATAATCCATTTCTGACTAGTACGGAGACATCAAAAAAATCCTTCATAAAAGAGGCTATGACTCTCATTCTCTCTCTATCCTTTTAGTAGTTTTCAAATGAGACAGAACGATTATCATAGCCTCCCTTTATGAAGGATTTTTTTGATGCTCTGTAGAACGTAGATTTCACATACCTTTCTAATGAATTCTGTAGTTACAATTAACTGCATATTTATTTACTCAAGTGCTCGTTGGATTATGTAATTAACCTATATCCTTTGTATGATTTCATGAATATCAGTGGCGTGATTACAGACGGTCAGGAGGGTGCAAATCACACGGGCCAGCGGCCCTCATGGGGCCAAGATAACTATTTAGTCCCCTTCCCTCCCGCTTGCAGTCTTTTTTCGGAAAATGGCATTGCGATCTCATACCTCCTGGGCCAGAAATTTGAAGTTACGACACTGATGGATATACTTCAGATATACGTATTTATATGGACACAAATGAATACGTCATATATCTTCGACTGTGCAGTGGAACCTCCATTATCCTCATAACAATTATCCGTTTTACTCGGTAAACCGTGTTCGATGAAGATTTCGGTCTTCCTCGCGTCATCAGCTGTTTTCACAGCTCGATTATTCGTTTTTTTCTCTTGCGCATGCTCCTGTGAACTCTGAACTGAGCCATAGTTGATTCGAGATCTATCTAAACTGTAACTAAACTGAGCCCAAATTCATAAATCACGCTCAGTCAATTTACTCGTTTGGGTGAGATTTTCCAAGTTTTCCAGTTGTCCGTTAAGCCCGAGGTTAGGTCTCTTGTTTACATTAGCAAAGGATACTTGGGGATGTACTTTATGTTTTCATGGATATCCACAAATCAGTCAAGCCCATGGTCAGTGTTTATTCACATGTAAATAAACACTGCCATGGTCCTATAACTACGGGCAAATTTAAAACATCCTTCGAACATCTCAATCCACAGATGATACAGACGTATATTAATTGTACATCCTCTAAATGCGTTTATGCTATGTGGGTGGGTACTTTTATTTAATCCACACCCCGTTCTACTCACTCAGGTGTAAACGTCTGGGGGGAAATCGTGTTTAGGGATGTTACGTTTTAGGTGATGAAATAATAATGTTGGTTCACAACAAAAGTACTCCACTGTTACATTTCCAACCGATGTTGGCGAAATTACACCTCAATCTCACGGGAAATAATTGTAGGCAGATATTATGCGTAACAAAACTCAATTTCGGTGTCAATGCGGATTTCTAAAAGTCGACCTTATTGTGTGACATTTCCAGGAATTTCTGGATACAGAAAGGAATGATGAGATTTGCAGGCGAATTATTCACATGACAGAATGTAATTCCTTTGTCGAACACCAGCTACGATATGTACCATCCAATATCCTAACAGGATATTAATACACACATACCGGTCCGAACCCAACCTGCCATTTCATCGTCCGCTCTGATCAACCTGATATTTTTCACATAATACACGATGCCCTATTTTAAATAGACATTGTAAATATTTAGAAAACTAACAGGTTAAGAATAAAGCCCGAAAAAAAGCTAGTTACTATATTTCAAGAGAGCGTTAAAACATGCCCAATCACGATTTACACGACAGCGTCAATATTTTCACCTCCGATTATCCTCTTGTTAGGGCCAACTGCACCGCTTTTACTTGAAATTTAAGTGGAACTTGAACCTAAGCAACAATTGTTGTTAACAATCGTAGTCAAGGCTTAAGCTCCGCTTTAACTTTTAAGTGAAAGCGGTGCAGTTGGCCCTTAGTCACCCAGAACAGTATTTGTTTCAATCGGAACTGTCACATTCAAAATCCAGGTTTACTAACAGTAGAATGATTGGAGGTGAAAAGATCGGGCCTCATTTAGTAAATATACGGGTCAGGAAATATGTATACATATTTGTATAAATCGAGGGGTTACCCGCAGGAGATTGCGGGTGTACACCTACAGGAGTCTGGTGATGACAGAGGATATCTATTCGTGAACTATTTCAGTGATACGTAATTAGATATACCTACGAGCAGAAATATTTCAAGATCGTTATTTAATAAATTTGCGCTGTATATACCTTGCTGAGCATTTTGTCAATATTTTGTATAGCATTCAAATTGTACAGCAGGAATAATATAATCTCTGAAAACGGTCGGCGCTGTGCAGTTGCCGGTACCCATAATAGTATATTATATTACAAGAGACGTAAGTAGCATGTGTGTAACGCCGCGAGTCGCGTAATTGCGTTACATCTCGCGAAATATACTATACTTTATCTACGACTGCATTCATGATCAATGTTTCTATTAAAACCCAAAAAATTATTCAAAGTTTTCATTTTGAACTTGCTTTCGGAAAAAAGTGCATTAAACATTGGAAATTATTAAAATTGATTTGAAATATTTTCATCGACTTTCATCTCACGATCCTGTATTAGTAGGTGCAACTGTTACGTAATGAACGCAAACAGTTACGTAATGACTCATTACCTAACAGTGCCTAACAGTATCAAAATCACATACTTACGTGTCAAGTAGATAGTAGTATTTTTGACAATTTACATAGCAGTCGAAGATAAAAATATTCCATCTATCACGTGCTGGATTCAAACTTGTCCAGGGGCGGCGGTATCTACGGCAGGCGGACGTATGAAACATGTTTGACCTCAAAATATGAAAGCTTCAATTGTATTATAATACATGCAGAGTGGTCCAATAAGGAGCTTCTACTCAAGTTCATGGACTTTTCATTACTGTTTTCGAAAATCGTGGAAACCAGTAGATTTTTAATTCTTTAAAGTACGGAAAAGTAATAATCCTTTTGGTTAGCTTTGTAACTGAAATTGTAACGTGGATAGTGTGACACATTATTTTGAACCCATTTTAATTCTCTAACCGACTGCCTAAAATGTGTTCATTCCATTAAAACGGTACCTTGGAGTCTTGTTCATGATAGATCAATTGCACCAAAAGTACACTTCTGCGTAGCAAAAGCTCCCATTGAAATTTCATCTGAAAATATTCGATGGATTTCAGGAAATTTATTTGTGTGATCGTCACTTTGTGGTAATATTTGGTAACTATACATTTTCCATATACATACCGCTTTCCTCGCCGCTTTCATAGTATTTCTTTTGCATTTAGTGATGACTATTGGCCCTTAAGTGGGGGTACATTTTTTTGAAAGATGAATATGGATTTACATTTTAGTTACATGTAGTACAAATGGCGTCTTATATAAAATTTAACATGCTTTCAGATTATTACACATGACTGCACTCAAAATAACAAAATACGTCTACGAAAACAAACACGTTGAGATATGTATATGTTTAGACCTGTTCCTGACCAGGAGGACAATTTTTTTGAAGACAGATAAATATAAAAATAGATAAAGACCAGGCTTAATTTATGCTAATTCTAGGTATTACAACTCCGTGATGATTTACATCTTCTAAAAGCATAATTGAAATTGAGTTTTTTCCCTCATATTCAAAATAATAATGTGTTGTTTGAAGTAATTGGACCAACAAAATCACGCCCGCCGGTGGTTCGGTGCTGATTCCCTCGTCCGATCGATGAAAGGGTGTTATCAAAGCGTCGTCTCGCATCAAGTAAAAGCAAGGGTAAAATGTCGGAGTTTGTAAATTAACCAACCAGGGTTTCAAAAAAATAACCGTCACCATTGAGTGCAGATCACTCCTGGGAAAGGACCCGATGACTGACCTAATCGCTGGCCTTTACTAAATCCGAAATCCGATTTAACAAATTGAAAATTCACCGCTTCTAGTCTATAGCCCCACCCTTTTCGGGGTCCTCGGGTTAGATGGACCCAAGTGATGCTTAGATACCGTTTATAACCCCCAAAATCACAAAAACCATATCCGATGCTAGGTAATGAGAATTTGTGCATGCGTATAATTAACTAAGTTTGTATGTTTTCCTTTCATCGATCAGGGATGAACATAAAGGATCACAGTCACGTATACCCAAGCCACCTATACTATACGAGAGTTTACGCTGTAGTCAAACGGCAAAGTTTACTAACCGGTTACGTGTTGTAATCGCATCATTTTAGACGGATTTTAGAGCCCAAACACTAACATGAGCTTATACTATATCCGAGTACCTAGGATGTACGTAAGTATTCCGAAGCGTAAACTCTAAAATTCGCATTTTGAAAACGTAAAATTTTACAACCACTCGCTCGCTTTGAATATTTCAAATCAGATTGAACTTTCTAATCATGAAATGAGAAGTGGTCATCAGATACCGTCGCTTTCGTATAAAAGTAGTGTAGCGTAATAACCACTCACTCATTTTATAAATGTACCCCTTTGCAGTGTAACTTTAATACTCAAAGAGAAAACGTGTATGACTGTGCGCAAGCATCAAATACCACCTAAAGTGGACCTCTCAAAGAGTTTTTACCTTAGTGAGAAAAAACGAGCGGAAAATGTTACATTTAAACTTGACACAAATATCGTTACTTATATTTCCGCCACTGTCTCATTAAAGCTATACTGAAACTACGATCAAAACGGCTGAGGCAACAGATGCTGCTTGTTCGTCCTGTACCCTTTACTTGTTGCGGTATAGCTATACGAATAATATCGGCTTGTTCTCCTTTCACAGAGAAGTTCAATGATGGAACGAGCGTACCGATATCTTATTATTTGTATGAGACATCACGGTTCAATTTGAACAAAATCATGAGTAAAATAATTCAGCTACCGGAGAATACAGAAACAATTAGATTCATTTCATTAGAATCATTTTGTTGTCATAGTCGAAAGCACGATCGATCATGAAACTTGCCAAGAACACCTTTCAATGTTAGTACATTTTATGAAATTCTGGTAATGAACAAGATATGGCTTTAGAATCAACAAGAAAACGATAAGTTGTTTTTTACTTGGATCAAATGGCGCACGGTGTATACATTGGTGGATAGGTGGTGAAGTGGCAGACTACAATCAAATATCCTAACTCGAGGACACAACGTAAGATACCCATGGCTAGCAATACACTAAAAAACTGAACAATTTAAAATGCAGACTTCCGGCGTATGTACATACATCTGTTACAACATTACACATATAAGTATTGAATCTAGCTTCTGGAAGAATAAGGTAGAATTATGCAAGAACATCGCTGTTGTCATCAGGTGTGTGGAATTTCTTTTCTTGCAAAGAGCTCGGAGGCAAAACGTTGGTCTAAACGCAGCCAGATGTCTCCAACAATATTCACAAAGGCCATATCTAATAATAGCACTCCCTGGTCTTCTACGAAACCGACATAAAATCAGAGCTTGTTCCCAGGCGACGCTTCGTAATGTTATTCCAGTGTTTGGCGGGTAATTAGGGGTGGCTCTTTTATACTGGTTTAATCTTAAAACCTAGGAATTGATACGGTGACGGCCCCAGGGGGTGCTTGTACGTGTGCGGGTGCGATAGTGGTGGATAGATTTCACACTTGCAGATTATAATCCAACGTTCCGGTTATGTGGTTTTGCGACTACGGCGGCCGTGATATTTATAACGTAATCTGGCCGCCTGGGGGTTCTTGCGATTGGTGCTCTCGGCCCTGTTTTGTACACGACCCTAAATCCTATCCTCTCTATACCACCAGCCTTGGTGGTGTGTATGGAAAGGTACGTATAGGTATGCACGCTTTGTCGTATAATAAAAGGACTGCGCGCTGAGATCTCCCAAACATGCATGTTTTTATTGTTATTAACTGCCGCACTGCGTTTATTATCTGGAGCTTCGTTCCAGTTATCTTGGCGAATGTGTTTGATGTTACTGTAAAATTCTCCGGCGCTCGACTTAATTTATGCATCATGGTAACGTTTCGGAGCGTTTTCTAAAAATGAAAATGCCAAATTTGCATACACTCACTGCTGTAAAACTGTGTGAAAGGGGCAGGCGTTGCGTCTTGCACGCCTCGTAAAAATTACTAAACGAAAACCGGAAGAACACTGGCAAGAGTGCTATACTCGGATTCTTCAAGTTTCTTGAGGGTCTCTTTCACTCTTCTACCCGTAGACATATGCGATACGATGAGTAAGAGAGCGACAGAGATCTGACAAAGTCAAAGAATCCGAGTATATCAGTAGAAAGGAATGAGAGTCGGCGGCACGTAATTTCTTTATAGCGCAAGTGTTTAGTAGAGGGATAACTGCGAGAAAAGCGCTTCTGAGGCACATTCGAATTAAAAAAATCTCACGCAAGATACTCTTCTAATAATATCAGGTATATCTGCACGTTTTCTGTTCCAATACTTACTCGAATATGGTACAGTATTTGGATTATTCTGCGGAATAAAATACAAATTTACATTGATATTAGATACATACAACAATGCATTTCTTTACAAGTCTTACTATGCATGGAGATTCAGCGGATTTCCCGAATTCATATGTAGCTATGTATATGAAATATATATCTTTTATTAGAAAAAGAAGAAAATGTGTGTTGTGATATTTGGGAGAAATTGTTGGGTACCTACGCTAGTGGACTTAGTCACAGTACACTGGCAGGTAGATAATCCAGGGACTATAATACCAGTACTGCAGAGGATTTCATGATTTTATTAAAATGAAATATCCACCATTTCTGTCTTTTCTCTGTTCTGAGAGGGAGAGGGACGCGGGTGTGCAATGAGAACCGGAGTTTTTTAAACCTTAATAATCTCGGGTTAAAAACTAAAATCACAATTTCCCTCGGCGTCGGCTTAAATATCCCAATTAAAGTTTAAACAATACTAGCCGCATTTACTGGTCCTGCGCAATCACGGGCGAACGGATATAATTTCACCCCGTGGCATGGGGGTTGATTAGGATTCATGACTTGTGGCCGTTTTATCCTGCGCACAATGTTCTTGACAAATGGACCTCTATTTACAACAATTGTTTTGTTATCTGGAATAGTTCGTAGAGCAAATACTCTTCCAGATTTAGTTAATTGACGACATTCAAAAAACCATCGACTCCGCAAACTATAGCTCGTGGTAATTCTCGGTCTTGTAAATTTTAAAATTATAATGTTCATATTTTACGATATTTTTCTGTCTGGAAGTCATGTGCATTAAACGGTTATCGTGTTCACCCATCCACAGCTCCGACACAAGTTAATTGCCGTGATTGTTGATTACTCCGGTTCATCATCGGATTAATAATGCATAGAGCAGAGTAATTAGGGTGCATGTCGAGTGTTAGCGTGACCCTCCCTGCCTTTTCAGCTCCCAATTATGCAGCGGTATGCTAAAGTACACATGTCGCAAAGTTAAATGAAGTACATGACATCTCAATAATATGCCGTAACGTCTTGTTAACTCCCCACCCTTATCTAAACTTTCGATAAATTTACCGTAACTCGTCACCTTTTCAATAGAAAATGTGTTCAATTACTTGTAACGCGGTAATTCTTATTGGTCGGATTTGAAGACAAGAAGCTGAATAAGTATCAAGTCTAACACGAACTACCCTTTGTGCGAACCCAATGAGATGTTCATTATCGCGGTTAAATGTCAAAGACGCCATTGATCCGATCGTGGCTTGTTTGACATTTTGATGAGTTTGCCGAGGGATTAATTCACATTGAAGGACATTTGATTGCACGGAAGAGACGGTAAACCGTTGTGTAAACACCGTGACCATTCCAATTTGTTGATTTATGTTCGAATTAGCCCAACGGAAAACTTAATTACAAAGAAGTTCACCAGGGCCAGCAGTGAAAATTTTCAAATTTGCGTATCTCATTCTTCATAAAAGCGGTTTTTCATTGATTGAAGGTGAGTCCATTTTTACACAAACGTTCGTTCATATACGGATTTGTAAAGTAAGGGAAAGCACATATCTGAAAGGATACCATCCTGAAAACATGTTACCATTCATCGTTTCCTTTCAACGCCGATTTTTACATAGCAAAGCTCTTCCAATTTAAAATGTTTGTTTCTACACATCTCGGCACAAGTTTTCAAGAAAAAAAAACTCACAGAGGGTGTTAGAAAAAAAGAAAAATAATCGATAACCGTCACGGCACCATCATTCACAGTATAAATATTTCCCATTTCTCTCATAGGTACATTGAAAATTTTAGTAGGTCACCCTCAACAGTAATTCTGTTTAGATTAAGGGTTACTTCACGCTGTATACTCGTATTGAGAGGCGATCCTGGATGACACGGTAATTCACGCATTGCAGATAACAGTTTCACCAAAGCGTTCATTTAGGTTTTAATTTGGAATTGATCAGAAAGGGGATGCGAGTAATTATTTTTACCCGATTTAAAATTGGTTTTCATTTGATTACATTGATGAAAATTAGGATTCGTTTCGGAAAACCCAAATGGACTCGATCAACTGGATTCAAAAATAAGTAGTCGTATATATCGGGGTGTTCGAAGAGTACGAAACCGTTCGTAATGAAAAGTTCGAAATAAGCAGAAGAGTACAGAAGAAACTCGACAATCCAAAACAATTAAAACCAGAACGATTCGAATATAAAAAATAATCTTATCACTAAGTATAAGTGTCGTTGTCTGAAATTTTCCCTCTTTCTCTAAGATATAATCTTGTCATTTTCTTGTTACGATATGTTCAGGGAGCATAGTTACCATAATAGTTACTCTGACAGACAAATCTGTCAAGTAGATTATCAATTTAAATCCCACCTTCTACTACAAGCTTTAATTGTCACAAATATGAGACGCTTTCGTTTCAGTTTCGCAGCTCTTGTTGTTATGCACGTCAAAGATTATTGTGCGAATGAATGGGCAGTTTCGACAAAGAAAACTTCAAAAAATTCTGCTGTTAAGCGTTGCGTGAATACCTCGTAATTTGTCGTATCATCATCCAGAACGATAAGGAAAAGCCTTTGTGACAGAAAAGATTTGAGGTTCTTCAGGTGCTTACTGGAATGCAGTTGCGTGCTCCTCAGATATACGCTTTCTTGATAACAGAAGCATAGAATATCATTCGAAAGCAACCAGAGTCATCAACAAGATAACTATATTTTAGTAATAAACTTGTTAGAAAAATTGGATTCAGTAGACAAATGAAATCCGATTTCATACTGTGTTCATGTACTGACTTTGACATAACGACTGGTACAGAAATCTTCTTAAGGTTCTCCGTTTTTTTTTCAACAATACGCGTGAGAAAATCTACTTATAGGCAGATTGATAAAACTTATCAATTGGTGCAACTGTTCGCAAATACAATATACAGTTGTCTGATCGAATCAATATCTGTTGTCCTGAATCACACTGTCCGATCTCGCCTTCCGTTTGTTTTCTCTTTTCATTAAGAGAAAGCTCAACGATAAAATGTATTGTCTAGACAGAAAGGTGACTGGTGCCACCGTAATAACATTTAAAATACTTGAAGTAGAGATCACAAAAGGTGTACATACATATAAGTAGATATGCATACATATGTATAATACATATAGTAAAAGAATACCTGCAACGAAATATCTGTGGTCTCATCTTCGTGCTGCAATACATACAATGCCAACAAGTGCTTATGTATGTCCAGGTTTAGAAACTCTCTCAAATACAAGTGAACTCTCGAAAGCAGGTATACCATCTCAAGATATTCAATTACGGGATTGCGTTGAGATATATTTTGTTTGGTTCCAATAAAAATGATCCACTTAGTTGATTTGCGAATTCTAGACATTTCGGTATGAGGAGGCTGATGATACCTGACAAATGGAACGCAGAATTTCTGCACTGGATCCAATAGCAGAACCATCACTTTCCAGTTTTGATTAACGAATTCGAAATGACTCGCGGTAAAACATCCCGCTCCGAAAGTCTATTCACTTCAAACAGATACAAATATTCCATTTGCAGCATACCTAAGCAGAATTTCGTGTAAAAGCTCGAAATGTAGACAGGTGCTCTGCATATGCGATCGCACAATTTTAATGCATGGATAGTGGATACGCGTTATTACGGCAAGTAATTATTATTTTACAATTATGTTCGATGACGTCCATCCGCCACGAGTAATCGGTGAATTATGGGAAACCTAACGACGTCCCTTTCTATATATCATTGTAAACGTGAAGCTGTTTTTAGCACAAAATGGTTTTACAGTCCATAATTTAAATCGATGCCATCGGTATCAGTTCGACTGTCGCCGGTAATTGACCAGTGCACAAACAGAAATAACTGCCCTTCTATATATCATTCCCGATCAGCATAAAGGTCGCAGAGCAAACAGATCTGTTTGTATAAAGACAAGATGTAATGGGATGCCGATATGAGGTATTTGCCTTCAGGTGTGCCCGGTGTGAGACTGAAGCACCCTTCTTTCATGATCTTGTGCGTTACGTTATTCCATCGGCTGGTTTTCCCATTTAATCGAAAACATGTGAAGGAGTTTAGTCTTGAAGAAAAATTCTACCTGAGAAAAACTACATTGACTGTGAAACAAACATCGTTTTTTACTCGCGCGTGAAAAATTGTGTTAGATGTAAAATCATGAACATCCATTATCGAAGTAAATACAATTTTTTGACGACCTCGAGACGAATGAGAAAAATTCACCATTTGTTTTTCTACTTTAAAATTGAGTTTCGAACTATTTTGAGACAGAAAAGAGTGAGGTTTGACGAGAACGAGGTGTAGTCACTGATTTCAAGGCAGGACAAAGCAACAAAATGTTAACTTACGCTCGAGTATAATGAAAACTACAACAATTTATTTTTGAAATCGAAGCGTAAGATTCTTCTAGAATCTGATATGGCTAACCTGAAAGATTAACAAAAATCCCCTACAGGCAGAGCATGTTGTCTCTTTTTAGAATATTGCTATCCCCGAAAGGACTCCGCTATTCATTTCAGATTAGACTACTGTATATTACCTTCATATTTTTAATTACGCATATCTTTTTTAAAGGGGCCTATGTAAGCCATTATAATTTGCAGACTCATTTTAGTTGATAAAAACATAAAATTAGGATAAAATTCAATTCTAATGCAGGGTAAATGCACCACTAGTCACTTTCACACAGTTCCTATACTCAGCCGCAGAAGAGTATCTATTTCTATGGTACATAACTGATAGAATTGAGGTTTCTCACGGAAATTGAATTGAGACAGCACTATTGCCATTGCATTAGTTTGACAGTGATAAAATTGTCACTGCGCGCGCATACTGTCTCAACATTTTTTAGGTTGGTAGTACTGCAAAGTAGTTACAAACACCTGACAGTAGGTCATATATACCACTTGTGTATGGTGGACACGGCACGTGTTTGTTTGTTATTTGCGACTTTTCTCTGGAATTTTTTGATTGTATTATAATACTAAT
Source organism: Salpingus planirostris (assembly GCA_949788335.1). Lineage (NCBI taxonomy): Eukaryota > Metazoa > Arthropoda > Insecta > Coleoptera > Salpingidae > Salpingus > Salpingus planirostris. Next base: position 7,272,391 of record OX460917.1, on the reverse strand, counting down.
CAAGTTAAAAACAGTTCTTTTCAGAACTAATCTGTTTATAGTGCACATCGGCAAAGGTTTGTAGCTAGCAGTAATAGATTTAATGATGTTTCATAGATTATTTGGAAGTTTAGGTTAGAATTTGACTTTCTTGTTGTAAAATCAACAAAAGCGGACAGTTCCAATGTCGTCGTCGAAGATAGGAATGTCTGTCGGCAATGATCAGATTCAGTGGACCAAAAATTTGCACAATTTTGTAAATTTTAACATTGGGTTAGCCATGAAGTTTTTTGAAGCACATGGCTACAAGAAAAGGCAGGAAGACAGGGGATTTAAATTTTTCAAGGAAGGATATATACACGATGTTTCTACACATGAAATGTCCGTTCAAGCCCGATGCTACCGAAGCCAGAGAAAGAACTTGCAAGCCCATAAACTGCATATTACTTTTGAAGCAGTAGACGACAGTTTAACCGTGAAAGAAGCTCATTGTTCGTGTGAAGTTGGGTAATATAACATTTAAATCCATTATATATTCACTATTTTTTAAAATGTGTATTTTTTATGTTTTAGCAATTCCCAGTCCTGCCATCACATTTTAGCTTTGACGTATTATCTACAAGATAAGATATATTCTGGACTAACTGTGATTGCTGAGGACGTATCATGTAAATAAATCAAAAAGTAAACTTTTATTTTCATTTAACATTAAATAAATGACAAAATAAATAACTATAAGTATACAAAAATAATTATTTTTCAAAATACTGAATAATTGAAATAGTGAGTTCTGCAAACACATACGAAATGTCAATACCGCAATCTATTTCGAAATATCGTAAGGATACAACAAACAGTATGTATTTGTTCAATAGAACCCAGCAAAGCTATCGGTATTTTTTGTGATAATATTCTGTACTGTTTCAACCTACAAATGGCTCGTTCAACATGTACCCTTTCATGAGCAATTTTTCTTGTCCATTCAACTTCTTCAGGCGTAAACTGCATACCAGTGATTCGAGTAGTTGGTATATTTATATTTATGTTAACATCTTCAATCAATGATGAAATATTAAAGCCTTTGTCTGCAAGTATTATGTCAGAGTCAAAAATCTCTTTCTCTTGCAATTTCATTTTTAGTATGTCTAAGTAGCTACTTTCAACAATAATTTATTTGTCAGACATAGAACCCATGAAAAGTGGAGATATATACATTATTGCACCATTATTATCAGTCATCAACAATGATTTTAAAGTTGTCGCTCCCTTATAATTTGAATAACACTGGCTTTGTTTTACGAGAGATGAAGGTGTTTCAATGAAAAACTCCGTACAGTCTATACTTCCTAGAACATTTTCATATTTTTTTTGCACTCTCTCTGGAGCATTTTGTATTAAAATATTCCTATGCGGCCAAATATTGAGTTGGCCTAATCTGACATACATCACATTTATCCAGCATAAAAATATTCTTCCTGCACTTGCAGTTGATACGTGAAATAGATTTGAAAGTGTCTGTAAGTTGAACCCTCTTCGTAACCTCATCATGGTTAACAAAAACTGATTTTTAGGAGTAATTGCAGAACGAATAAGTTTTCCTTCTTTCCTTGATGCTGAATAAACATTTATGTTCAGATCATGAACACTATTTGATGGCAACAGAAAGTTATAAACAGAATCCATCACCGAAAACGATTCAAAGCCTGTGTAATATAGAGTTTTTTTGTCGTTGTCTTGAAACTGTTCAAACGTAAAAAAGGTGATTTTTCATCTGATTTTGCTATATCAATTTTAAGTTTTTGGTTTTCCAAGGTTAAATATTGTAACTCCTTTTGCAAGGCCGTTACCTGAAGTTCCAAGTTTTCAATTTGTTCGCTCTGCTTCCTTATTGTAGTTTTCAGTGAAAAAACTGTTTCTGTTGAAATATTGTTTTGAATATTGCAAAGAGGAGTTCTTGCTGAGACTCCTTCGTTTAATTTTCTTTTCTTGGAAATGTAAATATCCCCTGGCTCTTTATTCTCATCATTGCTGATGTCTTCAGAATGCGAATGTTGTTGATGGATAAGAGGAACAGCAGCATTATGGAGTCTTTTTATATTTGTACCGATCAAATAATCGTTCTCTAAAAAATGTTTTGAGCACACCTAAAACACAACAATTAGTATAAACAAGTACATGTAGTGAAACTTGTGATTTAAGTTACCCGCAGATCCTTATTACAACAGGATTCATTGGAAATTCCTAGTGTTTTTAGCCAAATCTCCCGTCGCTTTTCATGCATGGGAAATGTGTGGAATGAAACATGACGATCTCTTGACGTGGAATCACAAGCGGGTACGCAGCACTTCATCAGTTCAACAATAATAACAAATAACAACAAAATAATAAAGCCATTGTATATCTTTATACAATGAATAAAGCATTTGAATTTTGAACTTAACCTCAAACAACATAAACAAAACTATTTGGCACATCTGTCAAATGTAGCCATTTGAACTACCGATGTTTGAACTACTACCAAGTCTACCAACTGATTTTATTTTTTACACCTGTGGGACAGTATGCGCGCGCAATCCAGGTACCATGAGATACGTCGATTGAACAGTTTCCTCAAATACATATCTTAGTCTGATACGAGGTCAGATCATAACAAAAAAATGAGCGGTAATCATAGAAAATACGATTGGAGTATTTGCCATATGGTAAAGTCTAATTCAAGGAAAAAATATTCATCTTCGACTGAGTATTGGACATGGCTGGCGATAGGGGCGTTACTCACGTCATGGTCATTCGTTTCCGTATCTTAATTAGAAATACAAGTTGAAATAACTAACTAAATATTGGATTTTGTATTAAAATCGCTTGTCGAAACACAAAGTGCTACAAAGTGCTCTACATTGTGACTCCATCAAAATAGGTATGCCCGTTTGAAAGAGTAACCGTAAAGTCATTCATGTCAAGAAGTAGGTAACCTGTGATAATTTGACCGTCCTCTCAAAGTTGCGCAGAATATTCATTTGAATATGCCAACTTTACCACCTGTTAGCACACTCAAGTTATCAAAAGATTTGCTTCATTATTCTGCTCTATTGGAATTCCCGTAGCGTATTCGAGCGTTTGGGCATTTCTGGGACACCGTGTATATCTTGTAGATACATGTAAGTACACGATGAATATTAGAACATTTACCTTCGCTATACTCACATATCCCTTTCCGTTTATGGTATTATTTGATAGTATTATTAAATTTTAAGCTAATTTGATGTTGGCCTATCGCTTGATTTCGACTTTTGCATTTCAATCTCGTAAATTTAATCTTCAACGACACCACACGACCATGAGTTTGGTTGAATCCCAGACTGGGCTTTTAGGTCGCTTAAAGAGAATGCCAAATGAAGAAAGTGCATCTTTGGCTTGTTGTGGAGACGTCTATTCACGTGCAAATTAATTATTCCGTTTCCCTCACGAATGCATTATACATATACTTCATCCTACCCATCAAGAGTTCATTGCTAATTTTGTAAGGTACTAAATTAGTATTCTGTCAATGTGCTTTTATGATATTATGAGAATTTTTTTTGTCATGCTAAACTCTTAAGTGGGGAAAATTTTGCTGGAAAATATATTGGACACTTATTTTTGTATTTGTGAAGATTCGAACCAGTTCCTACCAATTCCTCAATAATTTCTATTTCTCAATCATTCCTCACTAATTGCTACTAATTTCCCACTAAATCCTACTAATTCCTGGAGCGCGTACATACATCGTTAGGTATACCAAAATTCCCTTGCGAGAATTTCAGGGGCTGAAGTTGGGGCCCAATCGTAAAAAACTGCACCAAATATTTTGGCGCCAACTCTGTAGTAATCTGTCGCAATTCCAATATTTCAATAGCACTTTTAACAAAGAAAACTGAATGTCGTGAAAATGTCAATACCGCTGGAAAGTTCACGGTTGAAAACTGAGCCTTCCACCTATGTTAGTACTGAACATTCTACAATAGTGTGTGAGCTTTTTAATTATTGGAAATTTTCATGTAAGTCGGTGAAACAAAAAACTCCATACAACAAATTCTATGCTACCGATTTGAAACCACTGGACTTGAAAGATCATTCATTTTCCATCCTTACCAAAGAGAGAGGCGGGATACGGGTGGAAAGTCAAGTCGAATTCACATTAGTGGCGGTTTTGCTCAATTTGGTTTTGCTAATTTAAATTTTTTTGTCACAAAAAATTTCTCAAATTATTTGCGTGTTGTTATCATTTGTAAGAAAATAAGGCCTTCACATCACTGTTAAATCTGCCCTACAACGAAGATAATTATTTCTTGTACTCTACATACTAATGAGCCTTTTAATTAGTTTTCTTGATGCGATCGTGCTAATTTCAAAACGGGATCCCAAAATAAAATTTTACAAAAACTGAATTTTTCGTAAATGAACGTGCGTGAATTCGTAGATTTCATTCAATATGTTTCATTGAGGGGCCACAACTTGTCTTAATCCAAAATTCAATCAAATTCATCATTTTAAATGTGATTCGACACCATACGAAGGGTAACACTGTATTCTGCTCTACTTTTGAGAACTTCAAGCTTTCAGAAAAAAAATTGCTCATCATCGTCATTCTTCTATCAGAATAAAAAAAAACAGATTCAAATTTGTCGATTTGATGAAAAGTCCAGATAGATATGTTATAAGGCTTTTATCCACTCCTAGATAATAATCATACTATTATTATTAGAAATTTTTGGTAATAATGGGTGGCGTTATTGATATAGATCACAGTTCGATGAAATAAAGTGACATTTCCAGCGATTAATGGGATCATTATTGCATTGGCTGTGGCCAATCAGAATAGAGCGATTTTCAGGTACAATTGGCAACAGCGCAACAATCGCGAAATTGACATTCAAAAATGGCGACCATTTGTTTGAATAATTGTTACGAGTGGTGAAGTGTCGAAAATTACTTGATCGTTTAATTGAAAATATGCATATGAATGATATAAGTGATAGTGAAAATGGAGACGAGCTTATAGGAACGGCTCCGGAGATACCAGATACCTGAAATATCCAGAAAGAGCTATGAATGAAGGTATGACACTTATAACAGTTCCCTTCGCACTGTTCGCAGCTCACAAATCTAAGCCGATCTGACAACACTACATTCTGTCCGTCACAGCTGTTTTGAATGAAATTTGGAAGTTGAGCGAATTTTCGAGAGCCGTTTTAACTGTTTTGGAGTGGATAAAGCATAGTATTAAGCTCGCGTGTTTTGGCTTTTATTCGCTCGTTTGAATTACGCCACTCGCTGGCGCTCGTGGCGTAAGTTTTTCAAACTCGCGAATAAAAGCTACCAAAACACGCTCACCTAATAATATTCTATTATTTCCACAATCCAGTGGGTTTTATTATTTACCATTTTCAAGATAAGATCTGATTCTTTTTCTAATAGAAGAGAACGCATGGACGATGAAGATTAAAAATGAATGAAAAGTGATAGAAAGAAGCCGCGAAGTAACCCTTTCTCTACCACATTTTTCTCTTCCGCCGTTACTGCTTCGAATCCGAAATTTTAGCATGCACCCCCGCCAAATACCAAACCATTTTTCGTTGATTCTAATGAATTCTTATTTTATGCTGTTACATACATAGGCACTACAAAGACAATTTAAATTCATTAAGAGAGGCCATGATCATCATTCTGTCACTGGCTATACATATGTTATAGTTTTGAAAATAGACAAAATGAGCCTCTCCTTATGTAAAATTCATTCGATCGCTCCGTACATGAAAAATCTGCAACACTTGTAAGAAAAACTGGTCAGTGAAAAACCTCTCGATAACACCATCCCTCATTTAAAGTAGCGCAGAGTAGCCATGTGAATATGTCAACTTCACATACCTTATCTGTCAAGTCACGAAATTAATTTCTGTACTATTTTCCCCATACTGTCTAATGGATTCCCCATGACGTACTGGAGCGTTTAGGCGCCACTTATCTGGAGCAATGCGTGTATTCTCAAATTTATCAAACTAATTTCCTTTCGATAAAAATTACTGTTACCCCTCGTGTTACCCAAATTATTGATAATTGCTTAGAATGAAGAATAGGACATTCTGAGAACAAAATGTTTGTTCCCGGGTCATTGAGGACTGTGCTTCTATCATAATTCATAAGTATACTCTTACCAAGATAAACTGGTCATCACGTGACCTAAGTTGCTGAGCAAAATTTAATTGAAAAGCATTGATAACCATTGACTCATGACAGGTATTTCGGGGGTCACGTGATGGCCAGTTTATTTTGGAAAGAGTATAAACTCACACGTTTTTTGTTAGCTAGTGACATGGGATTTTGTGAACTCATCACAAACATCAGATAAATACGTGATTTGAACATTTGTTCTTGGAATTTTCTGAGCTACAATTTGTGTTTTTAGGTCTCCTTTAATTGTTTTCTAACTCCTAGAACATCTCTGTCTTTTCGTTCAGTTTTCAGTGGCTAATCGTTGAATTATTCTTAAGGTAAATGAAACATTAGTTGATGAATTTCTTTCATACATGGTACTGAGAGCTTGTATCAAAAGTGAGAAATCGAAAACTAAGATATGTTTGACATAAGGTACATTAAAAGCAACAAGTTCCTTCAAAATATATGTAATGACTAACTATGCGTACGAAAACAAAATGTATGTCCGATCATTACTTACTTCATCTATCGACATTGACAGGTACTTACATACAGCATATTGTGGGGTATTATTGTTGGATTAATGAATGCATACGATATACTAGATTCAAAAAATCAATCACTTGCATATCACAAATTCATAGTATAGTCATTCCAACATAAACTGACCAACACGTGACCCCCAAAGTACCAAATACCTGCCATTAGTCAATGGTTAGCAATGTTTTCAAGAAAAATTTTCTTAGCAACTTAGGTCACGTGTTGGCCAGTTTATGTTGGAAAGACTATACACATGCATGTAATTTCAACTGTTCTTGAAAACAGACCCCTGTTGTATTTTTGTAAGTACATATGAGATCTTGAAAGGTTTTTATTTGCAGTCATATTTTTTTTATTTCATGATCGAAAGTTGGGGGTAATTCGACTAGAGAGTACAATATACCATTATTCAGCATGAGTATGAAACTTTTCGTACCTACCAAGATTAAAGTTTGCATGGAAACTTTTAACGAGTTTAATTTTTATAGTCCATACTATATGAGACCAAATTCGAAATCTTACCAATAGTTGGATCCATTGCAGTCTTGGCGAGGGCGATGAGCGCGGAGAACGCGATCAAAAATTTGATGGTCATGGCAAAAGTGTACCGTCCGCGTGCAGCATGCCGACTGGCGTCCTGTGTCGCGACGCTCACAGTGGCTATCTTCGTGGGCGCATGTGCTCCCGTTCCCGACCTGCACAACGAAGAATGGCATCCTGTGTTATGGTTATTAGATTTCACCTATTTACATAATATCATCAGATTTATGGCAAGCGGTGAGAACAATTTTCCTCACTATAAAATGATTACTCTCAGAAAAGAGACAAATATTTACGATCACCCCCCAATAACTGTATGCACTACATTTTTTGAGTTAATTTTAACAATTAAAAAGAAATCACTTCAATTCCCGCTCCAAAATAATTCTAATAACTTAATAATAGTATGTACAGGGTGTTTAAGCATTGGCGAATTTCGTGGTCGGTGCGATGTCGGTAAGCTCGTGGAGAGTACGAAAATCTTTTTTAGAAATCTCTAGGACCAATAATGTTTGATGGTGATGGAAAAGCACAATGTAGCAATGCTGCTAGTTTCAATAATTGGTAATTTTTCCACCTGATATATTGTTTCATAGCAACTGCCTGGAAAAACGTCGAGGTCGAGGAAAAAACACCTCCGAAGCAGTTGACCATAAAATCTTGTAAATGCACCTCGTCCAATTTATACCTAAATCATAGACTAGATACATGATACATAAATAGCTATTAATACTGAAGCCGCGTTTATCGTCTCAGAGAAAGCGTATGTACAGCCCTGGATAGAGAACTTGAATTCAGAATTTGGGATTGTTTCATTACGTTAACTCCGCAAGTACATACTTACTGAAAATCTACCACACTACAAGCTAATTATGAACACATAAATTGTACACTAGAAATCAATTGTGATGTTTTGGGGCAAGTGGCCATCAAACGTAACAATCCGATATAAATCCTGTGTGGGTATGTTCCACATTGTGTGGCTCTTTTTGAAATCGAGTGCACATCTGATGGAAGTATAAAGGATTTGAATGAATTTCCAAATTTCAACGTTAGCATTGACATTGGATTCGCTTTGCCCGATTGAGATTAAAGCGCAAATGGTGAGTGGTGCTCTTTGATGTCTTTCAAGTTATTTTGTATTGCGAAACTGGAGAATTTTTAATTTTCAGAGAGTGGGTGCAGGAAATGCCGCTTAAATTGGTTCGATCGAAAGGATATATCGATGTAATGCGGATTAAAGAGAACAGTAACGATGTTGCCGCTAACAGGCACTGAACGTTCCTAAACGAGGCCGTAAATCAGGCGATGTAAACAGACACTTCATTCGAAAAACTCTGGGCTCGCCGATGAGCTTTTCTCGCTTTTGTTCTATCGAGCGCGAACCTCATAACAGCCATTAGGTTATCATAGTGACTTATTACCGGTTTCATAACCTGAACCGAATCGAACGCAGCCACCTGCGACTTCATTTCAATAAAATACGACGGGCCCGTTTCCTGAACAGCAAATTCAATTTCAAGAAAGAAATACTCGAAACGGATGGGCCTACAAATAATGCTACTGCTAAATTTAAATTATGGCCACAAAATGAACCCAAACGTTTTATGTAAAACATGTAGCAAACACATGTATTTTTATTTTACAATTATTAGCGTTCTTGATAAACTGCTTCAGAATGTCCAACGAAATTCACAGACCCAACTATATTATATAAGGAGAAGGTTATGATGACATTTTAATACCTATATCCCATTTCAATTGTAATTTTCAACAGTACATTGAAAACTAATTGTCTGAGGGATTCATGCATGCGTAACTCATTTTCATCAAGTTTGTTAAAAACTATGAGCAAATCGCTGATCTTTCACCTAAACTTCATCACTCATCATTTGGATTATACAAGAAAAGAACGAAACTACTCAAGACTTGTGATATATTAGGCACCTACTTTTTCTATTAAGACTGATTGAAGAACTTTTCTGTACAGGATACGGAACGGTTACTTTTGTCCTTTGTAAGCCCGCTTTAACTGATAATTCGTGGTAATTCCTCCTTTTACGTTCAAACTTGATCATGCAAACTAAGACCTAGATACCAATTCCTGGACCGTCATTGAGGCAGGCATAAGGTCTGTCAAGAGAAATGTCCCATCAGATTCTGTGTATTTTACGAAGAAAATCTCTCTCTTCGTTAATTCCCGTCCATTATAAATAACCCAATTGATTAAAAAATAATTAGAATTCTACTGGGAGATGCAAGCTCAATTTGACAAAATTTATGTGGAGGACACATTAATTTGTTAGTAAAACATTCGGCGTGCCAGCAGTAATTAGCAATTCGACATAAATCCAATTAATTACTGACCACACCGGTGTTATTAAATTTTAGAGCCACAATGAAAATTCCGGATGATATTCACACGTAACTGTCAATAAGTCTGGAAATTATTTTGCTTATTATTCCTGTAGCACAAAAGTATTAATTAACGGGTAGATTGTGCCGAATAAATTTAAAAAAAGCCCATTTATTTCGTCGCTTGATCCCGAAACATTAGATCCAGTCATGAATGGGATCAACAGGCAGTTAAGAGTTTGATACCTTTCTCAATTTTCAATTTAAAATTTAATCACGAGAAGTCTGCATAATTGAATTGTAATGCATTTAGCAAAGTGTGATATTTTCGAATTCATAGCGACTTCGAGTTGAGAAAATCGAGGAAAAATCCACATCGCTCGCCGAAAAATAAAAGAGCCGAGGGAAAATTATTTCAACCGAATGTGAGATGTGGGGGGGTGCGATTCCATTTCCTAATCAAAATTTTTATACGGCTCTGAAGCTGAGGTATTTGGCTGACCGATTTTTTTCACGACCATATTAATCTTCCCTTTTCTAAGACCACAAACTGAACTTCTCCCTGGGGCGGTCCCGAGTGACCGCTCAACTTGTCCTTTTCAGTAAGATATATTAACTCAATTTACTTGACCATTTAGCTATATTTTTAGATTGGGTGAACCGATATTTAAATAATGTATGTGGGTTCCCCCCATTCAAACTGAAGCATTCAAATTTCGGCAGGAGATCCTGCTCGTTTTCTAGATTCTACGCGTTAATGTTTTCTAGTTTGGAATGTACTACTCGAAATTCTCACTAGATTAGACCTAATTATATTCCTAAATAATAAATTTCAATATTCATTCAACGTTTCTTAAAATAAGTCCTCTCCGCTCCCTTCGTTCGCAACTGAGTCTTGGCAGACTTTACTAGATTTAAATTCTGGTATATTTGAATGATAATGGAATAACGCCACCTCATTTTGTGAATGTCGCGCCGTTGAGACGGGAAAGCTGTGAATGCTATGATAAGCTCTGTAAGCCACTGTGTTGAGCTGCCCTATAAGCATATAATAGGACCAAGTTAACTAGGACACTCAACACAATAGAAAGTATTGTATCAGGGTGGTAATCCAGCCCCTGTTATCCTCAAATTATTGACGTTTTACTGTAGTTCAGCTGAGACTTGAAAACTGCATGTTTGTAGAATATTGCAGCGATTTATTTATTTTACAATGATCTTGTCAATCGAAAGCGTGTGTTTTAGCCGGACTGTGTACCGTTATTTTTCAAAATCAAATTAAAACAGACTCGGATACATAAATTATCTCGTAATCCTGTTGAATCCTCTTAGATTTGCGACAGCAGAATGGTGAAAAAGTCGTCTGGAACACATGCAAATACTGAGTGTAATCTTTACTTATTTATCACTCATTCTGTTAATTCAAAAACCCTTTTTTCATCACCGAAAATGGGACACTGAAATTTAATTAGCACTTTTTCTACAGATACTAATAAAAGGAGGCTTTTTAACATTCCGATACGCGTCGCGTGCCAAATTCATCTCACAAAAAACAACCACTTTCAACACTAATAACGAAAATAACTATTTTCATTGCTGGTCAACTTACAAAAGGACAGAAGTATTACCAGACTAATAAAACATCCGCTGTTAACTACGAGCGAAACTTGTAATAGTTATTTGTATAACAAGTCAGAAAAATGCAACAGCTGTGGAAAAGACGCATCAGATTTGATCTACGGCCATTTCGGCAAACTCAGTTTTTCAACGTGCTACACAGATGGCGTTTTTTCCAAAATACAAATTTAAATAATTCTGAATCAAAATATATGCTTCAAACAATGATTTTGCCTCGTCCATGTAATGGGATGACATTTTTCCAAGATACCTGGGAAAGTCAAACTTTTCCAACGATCATAGAAAGCCATAATTAATTTCTCAAAAGTTTTGAAAGCACAGGTAGGTGGTAACCATAGGATTCTCATTTAATTAACACTTGAGTTTTTATGTGAAGAAAAGGCGCATTTACGTTTCCCCCTTGCATCAAGGCGAGAGCTTATAGTGAGGCGGCGCTGAAAGTTGGAAACGTACCCTCTCTTCTTAAAACTGAAAATTCGACGTAGTTCGGACAAAATCTTATTAAGTCAAGTCGTCGAGTCCTCGAACGAAAAACTTATAATTCAAATATTTCCAGAATCGTGGAAAACAATTAAATAAGGGTCCGTAATCCGGTAGGGATGATCCGGATTAGAGTTAAAAGGAAAGTTGATTTGCCTGGAATCTAGCTTATTATTCCCGTTTTAATCGCTTAATAACTAGACCTTCGATCGATACACTGGATGGAGTGAAATTGCTCCAATTTGAGGTCCGTCGCGATTTTTTCTGACAAAGGATGCGAACTCAACAGGTACGCACTCAGTGCAACTCGTAATTTATTGCCGAGCTTTCGTCGAGAAAAATCTGCCGGTTTTCTATCGGCAAAGCACGCCCACAAATCATCTCGAAATAACAAACACAAAGTATTTTGCTATTGCGACATCTCTCCCCGAAGGCGCATGAATAATACTCAACATCTTATATCATTGTTTGGAGATATTTGCTCTAAGGGCTCAAGATGGGTTGTCCTTTTGTTATTAATTTAATTATTCAGGGTAGCCCTAAATCACGGCGACCCTCATTGTGTCGCCCACAATGGAATGCCTTATTTATACAAATCGTAATGTCGTACTTGTTTATCGAGGAAAGTGGTGCAGGTTCGTTCAACCCATATTTCGGGCTGTCTTCCCCCGTATCGGTGTTGACACTAATACTCGGGCGATATCGACGCGATCGGGTAACACATGTGACAACTATGAGAGGAAATACACACATTTAGGCATTTGAGCAAATGATGTTTTAATGAGCTTATGGCTGAAGCACGAACGGAACGATATTCTCGTTAGGGAGGAAAACGCTTTCCGACGCCAAATTGCGCACTCGACGAGAGGGATGTTGACTTTAAAGTGCTCAAACTACTGTGAAAAACTATTCATCGCACGACACTAAAGACACCGCAACAACGCCGCGGTTTAAGGGCCAATTATACCGCAAGAAACGCCAAATTCGAATGAATAAATTACTACTCTTTTGAGTATGTTATGTCACTTTATCGATCGTCAAACGCATTATAGCTCCACTTTATCGGTACCTGATATTCGAATGGGTTTTCGCTCATGCGGAATATTGTGCGTAATGGGAAATTATCCATAACTGTGGAGCCTAATTGGGTTCACTTTTAGATTACAGTCGGAATCAGGGGCCGCAATTTTTAACAGATAATTGAGAACCAAACACACAGATGGCGTTCGGATTACTTGCTTTACCGAATTAATTCTAATTAAAATCCCCCAGTGGAGCCAAACTTTGAAAGTACATATCACTTAATTTAATATAAGGCCAAGACGAGCAAGCTCCGGTACCCGGAGAGGTTTTTGCATAATTGCACATAATTTGATTTGCCGCCGGAAGCCGTCTCAATGTGGCCACTCTCTTTTCCGCCGTTCTTTCTGGCGATATGACGATAACTCGATTAGACCATTTTGGGCTATTACTGAAAGTCTGGCCGTACTAAAATTGCAATTTTTCAGTTCGGCGCATTATTCGCAAGGAGGGCAGTAATCAGAAATAAAAAGGGTCCCTAATAAGAGTCGTGTGGAAGTTCACAACCGAGAATGCTAATTTCCCCTGATTCCGCTGGGAAGCAGAAACGTAATCCGGTCGACGTCGGGATATTAGCGAAGTGGGATTATCAGTCCTTGAGTCAGTGGCATTTATTCAGAGACGGGCGATACTTCGGTTACAATTATTTAAAATCAGAAAATGCATCTCTTGAGGCCTGTCCAATTTTAGAGACACCGTCGAGATTGGAACAGAAACAAGGGAGCACAGTGCTTATACGTATACAAGACGGATCACGTCTCTTCAATTTGAAGATAACCCAGACGTTGTTTTATTGAATTAATGGCTTCGGCAACAAACGTTTTTCCACCCACTGGAGATCTACCTAATGTATTTCTGGCATCCATCCACTTAGGGAATCGTGAATTTCACTTCCCAATAACCAAAGCATTTTTGCTTATTGTGTTTGAGAATATCAAAGCATCCTTATTGTCAATTTCGAATTCAATGAAATATTATATCTGGAGCAGGTTTTCTGGAAAGAAGTTTTCTGTTGGCTAATCGTTAAGTAATTGCCCGCACGAGCGGGTAGGTGGCGCATTGCTTTCAAGTCCTGGAATACCCCAATTCGCGCTGAATTTTCCGTAGAGCTGCCTGCTTGCTACTCGTTCATTTTTGTTTATACCCTTCGTTTCTGCTTTAATTGCTTGTAGACGTAGCAATTTGGTTGTCCGGCGTAGTTTAATTTGCACCTTGCCCGAGCTTTTCCTCCAAGTTTTGCATCTGATTCCCAATTATAGAAGAGACAAATTTCGTTCATTAAACTCTAGAGGAAGCAAAATTTAACGGCTGTTTAGTTAACTTCTGTAGCATTTAATATATGAGGGAATGGCGTCTGGCCCATAGCCCATAGCTTCAGGTCACTTATAATCGATAAAATAACGTAATATTCAGTGGATTCATAACTACTTCCTAACTATTTGAAATTGATGTATTTTGTAAGGATCAGTATTTTTGCCTCTACTGAAGTTCATTGGGCAGCTGAATGGCTCGATTACAATACATATATTGTTACGACAATGAGAATCAACAATTATATACTGCCGGTTAAACTTGATTTTAAAATACAAAATCGAGTTTCAGACCGATATCTTTATATCTTCCTGTTAGACTAATATTCAATGTAACAATTGTAACCAAGGCATGATAGAATACAACTTGATGTGAAGAGACCGGTCCAAGTAAAAGTTTATAATAACTTTGTAATTCTCACTGAAGAAGGTAATTACGATACGTAAATTTGTCATGATAAACTCATTGAAGTTCAGACGTTTTATATAACTGTACGGTTAAACGTAGGTTCTGACAAATATTTGCGGAACAGGTTTAGTCAACTTTCAAACCTTGAGCGCTTTCCCTCTATATTTGAGGTGTAAGGAAATACAGTCAAAGTCGCTTATAACGACGGGCAAGGGACAGCGTAAAATCCGTCGTTATATGGGGACGTCTTTACATCCAACTTTTTAAAATAAGACACCACACGTATTGAATGAAACATATTTATTATTATTAGACGTGTTTTCAAAAACTACATACAAAAAACCGGATAACAAAGTTCACTAAGTAAGATAAGTGCAGACTTACCAACAAGTCACATGTTCAGTACTTAGTTGGATTTGAGACAGTCGGTCAGGTCAAGCAGGTCAACAATAACTATAAGAAAATCGCTCGAAAATTGTTAAGACTGGATATCGGGAATCACATCTGTACCGACCAATCAAAACAGTGGACGCATGCACACGTGATCTCTAATCGATCGCAGGTCGTTATAACCGGGCAGTCATAGAGTAGCAGGTCGCTATTAGCAATTTCGACGTTACCTATATCCGAAGACATTACATGCGAGTTTTCATAGCATTGCGAAGGTAAAAATCCAACCAAATATCAAAATTTCCGTCGCTAATATAAGCGACTTGCCGTTATAAAGTATTGCTCACGCCTCATGAACAACATATATGTTACCGTTAAAACCCAAAATCAGTTAAAACAAGAATCCACCAGTCGGCTCTGAAAAATCTAGTCTTAACTAGTCAATTCTAGAAATCACTATGGGAATATGGTATAGCTGGTTTTGACTAGTGAAAATCCGAAATAACCAGCTGACTTTGTGAATACGCGAATCGTTACTGCTTTTCCTTCAAATTCGCTCTTTTACTGATAAATTCAGGGAAAACCAGTTCTAACCAATGCATAATTGGTTTTATACGAGGGGTCAACCGCCGGTGGAAGTAGGTGTACACGACACGGGAATTCCGGTGGAAGTATTGGAAGTTTGGTGGAAGTATGTGGAAGTATGTGGAAGTTTGTGGAAGTAAGTGGAAGTTTGTGGAAGTTTGTGGAAGTTTGTGGAAGTAGATGGAAGTTTATGGAAGTTTTGTGGAAGTTTGTGGAAGTTTTGTGGAAGTTTTGTGGAAGTAAGTGGAAGTTTTTGCAAATATTCAGAGCACATCATGTTAAAATTGGTTCGCATTAATTGATATTTTTGGTAATAATTAGGGCGTGAGAACTCTTGTTCACCAGTTTTTCCCTAGTTTTCTCCGCGGCTTTCTCTTTTTTACTGTTTTCATACCGCCTTGACAAAGATCGACTGTGAGATAGTATGAGTAAGACAGAGATGAACATACATCACCCGACGAATAGTGAACGGAGCGTAGTAGCCGAACCACTTTTGAACTGCGCATGATTTGAACCTCGTCCTTCACATACAACATAATCTACCTGTTTATAAAATCATAAATATTTAGGGTCAATTGTCGATTGCACCATCGCCACTTAAAATTTAAACCGAGCTTAAACCCTAGCTACAATCGTTGTCAACAATCGTTGCAGGTATATAAGTTTTGGTTAAATTTGTTCACCTACAAAATGAACTCCTGAGGATTTGAGCTAAGATTTTAATCGCTATTCTAAACCAACTCTTTCCGAAATAAAAATAGTATTGCGTCGTGATTAATTTTTACCTATAGCTTAGGGCCGGTTTCTCAATGCTCAGTTATCTCCTAGCTGAAAGTTAAATCTGTTGATTTTGATTGTTGCAACAATCGTAACCCTGGTAGTTAAACGTTAACTGAGAATTGATAAACCCGGCCTTACAGTGATTTATTTTAATATTCAAAATTTGAGTAAAACCGAGCATGTTTTCGATAGATGTTGAACTAGATTTTTGTACCAAGTATTAGGATAATAATAAACTGTAATTTAATAAAACTCTTTTGAATAATTATAAGTACTGGAATAATAATAGCTAGTTATGTAAATAAGAGCCGATTTATCAATGCTCAGTTAACGTCTAGAAGTTAAATTCTTGAGTTACCTTTGTTACAACAATCAAAATCAATGAAATTAGCCTTCAGATGAAGGATAACTGTGCATTGATAAACTGGCCCAAACAAAAACTCTCAGCCAAAAGATAACTGTGCATAAGGGCCCATAATTTTGGTAACATTAGTGAAGAGTCCATGTTTATGGTGTGATCGAGAAAATTTCACATAAAGGGACCCTAAAACTATCATTCTGTCTCATCTGAAAACTACTAAAAGGGTAGAGAGAGAATGCGATAGTCACAGCCTTATGTAAAATTTTCTCGATCGCTCTGTAGCAGAGGGAGATTGCAACCTAGGCATATAAAGTAGATCACTCAATAATGCCTAATTTATGGACGAGTTGTACAGGGTGTCCCAAAGTCACCGCAGGTAATGACTGAGTCCTGACGACATTCTAAGACAAAAATCTTAGTAAAATTACGTCGAGGCCCCAACGGTCCTCAATTTGGGAGGCGGTTAAAGTTTAGCAAAATGAGGTACCGCGTTGCAGGCTAGCCTTATTTCCATTTCATAAGTATAACCAAGGCAACAATGACAACAATGTCAACTTTCAAAGTTGACATTTTTGTCGTGGATATACTTAACAATTCGTGCGTACTTATGAAATTAAAATGAAGCTAGCATGCAACGGTGTACCTCTTTTTGCTAAAGTTTAACTGCCTCCAGGGGCCTGTTCTTGAATTTACAGTTCATTACAATTGTAACATAGTGCGCACATGAATCAAATGAACGCACAACTCTACAATTGTAAGGTGCGCTTTAGGGTTAATTCTGCTTACACTTAGAAAATGTAAAAAAATTGAACATTTTGACGTTTATTTGAATAATGTGTTGAATAACTTAGGTGAGACGCCATGGCGGCCGATTTTCATTATCATTATTTAACAGGACGTAATAAGTCATATTACGGCCGCTAAACTATGGTAAACGATGCCATTTTAACGTTATTATTATAGACAGTTGACCATAAAGAATATTTTCAAATAAGTATTCTTCTCTGTGGATAATAATTGAATACAATTTCTATCACAATCACCCAACTTTCTTGTCAATTCAATTTTCACACCCGAAAGTAAGCCATATTAAGAAATTAAAATTCGGTCACTCTGTATATTCCACGAATAATTAATTAAAAAGGAAATGGAAGTTTGGTGGAAGTATGTGGAAGTATGTGGAAGTTTGTGGAAGTATGTGGAAGTATATGGAAGTTTGTGGAAGTATGTGGAAGTATGTGGAAGTATGTGGAAGTATGTGGAAGTTTATGGAAGTTTGATGGAAGTTTATGGAAGTTTTTACAAAAGTGGAAGTAGGTGTACACGATTTCGGCTGGCGGTTGACCCCTCGGTTTTATACTACACTTGCGTGCAAAAAAATCGGCCCACCTAAATTTTTAGTGAAATTCAAAGTGGCGTAATTTCTGAACGAGAAGAGTAATTCCAAAAAACTTGGCATCCCTGAATAGCTACATTCTTGGGCTATCACCCGCCAGACGTTGTGTTTTATACAGGTTCTCTGAGTACGTTTTACAGGGTGTCACGTAAAGTTTTGCAAAAATGTTAAACTTTGGATGACCCCACGGTCTAGGAAAATGATGTAATTTTTTCTTTAAATGGTCCTAGGATATTGTTACACTCATATCTTGAAACAGCACTGGAAAAACCGACTCATTTTGTCCAACTACAGGGTGGCCAGAGGAAAACAATTTTTTGTGTCACCGTCATCTGAAAACGACTAACTGATGCATAGGTACTTTTTGATCATTTTCTTGAGAAAACAAGTTCAAAAGTGAAATAAATAAATCAAATATTCAATATTTAATTAAAAAAAGGTATTTTCAATACTACCCCTTGCTCTCAAAACTTCTCGAATTCTCCTTGAAATGCATTTTTTCAGATTAAATATTGAATTTTTGATTTATTTCTTTCAATTCAGGCATCGTTTTCTTAAGAAAATGATCAAAAAGTACCTATGCATCAGTTAGTCGTTTTCAGATGACGGTGACACAAAAAATTGTTTTTCTCCGACCACCCTGTAGTTGGACAAAATGAGTCGGTTTTTCCAGTGTTGTTCCAAGATATGAGTGTAACAATATCCCAGGATCATTTAAAGAAAAAATTACATCATTTTCCTAGACCGTGGGGTCATCCAAAGTTTAACATTTTTGCAGAACTTTACGTGACACCCTGTAAAACGTACTCAGGGAACCTGTATAAAACACAGCGTCTGGCGGGTGATAGCCCAAGAATGTAGCTATTCAGGGATGCCAAGTTTTTTGGAATTACTCTTTTCGTTCAGAAGTTACCCCACTTTGAATTTCACTAAAAATTTAGGTGGGCCGATTTTTTTGCTCGCAAGTGTAGATTTAACATAATCATTATAAATACAAATGCGATTTTTTATATAGGTTTAGTTTTGTCCTTTACAAGTATGGATTTAACAAATGAATGATTAATTGGAACTATAGTTCTTATTGGGATAAATATAGCTAGGTAAGTATGAAGTAAGTGATGAATGATTTCACATAGAACTTGAACTATTCTAAGTAGAAGTACGCTTGGCAAAACAATATTATAAGAAACAAAATTAAGTATAGTGCTTCTGTGTAAATGTAGATCAGAACTAGTAAATTCACGTATTTATTCAAGAGATTCTGTTAAACTTAGTATTGCATTGGTTAGAACTGGTTTTTCCTGAATTTATCAGTAAAAGAGCGAATTCGAAGGGAAAGCAGTTACGATTCGCGTATTCACAAAGTCAGCTGGTTACTTTTCGGGTTTTCCCTAGTAAAAATTAGGTTTACCAAATGCTCATAGTGATTTCTAAAATTGACTAATGATACTAGGTTTCTCAAAGCCGACTGGGAGATTCCAGATCTAACTAGTTAAAACTAGTTTCAACTGATTTCGGGTTTTGACGGTAACATATACACAAGGATGTATTTGTTACCGGCAAAACCCGAAATCAGTTAAAACTAGTTTAAACTAGTTAGATCTAGAATACACGAGTCGTATTTAAGAAACCTAGTATTAACTGGTCAATTCTTGAAATCACCGTGGGCATTTGGTAAACCTGGTTTTTACTAGTGAAAAACCGAAGTAACCAGCTGACTATGGTAAATACCCGAATCGTAACTGTTTTCCGTTCGAATTCGCCTTTTTACTGATAAATTCAGGGAAAACCAGTTCTAACCAATGCATGCTTGGTTAATATTAGTTTTGACAGAATCTCATGAATAATAACGTGAATTTACTATTTCTTATCTACATTTACACAGAATCACTATATTTAATTTGGTTTTTGTATTGTTTTGTCAAGCGTACTTCTACTTACAATAATTCAAGTCCTATGTAAAATCATTCATTACTTACTACATACTCACCTGCCTATATTTATTTCAATAAAAACTATAGTTTCAATCAATCATTTATTTGTTAAATGCATATTTGCTTAGAATAAAACTGAAATTCGCATATGTATTTATATCATTCTGTTGAAACTAATCCTAACCAATCATGCATTGGTTATAACTGGTTTTCTCTGAATTTATCAGTAAAAAAGCAAATTCGAACGGAATACAGTTACGATTCGGGTATTTACAAAGTCATTTGGTTACATCGAGTTTTCACTAGTAAAAGTCAGGTTTACCAGAATGCCCATGGTGATTTCTAAAATCGACTAGTTAAGACTATATTCCTCAAAGACTACTCGTGAGTTCTAGTTTTAACTAGTTGAACCTAGCTTTAACTGATTTCGGGTTTTGACGGTGACATATTCACTGAATACCGTTTAGCAATGTACTTTTTAAGATGAAAGACACAAAGAAGATTAAAATATTTAGATATTAAGCACTCCATAACTTCAATTTCATCCGTATACTTAATATGAAGTATTCAATATTACACACACATTGACCTGGTAATTATACGATCCAGTTGTTCAATGGTCACCGATTTCCTAATTCGTCATAAAATAAATAACCTTTCCTTATCGAAATAATCGGTCACGACACGACCTCCAACGAAAGGTTGCTAACGTGCCAATATTTTCGTCTTTTCGGTCAGAAACAATTTTCCCCGATCGTTGGTCGTAATAATACACTCACAAATTTCGAAGTAGATTGCATACATCACCGAAATCGCTCCGCATAATTCCGACGGGCTTAATATCCATAAAAATATATCCAAAGCTATAGTTTCGGTGGTAATAAGGATCACGCGACGAGCGCGTATATCTCTCGTTGCGGATATAAATCCGAGTGAGTGACTTGTTCCGCCGCCGCCGCCGCCACCGTGTAAGAAATCAAAACAAAGATGGGGACGCATGCGTCGACTTTCGGCCGAATGCTGAGTGTACGAACCGTACGAACGGCCTGCGTCACGACGCCAGCGTCAGTCGACATGCTGCAAGAGGTCCACTCTCACCCCTATGGCCGAGACACGTATCGATGTGCTACTCGGAGTTTCAGTGCTACTACTTTCGTTGCCGACGCTTTCAGCGAAGCTTTTAGGTATGAGGTAGAGGCAAAGTGGCGCTTTATGTTTATATCGTACACCACTAAAATTATTATTTCATTTCTTACCTGCCTGCGTATGTTCACAAAGAAACCGAAAAATTTTAACGTGTGCACACATAGCATACATACATACCTTCCAGCCGTTCTCGAATAAATTAATATTAAATTGTCTTTATCGATGCGGATATGTGGAAATTAACGCTCTAATTCGATTCTAATGTTATAATAATGGGGAATTATTTGATAAGGAAGCTACTCCAAGTTTGGGCTTAATGGGATAATTTTATGGTAACTCGTCCGGTAAACTCGAGGGTAAACGCTTCTTGGATGTTTTCTCCTCCCGAAATATCTGAAAATCGCCTTATAATCCCGCAGTTTCAATAATATGGAATCAATATTTATTCAGGATGATAGTCCATTTTAAATATTTGATGGGTCATAGTATATGAAATTGGTTTTCATTGTGAGGACGTTAACTATACAAAAGATTATGTTTCAATATCCGAGACTATTTAATTCCATAAACGCACTTTTCTGTTCACATTTTCCTGAAAGATTCAGTACCATTTGCTTATGTTTTGGGGATGGCAGATGTGGGGATGATGAAATTTGATGTTCCTCTGGATATTTATTGACGATTTATGTAATTCGCTGCGCCTCCCCCTAAAAACGTGACTAAAGAAATCAAAACACCGATATATGCGTATGCATAGATCTTTTTTAGGGTATTCAGGTAGGTATTAAATAAAATCCCATCTTAAAATAGTCTAAAGGTACGATTCCTACACAGCTACTTCCAGTCGCCGCGACTCGAAGTCGCCGAGATCGAGCCGTCGAGGCTGTCCGGTCCTGTGCTTTCTTATGGGAGCGTTGCCTCTGCAGCGGCTCGACGTGAGCGACTCCCGGCCGTCCCGGTTATTCACGAGCCGCCGAGCGAAGATTACCGAAGAAATTTTACATTGGTTCTTATGGGAGCAGTTCAGCCGCTCGACTACCCGACGTCTCGACTGGTCCAGGACCAGTCCGGCCGCTCGGTCGCCCGACGGCTCAACTTATTTTTTAATTAATGCATTCATCGAACATTTTTTTTAATTACCAATGATAATATCGTATAATAATGTAATAATGTCCATTATTTGGTAACCATGCATATAATTTTCTCCACAATTTATTCATTGTGATTGATTGTTTGATAAAAATCACAAAAATCGACCACTATTCTAACTTGATAACATTTATTTTGATAAATGTGTGGTTTCTGATGGTAGCAAATAATGTCTCGCGTACAAATGATAGAGACGAGGGTAATCTGTGTTTTCGCGACACGGATTCCTTCAAAAAGCCCTAGACTATGAATGAACGGCATTTTAGCCGGCGAATTGTAGCAATTAATAATTATTGAAGATGAAATTTCAAATTTCGACCGCCATATTACCAAAAAATTATTCCGGTGTATATCAGGTGGGAAAATTACTTATTATTGAAGTCAGCAGCATTGCCACATTGTGCTTTTCCATCATAATCAAAAATTGGCCCTAGAGATTTCTAAAAAAGACTTTGGGGCTCTCCGCGAGCTAACAGACATCACACCGACCACGAAAGTCGCGAATTTTTAAACACTATAATATCGACAGTTAATTAATGGAAATATTTAGAGTAGGCTTTGCAACACCGCATTTAATTGTTGTAACAAACAGACAGTAATTAAATTATCTGCGTCGATACTTATGTTGGTTTCATACTTTATTCGAAATACATAGACTTAGATATAGTTACTTATAAATAATGTGAAATCACCATGTGGCAAAGCCGCTGAATAATTTCATTAAATAATTAGAGTTTCCAATCCGAATAGAATAAGGTATGGCCTCCTGCTCCTGATGGATAAAAACTAAAAAGTAAAAACTAAGCTGTCGAAAACAAGTACTTTTCTGAAAATTTTATTTATTTTTCAATTTTAATACCAACCTAGATGATCGCAATTGGATGTAATACAAACTATTGTATTAATGATTGTATGTCGACGAAATTTATAGATGAAAATAACGTAAATTTTATTGAAACAACGAAATTTACTTTGGGTCATGCAATTTTACTAATTATTTTTGTAGCAATGGCACATATACAGAGCGTTCATCAATGGAAGTAATCACAGAAGGCTATGTCAGTGAGGATTTAATTGTTGCAAAAGTTAGACAATAGTCAAATTCTGACTAACATGGTCTGTTCTGATTACTTTCATTAATGAACGCTCAGTAGTAGCAATCCACGAAAGTTATTTATCTAAATAAATTGGTAATCCATGGATAACTATTTTTTCTTCAGTTTTTTGGTACCTGATTTGAAACCATATGTTTAGTTGTAAATACTGCTAATGAATGTTGAAATTAGCGATATTATTGAAGTATTGTCGTAGTGAAAATTTCTAAAAAAATTATAATTCAATAACCATAAGTCAAGGGTGAATAATTTTTCCAACAAAAACTTCCTCCATGTATTCACTTTAATTGCTTCGCAGCATGTTGATGAAAATTTCCGCAAATAAAACATTTTCTCGCTCACTGAAAATATTAAAGTAGTCGCAGCGAAGCAGCACAATCAATGATTATTTGAACAAACTAATACACATCATTCAATAGCGTCAATAGCATAATTGTAAAGATAATTTTGTGTAAGTCATTTTCGTAAAAAAAAAACACGTCGATAACTCAATTGGATCTGAAGATATGGCGTTGTGAATGTTGGAAACGCAATTTTCATAAATTTAACCGTTATTTGGTTGTTATCAAAATAAAAACGCCCTTCTTCAACGTCTAAATTGTTAAACAAAGTCCAGTCTGGTTCTACTTATGCCAAAGACCACAAACGACATATTTTGGGGCCGTTTTCGCTTTGTTATTAGTAAAACGTCGGGCCGAGACGTCGAGCGGCCGAACTCAGCCGTCGAGCGACTTCCAGTCGCGGCGGCTTTGGGTCGCGGCTGCACGAAGTAGCTGTGTAGGAATCGTACCTTAAGGGTCATTATTTGGTTCAAAAAATAAGATCATTATCATATTTGGAAAATATCGGACTGATTTCCGACAAAAATTCTCCTGTGATTTTAATTAGAAACTTCAATGGTCTTAAGAAAAATGTAATGTTTTTTTCCCACCCGTCACAATAAAAAAGGAACTCTCATGAAGTTGAGATTCAAATGAGATTTTTCGCCGAAAATGATTTCGAACTCAACAACTCAAATTCGCATGAAGTTTCAATTTCAATTTATGTGAGGTTGACACTGAATAAACATGAACTGGTTTTTATTTACTTTACAATGTTATTTCAGGAATCAAATATCAATACACGTACACACATGTAAAGTACATGTACTTTATCCAAATTATATAAACATTACACCGTACAACATTGCCTTTGTGACGTCTTTAAAAATCTGATTGCCTTCCGAGTTGCCCTCAATTGCTTTTTTTTAATTTTCCATGCATAGGCGCCAACTCCGTGGGTGCTCCGGTGCTCGAGCACCCATGGAAGAACTTTCATTTTAATTGAAAACCTTTCAACTCGTAAGTCGAGCACCCATGGCAATTTAAAAATTTGGAAAAGTCAGCGCCTATGTTTCCATGGTAGATGTTAAAAATTCATGTAACCTCCCAATTTCTAGATACAATTGTTACAATTGCTACAATTGTTGCAATAGTTGTGTTGAGGGTTCGAACTGGAGTTCAACCTGGTTTAAATTTTCATACCCTTATTCCACGATACGAAAGTGGCCATGAGGTAAAGTCGAATTCGCAAAATCAAGTGCAGATCAATGTTTTTCTTGTATCTAAGCTAAATGTTCTATTATTATTTTATTGTTTATGGTGATACGAGTTCTACCCCCGTTTTCATAATCAAATTTAAAGTCACTTTGGTAAAAGTGATGTTTAGAATGTGACAAATGCAAGAGTTGATTTGTCACATTCTCATTTAATTGTTTTAAAAGAGACTTTCAAGTTCGATTATGAAATTGGGGGTTAATACCGTAATTTTGACATTACCTATTGAAAAAAAAACTAATTTCAATTAGTAATTCGCCAATTGAATACATAATTTCTCATATCATTTCTTTTAAGCAGTCAAAAAGTTGACTTCGTCGGTGTCGGCTTATGAATGATGATTCTATGTATGTATGTACATATGTGGGTGTGTACAATGTTTTTTTTTATTGAAGACATGCATTTTAAATTTCACGAAATAAAAAATCTTGGAGACTATTTCAAGGCTAACCCCCGTTTTCATAATCGAATTTAAAGTCACTTTAGTAAAAGTGATGTTTAGAATGTGACAAATGCAAGAGTTGATTTGTCACATTCTCATTTCATTTTTTTAAGGAGACTTTAAAGTTCGATTATGAAATTGAGCAAAATTTTTAGAAATAAACTAGGTTGATACTACAAAACATGACTGAAGTAAGGTGATGAGAAATCGAATTAGGCTCGTGAAGATTTTCCAACTTCTCGTTAAGAGTTTCCTGCTCCAGCTCGTCGTAATTAGGGAGTCTTTCATGGAGATAATTAGAATTAACTGCTAATTTAACGAAAATGTATTGCATTATGTTTTTACGTCCACAAGATCCAGTTAGGAAGTAATCCAGGAAATAATGAGATTCAAATTCACAAGATTTCTCCTCTGAATAACTTTGTTCAGGTTGAACCTCGCATAGAGTGAGTGAATCACAATTGTTTTATTATTAATCCGACCCCCATAATTCTGCAGGTTGTGGTCGTAATTTCCTCATCATACGGTATCTCACTCGGCATACACGCTTAATCGTTGGTATGAGTATCTGGTGAGAGATAATTCAATAATTTCCAATTAAATTCACACAGCTCATGCTAGATTGAAATTTGCATTGAAGTTACCAGTGGGAAATAGACAATGGTAAATTCTTGATCGGACCAATTCATTGACCAAAATATCATTACTTATTTGGAATTTCATTAAATTATGTGTATATCTTTTGTCAATACTTTGAAAATGTACAAGGTTTAAGGCAAGTTTCAGGTGTTATTTAACAAAATGATCTGTTGTGAGTTTCTTTTTGTGTCAAGGAGGAACTTCTTGTTGTTATCTCCTTCGTTCGTCCTTGTGCCCTTTTGAAGATGATGCGATGTTTTGTTAACATCAGCGAAATTTCTACCCTCTTTACTGATTTCTAATTAAATCCTTTTAAAAACCAACCTTCTGTAAACTTTGTCGTAATTAAATATCAGACAGAAGCAAACAAGTGATAATAAATAAGATGTATTTTGACTGGATCGGAGAAAGCGTGTGGCGACAAGGGCCTCCATGCCCGGAAACACGATAACATTGCCGTTTCAAGGATAAAAGGAGTTGCGGAGAAAACTCGGTGGGATTGTTTCTTTGGTTGGGCGCGTGTATAACAAGGTTTTCCAGCAATACGTCAAAGGAGCCTTCCTTTCTGCGCCATTGTGTTTCATTCAAATTAAAGGCAAAATCCAAACCACAGCCGAGTTTTTAATCTCAACTGCAATTTTAGTTCCCGAGACTCTCATTAGCAATGCAAAGAGGCTAATAACAGAGAATATGTTGTAATTGGAGATTCTCTATAGTCCGTATTTAACCTGCGGCGAATTTCCACTAGATTTTATATATTTAAGGAAGGCTCGGCTTAGGTTCTTCCCATTTAAACTGATTTAATCGTATTTCACCCGGATTTCGGCATGTTGTATACCAAGAGAGGAATATAGAAATTGGGTCAATTCTGGCGGGGAGATTTGACCAAATTCACCCTATTTAATTCAGGGTAGAGCCCAACAAAGCGGAAAATTATTATTGGAAGTATTTTCAATTAATGTGACGATTCATAACCGATTTAATTTTTGAAACGTTACTTTTCCACATGTTTTCGATGTTTTATACATTGTGGTTATTGCGACGTATTAGGAAATAACCTCGGAAATAACTTTCTATGGGAACTTTATCGAACTACAATCTTATGCCTGAACTCAAGCAAACATATTTCCTGTCAATTCAGTATTCTCGATACACTTTCATACAATAAAGGCCGTAATATTGATCGTTTACCAGTTAAACTAATGGTAAACATGTCAAAGATGTAATCTGCTGTGATCCTTTGGTCTTTCTCGATTTATACATTAGGTTGACAGCCACCGGAAAATTGGCCTTTCCCAGGTCACATTTACAATGAAAACGTAGGCAGACGTCTATCCTATTTATATATCGTACGGTATTGAACCATATTCAATGAGTTTTTTTGCAATTTTTACTCAAACACGGAAACGCGATTAGCTTTAAATCAGAGTAGGTGTCATCAAGGATTTGAAAATTGAAACATTTTGAATATCGGGTGCCGCAAAGCGTACCCATTATATAAAGTTATCGATTTTAAATTTTACGAGACCATAAAAGACAAATTTGTTTATATGAGAACGATCTGCCGTAATCCTTGTATTGGATGAAATTTCGTGCGGTGATCATCGAGGTGGATAACGAAATAACAATCCTGCACTAAAAAATCCTTTTTGCTAATTTGATTCCATTCGAGACGGTGTTACGTCGACTTTGGAGTATTAGTATAAATTGCATTTTTGCTCTTTAAAATAAGGAGTCAGCTTAAAACCGTGATTTAAATCTAGTGATAAATCGAGAGAGGGGTGCGTCTCACCTAGATTAGAAAAGGGGCACGAAAAGCACTACGCCACCAATCATCCCCTACCGAAAACCCATCATCCTGCTGGGTGTAATAATAGGTTTGTTTATTCTTTCCCTTCTGTAGGCAGGTAAATCTCAGCGTGGAAAACAATAAATTCGTTAAGCTGATTAGTAGCGAGTATCGCAGTCAGCTCAGTTCCCATTCGCAATTGAGAGTTAATCCGAATGAACTGCTCAAGTAGATACTGCTTTAAATAACAGCGTTTCGCTAATGCGCTTTAAGATACCGCTCATATTTATATTCAAAGTTAATTTCGTCATGAAATTTATTTCCGACGCGAGGAAGGGAAACGTGTCGCTCCCCTTTGCGAGAGACTTAACGCGACGACTTCTCACCAATCTCGAAATTAACACACTACACAGCGCGACGAAGAATTCGTTTCGCGAGCACGCGGACGAATCGAAAATTCAATTGAAATGTGTGATTTGTTTCAGATCCCAAATTCAGTTATCCTCTGCCCAATAACACGGTGGCCGTGGGACGCGAAGCAATCTTGTCTTGCAACGTCGAAAGTTTGGGCACTTATAAGGTATGTCGGTGATTGTGCGTAGATTTCGAGAAAATGCGACGGCTTTGACGGAATGTTCCGGTGATTATGCCTGGGGGCAGGACGAGGGGCAGGATTTGTATGCCCCGGAGGTTACAAGCTCGCGGCTTTAGAGACGCTTCATTCAGATCCCACTATGTATTACTTCCGGTCAGTTGTCCGCTAACTGTGTATATTATATCGGATAATCTGCATTGTTTTGGACCGGTATGCGCAGTGGGAACTGACGTGACTTCCCCACAGTACGGACTCAAAGGACCTCAGCCCCGAGCTCTGTCATTACGACCGACTAACTTATAATAACCGAATACCCGTATTCCTGTAATAAATCAGTGGAGATTTTTCATTACCAACTTTTTTCGCAAGCACTTTTTAATGCATCACGGTTATAAATTTAGATAACACTTCCATGCAAAAAGGTTGCCTCTTTGGTCTCCTTTTAATAAAGAAATGGAATATGAAAAGGGAGGGGTATGCCCTATACAGTTGATAATGGCAGTGCGAAATTTCAAATAGGCGTAGAAGAGCCCTATGGATTTTTTAACTATCATTGCTTTCCGACCATAACCATGACAAGTACACCGCTGTCCTGAAATGAAACAATATCGAATTGTGATTTTCGTTATGATTAAATTTCCATGGATGGCCTTTTGGCACATTCAATTATACAGGACGCGATCGGATCCTATGACTGACATATCCCAGTTAAGGCCAATATAGTATGTGATTGTAAACACACCCCGACGTAAACGTTTTAATTAACTTTAAACAATACGTGAGCGTAATTCAAAGTAAATAGAAGAGAATTACGTGTACGGCAAAGCAACAAGTAATTTGTCCCAAGTCCGAGTTCTGTGGCCACTTCGAAATTAATTTAGAATTACCTAGTTGAAATATTATTGTGTCGGGTCTTGTATTGTAGATTATTAAAATAAAATCATCAAATTACATGTTTTCAATATGATGTTCCTAAACTGTTTTCGAGCTTTATTTCGCGTAAAGCGATACGAGTTCCATATTCAAATTCCACGTTGTGATATTTTATGGCAACCCTTACGAAGCCCGCATTTATTAATATCACCCCGAAAATGTCATATGAATCCTGTACCGTTGGGCAATCACATTAGAAAATGTCACTACGGCATTATTAAATTTCGAACAGAGGGTGGGAAAGCCGTTCCACGTCGACATATTTACACATAAAATAGAAATTTTACTACGGGCGATTATTAAAATTAGGGAGCATAATATCGTTTCTTTTTCTTTATCGTTGCAGGTTGCGTGGCTGCGAGTGGATACGCAAACAATCTTAACTATTCATAATCATGTAGTCACGAAAAATCGTAGAATTGGAGTTACACACAGTGAACTCAAGACCTGGTACCTGCACATAAAAGAAGTGAGGGAAACCGACAGGGGGTGGTACATGTGTCAGATTAACACCGATCCGATGAAAAGTCAAATTTGCTATCTGGATATAGTTGGTAAGTTTAGTCGTGTTTGCAATTGTATATTAACACGTGACCTTCGTTCCTAATTAAAATCTAATTAGAAAATTTTGATGATCGTTAATAAGTGACGAAATTTGTCAGATGTTTTGGGGATACATAACATATTTCGTTGTCTACCACGGCTCATGCTATCATCTTTGCCCGTGTAATAAATTGTTCTAAAATACGTACATATACTGGTAGCAAATATGTACAACTTTTACATCAGGTTAGACAAAGTTCAAAGACGAA
This sequence comes from Salpingus planirostris, assembly GCA_949788335.1. Classification (NCBI taxonomy): domain Eukaryota; kingdom Metazoa; phylum Arthropoda; class Insecta; order Coleoptera; family Salpingidae; genus Salpingus; species Salpingus planirostris. The sequence goes on along the minus strand of OX460917.1, from coordinate 7,242,204 downwards.
TTATGGTGGAAAATCAAACGACGAGCAACATTTTTTACTTCATCTCTCCAAAGTTTTAAGATAAGGGATGTATTCGTTCGATCAGAATCGCTTCAGGACGTACAACACGGTCCCTTCTAAAAAGACTATTGCTTTTGTTGGCTTTACCCCATATATCTCATCTGAAAGACATATTCCTTAACGTTTATAGATGCACACAACACCACTATATTGTTGGAACTTTCAAAGAGGTTTTATTATGAGCCACATATTTTGCCATGTAATTTGAAAAATTGATGAAAAATTACTCGGAGAATTACTATGATTAGAATTCGGAAATTTTTCATCTCTTCCGAATTTATTCAGGATATCCCAGATTTCGCGATTTAGCACATTCCTGCGAGTTACCTTCTATAGGTACGTTCTGAGTTGAATCAGCTGTATAAATATCTAACTGCGAACAGATGGACTAGTTGAGCAAATTTTCAGTTTTTTCTCCAATATTTTTCTTCGGGAAGACGCAGCCTCACATTTGACTTTTAGGTTTGGAAAATAGTGAGCACTTTTTAGTGGTAATGAGTTAGATAGGTGTTTTGGTACACACCAATTTATTCAATATAGTTGGGTTCGATATTTTATTCCTGAATTCATCTTACCTCCACTATGAGTTTGGAAAACCTCTTCAAATTATTTAATATACATATATGTCAAGAAAAGACCAGAACGAGCTACGCTCGCTTGAAACAAAATCAAAACTGCCTGCATATGTTTGTCTATTATCATCATTAGAGTAGACATATATTCAACTTGCTATACATAGAAGGGTTAATCAGTTCATTGGAGTAATTTACACTTTGTAGGTTTAAATTCAACACCCATTTATATTTAAGAACAAAGTCTGCATAAATCAACACAAATACGTATGTATGTACATACTCATGTGTGAAATTGATGCATACCTACAATGTCATAGAATTTTGGGGGAACGAAGCCTCCAAATCCAAAAAGGAAAACGGCGCCGTGATCAGCTCGATATCCTCTCAATGAGTTTTTATATTTTTTTCACGGTTTTCGGGAACTACATAAAAACTATGTAAGTAGCAGCCAGATGGATGAAAAACTTAACTGTGAAGAGAAAATATGTGCTCTTGGTCCATGAAAATCTGAAAGCTATCGATTGTGCCGTTCTACTGAAAATGGCTTCGAAAAAATTTACAGTAGAGGTTAGGCAGACACCATTATTGGAAAAAATTGAGGACGTCAAATGATTCTTTCTGTTTCATTTTTGTAATAGCATTAGAAGTAAAAATTTCTCAATTTTTTGCTGAATGACTGACTGGCCATAAAGTGATATAATTAACCGTTCCAATTTAACAGTTCCTCCAGACATTTTGGATTTTCCAACAAGCGCCGATGTGATGGTGGATGAGGGATCGGACGTGACGTTGAGATGTGTCGCTAAAGGCTTTCCGGAACCTTCGATTATATGGAAAAGAGAGGACGGACATCTCATACCTATTCCAATCGGATCAGAGAGTGAGTAAATACAAAATTTTAGCTTTCAAAGGGCTGTTTCTTCAATCATAGATGTATAATATACAAGGTGTCTCGTAAATGTGTGTACAACGCGCTACCACATATTCATGAGGTTAAAATATGACGATTGGGCCAAACTTACCTCTATACCAAGTTGCTTCCTTAGGGAACTAGAGGGCGTCAAAGTTCTTGCGAGGAAAAATTATTTCTGCAATATCTCTAAAACACTTTGATGAATCGTCATGAAATTTGGTATGTGTATCTGGATTGGTAAACGGGTGTTTTGGATATGATTTGCATGTCTGTCAAAATTGCAGAAGTGGTCAAAAGTGGGTCATCCAGTTACAAAAAGGTCCAGAATTTTTTATTCGCTCAATCCACACACTCAAGTTTTTTTCATGAGAATGCCACACTTCTTTCCGATTTTTTCCGTGTCTTATAAAATTTTGATAACTTCAATGGTTTAGTCAGAAAAAAATAATCTTGAAGACAACATCAGCGATAAGATCCATTTTTTTTACAAAATTCAGGAGGCGGTAATTTGACTACCTATCCCCATATCATGAAAAATATGTAGAATATAAATATGGTTTCTGAGCCGATTTGATTTTCCAGCGTGGCCTGTAAACATTTTCAATTCGCTTGTCCTTCCTCTGTACTTACCTGTCAGAGGGGTACAAAATTTTGAATAGGTACCCAAGCAGCACCAAGTTACAGCAAAGATATTAAAACTGTCTAAAACCGTTTAAAGACTTATTCATACTAGATAATCATATAACTTTAAAGTTTTTGTACATTATACAACGAATGTACGTTCTAATGACGTCTCGATGTATAATTCGATGGAGTTCTCGAGACTAGTTTGATAAAGAAAGATATAAACGTTCTCTTGACGTCTTATATTTTGTAGTCAAATTTTAGTTATTGAAACCGATTTGAAACGTTTATACGGCTTTTTTGAAGTTTAATTCATAAACTCCTCTAAAATCATATTCCTAACGTGTTTGAAGTATTCTATGGAACCCTAATTGATATACATACATATAAGTTTATAGAACGTTCGGGAATATTATTTACGATAAAACATTGAAAGCTAGATCTCAGCACTTAATTAATTTAAAGTGCTATTATCCACCCAGATTTCGGGCACCGAGGTGAAGAATGTCTTCCTCCGTTCTACAGTTTTCAACCCTCAAAATTTCAAATAAAATTTAAGCTCGATCAATCAAAGGTTATAGAAGTTGTATATTACTATGAAATAGGGTGGTTTTTGAAGTGATTATACCACTCTTATAAAACTTAGTTAGTGTTTGAGTCTTATAGAAATTGTGCATACGTTTCGAAAACCATTATAAGATGTAGTGAATTCAAAAGTTGTATAATAAAATGTGTAGTAGTTTCTAAGACTTTTGAAGCAATCCTCCACATAAAAGTCGCATCAAAGTTGTAATAAGGTTGAATAGTAGGCTACGGATCATGTTCTAGAGCATCATATTAAGTTATATTGATAAAGTGTATGGATTAGAGTTATTAAGTAGTTTCGGGATAATGTGTGGGTTTCATGACTTCCGCCATGTTTCTAGCACCGGATTATGCAAGATTTCGGTGGCCATTATGATCGCTATTATTTTACAATAATATTTAAAACAGAAATATGTGCATAATTTTGCATAAAAACGTATTAAGAAGAAGTGCTCATCATGACTAACATTGGTGATTCCAAATAAATCAAGAATTTATTGTTTTCTTGATTATCATCACTTTATAATTTTTTTGAAATACGCATCAAATTGAATGGGCATAATGTTATTTCGAACCAGAAACATAGATAATATCAAACAACTTTTTTGCGCAAGTGAATTTTTCTTATATTAAAACATAAAATAATAAGATCTTTTACCATTCCAAGTATTACAAATAATATAGTAGCACCTATGTTACATTTATAATTAGAAGTTCTAAATTATTATACATACATCGCAACTAAGAAGAGGACTAGATAATTATATTGATCGACTCATTTATAACTTTTATCAATAAATTAGACGTGGGAGCTACTTACAGTGGTCATGATATGTAGACTTTAATACCTTTATATTGTGGAGTTATCTTAAGAGTTGTAAAAACTTCTCATTGACTTATGCATACTCTTATGTACTCATTCCCAGATTGACTGGCGTAAACGTTTATAAGCAGTTATTATCGGTACTGTTTAGTTGTACATGAGTTTTAGTAAAAGTTGTGAGGTTTTAAAAAAAGTCGTAGATACGTTTATGTAATTGCTCTAAAACTCTCGGTGCTACTTGGGTAACATAAGACTGGATGTTCGAAATGTCATCCCTCATTTTCGAAAACAAAATTTCCGTATATCACTTTGTTGACCTATAAATTTTTAAATTGACACTTGGTTCACATGAATAAAAGCTACGTAATGAGACATTTATGAGTTCCGCCAGTTTACGGTCCTTTATTTAGATTAGAGCAGTTGACATGATAATTCCCAACGACCAAAACTTCATAAATAGGTACACACAAATTCGTAATTTCATATAGGTATGGCTAAATTACAGCGGAATATTTTCCTCAAAGCAACTTAATTTACCTAGTTCGCTGGTGTGCGAAGCCTTTTTGACCCCGGCATATCCAATCGCGTATGTCATAACTTGTGTTAATTTGCACGGTTAGAATAGTTCGACAATTAGGTTTGTCCAATATATTTTGGCATAAATTTGTTATTAAGTTGCCAAGCGGTTGTCTATTATCTGCCACATAAATGAGCTATATTGGTCGATCGAACAGTGCAATTATGATTATGTCAACTGGCTTGTAAATTATTCATTGAATTATCAATGATGAACATTCGCAGCTCAGTAAAGTCTATAAGCCTAACTTGATGAACTCGAACATTAGTGACTAACTACGATATGCGAAGTCACTCCACAGATGTAATATGGAAATATGGAGATAAGCCATTGCGACGATTTCAAGATGCATTTCATTACAGCTGGTGTGCTAAGTTTTTCCGGCTCTTCCCTAAACATCTCCCGGATCAAGAGGGAGCACATGGGTCCGTATCTTTGCATTGCTTCTAATGGAGTTCCCCCGTCTGTAAGCAAACGTATCATGGTGGTGGTGCAATGTGGGTAGAATACATTTATTAAAGAGGGACGACGGAACAAAACGTGTTTTCGATGTTTTATTTTCACAGTTCCACCCTCTATTTGGATCCAGTATCAGCTCGTGGGTGCGTACGAGGGTCAACAAATCACACTCGAATGCCATTCCGAATCATATCCGAAATCCATCAACTACTGGACAAGGGATAACGGTGAAATAATTCCTCACGGTACGATACCTCTGCTAGAAATTAACCTTATTTGGTCTCTCTTGAAATAATCAATCCTCTAATACAAGGTCCAAAGTATACACCCGAAATCATTGAGGATCGCTACAGGGTGCATATGAAATTGACTCTGTCCCTTGCCACGCCAGAAGACTTCGGCTTATACAAATGCATATCAAAGAACTCCCTCGGCGATATGGAAGGAACAATAAATATTTATAGTGAGTTTCACGCTTTGATAGCGGCCGGAGTTCAGTTAATTATTGCGTGTTTCAGGAATTCCCAACCCTAACCTTAGAAACAACTCGGTATACTTCAAGAACAAGGGTAAGTTTCACTCGCATCGGCTATAGGCTCATTCCGACTTTAACTATGACTTCATTCAGTTGTTCCAGGATCGACAAAAGACGCGAACGATGTAACTTATCAAATAGGTTCTTCGGAGAAAGGTAAGGGTTCTACAAATATTTCAGTTTCACGGCAAAAGTTTATTTCATTTTATTATCAACAGACCGAGCAGACTTGCTGTTTCTCGAGGATGAATATTACAGCTACGCTCATCAAAACGCCGTCTCGCAGTTTCTCATAGTGCTATGGTTGCTTTCATACTGTATGGCATTCATTTAATAATGTGTATTCCAATAAGGAAGTTTCAGGATGGAAGCGGAAAATTTTTGTGTAAGTAGGCATACATGTGTGCGGAATATGCACTTCAAAGATTAACATCCAGAACTTTCCCGATGACCTTTTTTTTAGGATTAAGGGCTATTTTTGTACGCTTATTTTAGAATAGGACGGTATACTGAATAAAACTTTTCCAACGACGCCCTTTGGACTTTATTACCTAGACATCATATTAATTTCCAGGACGAACTGAATATTGCTGTGAACTCCTCTTCAAAGATGTCTCTTATATGTATCTTTTCTATTCACCCAGGAATGCAACATTTCACCACATCACGGTGTTAAAAACTTTACAGCGCCTTATTAAAGTATTTCCCGTACTTCACTGCCGTAAAAAGAGCCAACCTGTTTATTTTCATAATTCTACACTTTTTAATGCTTCATCGCCAATTTAAAAAATAATGAACCACAAAACGTAAAACAACAACGCTAAAATTTTCATTGGTTTTTCATTTTAAACGCCGTTGAAACGCGTAACAAAAATATTGCACGCAGCTTTAATAAATCGAAATATAATTTCTGATGGCTATGCACCCCGTCATCATTCTTTGATCCATTGATCTTGATCTGATCAGATCTGATGAATTACTAAATTTTGTGTTGGTGTAAGCAGTCGGCGAATTTTTTTTCTTGATACAGTGTAGCCGATATAAAGCAATATTCAATTTATTTAAGTACTTTACTTACGATCTCGTTAGAGAATAGACTTTCTTCCTCTGAAATTGCTGCCGGAATAGTAACGTTTTCTGTCAAAAATAATGAGAACTGTTGAGTATATTTTCGATCGATTTCAAAGCGGTTTGGTTGCGAACGTTTCAAAAATCAAGAAGTTCGGTTCTCAACTTTACCTTTTCATATCGCGGTAGACTGTCGAGTCAGATTTTTTCCAGGATTTTTCTTATTATTTTTCCCAGACCTCTTCAATGGCCCCCTAGGGCGTTCCAAAGAGGTTCTTCGCCATTAAAGAAATCAGCGTGTATAATGATATACTGTATGTTCCGAAATTGTTTTGACAAACTTTTACGAATTAGAGATTTCTCGAAAATAAGCAGTTTTTATTAATAAACTCATGGGGAGATTATTTTAGTTTCTGCGCTACGTCCTATTACCTACTACTTTCGTCAATAATAAAAATAAATCCACGGATTTTTTTGTACTTGGTGCAGCTACCTCAGGTAGCACAGTCACGTCGATTTCACGTCATTTTTTTGGTCATTTTACGTCGTAGACGTGATTTGACCAAAAATAACCAAGTAAATGACGGCATAAAAATATGACCGAAATATGACATCATAAGAATGACGTCGATATGACGTTACAGGTATTACTAGATCGCATTTACACGTATCAGACAATAGGTGTCGCTACCAATTATATCTCGCGTTCTTTGACTGACATCATAAGTATAAAGCTGATATTCTGCACAATGCAGAATGGTCTCATTTACAATCACAAGGATTACGGTGAATGGGTTTCTGGCTTACTAGGTTTGAGACTTCTAATACAAAAAAAAAATATATATATTCAATACAATGCACTAAGTAGAATAAAGATTTTAAATTTGGTGAATAAATAGTCTTAAAATGACGTCGAGATCCATATCCTTTTTTTTTTAGGAAATACCCAGAAATTTCTTGAAAATACTCAGAACCCCCAGTAAATTCGTAGAAAATCCTCCTAAATCTCCAAGATGTACAACATAAATTCCCAGGTGTTTGCTTCTCGTATTTCGTCAATTCTTAAGATCAAGGACACCAGCGAATGAGTCTGGCTTCTCTTCTCGCTTCTCTTCGTTTACCTCCTGCTGCACTGTGAGCCAAATACATATATTGTAACTCGTTCAACGGAAACCGATCCAAAGCATTCCGGAACACCCTGTATAATTGACTGTTCTCCACAATCAACATCAATGGCGAAACTAAATGAACTCAGAATACTCAGAACATGATGATAGTAATAATAATATGTGAAGAAGTAACAATTTAACTGTAGCACTTATTATTTATTAAAATTCGAACGAAATGAAGACCCAACTACACCAATTTATTAGTAACAATTTTACAACAATAATATGATCCATCACTTAGCGGTAAACGTGACTTAAGAAATCGTTGTTAGGTATGTTACTTGTTCCCTTAAAAAATAAAAGCTGCTCCAAGAATGTTGAAATTCTTTTATTAGGAAATGTGCATATATATTTGTGACACGCTGTATTATTCGTGCCGTTCCGTTCACCAGTAACTATCCAATAAGATTGAGGGACTTTTCCCATTAAATGCAAAATTAACACGTTAATACCAAACCTATTAAAAATGTCATCGCAGTTTGAGTATAAACGCAATTTGTATGCTACGTCGAGCCCGACTGTTGCAGCGGGGGCTTCAATTCGAACTTTAGTGTTTTATGGATTGGCAAAGTTTGACTTGTCGCAGGAGGAAAACCATCGTAGTAATGTAAGAAACGTGTGAGATCGCCTCCGCCGCCTTAATTATAAAACGTTGGCACTTTTTATGCATATTTATTGGAGGGTTGACGACCCTCCAACGTGATAATGTCCACAATTTCTGCTGTTATCGCGGTGTTTCAAGGCATTGAAGGGAAGTTGGAAGGACATATCCTGCCCTTTCTCCCGAAACGTATTTTCGGCCATGCTCGTATTAAGGCAGGGGTTTTTCGGGGTGCTTGGCACCGGAAAATTAATTACAGCGCCACAACGAACATGCAAACGTTTTATCACCCGACGAACACTGAAGCAAGTAATAACAAATAAAAATTATGCTGCGAGATGAGGACATCTAGGTAAGTAGGTGAGTTTTGTCAGCACGATACGATAAATTATTAACCGGTGCCAGCAAAGGGTTGTTGGGGTTTTCGCGAGATTTTGCCAACTCACCCTGGAAAAGTTCGTGACACGTTCAGGATACTGATTTTCTTCATGCGGCCAGACTATTTTCACCGATTACAAGTAAGCTATGAGTGATGACTGTGAATCAGGTCATGCTATAATAGGTAGTTAAAGCGCATAAAGAGGAAACAAAATCGAGCAAAAACGGCCGCATTATAAAAAAATTAATTTAGCATTTTCTTTGGCATGAAGTTATTTCAACTTAACAAAAAAATTAATTGCTTTATTCCCGAGTCTGAAATAAATCAAGAACATATTCATACCTACCTTATTTGTAATCAGCCTGCGTACTAGGTACATACATCATTATTTATGTTATGTGTTATCTTTATAGTTTAAACCAAAATGCTTTCTATACTCTCAAATCGAAATTAAGGGAGATGGCGTGGGATGTAGACGAAAGTTCGGACCAACGCTCACTGGAAGATGATGTTGGGGGAAATTTCGCCCCTATCTTGAGTAGGAGGAAAACTGTTCGTTCTTTGTTCGTAATCCAGGCCAATCAGATGCCAACATGCTCTCTAATTGTAATAACAATTTGGCCGATGAAGGCAATGAACGGGCGCGTCCAAATAAAACAAGAACTTTTAGGGTGTATCCTGGCCAAATCGTTATCCTTAGCCCGGTACACGCGTGCTTTGGTTTCTAACTACCATATTTTCTGAAAGTGCTAATGAAATTTATTCCCTTCTTTTAAAGCTATACATATAAATTGGTTTATTGTACGGTCCATTAAAATCGAGATCAGATCTAAATCGCGCAAGAATGACGTTACGTTGCATTACCAAGTAATTGTAAATTTCCTAGGGCTACGTGAGCTGTGGGGACAGGGGCGAATGAAAATCAAATTTGCAAAACTATGTTTAATATTTAGCAATGTTTTAGATGATACATACATAATGGAATAGATCGTATTACACGGTTGTACAAAATCAGTTGAATCAGAATTGATAAATATGGAGTAGTTTTAAAATTAACAATTACCTAAATTATTATCGTTATTATTATTGATATTTAAGGTTGTGTTTATGTTATTGAAGGGGGTTTTAAAAATAGACACGTTATATTTCCGTTAATTTCAGGGTATACTTGGCGCGGCAGTCTAATCATAAATGGCATCAATATGTGCATAAATTTCAACTAAGTTGCATGTTGTATGGCCTTATGGATCCATATTTATTTTGAATATATGCAGCCCTGACTACAATATTCATTTGCAGGTACGACCTATTATTATATCGGCTGCCAATACTTAATTCTATGGAATATTATTATTCACTAAAGTATGCACTATCGCTTAAATTACCTACAAAGAATATACTTAAATACCGTCAGTCATAGAACGCTAATATAAATTCAGCGTCCATTTGGGAAGCATAGTTCGAAAGCCTATTAAATTCACCCACTATACTGTAGTGAAAAACCGATAAAACACGTTGACCTACAATACGATACGACATCCGAGAATGATAATACAATAGGTTAGCACTTCGTTTTGTATTATAGAAAAGTAGGTACTTTAACCGACTGTCTTATGCTCCCAAACGGATCGCCGTATCACTAAAACCACTTGTAGCGAAGGAAGCATTGTAAAAAATGATCGAGAAAGGGAAATTCAATGTCCGAACGGGGGCACAACTTGTTTTCGCGTTAATCTTGAGATTTTCTCCTGTCTCATACGAAAGCTTAGAAAGGACATGCTTTAAAAAATATTTAAAACAAAACAGCTCGGAATTCTGAGATAATAACTCGGAATTCTGAGATAATAACTCGGAATTCTGAGATAATAAGTCGGAATTCTGAGATAATAACTCGGAATTCTGAGATAATAACTCGGAATTCTGAGATGATAACTCGGAATTCTGAGATGATAACTCGGAATTCTGAGATGATAACTCGGAATTCTGAGATAAAAAGTCGGAATTCTGAGATAATAAGTTGGAATTCTGAGATGATAACTCGGAATTCTGAGATAATAACTCGGAATTCTGAGATGATAACTCGGAATTCTGAGATAATAAGTCGGAATTCTGAGATAATAACTCGGAATTCTGAGATAATAACTCGGAATTCTGAGATGATAACTCGGAATTCTGAGATAATAAGTCGGAATTCTGAGATAATAAGTTGGAATTCTGAGATGATAACTCGGAATTCTGAGATGATAACTCGGAATTCTGAGATTATAAGTCGGAATTCTGAGATAATAACTCGGAATTCTGAGATAATAACTCGGAATTCTGAGATGATAACTCGGAATTCTGAGATAATAAGTCGGAATTCTGAGATAATAAGTTGGAATTCTGAGATGATAACTCGGAATTCTGAGATGATAACTCGGAATTCTGAGATTATAAGTCGGAATTCTGAGATCGTCATTACATGTCTTGACATGTCCAGGTTTTGTATACGATACACAATTTAAAGTGTGAGTGGGTGTCTATCACCATCAACACGATGCAACTATACCTAATTTGGCTTATTATCTTCAAAATCTCGAGTTATTATCTCAGAATTCTGAGTTATCATCTCAGAATTCCGAGTTATCATCTCAGAATTCCGAGTTATCATCTCAGAATTCCGACTTATTATCTCAGAATTCCGACTTATTTTCTCAGAATTCCGAGTTATTATCTCAGAATTCCGAGTTATCATCTCAGAATTCCGAGTTATTATCTCAGAATCCCAAGTTACCATCTCTGAATTCCGAGTTATTTTGTTATAAATATTTTTTAAAGCATGTCCTTTCTAAGCTTTCGTAGTCTCAACATACACAGCACAACATGAGTAAGATTTATTGTAGGGCGAAAGGCAGCGCGACTAAAAAAGCTACAGAGATAAGTCCGGTTTTTGTACGGTAACCGGAACCGTAGTACTCGTCCTCTTGAAACAGCAGGTCCGGCTGGTCATCCAGACCTGAAACAAATAGCACTTCATTTACTTCTTGAATGCTGGGAACTTGGATCAGGCGTCCCTGAAGTTTCAGGCTCATGTCTTGAAATTTCCCGCAATGTTCTCATATCACGTATATCCATAACGACCCAGCTAACGAAAAACTAATGTCTCGATAAGTACTGAAATATTACGACGAACTAAAGAATTATTGAATCGTGAACTTTAACGTTCCTACAATTTATTCCACGTGAATTCCGATAAAATTGAAATACATTTTACCACATCAAGCTTTAAATTATTTATTGCGAATCGTAAACATCGGGACACTCAATTCGAATAAAATTCAATGGGATGAGTTGGGAACAAAAGCATCTAAATTGAAGTACCTGCTGTAGATGATATTTTCCGCAATCAAGAATTGCCAATTGAATAAAGTCTATTACTAGTTTTGGTGCATTAATCATACTTACAAGGAGTTCTCAATACAATGGAAGGAAATTATGATTATTTTTCACCTCTCATTTTACAAAACAACTACATTTTATCCCCGACCGAAAATGTAATTAAAAAACATTGTTAACCACTGATAAATGGAAGGGTTCATTAGGTACATTGCGAGTCACGTGTTAATCAAAATGAAAAACAATATCATTACAATTATCAGTATAGAGTATGTAGTAGAATTTTGCTGAATATCAGCATACATTGATTAGTAAGTAAAATCCAAGTTGTCTCACGCAGCTCTTCGAAACTAAATGCTTACATCCTAGAACATTAGAGACCCATTGTTGGTCCTAATTGAATATTTGACTAGGTGTGATTAATGGTTGGTTACGTAACCCCGCTAGCATGGAATGGAAGCGTCAACACTGATAATTCTGCCGGTGTAACCTGACAGCTTTTCTGTTGTTTGTATATCTGAGTGTGAAATTTCGTGATATTAATTCGACACGCAGCTTTTTGATATGACGGGAAAACAATCAGTAAAATATTGTATAGGTAACCTCGTTTGCTTTTGATATTTCATGGAAATAAACAAGAATTTCCGCAAAATGCTATAAAGTTTTTACGAGGAAATCCGGAGGCGGGTTGGTCTGAAGCCTCGTGGCCATGACAGCAATCCTTACAACCGTAAGGAGGAAAATGATATATATGTATATATATTTATTATTTTTCTCAAAGAATAAAACGGCAACTTTTCCAGTTCCCGAATCCAAACAAAATTCATGTACCTACATATTCTAATTTGAAAATAAAACAAGAGGACGCCGCACTGATTCCGCCCATTAGAAACTTCTGTTTAACGTGAGCCATGCTAAAGACTTTATCAATCAATATATTTCCAAATTTGGATACAACGTTACTGGCAGCACCTTGTTCGTGAAGCCTGCTCAGATTCTTTATTTCACTCTGTGAATTTTTTATTCTGGATTTTCTCATAATAAAATTGATGAACCCTTCATAAAATTTAGAATTCAAAAGTCCATAACAAATTTTAAAATGTGTGCGGTCGAAATGAACAAAAATATTTATTTACATTCGATTTCCATCAGCGTTTGTCCATCGAATAACTTCAAGGTATGGACCGCTTTCAGCGAGCAGTTTATGACTCCAATACTTGACAATTTCTCATCCATGATACTAAGCAAGATGAAGATGGATAAGTGAACCATATTGAGTAAACGGGATTGTTTAATAAATGTGTTTAAATAGTGCAATCCTCAAACTAATCATCCCCAATCATTCCGTAGGTAACTGTTTGAGAAAAACTCCGCAACCGGTCGATTTATGTTTTTAGGGGGACACATTCTGATTCTAAATTGAACTTCACATGGCTAACCCAATTCGTGTGATGGTGACTTCCAGCCCTCGAATTTAAATAGCATAAGCCAGTCGAGTGATACCTTCAGTTAGACCAAATCGCCTAAAGGTACGATTCCTACACAGCTACTTCCAGTCGCCGCGACCCAAAGTCGCCGTGGCTGCGCGCGACGCTCCCATAAGAAAGCACGGGGCCGGCCAGCCCCCACCATGCTCGATCTCGGCGACTTCGAGTCGCGGCGGCTGGAAGTAGCTGTGTAGGAATCGTACCTTAATTTGATGAAGAGTGATAGATTATACGGGTAAGAACGGAGAGTATTTTGTGAAAATGTTAAAAAGGTGACTTAGCGGACATTCATGTGTAAATCTACTCCTGTTTCAAAATTGAAATTGGAATACTTAAGCCGTGTAAAAACTAAATTTTTCACCACAAAACGTTTTTGAAAAATTTCCTCTTGTATGGGAACATAACATATTATCGTCATGAAGGCTGTTAGGCAAAAAGTTTCTTACGTCATAACTTCTTTATTTTTCGTTTATTTAAAAAACACCAAATAGAATAAATGAATAGCTATCGGAACACTACAATATGATTCTTGTTTTGATTTTTTCTATTAATTTCTTTTTCTTTGGTGGTAATTCTTTTTATTTCAACAGAATACATACTAACGTTCTCAATGAAATCGAAGTAGATGATTCTTCTCTTTCCATCAATGCCAAAAAAGTTGCATTCAGTGAAGACACGTAGAAGTTATCATAAAAAAGATTTTCGAAAAAAGCATTAAAATAAATGTAAAAATAGATATTTTCAAGTATAGCCTGGTGAACAGTCCAGCGACAACATGATAGATTAGTTTTAATCGGTTTTAAAATCTTTTTCAGCATGAACCAAATTCTACTGAGATTCATTTTGTTGATCGATCTGACTAGGAATGACCCATAGGTTACCTATAGGTCCCGACTTGTCGGGTCGAATTGACAAAACCCATCTAGCCTAAATAAAATGAAATCACAGATTTTGACTAAACTTTTCACGTTTTCCCTTGGGCCTTCTTGAGATGTTATGAGCAATTCGTTCTGATTCGCTCGTATTGTTGTAGATTGCTGGTGAGCGCCAAGATTTGAGGTGAGAAGTATTCACTACGGGCAATTTAGAGAACTAATGTCACCCCGGAATTTAGTCACGTTAGTCTAATTTCCGTGCAAATTTTATTACGTGACGGATTTGAACTCGTATTTCTACAAGTCGATATTTGAGAAAGTGTAAATGCCTTCTTATAATGTAACGTTTCACCCAAAATTCTGGATGTCTTAATTGGTTCATTCCCTTGGAGTCGGCTATGAAGTGTCAGACAATTGAACATCCATATAGGAACAACAATTGATGATATGAGTGAAACGACTATTTGCTCCAATTGAAGTAATTGCTCAATAGACAGGGTGTCCCAGAATATAACCCTAATTGAATTCACCAGTTATGGGAATGTGTGTCTGTCATCTACGTTCGTCAATTTCTACTGGTCCTGAACATCACAATATACTTTTTTTAAGATTTATTAATCTACTGCTTGGTTGGGCTGCTACTTTACTGTTTTGAATTTTTTTCTATACAGTGAACTTCGATTACCCGAATCAATATCTAAACATTAAAGCAATTTTCAAAATATATTTTTAAAATGGTGAATAGAAAACTTAATTTTCTTAAAAAAATCCAATACCAATGATCAAGCTTGCACGAAGAATCCGCGGAAGTCATAATAATCACACTATTGGTGAAATCCAGACGCTTTGCTTTGAATGTTATAAAAAAGTGTGCTAATTGCGAATACATCGGCACCGCCAAGTTCCACTGGTCTGATACGGATAAGTATTCAAAATAAATTAGTGTTGATCTGGACCTGGACGTGCGGAAATTGTGCGCCACAAATATTAAAAACATAAAAAATATTTCAGTTCTTATTCATTTATGTATAAAGATAATCTACATCATCCTTCGTCTCTGATGGATCAAATAGCACTGCAAATAGAGATAGGTTTTGTGTGTGACGTGAATGGGTATAAGAATTCCAGTATACCGTGACCGTTTGCTAAATCAAGTGAAGCGCTTTTGTGTGTGATGATTTCAAAACCAGGCCTAGGATTACGGGAGGTTTTTCACCCAAGAGAGGGACGCTTGGGACAACTCAGGATAGACAGAAACTTCTACGAAACGATCGTATTTGGGGACCACAACTAGACGACAAAAAGAGGAATGTTTTGATTTATTTTATCAGAGATTTCACCTAATATTTAAAAAAAAATATATACATATACAATTACAAAATTCATTAATTTTTTGTTGAGACATTCGATGGCCTTTAACATCCCATTTGAAATTTTTGGTGGGAACGTCACCCTGGCGGGAGGGTTGAAGTTATGAATTCGAGTATGCCAACAAAAGTTGTCCGTCTTGAAATAAGAAAATAAAATAATAATAATAGAATTAAAATCAACCAATCTGAGGGTCCTAATCAAATTCCAGTTTAAGACTGAAATCTCAGGGTGGACTGTTTTCGGTGCGCCCCTGTGTTTGTAAAAAATTATTAACCTACCTAAAATATTCCGTAGTTGAAGCTCCTCTATTTGAACTAAGAACAAATGCTTTTTTTATTCATACAACCCAATGAAAATATGCAATTTTCGGAAATCAACCATACATGGTCAAAATGGATATGGATGTAGAAAAATTCGGTCCAATTTCACCTTGTATTTAACAATAAAAGTAATTGCAATGTTGTTTGGCTGAACCGTATCTATTTATCACCTTTCGATTATCAGTTATACCTTTTATCCGTAATTATGAAATCTCAGGCTTTAAAATCATAAAATATCGAGTTAGGTATGGGGAAAATATTTCTAAGGGTTTTGCAATGTTTGCGGGATTCGACTTACCGTTCGCGATATTCTCAAGATCGTCTACAACGTCGTTGGGTTTCTTTCTTGATTTTCCTGTGGAAATGTAAGGAGTGTATAAATTAATAATTTCCACAGAGGCAAAACTTTGTCTAATATACAATTTATAGAACGTAACCAGCGTTGATTTGTAAGTGAAATAAATTGTGAAATTGCATGTTAACATGACGTTTCCGCCTAAATTCGCCCTAAGTGACTGAGAAGTGCGGAATCGTGCTTGTTAATCGTGACAGTCTGCACCATGCTGAGCTTTTGTATATTAATCAAGACAGGGCGCTAACTTTAAATGTAGCTGGCCGGGTGGATTTCCCTAAGACCCGGAACGAGGCATCAAACGACAAAGATCGTACCTACCTCCTTGTCCCTCCGTCGCGATTTATACGGCGGCAAAACGATTTATCACCTCCAAATTCATTAATAACTGGGTTAATTGATTTCCCGAATGTTATCGGAAGGAATAAAATATAAATAATCATCTCCATGCGATAAATGATCCAAAAGGGTAACGAACGCCAGGCAAGTTTTATAAATTATGTCACGTACCTACATACCTGGGAAGTTTTCGGGTTAAATGTTAGGAACTCACCGTTTCTTGATAAACCATTCGAAAGTTTTGATGGCTTGGGTATGGCTGTAAAAAATACAGGGCGCATTTAATTTTTTACGGGATGTATCGAATGAATAAATCGTGCCACTCTTGGTGCTCGTTCTAAAATATTGCGTCTCGGACCCACACTTTTATATACCTAACCTACTACCGCGTACTACACAACATATGAAAGAAGATTGTATTGCCAATTTAACGATAACCATTGTGAATAGCCATATACTGGTCTTATCTTTTATAGTTCGACATTTTATAGACGAATTATTGCAAACGTAACATTATACTTAGGTTAGTGTAGGTTTAATGCACGTATGTACCTACACAGGTAGGTAATTCGCCAGAGTAGGTACTATACATATGGGCGATAAAAGTCCGTTCATTATGTTTGAATGAGAAATGTACATTCGTCTAAACACGCTTACTGGCTAATAATTATCTATTAATTCTAGAACGAGTATTTTCTACATAAATGTTTGTAGATACACTTCGATACCTACGTCCATGTAAACTTTTGTGTTTTTCTTAATAGTGAAATATTTTGTTGATGGCTCTCGGGGATCCTATACATTTAGAAGCAAAACTGTCTAATTAGCAATGGAAATGTGTATTTTGCAGAGTGGAGACAACTTATTTAGTTTGGTTTTTGATGCATGAAATGCGATTGCCTGGTTCGCCAGTCAAAGATGGAATATTTTACGAAAGAGATGGTGCGGGAACGTGAAAAGAGAAGAATAAAGTTTTCTCAGACGACCCTCATTCTTGGCAATCATTTAAAACTTATTCAAAGTATCAATTTAATCAACTTACCGAAAACTTGAATGGTTCCATCTGTGTCCCCTAAAGAGTTTTTCGATACGCATTTGTAATTTCCGTAGTCTAATGGGGTTATCGATTCAATGGTCAGTTTCATGTGGACCTTGTAGCCATTTGTCGTAACGGACTCTTTGTAATTCTCACCTGCGAAAGAAGGATATTGCACTTTACGACTGCTGTAAAAGCTTTATATTGTGTGTCTGCGTTGGCCATTTCCTTTGGAAAAATATCGATCCGGGATGACGACGGCGATTTCGTTCATTCAGCGGCGCCGACTCCTACGCTAGGTGAAACGATTGATAGTTGCGACGGATGAACATGCTGAATTTTTTATAATTCCACGTACACGG
The DNA here is from genome assembly GCA_949788335.1 of Salpingus planirostris. Lineage (NCBI taxonomy): Eukaryota > Metazoa > Arthropoda > Insecta > Coleoptera > Salpingidae > Salpingus > Salpingus planirostris. The sequence continues at coordinate 7,224,319 of OX460917.1, read as the reverse complement.
TAATTCCATTGAAGAATTTCATATTCGAAAATTGCAGCTGACGTCCGTCGAAATAGCTGATTCTATATAATCTTCCGAATACACTATGTGCTACAAATAGCTGAATTTTGGCATGTATTTTACAAGATACTTATCAGTATTACTAGTAGATATTACCTAGTGAATTAATCTTAGCACCAAAGGAGAGAAGAGAAATACAACTGGTAGACAGAAGGTGTATCGACGTCATGAAATTAGTCTAACCTGAGAGATTGCGATTAATGAGAATGGTTTTAATAAAAAAAGTTATAAAAGTCGGAAGAATAAACTTTGGGAGAGAGAAAAGCAGTCCCCGTAATTAAAAAGAGCCGGAAAGAGGACAATAAAGGAATAAGAGATGATAAAATGTTTTGGCACTGAACGGATCGAAGTGCTACAGTGCTAGAGGTTTTGGAGCTTTGACCGTGTGCACTTACATACGTATTTTTATACTTAGTATATTGCGGTTGGAGGTTCGGGTTCGGCCTGAAAGTTATCTGAAAAGCAACACGTTCCTCTTTTACACAAAAATAATAAAAAAGCACTAACCCTGTTGAATGATTTCTCCTTTATCAGTGGTCCAGTAGTTAATAGATTTGGGGAAGGCTTCCGAATGGCATTCTAGGGCTATCTGTTGTCCCTCATATGCTCCCACAAGCTGGTTCTGGATCCAGACCATCGGCGGAACTGAAAAAACACTCAGACGTAATGAGGAATCTCCCTGCCCTAGTCGAATGTGCTTACAATGCACGATGAGCATGATGCGCTTGCTGACAGATGGGGGGATCCCGTTAGAGGCGATGCATAGGTACGGACCCATTTGCTGCCTACTCACCCGAGTTATGTTCAACACCGGACCCTCTACGCTGGCCACTGCAAACAAACGACTGATTATCCGCACTCGACCGGAAAAATGTGGAGAAAAGTACACCGCATTGCGTCCAACGAATGCCCCAACTTTGCCAAATCAATTTCCCGATAACAATGGTAATGTAGAAGAGAGTGCTAATCCGTTAAAGAACCATTTCAATATCGAAATTATTTGTTCGAGTTGCATTACACAAAACAAAACCTTTAAAATGTTAATTCGAACTTTGCGACTCTTATCGTTCACTCAGAATTCCAAAATTGCGCCCGACTTTTGAAATAAGTCCGTATTGTCGACAAAATACGAAAAGTTAACAAGACCGAGTGGGGCCCTGGTCGAGAAACTGCGACTTTATTTGAAATTGTCACGCAAGAAAAGTCGAAGTTGAGTTTATCGAAAACCTGTAATAGAAATATGTAAATTTGAAAAGGGCAGCATAATGCAAGTATTTAGGGGGCACGCCAAATGACGAGGAAAATATGGAGAGGAAGGAAAAGTTTCGCGAATAATTTCAATATCGTTTCTGAAATCTACAGACAGCTGTAAAAGAAAAATCCAACTAAATTATATATTCCACCTTGACATAAATATTTATCGATACATGTTTAGGAGCAAACATCCACTTATTCATATACCTTATGTACTCACAAGACTCTACGGAGACATAAAAAAAATCCTTCATAAAGGGAGGATATGACTCTCATTCTCTCTCTATCCTTTCAGTAGTTTTCAGATGAGACAGAACGATTATCATAGCCTCCCTTTATAAAGAATTTTTTTGATGTCTTTGTATATGTATACAATCCCCCCTATTCACTAATTAATTGCTACGTAGCAAGTATTGTTGTCCATTGCTAGCAACAATGTAAGTAATTGTTGTTAGCAATAGCCAACAATTTCCTTAGTGAATAAGGGGGAATGTATACATCGGTCTCAAACCATAAACATGTTATTATATAAAATAGATATAGAAGATATATCAAATAAAAATGAGAATGAATATGAGAATTAAACGAAAATAAAATAAATGCATTTTGTATTTCTCATTTATTTTAATTTAAAACTGAGTTTAAAATTGATTTACTTATTATAGTGTGGTGGATATTCAACTGACCGGAATAATTATTGTATTCATAGAATTCAATAATCGGATGGCTAGAGTGCATTTGGTTGTTAACCTGCAAACTGTTTATTACAAAATGAAAATTTAACATGTGAATTAATTTTTATACTTATGCAAAGAGTAAAAGCACAAATACCTAGCCATCAGTAGTGTTTAGATATTCCAGGAATTCAAGTAAAAGAGTAATATAAGAATTTTATGGATGGATAAATACGTACGAGATGTACAACCACTAAGTAATTTTCAACTCAATCTCTAAAATTATTTTGCCTAGGACATTTTTGTACCGATTTATCGCTATATCATGTATCACAACGTTGTTGATGAGACGAAGCATCGCTTCTTGCAGTACTTGAAGTACAGCTTGAAAAATATTTTTAAATTTCAGAAGCTAATAGAATTTAGGTGACTTATGAAGATAATAGTTTTGTCAATATTCTCGAATTTAAAAATTATTGATTTCGTTATTTTATTTTCTTGTGTTTCTATATTATAAGCGTATTTACATACAGATTGAAGTTGAACTACCACCGGGATGAAGTAATAACTCATCGCGAAGGCAATTCGTTAGGCAAGATGTATTATTTCGTTACATTTTTTCCTTTACAGTCGACGCATCCTCAGCAGATTAATTTAACAGAATAATGAACAAATTCGGCGATTCATCATTAAATGATTTCGAATTTTGGTCATCGTAAAGTATCACGTGCTACATTATAATCACCTTCTTCTCCTGTGGGTAATTTGAGAGGTTCTCCGGTTTCCCGTCGCCAGGTAATTGAAGGTTCTGGAGATCCTTCGGCGGCACAGCGGAGGTTCACATTGGAGCCTTCCCTAACCACCATGTCCGTGCTGGTGGGGTAGTCCAGGATATCCGGCGGCACTAAAACACACCGAGGTTACCTCGTTATAATGCCGCCACGATATGGAAAAATTACGGCGATTTTTGCAGAAAGAAATGAGTAGGGCGAAACTGCTGGACTTAATTTCGTCTCACGTTAGAGAGATTGGCCGCAACGTTAATGGCATAATGGATGCAATCACGACGAAAGTGCACAAGCGACATACAGCAGCAGGAGAGGAAAGCTCACATCTCACATGATGGCATTATTTATGCAAATCTAACAGGAAAGCTCGAAGTTCACTCTGGAATCCTAGAAGTGTCTAATCATGTTCGTTGTCTTATTAGGCAATTAGGTTTACATTACTCTACCATAAAGAAGCACTCTCCACGTGAACAATTATCATGATGTGTCTATAAGAGAAATATTCTGGCTTGATTTTGAAATACCCGTGTAAGTTTCTGTTTAATCACTAATTGATCCTAATTGAAGGTCATTGACTAATGAGAGTCATATTGGAATAGTATACAGAGAACGTTCAAAATTTCCATTGATTAAATGTGAAGCGATAGATCCGGAAGAACAAGTGGTTTTTCGGTTTACCGAACAATTTCACATGAATTATCCCTGGCATCCCCGAGTTTCGGAATCACACGTAGGAACTATATTTCACATGTCCGATCGATGGATAATGAAAACATTACATAAGTACATAGCTAGTTTTAATTTTTGCAATAAAATCGAAATTAATAGTAGACATAACACAATCGCAATAGTGATGGTATGTACATATACTATCGATTGCATTAGTTTTCCCCAGTCTGTCGTCTGTGAACCCGTGTGCTAGAACGAGACTGGGGAATACTAATGCATTCGATCGTACACCAACGTTACGATTTATACTCAGTTCGAAAATGTATTGGCGAGAATACCTATGCATCTTTCTCTGAAACGGTTTAACATAATGATATGGCCGCTCGCCGGAGGAGACAAGGGACAATAATAATCAATAGTGTTTTTTTTTAATCATTCATTATTTCATTTGTTATGTTTATTTCAAATTTGAGTAGTTTGCTTAGGTGGGCACAACCCCACTCGCTAATTTTAAGGGTAGGCACTGGATTTCGACCTTTATTGTAGGAGAAGTGCACTCTTTCAGTAGAAATATTCATACCGTGCCCAACATGGTGGGCACAGGTTATTCCTCGGGTTATTCTAACGTAAGCATTTGCCCACCCTATCCCCTCCCCCTGCCGACACCTCTGTTAATTCCTAGACCCTGACTGAAATCAACATTTGAGATTCGGTTGATCTTTTTTTCTCGCCGAAATTATGAAAAAATGTGCGACAAGGAACATGGTGCTCCAAAGCCAGATTTAACTGAAGAATTACCGTATCGCTCGCAAAAAACGCATCTTTTATGAAAAAAAAAATCGTTCGTGTCTTCCCAGCTCAAAAGCTCACGAGCCGCCACAGTTTCTTGTGTGAAGTTGAACGTAGAGTAAGGTCATAGAGGTGAATCTAAGGCTTATGTGAATTTTTATAATAATTCCAAGACCCGTTCTAATTTCGAAAATTTGTAATATCATATTTGCAGCAGCTACAGAAGAAAAATACAACAACAAGTGTCTTCTTACATAAGAGTTTTTCGTTTTTTCGTGTGACCGCAGTATGGAGTGAAGCTCAACCACAAATAACTGAAGTCATTGAGTTGGTTGCACTCAATTGTTTTAGAATCATAATTTGGAGAGTGTTGCACCACAGTAGCATTCAATTGGTCACTTCACGTAAAATCTGAATTTCGAAAATCATTTTTTTTTATTATAAGATGCTGTGGAATTTTTGCTAGCATTATGTGTATTAATTTGTTTCGGAGAGTGTCTTATTTCCAATCTTTGATCACCACGCATCGTTGGTGTAATATAAATCAATTAGTCCGGCAGTCATAAGCTTTCATTACGCGCACAGAGTTCGTGATGCTGAGCAAGAAGCGGTGTTAAAACGTCCTATGATTCGGCGTTATGTAATTTGATGGCTGTTTTACATACATTTGCATGTTATTGAATGGTGGCTGAGAGAGAGACGGCGCTAGAAGGTACTGGGGATTTTGAGACACAAACCTCCAACACTGAGACATCTATTAACTACCAAAGCAAATTTAGTGGCTTTTGGGCAAGTGGTTTCAACTGATGCCCCTGGATTAAATCTGATCTCCTGCCCTACATTTGTTATATCAGATTTGCCTAATTTTATTAACCAATTATTCGAAAAGTTTGTCACGTCGGTGACAAATTCAAGTTTGATTAAAATTTACAAATAAGCTCAGCTTCCTGCTCATGCTTGCGTGCGTTTAATTGTCTCATAGTTGACGGAAAGAAAATTTCGTGGATATTTGATTGCCGGGTCGCCAAAGGTCCCAGTTACATTTTGTCCCAGTGTACTTGAGAGACTTAACTGGAGCATGCACGTCTCGACTGCGACTGTTGTATGTAAACTTATCTGCGGTAAATTTTCATTTTTGGGTCGTTCTTTGAAACTCACATGTTCACGCGTTTTAGCCCTGGTCGCTGACTTCTAAGTCGTCTCACGTTTCGCACTAAGGAAAGGGACAAAAATGCAATCCCGAGGGTTTACACTTGAAACCGTCAATTGAGACCGAAGAACCGAACAATATTGTCTGGGGCAAAAAAATATTGTGATTAATGAGAAGGCATAAGCCGCCACGCCTGATAGCAGTTGATAGGGTCCTCAGAGGATTATTTTGAAATACATAGTTGTCACACCCCAATGGCAATTTCCAACTTACGATAATCAACCGTAGCATCGTAATCTTGAATATTTTAAATACAGTTATTTCAAATTAAGGCTTTTTAGACGATAAAAATCATGAGTCACCGCTGCTCCTCTGTTATGACTAGTATCTGTGTCGCTGTTCATCTAATGGTTATCATATGAGACAGAGTATAACTTTTTTAGAGTAGACATTTTTTCGCGATTGAGTGATATTGTCGACGTCGCGTCGGGGTAAGACATATTTTTAGACGGGCAATGAATTGAAAAAACAAAAAAAAGAAGGTTTTTGCAATTGCTTCAGAATTATTTAAGTATAGTGTATTGAGCCATCAACTATGCTAAATAAATGGCAACCTTTTGACAATTTATATCCGACGCGTCAAGTTATTAACCCGGTGTCCTGGGCGTCACGTTATGGCATTCTCTTTTACCGGGGAAACGTCCAATAAATTACGCCTCTATGATTACGCCCTAACGTCGGAAACGTCATTCAGCACAAAAATCTCGAATAAAAAATTGCATTCACAGACAGCCGTTATTGCTTCGATATTCACCAATGTCAAAACTAAATTGATCGGAGACACGCCAACCCTGCATAGCCCGCTTTATAATTTCATTATTTATCATCTGCCAGGTAGACCTACCCAAGAAACATTTCATGTTATTGGGTTGGTGTTAGCCGAGGTGTTGGCTCATTAACGCGACAACGATACAGAGCAGTTAATCCGCGTCTAGTTGAAGTCTTCATTACGCATAATTGTCGTATGGTGAGTGTCGAATTGTGAGTGAGTTGAGGATAAATTCAATACCAGTTCAAATAGACCTGGTTGTTTAAGCACTAAATTTGGAATTACCGAGAAATTCGGGTTTTATAAGCCCAAATTTGTTGTGAAAACGTCAGAAATGTTGGGCTGGCTTCATTCCGTTTTAACGTTTCTTAGAGGAATTAACGCGGGTCACGGTTATAATAAAAGTTTGAGGAAAAAGGTAGTGACCCCGACTTCAGAGTACAGTAATGCACACCTTAAAGCCGGCTAAAGAGATGAGCTTCCTTGAAAATGTAATTTCAAACAGGCAGGATGAAAAAGTGTACAAGTAGTTTTTCAAGTGGGTAGGTAGTAGCCGAGGCCGTTGTTCAGATTATACTATTGAATTACAAGTCCTGAGGGAAGTTTGCGGCGCGAAAGGACGACGAGCGTATCCGCGCGCCGCATCGCGTGTACGCAAATGGCAAATAAGAGCGAGAGCGCGGATAAAACAATCCGTTCGTGGAGATCTCGCACACTTGCTATTCATTACTCGCCTCGAGAGTCCTCTTACGACCAACCGACCTACTCCAAGGCGAGGATTTGTATACAATTTGCCCAGGATCACGTCATCTTGCCCGCCGACCGACAAACAATATGAAAATTTACGATTGTCCATCCACCACGTTCAACTCACCTACGACGTCCATGTACCCCACTTGACTTTTCATGGGGTCGGTGTTGATTTGACACATGTACCATCCCCGGTCCGACACCCGAACCTCCTTTATGTGCAGGTACCATGTTTTGTGCTCGCTGTGTGTCACCCCTATCCGGTGATTTTTGGTGATGACGTGGCTGTGGATCGTGAGGATGGTCTGCGTGTCCACACGCAACCATGCCACCTAGAAAAAAGGATACTATACATTGTCGATTTTCCACAATGCAATTACCTTGCTCTCCAATGCAAAAGCAGTTCAAGATATCATTACGTTGTCCCACCGTTTCGATGTGTTCTGAGCAGCATGTAATAAGCGGTACACTGCGTTTCTACAAGATCAATTAGACTGATGTACTCGTACTAACTATTCTTCGAATCACGTGACTTACTTTGCTAACCGAAATGAAAAGGAATCACATTATTGGTTCTTGATGAATGATCGAATTTGATGAATCTTACCAGATGAGTTGAACGCATAAATGTCCTCACTCATTAATAAAACCAAGTCAGATGATGACAATCGAGCGAATTGAGATTTTTTCATGAGAATTCGTGTGATTCCGGAACAGTCTTGAGAAAAACAGGAAATTATTTTGGCAACTTTGCTCCATTACAATCATAACAATCAATAATTTCCTTAATGATTCCAACATCAACCAAAAACTCTCCAAATCATTACAGTGATTACAGTGTATAAAGTATGCGGGAATCAATACATTTTTCTGTATTTTAGCCACTGAACCTCTCTTGTGCCTGTTCTGTCAATATAAGTCTATTAAAAGTGGGTTTCGAGTTATGTGCGTATGTCCAGCTTTCATTTGATTGATCATACAGAACCATCAAATAAATTCTTTATGAAGGGAGTCTATGATAATCGTTCTGTCTCTATCCTTCTAGTAGTTTTCAGACGAGACAGAATGATGTCCATGCCTCCCCTTATGAAGAATTTTAATGATGTCACTGTACAAGGAATATGAGTTGAGGATAATTGTGATCATCAAATTCGATGTTTCAATAGTAATTTCATTCTTATATGACACTTCATTCATAGGCTTCATCACCCGAAACATGACTCAAGAAACGTATGTGTTATGTAATGCGACGTGTAATGTGATTCACGAAATTATATTTTAACGAGTTTTTCATTTTTATTTCCATGTTATTGTCCATACGGGAATAACGCTCGAATCGATACCTAAAATTAGAGTAAAATTAGAGCAAAGCGAATTTCGATGGCATACTTTTTATACCCACACTAGATCAATATAACACTTGTGGCACTTTGTCACCTTCAAAACATCTCAATGGATAGGTGATCCAAAATGAGAATACTTTGACATATAAATATTTTTATGCTTGGAAGACCATGAAAAAAGCTACAGTTAATTTATTTAAAAAAGTTAATACCAAATTATTTCTAAAAAAACGTCTTCTAGACATTCGTGTAAGAAATAAAATACCACTTCGCAGTCGACTTTTGCGGCATTTCCCGTTTGGAACTTTTATATTATTTGCACCACAGAACCATAGGTTGATTTTGTAGAGGCGTGCGTTAAAATTAGTTTTGACATGCACAGGTACAAAAATAATGCAAATATATTTATTTTTGTCCACGACCAGTTTGCCAGGTTATGATTCGAATGCCGTCAATTCAGATTTATATATTTATCAGTAGGTAGAATAATAATCATTGCTCTGTTAATTTAACTTTTATCACGGTTGCAATGGCATCATTCTTTTGACAGTAAGTGGCCGCCCAACTTGCGCCTGCCATCAAAGACAAAAATTTTTTCTTGTTTCACGTCCGTAAACCGAAAGTCACACAAATTCCTATAATATTAATGTGTATGTATGGATGAATGTACAGACGTCTCATCACTATGAGTTAACATCTTGCAGTCCTTTCAAGACTGTTTGCTCCGAAGAATTATTATTTGATAAAATTGTTGACAAACGCTTTTTTAACTATTGATTAAGGATCACTAAGTCATTATGAGAATTGTTTGTTTGTCAACAAGCTAGAATTAATTGGTTAAGTATATACGCTGATCTTTAATACCTAATGATTGAGAATTTTTAGTTTGAGTCAGTCTCATACACCATTTATGACACAAAGATACACTCTGTTTCGAATGCGCCCCAGTAGAATATCACTCCCACACATCCCGATCCTGCTAACGAGGTCATAAACTGACACACTAATGAAAATTAATCATCGGCTATAATTATGAAATCAATGCCATTTTTTGCTTTAGGTTAAAATATCGTGCTTACAGAGACAGATTCAAGTTATGATCTTCTATTCCATAAAATGCTAATCGCATAATAAGCTTCACGCCAAGTGAGCTGATCTCTTGATTTGTTGCTTTGCTATCGATTAAACATGTCTTAAAGTTGGACATTGAATTAGGTCGTTGAGAATTTCTCATTCGATTCAAAGGTGGTGGTTGGGAGAGAACCAAGAAAAATTCATCCGTCAGTTTATCAAAAAACCTAGATAAAAATCTATGTGTGATTTTGTCGAATTTATCACATATTTCGCTCAGATGGCTTTTGCGAGATGGATATCGCAGGCGCATGATCGATTCCCGTATACTATTGTTCTTGGACGATAAAACGTGGAATCGAATAAAACACGATATAAGAAAGTACAAAGGAAAAAATTTAGATATAGGACCGCAAAGAAACGGACATAAAAACGCGGTTCCGTGTCAAATGTAATTTACTTCTTCTCCTAATGACGGTTTAACCAAGCGTCGGCTCAGTGACAGGTCGACACAAATCGTTCGCAACATTCTCTTTCTCTCACAAAATTCCCCCGGTGTATTAAACATACCCAAATTACGGCACAATTATTATGTCGGAATTGATACTCGACGAAGGGGGAGAATTCAATTAAGGCGAGTTTTTGTGACCGTCTCGCTACCCCAGTCATGCAATTTGGTAATTGAACAAACGAATTTTTGCTGCGGTGTTTCTCCCGAGGCCGTTTTCAGCCACACCAGGATCAGGAACGGTGGGCACGCGTCACGGAGAATGACTCTGCTTTATTATTAATCTGACATGATAACACAAAACTCATTTTATTCCATTATTTCAATGAAATTTTACATATTCAAGTGAACGCTTACAGCGAGTATCTGATTTTTACTTGCTAACATGCAAAATTAACCAACCTTGTACGCTCCAAGATCCTCTACAAGACAAGCCAAAATCGCTTCACGTCCCAGAGGAACAGTGATGTTGGTAATTGGCTCGCTGAACTTCGGATTTTCTGCAAATCGAAACTTCCATCAGTTAGTAGTACGCCGAGATAGAAAAAGTCGCCGCATTTTATATACATACATTCACTTGGCCGCTTTCATTACTTTGATTAAAAATTCTCGATGATAAATTACCCGGCGTGAAATATGCACCGGTTCTTAATAACGGTGTCGGTTTATTTCCCGAGTGCACTGATTTAATGGAATGTGTTAATGACTTGCTGAGAGCAAACCAGAGCGACATGATTACCTTCCACAAGAACAAAGCTTTACAGGACTTCCAGTCGAAAGCACGACCGTCTTTCACCCCGAACAAGAGGACTCTACAAGCGCCCACATTTTACTAATAGTGTTCGCACACACGCTGAGGGATCTAGGATCAAGGCGGAATAAAAATGAGAAAAAGCTTAAACAGAAAAGGTGGAACGACTTGTATTTGCACTGAAAAATTGCCAATTACAAATGCACAGTTGCGCTCGCCAAACCCTGATATCCCTTGCAACATAACGCACCAATATCCTAGGGTTGGTGCTTCAACGGCTACGTGGGTGATGAAGTTTAACCAAAACTTACGATGAGACTATCATGGAGGAAGTGACGTAATCGTCTTTAGCAGATCGGAGGGAAACGTAATTAAGGCCATAATTAATGTTCCGGTACAGATGATGTCAGCAGGTAGAAAACTAATAATCTCTTGGATACTCGAAATATTCATTAAGGAATTATTCTAGTTATGTTTCATTTAACATTCTAATTAATTTATAATTTCAAAGTCAGGGGAGGCTCAACTTTAACAGTTATCCTCCTTGTTAACTTGGTTTATTTGTCGACGGCTATACTCCCCATTTGGACGAAATTATTCAACATTGTTAATGTTACTCGTATTCCTAGCCTAGATAACACAATCAGCACACAGCAACCAGTCTCCGCTTATTTACACTGGAAAAACACAGCAGAGATGACGTTATCTTCACAAATCATTATAAGTATCTTCTATAAATGGTATGTTCCTTTATTCATATTATTCTAATTCTATCCTTAGGCCACACAATTTCCAGTTTACTGAGAAATGTGTTTCTGTAAATGTATTCGATCCACCTTAAGTATTGGGTTGTTCCATCGGGACTGAGTGATAAAGGTGTTGGAAAATCTGTTTTCCGAATAATATATAATATGCTCCATCGTCCATTCCAGGAAAAGAATTATTCGTTTCGATGAATCACTTGCATTCACAACTCATCTAAATTTCAGTTATGTTTTTCCGCCTGTAAAATGGTGGTTGGCGATATACAGTGCGCGTCTAAAGAGTCCCCCCCCCTAAAAATGTTTGAACGGGTAAAAATTTTCGAAATCGCTCGGACAGGTCGATTTTTATTTTCAAGAAGCATCTTTTCATGCAATTTTTGTTTCTCCAACATTTCCGGTTGGTCAAACCGGAAGTGATACAGAGTTGAAAATTGCTGGAATCGATGCAGAATTGAAAAACAAAATCGACGGGTCCGAGCGTTTTTTGAAAATTTCAGCCGTTTTCAAAATGATCGATCACACGAGAAATAAAAAATGTCAAAAATTTTGAGTGGTGATGACATTTTCTTACCTAGAAAAAAACCTAGAATTCGAAAATGCAAGAAAAGTCAGGTGTGTCCATTTAAAAAAACAAAGTTGCGGCCATTTCCGGTCAAACCGGAAATGTTAGAGCAACAAGAATTGCGTGAAAAGATGCTTCAATGCAAATAAAAATCGACCTGTCCGAGCGGTTTCAAAAATTTCTACCCGTTCAAAAATTTTTAGGGGGGGGGGGGGACACTTAAGACGCGCACTGTATGTATGTTGATAATTAATCTCTGATCGTCATACATACTTTAATAGACAGTTAATAAGGGAAAGGCATTGTAAGACAACGTTTCAGGCCTGAAGAAAAATTGATGAAAAAACAAATTAATTTAAACAAGAATATAACGTGAATGTCGAGGATTTGCCTCTATTTTTACCAGAAGTCTTATAAGAAACCCACATTCAAAATATTCAAACATTAATGATTTTGATTTATTAACACCCGCGTACCGTGCCTTGATTGTCTAGTTATGTGAAAAAAAAACATGGTGGGTGGTCTACAGAAGAAGATATAAAACCGGGATTATATTCCAAAAAGACCCCTAAAACACGAGTGCAGCTCTCAACTGCGTCTGGATGGTAGCAAACAGGTGTCATAAAGCAAATACGTGCGATCTCGACGCTTTACTGCCTATCCGGGAAAAAGAGACACCGGACGTTAAAAACGCCGCTATTGTTTCCTACATCTGCCCCTGCAAAATTCAACTCCAATGTTCAGGGTACAATGCCATTTTCTACACGGCAAAACCTTTCGAACGCCTATTTTGTATAGATTCATACATCCCTCCGTGACATCAATACGATCAGACATACCAAAATACAATTTCATCCTCTCTCGCAAAACAGGGAAGTCTGTAGTCGTGGGGTTGAATATATTTCATGAATACCACCGATTCGTTGAAGATTTCATTTCCGTGTTAATTACTTTTTTTAGCCGCGAGCGATTTGCCAATATAACATTGATTAATTTTATTAGACGTGTGCGCTTTTTGAAGTGGTGCGATTCACCATCACTGCCAAAGATCAATGTTATTACATTTAATAAAAGTGTATTTCGTGAAATGGCGTTCGGACCTTTGATATGTTTGCAGTAGGATTATGAAATTCGTGTCAATCACAGAACACTTAATCAAAAATCTCCATTGTTTCTTGGTGCATCATTTCGCACTGCCGCTTCAACAATGTTAACGGCTAATTCAATATTTCTCCTGCCGTGTTCTTTCCTTGAGGTATTTATCATTATCAGTCTTTGGATCTTTCAAAGTAAAATCCTGGGAGAGTTCCTTAAGTGATTGAATACACTAGCAGTCTCCAAGCTCTTTTGTGATCTTATGCTCTGGATTCTGATAATATTAAATAATAATCACGCTAGTAAATTTTAGTCAAAGAACTTATTCAAAGTGTACACAACGGAACGAATTTTATTTTCAAGCGATACGACAAAGCTGACATTGAAAACTTGAATTTAAATTCAGATATGTTCAATACTCCACTACCACACGCGAAATCTCCAATCCTAGGCAGAACACTATACATACAAAATTGCAATTACCTATTCAAAATTTCTATGAATTGAAAATTAAATGAAAAAACTCTGGACGGAAACAAATTGATTATACTCAACTGCATAGTTTTCCTTATCGCAAATGCCACAAAAAAGTCCACCTAATAGGAAATTTTTTAAATGGGGAATTTCTTTAGCCGTTATATCGAAATCAAGAGCTTTCTCGAGTAAGCAGTCAATATGCTAGTTAATTTCACTTCAGCTTGCAGGGGGCATTTCTTTTCAACAAAACGACTTATCCAGAAAATTCCTGATAACAAAGATATTCAATCCAGAAGCACCAGCGCGTCCAAGTCACTGATCGCATTAACCCACGTCTGGCCCTATTTTTTTTTCCTTGCCACAGAGTTCAATCCTGATTCACTATGTGACAGGTAAATTGCCTTGCTTCGACCGAATCCTACGGAGGAAGATAAATGGAAGACACATCACCAATTAAAATTGGTTCTAGGTTATTGTTTTCATCATTCCACACGAGACCATCATATACCGACAAAAACTTGCAACTGCGTTAGCCCTAATTTTAGTAATTAATTGTAACAAATTATGCACTTCACAATCTTGACGGATTACTGGCCCTCTAATCAAAATTGCATGCGTCTTAGGGTTAGTTGTTCAGTCCATCTTGAACTGACAAGAGCCCTCAGTCATGCAAACATTTCTCGGCATTTTGGATATTGAGAGGCGTCTCCAACTAAGAAAGTGTAAAAGTTCGATTAAAAGTTAGTGTTGTTTAAAGTCCCTTGTAAATAAATATATTTGACATTTTTTATTATAATGTAATATTATGCCTAAATCTTTCACCCTCAGTTTCACTTTTCATTACACCATTCATAATTACTTTAATAGTTTTCCAGTCAAACGGATTTCGCATTAATTTGGATTGACGCAGACTTATAATTGATCCAAATCAGCAGAGCTTTAGTGTGGTTTGTCCACGAGAATGGTTAACCGAGCATTATCTGAAATATGCACGGTTCCGGGATTTTACCCGTGGTTGTATGGCGATACCGATGAATGCAATTGTAGCCCATCGAGATCATTCTAGCGATGAGATTAAATAAGTGCCCGCTTTATGAAACCATATGCGACTGAAATATTCAATTTGGAACGCGCTATTGAATTTGACATTTGTAGATTCAAACGGACTGTGAAAATAACAAATAGCTAATATTGTGCGCAATCATAAAATCCCGAGAATGTTTCCACTTTGCGGAAGTAATACGGATTGAAATCATTGGACCGCCACATGCCGTCGGTGGCGGCGACGGGGGCATATAGTACGTTGGTTGGTCGGTAGGGGGCGAAATACCGCCGCGTACATGCATATAACGTGCAGGATAACGAACGCCGAGGACGGTAGCGAAATTGTGCTTTATTGCTTTGTTTGATATTTAAGAGGCATGGCGGATTAGGGAAAAGAAAATTTCATTTTGCAGTGATGTTATTTTCTTTCTATACCTTCCGGTCACGCTATTTTTAATCAGGACGCAATTCTTTGCTGCGTCGCTAACCGAAAGCTCTTTTGCGATAAATAAAATTATTTCCGAAGAACTGGTATTTGTGAATTATAATCCGGCACTTTGAGATTAATTATTCATAACTTATCTCACCCGAGTTTCTCTATGGAATTTTTAGCAATGTTACCAACTTGTGTTTACCTAAAGTTCCACTCAATTCGCAAAGCAAATTTTCTATAATTATTGTTTAAATACCTCAGATACGCCTGATCTAAATCTAAATGAGTAATTTCTCTTGTGTAACCATCTTAAACTTGGCAAATTCTGAGAAAAAACAACAAACCGAATACTGAAGCCTAAGTAGATTTGAAGGCATTTTTATTAAGTCCTCGACATAATGCTCAAGAATTATAAATTTTAATCAAATTATGAAATTAGTAGGTAAGTACCAAAATTGGGCGGTGTGGCCGAACAAGATTTTATTTTAGATAAGTTGTTTTTAGCTCCGTTTTTAAACAAAACCCGCGGCTATCATTTCAATCTACACAAATTAAAAATTCCTCCAACTCCATAACAAAATTCAAAACATTCCTCAATCACTCTCTTCAATCGGCGCCTTATCGCCTCCACCGAGCCCGTGTTTTCCATTAGACTAACAAATTAAAACAAATTATTTTGAAGCAGCGACGATACTTTCCAATTTCATTCACTTTTTTCCGACGAGCGAACTCGAAAAATTCAAGCAAAAAATCGCTCGTTTGATAATTAAGCTACTCGTCTCTTGATAAAAGTGGTGATTCAGATTCGGCCTTTAATTTTGTGAAAAACGCCACATTTCCAATTTTAGACAAAGCGAAAAAAACCAAGATGAGTGGGTGATACTCCAACTAACTAAAACACCACCGTAGGGATATTTCAACTTGCGGATGGATGCGATGTTTTAGTTATTGGATGGGGTAACGCCATTAATCGAATTTGGAAACACAACGACCGAATTGGTGCGTTGAACGTCCTAACACCGACTGGTACAAATGCTCAACACCTGTGAGCACACATATACGCTGATTTTATCGCCATCCCTCCAATCGTTCTATCCAGAAGTGGTTAGAATGTTAAAAATAAACATTCCTCCAATAACCAATTAAATGCAAATCGGAAGTTTGTGTGATTTACTAAGTCGCATTTTTATGTTAATCCCACCGCGTGTCCTTATATCAGCTTTGATGAAATCCCCGAGCGACCTGCACGGAACAACCCTTACAAAATACCGCAGAAAAGACTTTGTATGGTAAGGAGTATATTGAAGCGCTTCAATTTTAAGATCGAAATAATGTCGTCATGTTTTATTACGGGCTATCCCATATTCCATGAAGTTATGGTCTCTTCCGTGAGCAAAACTCCACAAACCTTATATAATAGAAACCCTACCTCAGGCGAAATTGCACGACTGTCCAGTTTATATTATTATTCATAAAGCGAATATTCTCGTGTATTCGGATAACTAAAACTCTAGGAACAATAAATGCAACAGGATTCATGGACAAGTAAGTGACTGCAGTTTTAAGGATTCCGGCTTGAGTTTGTGAACAATTTTTGTGCTTGAGAGTGAAAGATTGAGTTTCGTGCTTTTGATGTTTAATTGCCCACATGTTTACGTAGAATTTACTCATTATAAGTCACAAAGTAAATAAGTTGATGCAATTAGCGTTATGAGGATGTTGAAAGTTGGGGACACACAGAACGATAAAGTTTAAATGTAATTTACGTATCGGAAACGTTGTTCAAATCCAAAAGGAAATCAAATTTGCTTTTTGCTCCTCTTCGTAATTTCGTAGAAGTGAAGGAGCGGTGACGCGAACAAACAAAAGTTGCGATTAGCGCATCGATTTGATTTGATTTTTTGTCAGGGCGCACCTTACCCTCCAGAGACCCACACTCGAAATCGCAGATGAAATTCTGAAACTGATGCTAATTATGGAATCGATCACCCGCGTTTCGAATTCCGCCAATTCCTCCGTTGTGTTTACATACATTTGTGTGATGAAAAAAGTCTATATTATTTTAAAGGTGAGGAAACCGGAGCGAGATCACCCATTTTCGGTTTGGCAGTATAATGTTTTGGTGAGGTATTTGGGTTTAATGTTTCGCCTAGATGCATTAATAAAATATGGCTTTTTAATATGAAATAAAACTGGCCATAAAGTCGGTCAGATAATAAAGCCCAGCAATGCTTCCTAATGTGTGGTTACGACCCCTAACAAGCTGTGTAATGTAGATTTTATTAGGCGCGTAATCCTTGTTAAATTTTAGGAGATGGTGGAACATTTGATGCTAAGCTAGCTACTATGGTTTACATAGCAAATAGTTCCTCAAACAACCAGGTTTATAATCTATTATCGTAAAACTAATACGGTGGAAGGTTTTATGGATAATTCCGCCTCGTTTTCAAAACCTCACATTTTCTCATCTCATCACAAAAGCCCACCTTAATTTTCCTTTATAATCAACAAAATTTCAAATGGCAAGTGATCAGATCCACATTATATGTAGGTAATTTTGCAATGTTGAGCATCATGTGCGAGAGGGAGTCTATTTAAGAAATAGAATCGTCATAGATTACCGTCCATTATGTGGTTTTTTTCAAGAACATTTAATAAAGTATAAGAACATCGTATGTGTCGTGGAGAGAAAAATATCGGGCAAAACTTTTCCACCACCAGTCACAAGTCACAAAATGAAAGCACCACCACCGCATTGTTCAATAAAGAATGCTGTCGAGCTTGTTTCATTTTCTTTGGTTTAATTGGTAAATTAATTAAAGAGTCTTTATCTTTATTGCTTGGTTACATATTTTTGTGCGATACAAACAGCTGAAGCTGAAATTAACCCATGTCGTTTGCTGTCTAAATTAAAGGCAATACAAATTAGAAATAAAGATTTGAACCTGTGGTTTCGATAGTAATTATTATACAAACTTGTCTTGGATATCTTGATTTATTAGCCAAACCTCAATAAATCTCAATTAGAACTTGGTGAATTATTGTCATTCGTAAATTAATATAGTAGCATTGACAATATCCCTCCAACAATTTTCTAAATCTTTTCGAAAGATTCGAAAATTCAATGCAACGCGTTGTAATAAGTAGGTAATAAGGGAATGAACTTATATTGATTACGAAGGCAATATTAACTAATGGACTTATTGAGTTCATCAATCGTAAGAAGTTGTAATGGATGGGCGGATGAGTGGTATTGAATCATGTTACCAAAACACGATATTTTGCCTCGTCGAAATCTCGATTTTTGTGAACATCACAAATGAATTCATGCCATTGACGGTTATGTTTAGCTTGAAGTACCTACACGCAAAAGGTCAAAAATGTATACAGGGTGTCCCGTAATTCGTTGGCAATATTTTAATGTGGTATTCCTTGATGAAAATGATAACGAAAACTTCCTATGGACCTATGTCCGATTTCTTATGATGACGGAGTTACAGGCCGTTAAAGATGAGGTATCGACAACAGTTTTTCCGAAATAACTTTGAAACCATTATCTTTTCTGAGACGAGTCCTGAGGATATCAATGATGGTATAAGCATGCATGATTACCCTTAAATTGACAAAGCTACCTTGAAGGGAAACTGGTAATTGGAGGTCATCCAGATGTTAAAGTGATGAATTTTTTATTTTCCTCTCCAGGAATGTTTATTTTTCTTAGCGGAATACAAACCGTCATCATTTCTTAACTAATTAAGTATGTTGTAATTTTTCGATTGGACACTCAGTTTAACAGGAATATGCTGAAAACTGAGGGAGTGCAAACCAAAAGCAAGGGTCGTAAACCGTCAGAAATGTCTACGTCGCTTAGCATTCGATTTTCAGAACCAGTCATTACTCTTGCCAACAGGAGGTTGTCTATGCCAACAGTCACTTTGTCTATCAATCAACTGAACAATAATGTACTGACTGGTACTGAAAATCAAATGCTAAGCGACAAGAAAATTTCTGGCGGTTTACGACCCTTGCTTTTGGTTTGCACTCCCTCAGTTTTCAGCATTTTCCTGTTGAACTGAGTGTCCAATCGAAAAATTACAAGATACCTAATTTGTTAAGAAATGATGACGGTTTGGATTCCGCTAAGAAAAATAAACTTTCCTGGAGAGGAAAATAAAAAATTCATCACTTCAACATCTGGATGACCTCCAATTACCAGTTTCCCTTCAAGGTAGCTTTGTCAATTTAAGGGTAATTATGCATGCTTATACCATCATTGATATCCTCAGGACTCGCCTCAGAAAAGATAATGGTTTCAAAGTTATTTCGGAAAAACTGTTGTCGATACCTCATCTTTAACGGCCTGTAACTCCGTCATCAGAAGAAATCGGACATAAGTCCATAGGAAGTTTTCGTCATCATTTTCATCAGGGAATACGTCATTGAAATATTGCCAACGAATTACGGGACACCCTGTATTACAATTTTCTGATAGATGCCAGATCGTTATCTTTATTTAATGAGGTATTTCAGAGAAGACATTGATTTGAATGATGAAGTATGCATTTTACCATCTATTACTAGGCAATTCGCATCGCTGTTCTAAGACGAATCTATAACCTTAAGTGGTCATTTTTTACAATAAACCTATAGATAACAGCAGTGACTTCATTAATAGAATACCTATCTAGCGTTAAGTGAAGATAAATGACAATGTTGGAAACAGTCTTCAAAGAAAAAAGCTATAGTCTTAATAATTACAGTATTACTTACTATCAGCACAATTGATATAGGTGCGATGTCATGTTTTGGGAAATTTTGACTTTATATCATAAAATTAAAACTTCTAAGATAACATATTGAAGAATTCGGTTTAGAGTTTGTTTCAATATTTAATTCAATCTAGCATGAACGTTGCTTTATTGTCTATGGTTCATTCATTTCAACATTACGACATTACCAAAATTTTATTTCAATGTTAGGCGTTGGAAATTTAAACCTACCAGAAATTGATAATGTGATAAAGTTTTCGCATTGTAACCCAACGCCATTGAGATACGAGCATGTTCTATGCGTATTCAGTTGAATCATTCATATATTGATTATAGTGAACATGTAAGTTTATTGGTCAATCTGAATAAGTAAACGATAAAAGAGCATCCAGGAACCTATTTAAATAGTTCTCTTACGGTTTCATCTCAAAGACCTTCAAGTCGATGGTAACGTTCAGATGTGCACTGATAACTTTACTGAATCTGGACAGATTCATGAAAACTATCAGAAAGCGATGGAGGACCCACAAATTAAGAGCGCATTTATCGAATTTAAAGGACGGGACTGTTTTTTCGAAATTAGTTGTTGATTAGCTTTTCAATTTACATACAAATGTTGTGGATGTCAAAGTGGAAGGAAGCTCACATTCCACGATGTAATCACAAAACACCGCGTTATCGACGCTCAACGAAAATTATTTTCTTTAATTCTGTAGTGTTTCGCATCGTTTGTCTGTCTTTATTTGTATTTTAATTTCTTCACATTTCAGTGTCTTATAGTAGTTTCGGTAATGTTCAGAGATAACGTTGTTTGGAGCCGAATTTCTGTTTTGAGACTGTTCTTCGTCGGTTGCATGCGATAGAAGTTTAATTATTTCCGTAGCGTGAAGTGCTCTCTGTTCATTTACTTAATTACTTTCCTTTTTATCGAGTCCTGGGCGAATGAGAAAATGGTTAGTTCGAATTTTAAAATTGACTGCGGTGACCGCCTAATTGTGGTTTGAAAGACCCGGATCGGAGAGCGAGTCACGATCGGGATCCAGTAATGCCTTCCGGTCCATAAAATACCGACTAGGGCTATTGGAGCAAACGTGCTCAAAAATGGGCGACCGGTGGTTGTCGCCTGAGCGTGAGGATATATTATTTGTCCCGTGTTTTAATGCATAAGTTGATAGCGGCGGAACGTGAGTTCAAAGCGTACGTGAACATTTACAAATTTAGTTTAGAGTTAGGGGTCAGCACGTAGAGTCGGCCGGCGGTGGCTGACGATGTGGGAGATGATTGGATCACTTTTATGAGTTCCCAAGGGATAAACAACGTATTCACCGACGAGAAAACACAAGCTAAGCGAGAAATGGCGCGGATGAGTGGACGGATCGCCGGCCCAACTGCATGTGCACTTAGCATGGAAATTGCTCGCGGCACAATACCGAAGTGCATCAGACGAGGGAAAGGTGATATAATAGGGACGCAATGTTATGACACAACCGATAATCCAGTCATCCGCAACCCCCGCTTAAACGCCCACCCTATATGTTCACGCTGAATTCACACTACATCCACCCTCACACACTAACCGTATCATCGTCATTCTCGAAAATTAATTCAAGAAAAATAAAATGGCCAATCAAATACTAACTTAAATTAATTGCGCTTTTTCGTCAGGAATCCAACGGATTCATTTTATCTCAGAATTTTCATTAATGCAAAAGCCGTCCCCTAGTCTTCAAGGAAGTGCATGAGGGAGAGTGCACCCCATTAATCAAAGATGAAACGAGGGTTCTTAATTTCAGCTAATGCAAACTTCGAATATCAAACATAGTCGTTAGCTTAATGGCAACACATCAATGCTTTATTATATTGACTTAATTAACATCCATAACACCAGTCAACCCGATTAACTTCCCTATACCTCTACCGCTATTTACGAATCTCTTTGATCAAAGGTGATGATGCGTGAAAAATATATGAAAAAATTTGCCGAGTCCAGTAAACTGACTAAACGATTTATATCATATGAACGGTAGGTAATCGGCATAAGAATATGAATCCAAAATTGAAAAAGCATTTTAGATCATAAAATGTTATAGCACATTGATCGTAGAGGATATGATAACACCTATTGTGAAAGTACGTAAAACTGTATAACGATTCTTCTGGGAATTATAAAAGCACAAAGAAAGAATTGTTCCATTGGATAGAGTGTTTTAAAATCGATTCATTTTTTAAATTATTCAATACTGAACACAGCTACAATGAATTTTTACGGAAGTTTTTACATGGCGCCCATAATAATTACGAAAATTCCTATTTGAATACGTTTATAAAAAAAAATAACCAAAAAACGTTACGTGAATCTTTCGAAAAAAAAAACTATTTTCAACACCAATGTTGGGCATTAAAATAGGTAAAAACCGAATAAATCTGATCAACAGAGATTTTCGAATAAATGTAGGTATCGTTAAAAACATTAGATGATCAACTGCACCATTTTAGTTATGAAACATGCGTTTCTGTGAATGCGTCAATAATTAACACTAATTATTGTATGTTTTGAAAGTGGATTTTAATATAGTACATTCACTGAATATTATGCATATTTTTTCACCTCTAGTTCGATTTTAAAATGAGTTATCCCACGATATGACTGAAGAATTTCATTATTAAATAATAAAACTGTCTGATGTCTGCGCGAAATTAGCTGGGAGCTAATTAAAAATCCCCAGGTCGGC
This sequence comes from Salpingus planirostris, assembly GCA_949788335.1. Lineage (NCBI taxonomy): Eukaryota > Metazoa > Arthropoda > Insecta > Coleoptera > Salpingidae > Salpingus > Salpingus planirostris. The sequence goes on along the minus strand of OX460917.1, from coordinate 7,201,807 downwards.
TTGGCCGGCCCGGATAAATCAACACTAGTCCTCGTTAGGACGAAACTCGAGCTCACCCTGGCTTGATTATTCATAGTTTGTTCTTATTTTCTCTCCAGCTTTATCGTAATTTACACCCAGTCACAAACTATAAATATTATTTATTCAGATACGCCGTGGGGTGCTTTTCCTTCGAGTCGGAATTAAGATATTACCATGACGTGTACGCAACTTAGTGATTTAATGAAGAACTGTATTTTTCTTCTTGCCGAAGCAAGTTCCGCCTTTTTCACACAAGAGTTACCCCTCTTCAGATACATGAAGTATTTCTGAAATCTCAGATGAAGTATCGGTAGGCCGGTGAAATTTCCGATTAATACCATTTCGTGAACTACACAGAAATATCTTTTTAACAAAATTAACATGTACCTATGTATCTTTTAGAGATGCAACCACATTGAAGAAAAATATGATTACGCCAACTGTATGAAATAGTCACATCTGCACGAAATGATAAAAGGCAGACCCACTGTTACTTCTCACATAAAATTTACTAAATATCTACCATCGGTATCCCACTTTAATTTACTTCTATTGCTATGCGAATAAACCCTTGAAATAAAAATATAATTTGCGCGGTCATTATTTCCTTTTATGCATTGGCTGTTTTACGGTCTAATTTGCATGTTAACTAGACCCGAAGGGTTTCCGCCACGTCGTAACGGCTTTATAAACAATTCTCAATAACTTTTTATCCACGAAAAGAAGTGGAAAAGGCAAATTTGACAGCAATTTGGCCCTGTTAATTAAAGAAAATTAATTGGGAAAATTAATCTCTTGTCCTTACAGCGTTTTAACATCGTTTTTTTTTTTATCCGAAAAATATACCTTCGTATAGTAACAGGAGTTGTGTGGGCGCTCGGAAGTGTTATTGTTAATATTTAGGTTATTTGTCCCGTCCAGTTATAACATATTTCGGTCGCGTCCCTGCACCCGTGAAAACTTTCTAAGCGATCTCACTGGCATCAGCTTTGGCGATTTTTACAAGTTTAAACGGTCGAGCATGAAAGAAGATTACATTTGCTCCATTAACCGCTCGAAAATTGACACCTGTCGTAAATTTACCAGGGAAAGAAAACTAGAGTGTTATCTTGTTAACCCCAACAACCCCAAACGGTCCAATTAGGTAAGGGTAACGGAGCGGTAAAAGCAACGTGAGGGTTATGAATGGGAACCTCTCGTGCCCCCAGTCCGATATCTTATAATAGTCCTCTGGATAAGGTGGTGGACCGTTGGACGTTTTATGAATATTTAGTGATCGGAGAAGGATAGGTATCCGACTTTCCGGATAGGATATCGGATTTACTCAAGTACTTTACTAAGTTAGGTCGAAACCAAATGCATGAAACACAGTATTCGTAGAGGAATACATATTCCTCGACGCAATTCGGATATGGCTATACGAGACAAGTGACCGGTTGTGATCGATTTCGAGGTGAGGGCCGTGGTTGTGGTAATAGAAATACGTTATTTATTCACTATGAGGTCCACGGCTTAGACCTATGTAAAAGTATAAAATCCGACCCTTGACCGAATTTTTATAGATCCCGTTCGGTCTGCACAATCCGCCTACTTTTATGCACTACATAATACGGCACACGCAACTTTCGAATTTTCGTATAATAAAAATAACATAATGTTCGGCCGGCTATAAAATAACTCCAATAAAAGTGGTGCAAGCGTGGATTGGGAGGTATTTAGGGATCACGAAAGTCCCTCCAATTTATATAGAAGTTTAGAAATTCTCACCCAAGTAATCTGCGGACGAAAGAGCCACGCTGACGACGAATGCAAGAAGTGGGACGAGGGTGCGAGAAGAACACGCGCGTTTCTCAGCCATGTGACCGATAGCCGGACTCGAACCGATTCCACATACCGACTGGTGGTGGACGTCTCCGCCGCCACCAGAACGATGCATGATTGGGGGTGGGCGCCTGCGTAAATGGCGTTTACTTCTTGTTCACGTCGTTGCTTTCACTTCGAAATCCTTGTTTGTCCGAGATGTCACATCTGCCGCCGCTGGCAGAACTCGCGACGACAGAAGAACAACTTGATGAAGACGCCGGCAAAGCGAGAACAAGATGTCACCATTAGCACGATGATGGCTATTTGTTGTGGACGAAATCTGACTGAAATAACGAAAAACGCGTTAGCTCTCCCAAATGGTAGGAAGTGACCGAGCTGAAAAATTGAAAAGCAATTAGGGACTCCAACCCTGCCATCGACCCACATGCATTATATTCGTCATCCAAGTATGTGGAAATAAAAAAGGATTGACACACTGCCATTTTTAGACAATAGGCTTTGAAATTTACAGGCATAAGGGGAACCTATATTGGCGAGGATGATTCGCATAAATACAAAAGATTGAGACAAATTGATACTCCCCAAGTCATACGTCACCTGTTTTGTACTTGAATGAAATGAATCACAGTTACTGACTTGGAAACTAATGGTATACCTACTCTCTCCAAGATAAACTGACCATCACGTGACCCTTAAAGTACCTGACAAATACCTGTCATTAGTCAATGGTTATCAATGCTTTTCAATAGAATTTTGCTTAGCAACTTAGGTCACGTGATGGTCAGTTTATCTTGGAAAGAGTATATGTAGTAGTCATTCTTGAAGTTCTACCGACATCGAAATTTCAAAGATGTAATGAAAAGCTCAGAATGTTGACAAAAAGATTGTCCGATTAAACCTCGAATGGAACATACTTTTTTACAGCTACCCTAAAATCCGAATGTTATGCTATGAACGTCATTCTGTCCCAACTGAAAACTACTAAGTATGAGGATATAGACAATATGTCTTATTATCATAGCATGTCTTTGTAAGTAATTCAAATTATGTCTTCGTACTTCATTTGCACATTGCATTACACATGTTTTTTGATAAATCATGGAATTTGTCATATAGTTTGTAGGCCAGAAATATCTTTGAAACCAAGAATACCAAGAATCAATTACAAACAAACTACCTATACAGGTACTGAAGTATCTTACTATAATCATAAACCCGTAAGTGCCGAAAGTGATAATTTTGTTGATAGACCTATTCATTGATCTGTCGTACTCTTTGCATAAATCAATGTGAAAATGGTCCTTCAATAGGTATAGGAAGATTTTTATTTGGTGCTGGAAAGCTCGGGATGCGCAGTAGCAAAGCTCCGCCCCCAATTCTCCCGTTTATGAAAACTGAAAACAACCAGTGGCGTAACGATGATGCCGTTTCTAATTTGAAAAGGACGCGGCACGATTATGTGTATAGATATCTTTGAAAAGTATTCGGGGGATTTTTCTATAATCGATAATAATTGAATTCCAACTTTCACCTATTGAAAACTTCCGGAAGCTCCTCACCGATGAAGCGCTAATGGTGAACTTGCATCCTTTATGTTTTCACCAAACTACGCCACTGTCTGCCACGAAGCCGAGTCGAGCCGAACCGCAGCATGCATTGACGATTACAGCCTACTGTGCCCGCCCATCTGACCGGCTTTCCGCCACCAAATAAAAGTTTACCTATTATACCCAATATGTTTAAAATAGGTAACAATGGGTCTTAGCAGGGGTCTTAGCCTATTGCCTAGACTTATGTGAATTATAGACTGAGCTCAACGTGCCAGTCATGGTTTCGGCAGGAATTGGTTCCGGTAGACGAACTGATCTCGTTTTTGTAAATAACGTCCGTAATGGCGACGAATACATCATACAAATACTCCGACCAATTGTTCTTTCATACCCATGTCCAGGAAGTTGGCGAAAACTGGAATCTACTACATGATAACGTTCCTCCCTATGTTGCCAGGCAACTTCGCTTTATCCTGGAGAATGATGATTAAGTTTTGCCTTAGCGAGCGCAGCCGTTCGATCTAAATGTAGGAAGCATATCGGATATGCTTCAAAGAAGAGTTTTGCAGAGACAGAATTTCGGAAATAGAAAGTGCTTGCCATGAGACGTGTGGTCTGATTATAACCTTTTAACACCACTGTACTTTGTTAAATAGGTGAATGGATCAAAAACTGGATAAATATCATAATTATTTTCTTGCGTAGAGAATTTGGACTGTTTCAAATATAGTTGAAAACCGGTGGGTAACTTATTTGTAAAAACATTGTTGATCAAAAAACTCAAGTATGGTCCTTCCACGATATTTTGGCCAACACGTGACATTAGTTGCTAAGCAAAGTTTATTTGGAATACATTGATAACCATTGACTAATGACAGGTATTCGTCAGGTACTTTGGGGGTCACGTGATGGCCAGTTTATTTCGGAAAGACTATAGTGAGTCAAATTTTGATATAAATGATTCAGTTGTCGTCACAAATTCACTAATCCAGTCCACAGTTACAAAGCCCGTTCACGTTGACACTGAATTTTGGTGTATTTTGTGATTCCCCAAATCCGGCGCAGCTATAGTTCAGGTGTCTCTATTTTTTTATGGCAAGTGTACTCCTTCACATTTTTGTATAATATCGAAGTAATACAAAGCGCTCATTAACGAAAGTAGTCAGAGTAGGCTATGCTATGCCAGTGAGGATTTAATTGTTGCAAAAGTCAGACAATAGTCACTAACACGGCGTACTTTGATTACTTTCATTAATGGATGTTCAGTACTATCTTCACAAGATGAGAATAATTTGGCATCTTTTTTTTGTCACCGTGTATAATGTATGTACTATTTTATAATTTTTTATTTTTACATTGTGTACCTACTAATTTTTATGAAAAATAAACAAGGGAAGCGTGATAAAATCGGGAATTCGGTTCATGCAGAAACAAAGTTGAGCATGTGCACGGGGAAACCGTTCCTGTTGTGGGAATAATGATATTGATACTGAAAGCGGCCGGGGGTTTATTTACGCGTGTATAGGGAGGGTGTACACGAAATCGGCCAAACGAATTAAAATTTAACAAGCAAACCCTTTGACAATTGGAGCGTAATCCCAAAAAATCATTTTTGACGGAAAAGTCGACGTCCGCAAAACCCGTGTGTACCTTCTTGCCTACTTGGTATCATTCACAATCCACGCGCAACAAACATGCCTACCTATACTTTGTTTGTCCATGAAACAGAAAGCGCGGGTTAAGCAACATCGGAATCAGTCAAACCGAGCGTGATCGGTAATGGCGTATTAAAACTGCCTACCGCCAATTAAAGTATCCGCCACGGCGAACCGCAACCACCACCAGAAAGGAGCTTTGGGACCTCTCTGCTTGAAGGAAGCTCGCGCACAAAGCTATTTATTCAACACCGTCGTTTATATTACAGTTTACTTAACGAATAATCATTGCGTTGCAGATTCATATTTTAAACCTGAACAAACTAACGAACCATTTGGGCAATTATCTAAATGAAATATTTTCCGCCTTCGGATCCGTCGGTTCTTTCACACTTATTTTAGCTTCTGTTGCGGTCAGAATTAGCTTTTCGTTTGCTAAATTTATTATGCTTGAAAAAAAAAACCGCCTGCGATAAAGGTGTGCAACTTAATCCACCCTCGTCCTGTTAACACCCCATTTAGGTGATGTCGGGCGACCAATCACAATCACCTAAACTCGTGTAATTTAGGTATTATAGGTGGGTATAGGTACCTAGCTATAAACGTGGGTACACCTAACGCAAGTCAATCCACTTTATAAGTGCAATTGCCGGCGCAATCAGGCGGCCTGGCGGGTAGGCAGGACGATAGTATCACATGAATAAGCACTCGCCAAGCTTCCATAATTTACAGGCAGGTGAATGTTGTATGTGGGGCCATTACGAAGTTGGCGCCACATGCATAATGCAATGTGTACAGGAAAAGTTGCACAGGTGAGTACCTCTGTGCTAATGTATGAAACACTAGGTTCTAGCGGGTCTTATGGAACCGGAACTAGGTCCTTGTCGATTGAATACTCTACAAGCCGCTGTTTAATATTGCACGCGGCTAATATCGCAACGATGAACGGATTAGGTTCGGGGCGTCCCGTCGGTATTAACCAACATTAGCATTATTGTATAGACTGTGTGGTGTGCATGTTGATGGTCTCCACTCTCCACTATATTGTTTCCATTTTACCAAGTTACAGGGCTATATGTCACACAAGTTCAATCAAATATGCTAATAATTGACGGTTATATTGGTCATAGGATCTCACTCGCCCCCCTCATCCCAACAACTTCTTAGTAAGGAAACCTAATCCAACTTTGGAATAGCTAGATATTAAATTTCAAATACATTAGCAGACAAAAGTGACATTATCGAATGAATAATATCTGATGCACAGAATTTTAATGCAATAAATTGGCGTGCTTGGTGCTCTTCCATTCCATCTTCCATGTTCAGTTATGTGTTCCTTTTCATTTCTTGAAATACCTCTGGAAAATAACTTTTCTCCGTTTCCATTTCACGTCTTAAAACTGCATTAGGATTTCAGCAGGGCGATTTCTAGATTCGCGATTTAATAGTCGGCAGCACGCCTGTATTACATACGAGTACAATGTAAAAAATTCATTAGCTGCTTACTGCCGTGGTGAGTCTGGGGGTAGGTAGTCAGAGACGCTGGCAATCTGTTATTTATGGCAGCAACGGACCCAAGCCATTTTTTTATTACTTAACGGCTATCGCGGAAACAACAAAAAATCTTTCTTTATTACAAACTTAATCTTGACACAGCACCCGAGTTAATTAAGTGTTCTAATAGACAATATGGGGCCTCCAAACCTTTCAAGTTTTCCCTTGTTTGTAGGACATCATCTTACAATCCAAAGAGTTATGTACAGCATATTGCTAAAAAGTGTTACAGCGGGACTGTTTAGTGGGGAGGACTGTCGTTCTGCATTTGTGGGATAGTATATCTTTTTCTCTGCTCGAAGATATTTCCCTCTTCAACATCATTATGTTCCTGCAAATGCTAACAACTATCACGTTAGACATCAGTTTAATAATTTGCTACCTGTTTTTTTTATTTAAATCGCGGTCCTAAAGTTTGTCACAGCAGTGAGTCTGGCTATTGGAATCCTTTGCTGCGTTGCTCGATTTAGATAATGGTTATAAAGGACTCCCAGATGATGATGAGTAGTCATCGGATTGCGAAAATGGCCACATCGCGTGTCAAAATAATTATTTGCTAATATAGACAACATATTATTCGTTACCGATAAAACATATTTCCAAATATGATCCACGAAACCCTATGCAGTAAGCACTCTACCATAATGCGTTTCTCTCTGTTCTCATAGAAATACTCTATAATAAAAGATTAATATAAGTAGAATGCATGATCAGTAAATATACATAATCATCCTTTACGAAATGACTGAAATTTTCCCCTCACATAAAGTCACAAAACACGATTTCATATGTCAATAACATGATATATTTTGTTATCGATTTCTAATACAACGCAACCCATTGTCTTACATTTTTGGAGCATATCCCAAGATTACACAATTCCATCTTGTATGAATTATTTATGTTCCGCTTTGATTCGAAATGTGATTATTAGGTTTTTTTCCTCATATGATATTAGTTACTCATACTGTATGTACAACAGCTGGATAACGCATTTTTCATGAGGACGACCTCAAATTCCGTGCTCAAAATAAAAATCCATCAGTCAAATTTCAGATCGAACTCATCATTTCTGTGGATGCCTACACAAACCGAAATACGCCGAGAATGTCCATCGCGTAAATCAGAATATAATTAAATTAGGGTGGACGTGATTTTTTTAAATAACTCAGGTACGCGTTAAATAGGCATGTACTAATGAGTGGAACGACGAAAATTCGGTCACGCAGGGTCTCCGTATTGCACTTTAAACGAATAACAATATCAAAAAAGTTCGAAATGCCCGAGTAAAAATAGCTCAATCTAGATTATAACACTTAAGTTCAACAATAGCACGGTCAAGCAATAAGAATAACACATCACGCTAAAGCGGAATAAATGATGATAACGAATGCGGAACTTGGTGGTTATAAAATGAGGGGTGTTCGGGTAGTCGAGGTAAATATGTTTAGTGGCGGTTCAGCCGCATAGTCATCGAATTATCTTAATTTTATCATTGCGCTCCATTAGGATTAGATCCACAAGGGTGCACAAAAACACCTCTGCGGAAAGTTACCACATCGTCCCATACAACCGAATTATCTCTCTTGAAATTATCTTTATTCCTTAGTTTAATTGGACATCTTCGAGGTAAAATTTACACCTAAACTTTTGAAATATTTTGAATTAGACACAAACATTATGATTATAATAATCTTGAAAAACTGCATATACGGAGTGATCGAATAAATTCATCCAAAGGGATATCAATCAGTCTCATCTCAAAGCTACTAGGAGGACAGAGACAGAACGATTGTCATAGCCTCCTTTTATGATGAATTTATTAGATCGCTCCGTACAAAATAAATATTGGTTCATATAAATAACTCGTAAGTATACTTCGCTACAGTTAACAGGGAATACTAGAAGAAAGTCAATATGAATCTTTAAAAAAAGCGTTATTAAATATGGTAGAAATGATGTTTATGAGTATTTCGTTCGGCTATTGTGCAGTAAAAACCAAGTTTCAAACAACAAAAACTCGGATGAGAAAGAAATAGATGTCAACATTCTTTCGGAAGAGGAACTTTTATCGGCTTTCCACATACCACTGATGGTTTTTGGAAAATGGCACAATGCTGTTTGATTTAATCATGCGTTACCGGGATCAAGGTTATGAAAATGGTTCAATACGTTGTTGAGGCATTTGATCGACTTTAAGGCGATTAGTCACTTGCCTTTTCATCTCATTAAAAAAAAAATGAGGTGAATGTCACCTTAATTTGAGTGTCTAAATTACGGATTAATAATTATCACAAAAGTTGACCCCTTGGAAATAGAATTGACCTGTCTGGGGGTTTTAACCGAGGTTTTGACCAAATCCCAGGGTGGTCGGTTTTCGGTGCGCCACTCGGTATTTGATTATTCAGATAACTTGGTAAAATTGCTCACTCAAAATGAGTGATGGAATTGAGTTTCCACCGGACTTAAGTAAGTCAGATTTCCTTCAATTTTTTACCGTGTATTCATCAGTTCAGGAAAGCTTGCGGCACAAAATTGAATCACACGTATACATTATGTATAAAATAGGTTTGAAGAAGTAATTATCACTTTCGCTCTACCTTCCGTTCCAGCATATTTTTTTCGTTTTGATTTATTCGCCTTTTATCAGAAAGGGTTCCATATATGCAGAGACCGGCCCAAGTTTAAGCATTTGAAAATTTGTAGCAGCGCCGCCCCTAGTTATTCCCTAGACCGGGTCGCATTGCGAATCCGGAACGCTCGCCAAAATTATGGCGATAGTCGCGAATTCGCCAGGTACATAAGCTTCAGGGGGAGTTTATATTCGCATTCTGGTTTCATTATTTAGCGCAATGAATCATTACAACACGTTAGCACCACATCCATTACATAAAACAGTTTGAGAAACTGAATGGAATTAATCACGAAATTATACGAGACATGAAGCGATGGAGCGAACGGCGCGGCGGCCCTATGCATGCACAACGTAAATCGTAATTAGAAAAGTTTTCGTATGTCAATAAAAAGACTATTCGTGACGGCATCCATAACTCTGTGAACAAGCACTACAGAGCCTAACCGTGAGGTAGGAGAGAGCCGAGTCTCGGGCTTGGGTAATTTGTAGGTTACTAATGAGGTAGCTATCGCGCCACTCTCAGACGATCATATCGATATAAAAGTAATATGGAGGCAATAAAACCCTATTTACATACCCTGAGAATATATAAAGCGTGTGCGTGTCGCTGATTTTGGGGTTGATGTATTTTTAAAGTACAGTAAACTGGTGCTTTTATCGTTTAGAAATTTAGCCCCAAATTGGCAGCGGCAGCGAACCCGGCATTATGTGCATTTGATTTTTCTTCAGCTACGCTTGCCCCTTTCTCCGTCCATGACACTCAGGGCGAACTACCCGCCTCGTATTGATGTTTAGATTGCGAGATTCTTCCGGAACGTAAATATTCCGAAGGAATATGTTCGTGATTTCGGGTTACACGCCATTCGTCTTAATGATACCTCTGCCGGGGCCGTCGGCGACATTAATGTGACTTAAACATGTATATTCGGGTGGCGGTTTTATACTCACATAGCCATAAATAAAGACAAACTTTACCGACTCCTTCCGTACTACAGGCGGAAAACCTCTATTCATGCATCACACAAGTGACGGCCCGTACACCAGCCAGTTTTGTAAGAAAAGCAATCCTCCATTATAAATTCGCCCCAGCGAACGCACGACCGACCGCTCAAAACACTATTCACCCTATAACAACTCAGTCAACCGCGAACAAATATCCAGCCCGCTATAATATTATCACCCCAAATTCCAAATAGTTGAAAACATGCCCATCACCATCATCATCGTCATCAAGAAACCAATGTGTCCTCGTATAATGTAAGTAAACCGTGACCACCGTAATATCCTGCACGTATCCCGATTAGGTGCGTGGAGTGGGTATGATTTGTACACATTTTTTCCAGTTCAGAAACCACAAAGTAAGCGATCCATGGAAAAAATGCGGTCTAGTAAAGGGCATCGCTTAGAATTTTTGAAGTTCTCCACGAGGCGACTCAATTAAAGTTGTAAACCGAAAATGGAGGGACTTTATAATAGGAATTTCAGGTTCATTTAAAGCTCGCTGAAGCTCTTCTAAGCCTATTACCGCTATCGCGGAAAATTATTTCGTTTCAGGTTCGTTGGGAGGTAACAGTGCTCATACCAAATATAAACTAAATTGCTCTGATATATTTCAAGTTTAGTCTCGTAATATGGACCCTTGTGGCGCCGATAATACGAGAGGTATACGCACTATTCATATTAGTAGTGAATCCTTCAGAAGTTAAATTCTTATAAATGTTATCGGAAAAATTGAAGATGTCAGTTTTTTCTCATGGATTGCTTCACTCACTCTGAAAGAATTTTGTGGGGATAGTAGACTCAAGTCCTAACTCCACTCTAATTTTGGATACGACATTAAGGGGCGATCTGGCAGTTAAATTTGTTGAGTTTTATTGTTGTAGCAATCATAACCGAGGTATTTAGCATGATATTGAGAACATGAAATTGAGAATTTCGCTCGGAATTTTGTAAAATTTGTGGGCGTATTATCAATGGCGAGGGATATCCGGCAAGATAATTTTGAATGAAGCAAATGATTATTTACCCACTGCTATAAATCTGTCGCCTGATCGAGTATTTTCGTCCCAAAGTTCCACATTTTTCTCACTTGATCAGTAAGTATTATTCGAATTTCATTGGTCGTCCCAAGATATTTTGATTGAAAAGCAACCTAACCAGAACATTCTTAGAGCGTTTATAAATAATAGAATTTGTCAGACTTTTTGGGGTTTACGTGCGGGGTCACGTGTTAAAAATAATAGTAAGGACCATTCAAATTCGTTAACTTGAGGATCGATTCCTCTTGTCAAAATAGGAGAAAAGGGTAATATAATGTATGGCCCGATAATGTTTGATAAATACAGGGTGTAACATTTCCTCAAATTTCCTCTATTTATCTTTCAGATGAAAAAAAACGCCTTCCCTATAAGCTTTCAGAAAAACTGTCGAAAAAACATCGCGTTGCGTCAGGTACACGATTTCACACTGTACGCTCACGTTTTGTTACATTATTACCTACTTGAAAATAATAGTAGATTATGATGTTATAAGGAGCAGAAGTAGTACTTTTTGTGGCAAGCCTGATATCTTAATTGATGAGCGCAGCGAGTCAGATAACTCCAGGCGAGCCACAAAAAGTCACTTAATCTGCTTATTTCTCATTGTCTGCCGCTCAGAGGCTCGCAGCTAAACTTCAGTGCAGCTGACAGCGGCATTGATGATGCAAATTACAGACGTTTGAAAAAATAACTATATTTCCGAAATTTTCATCTCTTTTTTTCCGAGTTTTCAGCGCATTTTCTTGACTTGATCCGCACGCGATTTGGTGCTTTTTTCACGCCGAATAGGGAGCGTGCACGCATAACCTCAAAGCCTAAAACAATTGAAGTCTGGGGGTTAAATAACAGTTGCTTACTAAAACCGGCAACATTGAAAAGTCAAAAATATTTGTCAGTTTTTCAGCGGGAATTTAAATTCAACAGTTTTTCGGATATTTTTATGAAATACACGCAAGTTTCAACTGCTTTCCGTTTTCTTATATATTTTTTAAGGTAAGCGTATGAAATTGTTGTTAAAACGATATAAAATAACAGTTATAATATCACACATTATACAAATTTCCTGAAGTTCAGTTGTATCCCCGATTTTTGCACCTTTTGCTTGTTTTCTGCGTTTATCTTCAAAATGCCCGAATAGTGCCTTGTTTTTGGATAGTTTTTAGAGGAAATAAGCTAAAAAATAGGAGAGAAAAATCTCCCGTATAAAACCACCAAAAATGAGGTTAAGTAACTGCCAAATAAAAATGCCACACAGCTATCCAGCGTTGCCAATTACATAGTAACTATCTTGGAAACGCTTGTTTAACCCCCAGACTTCAATTGTTTTAGACTTTTAGGTTATGCGTGCACCCTCCCTATGAAAAGAATTTATGGGAATCTATTTCGAAATATGACCGTTCTGACAACTGTCTATTGGTTTTTTTGTTTACTAGACCGTCATGAAGGCGCGTGTTTAATCATAATTATTGCTGTTCAGCGATCATCACCAACTTAATTGCTCATTCATCTATCACGCCTTATTAATCTTACAGGCGGAAAATACTTATACTGACATTTTTATTTTAACGGTAATGTAACAGATGTATGTACCTATCTAAACTAATATAAACACTCATGAGAAATGTGATTTTATAACTGGAAAACAAAATTTTCATTTTTATTAATTTTTTCATTTCAATGAAACAATGTTTCCGCCAGCGAAATAAATTGCACAAGAACGACAGGACTGAACCCTAACCTAGAAATAATGAATTTTACCGCGACGACGCAACTGTCGAGTCAACGGTAAGTACGCAGTGCACTCACGGGATCAGAAAGAAACGTGATGCGTATGGTTGACGACGCCCGCAGCATTATCGAAATCGGACAAAACTACAGGCCTACATATGCAACCTAATATTCATTCGTCACGAGCACGGCGCTCGATTTCAGCCATCGATAATCGTGCGGTGCTTGAGAGACCGATTCTACGCACTTGCAAATTCTCACCTTACATCTGACATGTACTATCGAGTGCAGTCCTTTTCCCCACCCTCTTACTCTCGCACGACAGGGGAACCCGCGCGCTAGAGCGAGAAGATGGAGAAAACTTTTGCACTCGGTAGCACAATGTAGGTACTATCGAGTGCATACGGGTTCATCTGTTGTGTTAAAGCGAGAGGAGCGGGTAAACGATTGCACTCGATAGTACAAATGACTTTTTTAAAGTAACCAGTGACATAGTTGCTATGGAAATAGTTAGCTAGTTCATTTCGAAAATTTTATCGTGGATTTTTCGTTTTGAGAGAAAAACTCGTCGTTTTCGTCGTTTACGTCGTTTTCCTAGAGATTTTCGTAAGTTTTTCAGCAAAATAGTTATTCTCGATATGAGTGGTAGAAGTGGCCGCTGCGCGTCGTGTCTCAAACTCCTCACAAAACAAAAACATTTTTAACCTGAATATCGAACACTATTATTTTTTCTACAGTAAAAACGACTAAAACGGATGAAATAGCTATTAATGTATAGTAGACGCGCGGCCACTACCGACATTTGACTTTTAAAGCTGGTCCGCCCTCCTAATTTTCCTACAATGCATAGCAGGTAAGACCTTAGCGAAGGGTCTTTACGTTTTGCCAAATGTAGGAATAAGAAAGTTTGGAAGGTAGTTTTGATCCCATATTTGGACATAACGTATTATTTAATTTGAATGTGTCTTGTCTAAACTACTTTTTGCATTTTCAAATCTGCAGCAGCCAGCAACAACCGCTCAAGAGTGTAGACCCTCGGGCTAGGTCTTACCTGCTATGCATTGTCGGGCAATTAGGAGGCGGACCAGCTTTAAAAGTCGAATGTCGGTAGCGGCCGCGCGCGAAGTATAACAAGCCCATAATTTAGATCATTATAATGAAGAGTCCATGTTCATGGCAGAGCGAGCTTGCGAGCGAGACCAATAAATTGGACGAGTCAATAATGCTTAATTATGGACGAGTTGCATACAAGATTTTATGGTCAACTAGCTGCTCCGGAGGTGTTTTTTCTTCCAAAAATCGAAAAACACCTATGTCGAATATTGCGAAGTATAGTCTATTCAAGATAAACTGAACATCACGTGACCCCAATGTACCTGACAAATACCTGTCATTAGTCAATGGTTATCAATGTTTTTCATTTAAATTTTGCTAAGCAACTTAGGTCACGTGATGTTCAGTTTATCTTGAATAGACTATATGCGTTGGTCAATTAATTCCGACACTTATAATATTTCAAAAAATCAAGCATTTTGACGTTTCATTGGAATAATGTGTCGAATAACCTAAGTGATTATTGTACTAGTACCTTAATAAGAAATATTACGTCCTCTATAACACAAGGTAAATGATGCAATTTTTGACGTTATTATAGACAGTTGACCATAAATGCGTTTTAATTCAGTATTCAGTAGTAGGTGCTTCTAAACCATCGTTTACCTAGTTACCGGGTTCGCGTATTGTTGCCGATTGTTACTTTTGACTTTTCTGAACGCACTGTCTTTCACTTTACGCATTGAGAATAAAATATGACGTTTTTAACACCTGTTAGAAACGTTAAAAAGCTTACTTTTAATAGAGTCTGTAGAAAAATCCCCTTTTGAGTTTTACCATTGTTAATTGGACACAACGGTTTTATTTGTCATGGTTGTAATAAAAATTCAGATTGAAGACACAGTTTTGTTACGGACGAAAACGAAGTTTGAAACTCGCGTACACTCGCGTTCAAAGTGTTTTTTTTTTATTAAACTCGGTTTTGAAATTTAAATGTTAACGAGGGCATTGGGGGTGGTTTTGCCGAAACACTTTCTTCAGATAGTGATTTTATCACATTTATTCAAAAACGAATCAAATCCGTGGTGATTCCCCGATTGTTTCCCCATCGAGTATTCCGTTTGCGGTTCCATTGTACTTAAGGTGCGATGAACCCATTTATGTTTGTACCTATGGTTTGTTATGACGCAGATGCATGCATTCCATAAAAACCCGAAGTAAAACGAATTTTGTTGAGCGGCATCATATTAGTTTCCCGGGTCTTCAAAAGCGGAAGTGTTTGAGAAGAAAATTATACGATAATAAACTTTTATCAAAACTTCAGTAAGGATCGAGGTGTTACATTTAATTTATTGCCTCGACGCCTCATATTTAGCAAACGGGTAAGTTCTTCCACTCATTTTATTTTTTTATTTTATAATATCCTCATGGAAGCGGCCGTTGTGCACGATAATCGAACATACAAATTCAATTTGTTTTAACAAATTTGGCAGAAGATATCCTAATGTAACTGTTCGTCGGCGTCCTGGGAGAATGCACGGAATAACGGACCAGAGTAACATATGATGTTAAACAGTCTTGTGTATTCCCGTGATCACAGCATTCCCATATGCATTACCCTCCAAGTCGTATTTACATCGGACTGCTGCCCTGGAGCTTTAATAAATGTTAGCCATCGTTAAGCATTTCTTATCTCTTTCAGTTTCATAAACATCATCAACATACAATACAATAGAAGATAAGAGGGTTTCTTGTTATTTATATCAAAATAAATGTTTAATTACTCTGTTACAGCCTAAATTTGAGAACATAGTCCAATTAAAACAAATAATGGGGCGGACGAAGGTAAAAGTACAAAAGCAATAAAGCAAAAGGTAAATCCAGTTTGATCCAGGCAGTGCGACCACTAATGGTGTCTCGGACACGAACACACGCGACTACGACCAATCACGCTGCCTGTCAAGAATTAACTAACAGAAATTGGTTCTTACGCCCGAACAGACAGATTTTCGAAAAGCCGCAGAATATTAGGGACAGGAACGTGATGACCTTCGAGGGCTTTCCGATCAAGTCCTCGCTATCCAATTCCAACTTCAACTTAGGTATAAATAAGAAAAAGGATAATGTTACTGAAAATCGGTTCATCGAATGAAATGTTTTATTCAAACCATAGAAGACTCTACTCTGGGACGTTAACTAATCAAGGGACAAATTATCCACTCTTTAATGCGACAATGCTGTCAGATGTCAATACTTATTAAACGCGGCTGCCGGACCAGTTTTTTTATTTATTTTTTGGTGTAGGAAATGCTGCATGAATTATACACCGAAATTTGTAGCAATGATATCTTTCATCGAAAATATTAAGGGGAGTTCGGAATGAAACAAAACCGATCGAGATTCTAGCGAAACAAAAGTAGTAAAAACCCACAACGTGAATGTTCAGAACGTAAGATGGTCACCGACCTTTAGCAAGTTCAGTTCATAGGTATATTTCATCCTCCGAGAATTAATTTGTTCTATAAATACTACATTGAAATTCTCAGGTGACGATTTGTCGGGTTAAAAATGTTAGGACGACCATAGAGAGGAAAAGGGAGTAGGGAGTTGCCCACTAGAATAATGAGTGGGAGGTATAGTTGCCGTCTGGATTTTGTGAATATTGACTTTTGGGAGGACAACCTCTTTTATGGCTCAGTAATGAGTTGACAATGGTGAATGGACCTAGCCTACGGCTACAATATGCGGCAGGTATACGCAGATAGCCGTAGGCTAGGATCATTCACCATTGTCAACTTATTACTGAGCCATAAAAGAGGTCGTCCTCACAAAAGTCAATATCTACAAAATCTAGACGGCAACTTTAATTTTTTGATCAATGAAAATCTGAATTCTCTACAATGTTTGCAAGCTGAGATCTCACTGACACGGACGAACGGACGGACAGACATCGTGAGCGATATGGAGCACCTTTGTCAGAATAAAAAAAAATTGTGTCATTTAACAGCATCATCGCGCATTGTTAATTTTACTTCGGACAAAAAAAAATCAAGAGAGCCCTGTCCCGCACTGAATGCATACATACGGATGTTTATTCTCGGTAACGAGCACAACAATTACTGTCACTACCCATTGTGTTCAAGCAAATTTTGCTTGCATTAATCATTTCAAATTGATTAAGTCGGGGATAGTGTGTTGACTTTATAAGCCTCCATCAGACAAATAGGGAGAGATAATGGTGACATGGTGCTATTTCGATATTGACATAACAGATGTTGACGAAATGGACAAATAGTTTTGAGCACAGTCATCGCTTACAACACCTTTGCGGTCGGAACATGCTGGAATTCTGAAAATGTTATTTTCAGAAGAAACACCGACGTTTCTACATCAGACCCGAATTATTTCCACATTTGGATATGTATGTCTAATGTACTATCGAGTGCAATCGTTTTCCCTATCCTCTCGCTCAAGCACAACGGGTGAACTTGCGTGCTAGAGCGAGAGGGTGAGGAATATTATTACTTTTGCACTCGATAATAGATGAAGAGATTTAAAAAAAATTAAAGCACTAATTACATCACAAGACCTCTAAAAAATACTTCCAATAGACAAGGGTACATCGATCCGACTCCGGGTTCTGTTGGGAACGAAGGACCACTTTAATTTTTCTCTGGTAAGGAAGTTTATTTTTGTATTTTACATTATGTTGTTTGATGTATTTGTGATTAAATGTAAATTCGACAACATGTCGTTTCTACGGTTTTTCGCATACTCTCTAAGCCAAAGAGATTATATGTATTAATATTAATTATATTAATATTATATTAATATATAATCTCTTTGCTCTAAGCACTGCTGTAGTACCGAAAACAAGAAGCAGCGCGCGCGGTATGAGCGCCATCTAGCGGAACAAACTAAACTAGTACAGGAAACTGTATCGAAAACTTGCAATTTATAGCAAACTTAATTTAGCAGAAAAATTCATAACAGGTTCTAACGCGCCATTTTAAAACTGTATGAGTGCGCAAACCTTCCGCCTTATCTCCTTCAGTCCCGACCACTCTGAAATTCCCAAAAAACCCACATACCGTGTGTACTTACAGGTTGGTTTTCTATGATATGTATCGGTCACTGCCCATCTGATGATTATTATACGAGACAAAGAGATGAACATGGCTAACTCGCTAAATGGCTAAATTACATATTACAGAGATACGAATTCATGATCAGCAAATCTCTATTATCGTTGAAATGATCAAATCGGCTATATCAGTCGATTGCATTATATTGAATTTACATGCTCAGGTTCAAATGTTAACAAAAATCATTACTAGCAGTAATATCTTTCAGACAAAAATCAACGTGCACGTTGTGTCGATCTTGCATGTTTAGTGTTTTTCTTCGTTTTGTGCGTCTCTCATCGATAGGTTCGTCAGTCAAGTGATACTCAAGAAGGTAGTCTTTGACTGGAGGAGAGGTTTTAACCGGTGAGGATCCGGCACTACCCAGGCACAAGAGTGTCTTCACTCGGGTGCTTATGAAGAGTTTTCCTTACAAATTATGTAGCGGGATACTTGTAGCCAAAATTTGCTGCCGAAGTCAGAAACATTCTCCGAAAACCGCCTGTCGTTGTAAAGTACGAAAAATTCAAACGCAAACTCGTTGGTAGACTGAGCGCATCTCAGGAGAAGAGACGATGTCTCTTGGAGAATGAAGTGGTTGGCGATAGGAAGTAGACACAATTTCTTCGTCATCTTCAGAACCTCGCTGGAACTGTCGTGACTGAGTCCCTTGTCCGACCCAGTTGGACCAGCCGCTTATCGGGAGAAATACAATCTGTTTTGGCTACGCAATCCAATGCTAAAAGATGCTAAAAGATAACTGAGCATTGATAAACCGACCCTTAGCCACCGTTGGAACTCTGCCCGATGTTAATGCTCGTCATTTCATAGCAGCGATTTCTCCGTCCTAGTTGTTGTATGATCCGATTAAAGTAAAACTCGACCATTTAACGGGACAGTTAAAAAATTGGGTGAATTAAGTTTCTGCTCTTAGTTTGAGGATGGTTTGAGGCTATTCGGGAGTACTTACGGAAGACGAATTTCTCGACGAAGGACGCGGCCAAAGAGAAGAAGTAAAGAAGAAGATGGTTTGTGTTTCTATTATGCGAATTATGAGATCAACGCTAACAAATTTAAGTCTTCTTGTTTCTCACTTCGCCAGAAAACCAACAGGGAAGCTGCTGAAGACTACCAACAGCATTTCACAGTCGGCTACCACTCATTTATTTGTTCGGGAACGACAGATGCATTCGTTTTTCTAGTGGACACTGGTGCGGATCTTTATGTTTTTCCGCCAGCTCTGGTGACTGGCCCCGCCAAAAGACTTCTTTTGAGCTGACGACAGCTAACGATTCGATTATCGCAAGCTACGGATTTCTAATTTTAAATCTAAATTTAAGTTCGCTCCACGATCCATGGTTCCGTATTTTTCGTGGCCCATAATCGGAGCCGATTTCTAGGCTCATCACGGACTTTTCGTCAAAACGCGCAGTCGTTGCCTCATCGACATCTGACGGTAGGTGGTGAATCCGTTTCCACCGAAAGGGTCATCATGAAAATCATCTGGATACAGATCTGAATAGATTTTCTCGGTGACGGGAAGCTTTCCCTTTGGAGAACATCGAGGCAGAGACTGTGGCGAAGATTTTTTATTGGCAGAGGATTGATTCGATGTTCCGTTAAGGGTCATCACACACCAATTTGAATCTTCCTATTTCAAAGTAAGGTTGTCGGATTTCAACACTCGCTAACTGCTTATCATCACTTGCCATATAATGGTAATAGCTAGTGGACTATCCATCATACAGTTTTGTTGTGGTTTTGAGCAGCTTGACAGGATGATTTGAAAGCGACAGCGGCTGAATTGGTCTTCGTTGAATCACCTCAAATTTTTGGGTTGGAGGATTCCTGACGTTGATCCCCCTTTGTCTGTGGAGGAACTTCGTCGTTATCTTCGAACGTTTCGTCCGATTGAAGGCTCTAGACACACTCGAAATGATATCTCTGTTGTCTGTAGACATATCATTTTCCTCAAGATATTCTTTTAACAATTTAGATTTTCCGCAAAGAGTCGTATGGTGGTTGATATTATAAAATATTGCACGTTTTCTAAAAGAAAAATTATTCCGAAAATTTCAAAGTGATTTCGGTAGAAGTTTCAACTTTTGCTTATCTCAGTTTGATGCTACAATCACCATTTACAATAAGTAAATTATCTATAAGAGAGCGCCAGCTCAGTCAATATACAAAATATTTCAATTAAAATTAAAGAGCATTCTATGGGAAAGACAGTGTATATTTCAAGTCGTAGAATACGAAAATGGTACGTTCCAATTGAAATACATGAATACTCCCTGAGAAATTTTACTTTTGATGGAAGCACATACTGCTTTGCTGGTTGGTGTGAATATCATTAGAAGAAAAATGTGAAGTATATGCTATAATTGGCAGCATTACCTCCGAGTAAAACCTTCCATAATGAGCATTCACTTGAAGTAAGAGGAAATACTCTTTTTATTCATGAAATTAACTTTAACTTACAAAAAACTTGAAATTAACTTCAACTTGAGTACAATAAACTTGAAATTGATTTCAACTTACGAAAAGAACAAGAAATTAATTTGTAATTAATTTCCACTTTTCAATTTCAAAAACAGAGGGACAAACACCTGACTGAAATTGTGTACACCATGAATCCTTTTTTGCAATAAATCTCAAGAATCCTTAATAAATTCTCGCAAATCCCAATAAATCCTCATAAATTCCAATGAATCCTCGGAAATCCCATCAATGAATGTTCTGAAATCCCAATAATTCCACATAAATCCCTCCATAGATCCCGATAAATCTCTATAAATCCTCGAAAATCCCCGAGGGTGTACACTATAATTCCCCAGGTGTTTTCTCCTCCAAAAAAAACTTTTATTAATTTCAAGTTTTTCACATACGCTCTAACTGATTTCCCATTGGAAACCATTTCTGGGGCACTATGTATTATTATTGAACATTTACCTCGTTTATACAGAGGTAGAGAAAATCATCTTCCCTACACAAAGGGCATTCAATAATGACATATTCAAGATATGATTTTTTTTTAAATGCTGCGCGATATATTTAAACGGTTACCATTGAACCAATCAGTCTATGAATTCATTATTGTTTGTGGAAAAATATTCAATTAGCAGCAATAGAGAGTACCTATCGCAAAGAGCATCATGTTGCGGTGAATGCCAGTAAATCTATTACATTGATGTGCTTAGTGGTGCACGTGTTTTATATCCTGTATCAACAGCAAAGGGTACAATATACTGCCGACTGTACAGGAAATTATGTACAACTCCATCCTTATGGCCGCAATGTCTGTTACGCCCTAAATCATAGCAATGATTTACTGCTTATTCCACGCAAATTGATGCAATAAATTTATTATCGACATCGTGGGGCAGTATTTTCATTCCGAACCTATAATAATACACTCAAATATTACATCTCTTGACCAGAATCATTTAACGTTTACTTAATAAGTAGATGATAATAATTCAAATAAAATATTCAATTATATACAACACATATAATAATCAATAATACTTGAACACAAACAATCTGTAAATGGGAGCAACAAAAGCAAATATCTATCGGAAGTAGATTCTATTACGCCGGAAATTAAATTTGAGAGGAAACGTTTAAACCGACTTTATTCTCGCTTACGCAGCTTATTGATTTTGGTCATATTGTGCCAATATAACGCATATCTCAGAAGAATAGAAAATAAACTCATCAATTGTCCAAATTAAGTTTCTCTTAATTTCACGAGCGATGGGTTGAAATATCTACTTCAGTACTTTAGTAAATAGCTATGTATACCTACGGAAGTGCCGCGATGTTCTCCAATGCAGTCTGGGGGCCTGCATAAAAATCGGACGAGGAAAATCTTAAATATTCGGTGACCAAAAACGGACGACAAAAATTACGGTTAAAGTCAATTTCGAAATGAGAAACGCATCAGATCTGAAGCGAAAAGTGTAAAATTTGGAAAAATCCGATGAATAAAAACAGACATGAGAAATACAGAAAATTTTCATTTTGAAGTGTAAAACGCATGGAGATGAAAGAGGACAGTGTATAATCGTGTTGCTGGACGTTCCAGGATGATTTTCTCTGAAAACGGCATAAAAATCGGACAAGTCAAACGTTCGGTAGACAAAACGTGTAAAGAAAACAGGAATTCAAACCGTTAATTTCGAGCTAAAAAGCACATCAAAACTGTGACGTATCTTCGGATTTTACCCCAATGCTTATCAATTAAAATCTCGTGAGGAATACGTTCGTTCAGAGATGAGCGATTGTATCTGTTATTTTGTTTTGGCTACTTATTTATGGGCTACTTGAATTTTTTCTGACATATTCAACAGGCGGTCATGTTTTCTGGATTTGACCACTGACCTATTTTGGCACCGTGGAAAACCAAGCCAAAGCGCAAAAATGTGACAGAGCACCACAGTATACAGTATGTCCACGGATGGGGTTTAAAAGAGGAAAAAATTTTTTATTTCTGATTTTACAGAAAAAATTATTCTTGATAAAATCGCCTGCTTGCTCTCAAACCTCTAAAACCCATTTCGTTTTCATTTCAACATGAACAGTTATTTTTTTATTGAATTTTATTTGAAAATTTTGGACTTAGAAATATTTTCATCCAAAATTAATAGAAGTACCAGTAAGCGAAACCATGGTGCGAAACCTTGTAACAGTCACTGTCAGAGTGTCAGCATTGTTCGAATATGACATTTGGAGAGGGGTTCATCTATGGATTTTAGTTTTTTCTTATTTTATTTCATATTTTCATGTAATCCTGGACAATAAGTAGGGCGCCAGGGTCACACCGTAATTGGTACCGATCAATATCGATTTAGCATCGCATTTATTATCTTCGCTATCAGTATTTTCTCCATTTGTCAAAGTTCTGACATTCTGACGGGTGCTTGTGCTGGTGATGACTGACTGTTGTCAACTTCTGCGCCATGGTTTCGCTTACTGGTACTTCTATTAATGCTGGATAAAAATATTTCTAAGTCCAAAATTTTCAAATAAAATTCAATAAAAAAATAACTGTTAATGTTGAAATAAAAACGAAATGGGTTTTAGAGGTTTGAGAGCAAGCAGGCGATTTTATCAAGAATAATTTTTTCTGTAAAATCAGAAATAAAAATTTTTTTCCTCTTTTAAACCCCATCCGTGGACATACTGTATACGGTTCCAATACATACATCCAAAATGAATGTGTTGATAAAAATTATCCAAGTGAAAGAATTCGGCACTTTTTGAGTGCTACTGGATACGAAGTGCAGTAAGTTTCTAGTTCGGTATTATGACCGGAGCAATACACGGTGTCCAGAAATTAGCCTGCAATAATTTGCCCGATGATTCCTCTATAAAAACGATGAAAAAAAGTTCCAATGAACGTATGTCGAGAATCGCTTCCTAAGGGAGATATACCCCCTGAAAGGTAGGCCCCCTATGATGGTTTATGTTGAATATCTCCAAAACTGTTCAAGATTGAGAAATCATATTTGGTACAATTATTAACCTTTTTATGCTCAACAAAATGCACTAGGAAAGAATTCAAAATTTTCATCAGGGGCGGGTCATCTAGGGGGGGCCGTGGTAAAAAATCTTCCCAAATTTTTGTGTGATGTTTTTCTCGTGTTTGAACCACATATTATAAAATTATGAGGTTTTTTACGAAAAAAAGGTACTCTTGCTAAACATCGATATGAGGCGCCACATTCGAAATAAATCGATTTTAACATTAATTTTTTGTTCTAATTTCTGTTGAAATGTTACATTTCAAGCAGTATTTTAGTCAAGTCAGCTTGAATAAACAGCGTAAAAAACCTCATAATTTCATAATATGTGGTTCAAACACGAAAAAAACATCACACAAAAAAGTTGGGAAGATTTTTTTACCACGGCCCCCCCTAGATGACCCGCCCCTGATGAAAATTTTGAATTCTTTCCTAGTCCATTTTGTTGAGCATGAAAAGGTTAATAATTGTACCAAATATGATTTCTTAATCTTGAACAGTTTTGGAGATATTTAACATAAACCATCATAGGGGGCCTACCTTTCAGGGGGTATATCTCCCTTAGGAAGCGATTCTCGACATACGTTCATTGGAACTTTTTTTCATCGTTTTTATAGAGGAATCATCAGGCAAATTATTGCAGGCTAATTTCTGGGCACCGTGTATAGACGCTGAGATGTTAGCGCCTACACGGTTCAATATGAAACGGACAAATCCGAAAATTCAGTTTTTACCCTATTTTGTGAAAATTTGTCAAAAGAGCGCAAAGCACTTATCTAAAATCGTCTGAAACACGTTATAACCGAGATGGTGGCTCACGTCTTTCCTATTTATCGATTTGATATAACTGTTACATTTTTGTGTCAGCATGATTGAATCACGTTGTAAGTGTACTGTGATAACTGAAATAACTATTAGATCGTCATTAACTCATATCAGTCGCCCAGGGCTCAAGATAACATCTTGTCGATTAATTCATATTTTTAAATACAAATTCCGATGCAGTATTACTCGGGGATTTCGAAAATTTTCACGTTGTATACCTATGTTTAATGGAAATCTTAGGACTAAAGTTTGTGTATAAAACCGCAATAGATCGATTTCGAGGGCTATTATTATAAGCAGCTTTCTTGGAATCGACAGCCCAGGAATAGCGAGCCGAAGTTGTTAACATGCAATACAAACCATCACGTAATAACTGGTAACACTCCAATGTACGTTTGTCGTGCCTCGGAAAAGTGTAGCCTGCAATATAACTAATAACCTGACAATTGAGAATTATCTGCCTGAAGGGATCTACGATTCTGCTATTTAGACGTGAGCTTTCCCGAGCTTTAGAAAAGCACTTTCAACTTGTGTATAATAACGCAATCTAAACAAAAAATAAAACAAGGATTGGGAACGAACTATATAGACAAGCACGCAATAACATCGTTTTCATCTGGGTGCATTATTACAAGAAAAGTGTAGCAAAATCTCCCATGTAACAGAAGTTGATGTAAAAATATTGAAAAGTTCTGGAATTCGTGGATAATCGTAAATCGTCAAGACACTCGCATAGGTACCCAGTGAGCAATACTTTACTTACTATACTACTTACTTTAGTATTTTGATCACATTCTGATTTGCTCTGAGTCATCTCTTAGGGATTTACCGTAGAATAGTTCATTGGGAACTGCATCTGCAGGATGCTCAGCTATTTTCTGAAGTACTTACTAGTTCTGAGTTGGTCTCAATGTCGTGCAGTATTCTCATGATCATGGTATTAGTTAAGTCTAAGAGAAGCAAGTAATTACCAAAGAAACTCCATGCGCTATTCCCTCGCGATGTCTATAAGTGTGGTGCTCCGTAGATTTTAAGTTTGATAATTAGGAGCCCGTAATTGTTATTATTTTCATATTATTGTTATACCCGTATGATACATTTATTGTTTCGATATCGAGATTCATGTTATACAGAGATATCAAAAAAATCCTATGATAATCGGGCTGTCTCATCTGAAAACTACTAAAAGGATAGAGAGAGAATGAGTCATAGCCTCCCTTTATGAAGGATTTTTTTGATGTCTCAGTATACATTTTGTTTCGGTAGGAAATAAATTTATTCCGACTGACAAGTCGCATTTCTATTTGCTCCATATTGTGGAGTTGCAATAGATCCGAAAAAGGTCTAACCCCACATATTGGTGATCCCGACTACTTACAAAGGACATCGTGGCTGAAGGAGATAATACCGCCGCTTCGCATCCTGAGGTCTTCCGCATCGGACTTGAGATCCCGCCTTTCTGGCTCGATGACCCGGAAATGTGGTTCGTGCAACTCGAGAACCAGTTCGCACTCGCCGGCATCACCAGAGACGACACGAAATACGGTTACGTCACCGGATTTCTCGAAAGCAAGTACGCGTCGGAAGTCCGGGACATCCTCTGCTCTCCTCCAGCTGAGCAAAAGTTCGATAAGTTGAAGAAAGCGCTAATTTCGCGTCTGAGTGCTTCACGAGAGCATAAAACGCGACGGTTGTTGAAGCATGAAGAGATCGGTGATCGCGAGCCTTCTCAATTTCTTCGTCATTAACAAAGGTGTTACTGTTTCGGAGAATCCGCTTGATTTGTCGTCTGCCGCAACTCACCCAAACCATTTTGGCATCCCAGCCTATGGCCGACCTTGCTATAGTGGCTTTTCTGGCGGACGCGATCGCCGATACAAATCAGAGAAGCATAGTCGCTCAAGTGTCGTCGACTCCTGAGATTTCGGCGTTGGAAAAGCGCATCGAGGAAATGGCCGGTTTGGTAAAGTCGCTGACTATGGAGGTGAGGGGTAGTCGCTCCGGTAGGTCAGCAGAATCCGGCTACCGCTTCAGGGCTCGTTCTGCTAGCCGTCAACGTCAGATGGATGCTAGGAAGGCTGGACAATGATATTATTACGTTCGTTTCGGTGCTCGAGCGCATCTCACCGTGCTCGTATTCGGCTGCTTCGAAAAACCGGGAGAGAGGCAGATTGATACAGCGGGGGCTGCCTTCATGTTAATCCTGCGCCGTTTGTTTGAAAAAGATCGCACTCCAAAATTTAGCATTCTAATCGACACAGGCGCCGATCTTTGCGTGATCCCGCATTTCTTAGTTCCTGAAACCAAGCAGAAAACGGACTATCAAATTTTTGCTACCAATGGTTCAGTCATTATTACCTATGGTTTTAAGGGTCGATTGCACCATTGTCACTCAAAATTTAAACCGAGCTTAAACCTTGACTACAATAGTTGTCAACAATCGTTAAGTGATGCCTACAACTAAGGCGAACACTAAGGCCCAGTATTTCCACCTATGATTAACCTCCAGATTAGCTAACTGTAACTTTGAATGTGAACCTTTATCATTCATTTTGACCGGAGTTGACACAGTCTAAGGTTCCAGTTAGCTAACTGGAAGTTAACCATAGGTGGAAATACTGGGCCTAAGGAAAGGTCGTGCAATTGGGTCTAAGACATTGAACTTATATTGGAGTCTTCGTCGAGATTTCCCGTGGAAACTTATTATTGCAGATGTTACCAAACCCATCATTGGTGCAGATTTCTTGGCACATTACGGTCTCCTCGTGGACATTAAAAGTTGACGGTTGATGGACAGTTCAACATCTGTTGCCTCTATTGGTCGTGTCTACGGCAGTGCAGATTCTCTCTCCATTAAAGCGGTTGTTGGTGATTCAATGTATCACCTGATTTTGGCGGAATTCTTCGAGATAACGCGTCCTCTTGGTTCCACCTATGTTGTCAGGCATTCGCCTCTGCATTTTATCGAGACGACTCCTGGTCCGCCTATTTATTGCCGTCCCCGTCGTCTGACGCCGGAGAAGCTGGAAATCGCGGAAGAACAATTTGATTGCATGAGTAAATTTGGTATTGTTAGACCTTCAAAAAGTTGTTGGGCATCTCCATTGCATATGTCTCCGAAACAAGGCGGCTGGCGTCCATGTGAAGACCACCGGATGTTGAACTTGCGGACGATTCCGGAACGCTATCCGGTACCTCACATCGAAGATTTTTCCAAAAACCTCGCTGGTTGTACACTCTTGGACAGAAAAATAGGGACACCTCGAGTAGCTGCGCCGATATTTAGGCAACCGATCATACACCAAATTGTGTGTTGGCGTGAAAGGACTTTGGCAAAGCCGACTGGATATGTTCTGACAGCTCGAAAATTTGTCAAAATATCCACCTTTTCACTTCAGTTTTGTGGTAAAAAGTCGATTTAAAAGTGTTCACTTACAAATGATTCATGGATAAACGTGTTCAAGTAATAATTTTGGTTATGAGTGATTGAACTGTGATTCTATTGTGGTTGGTGATTTGGTGTTATTCAAAAAAACATTAGGATCCGGCAGTACCCAGATCTGAAGACACCAATAACTGCAGCTAAAACAGCTCCAGCAAGAGCCACCACAATGTTACCGTTATAAAATAAATACTACAAACAAATTTAATATTGAAATAATAACTTCTCTTTATTGAGGGCATTGTTAATATCAAATTCTACCTAAACTGTGGTGAGGCGGGTAACAAGTTAAGTGCCTTGTTCAGGAATAACGTTCACACTGGTACTCTCTCATCATTTCTTATGAAATTGAAAAGATTTTTCTTCATTCTTCAGAACATTAGTTTAACTCCAATAATCTCTTAAAAAGACTTTTTATGCGAAAGAAATGATACGAGTACACTCGCTCAACTTTTCTCACACGCTTGCGAAGAAATTTGAAGGGGAAGATGCGCCAAAAGAGTCTTGAAAAATCCCCTTATCTTGAAGACATTTACACATTATAAGTATAGATTTGTTATTGTCCTTCATATTTTACAGCACTCATTTAACACAAAGATCACTAGAAAAACTCCATTATCACTGGATGATGTGTAAAAAAAACTCTTTTTGTCGATTTTCATCACAAAACTCAAGTGGACAGTTTGATAAATTGACATATTTTTGACTTGTCAGCAAATATCCAGCCGCCTGTGACAAAGTCCGTTCACGCTGGCACTAAAGTTTGGTGTATGTTTGGTTGCCTAAATCCGGCGCAGCTACTCGAGGTGTCCCTATTTTTCTGTCCAAGAGTGTACGATTTCCTCTTCGATCGATCTAGTGAAGGCCTATAATCAGATTCCTATGGTAGAAGAGGATATCAAGAAAACTGCGATTTCTACACCATTCGGGTTGTTTGAATTTGTATTTATGCCTTTTGGACATAGGAATTCTAGACAAACATTTCAGCGGATTATAAATGAAGTTACTAGTGATTTTGACTTTTGCTTCGCCTATATTGAACGAAGTGTAATTTTGGCGAAGACACTGTAAAATTCCTTGGCTATTCCGTCTCGAAGACCGCGAAGCAGTTACGCAGGTTTTTAGGAATGGTACATTTTTATCGTCGTTTCCTAACTACTGCGGCTGTGTATCAAGCGCCTCTGCATGCTCTGTTGCAGGATTACTTGAAGAGCAACCACACTATTGTTTGGCCTCCGGAAACGCTAAAATCTTTTGAGGAGTCTAAAAAAGCATTATCAACTACAGCTATTTCAGCCTACCCTCGTTTGAATCAGACTCTTGCACTTTTTTCTGATGCTTCCGATGTTTCGCTTGGTGCAGTTCTTTAACAGAAGGCAGAATTCGATTGAGAGCAGCTGGCGTTTTTTTCCAGAAAGCTGAGTCTGGCGGAGACCAAGTATGGAGCCTACCACAGAGAGTTATTGGCCAATTTATGCAGCGGTGAAGAAATTCAAGCACATGATGAAAGGAAAAGTGTTTACGATATTCACTGATCACAAACCTATCACCTTCGCTCTCAAGCAGAAGTTACAGAAATGCTTACCTCGTCACTTTCGATACTTGGACTTTATTGGCCAGTTTTCATCGGACATCAGACACATTTCTGGAAAAGACAATCTGGTGGCCGATACTCTTTCAAGGATGTCAGTCGATGAATTTCTCGTCCTCCTCTTACAGAGTATTTCAGGAAACAGGTTTTCGATTCTTTACACCAATATTCTCACTCGGGACTCAAGGCTTGTGTAAAATTAATCTCTCATCGTTTTGTCTGGCCTTTTATGAGCAGGCACTGTAAGACTTGGGCGAGGGGTTGTATTGTTTCTCGGAAAGCAAAAGTTTAGAGGCCTGTCAAATCTTCGACCGGTGTTTTTACTACTCCTTTATCTCGTTTTGCCCATATCCACGTTGATATTGTGGGTCCACTGCCTTATTGTGAAGGGTATCGCTATTTATTTACCTGTGCGGATCGCTTTTCCCGGTGGCCAGGAGCTTTTCCGATTGTGGACGTTGAGGCCGAGACTGTGGCAAAGAAGTTGTTCGAAGGATGGTTCTCGCGTCATGGCAACCCGTGTAAGATCACGACTGATCAAGGGAGGTAATTTGAGTCCAGCTTATTCAAGAACTTGAACTTGCTACTTGGGACGAAACATCTTCGCACCACACCTTACCATCCCAGTTCGAATGATATGGTGGAGAGGTTTCATCGCCAATTAAAGTCAGTCCTCAAGTGCCACGGTGGTGATGATTGGGTTGGTGTCTCACCTGTTGTGTTGATGGGAAATCGAGCTGCTTGGCGCGAGGATTTGTCTGCCTCTTCGGCAGACTTGACTTTCGGCCAATCATTCCGGTTGCCAGCAAGTTTCCTTTAGGGCGACGTTCCCGGTGACCAGGTGCTGGAACAGGAGAATTTCGTAAAGGGATTGAAAATAGCTATTTCACAACCAGGACCATAATACGGATTACGAAATCTACCGAAAAATCCATCCTCACGCATGAACACATGAGAACAAGTTCTCATCTCTTGAAAACAAAAAAATTCTCAGGACTGTGACGACTCCCAGGAACTGGTTGTAAATTACGAAAATACCTTTAACTACAACTACTGATAAAGTTGACTTTTAGACTTGTTTTGGGAGCCTTTAACATTTTCCGTTTGGAAATTCAACATAGTAGGCTGGAGGCAATTAACGTCAATTACCTTGGATATGAGTATAAATAAATCAAAAATTAAAACTGAAACGTCGTCATTTCGATATCCGATATCGAAAAGAAACGTCAGTGTCATTTTACCGCACTGAGTGCGATAAAGAACGTCATTTCGATATCACATTGACAATCGAAAAGTCAACTTCAAACAATCGTTGTAGATAAAGTTACATTTCAACGGAAATTAGAAAAAAATTTAAATGTTCAAATCGATTTATTTCGAACGTAGCGCCTTCTATCGAGTATCGATGTTTACCAAAAGTACCTTTTTTCGTAAAAAAACATTATAATTGCATGTATGTTGTCCAAATTCGAAAAAAGCATCATACAAAAAAGTAAAGACTTTTTTACCACGACCCCCCCGACGAAATTTAAATTATTTCCTAGTCCATTTTGTTGAGCATAAAAAGGTTAATACTTGAATGTACCAAATATGATCTCTGAATCTTGAAAAGTTTTGGAGATATTTAACATAAATCATCATAGGGGACCTGCCTTTTAGGGGGTATATCTCCCTTAGGAAGCGATTTTCGATATGCGTTCATTAGAACTTTTCCGAGAACTTTTCTTCATCGTTTTCATAAAGGAATCATCAGGCAAATTATTGCAGGTTAATTTCTGGACACCGTGTATTAACGACGGTAGAGGTCACTATTACGATCGAATTTATATTCAATGCTTCCATCAAATATTAAATATTTTACACCCCTTTCATTAATGCATTAGGGCAGTTTCTGTGTAGGTAACGCTATGTGGGACAGATTTCTTAAAAATATGGGATACCGCTTTCTCTTGGGAACGGGCTGAAATATCTTACAGAGTCCTAAATATCGCATACACCCTCATTTTTAGATGCGAAGAGATTTTCTGTGTAGGGGTACAAACCTTTCCGTCTTCGCGAGTTTCTTCCCTCGACAACGCGAGGGCGCTATATGTACTGAGTTATCTAACTTAAAAGCGGCCTACCTTCACACTAAACGTTTTCTACACACGAAGGGTGAAAAGAAGTGCGAACAGCAGAGTACATTTATTATTCGTCCTTGTCGGATGATAACGTATTATTGATTTAATAAACTTTAGCCTAAAATTTCGAGATGGCGCCAATACCTACGTCAAACATCATAAAACAATATGTGATCATTTGTGCATGTTAATACACTCAAACAACGATGTAACTGCAAAAGCTGAGGGTTTATTTATCTATTACTTACGTCATATTTTTGCCACAAGAGAGTTAAATTAATGTAGTTGTCTTATTTACAACAGTGAAAATATGAATACTAGTGCGTAGAACAACTTCATTTATCCTAATAACCCCCGTTTTCATAATAGAATTTAAAGTCACTTTAGTAAAAGTGATGTTTAGAATGTGACAAATTCAAGAGTTGATTTGTCACATTCTCATTTCATTTTTTTAAAGGAAACTTAAAAGTTCGATTATGAAATTGGGGGTAAATAACTAATTCTCACCCATTTTAATGAAATCTTTACAAAAAGTTTTGTTCGAAATATACATACTTAGGTATGTTGAATGAGTTGTTTTGTTCGAGGGATTGGGATACTCCGCCACCCTCACACATAAGCACATTTTTAATAATTCCACTGATGATAAAAATACCTAGACATGCTTGTTTTCAAACTCACGTCGAATTCAACTTTTCGCTGAAACTAGCTATGTATTTATGTATTATTATAATTATTTTCATGAATATTTCGTTCAAAAGTACGTTTCAAATGAGTTGTCGGTTTGGTTTACTACCTTCATTATATTCTTATGTAGTACATAACGAAACGATATAGTAGAAACGTCCTTAAGGTTAGATGATCCAAAAAGATGCCGAAAAGTATGATTGGCTTACTATACTGTCTCATTGGATCATGTCAGAGACCAGAATTTATTCAGTGGTCCGGCGATTGCATTGTTTTTGTTTAAATTAAAAAGTCAGGTGATAATTACGCGAAGTTGTTATCTTCCGCTTTAAATCTGTGATTTATGTGCGAAGCCTTTGTTCGTTGGGAGCGACTCACCAATACCTACGGAGAAATTCTCTGCGGATCGTCTGAGGGGTTTAACGTTTGTTTTAGTTATATCAGTAAAAGTTGCATGCATGAAACACCTTTAGAATCTTTTAGCTTTCATAAATATCAATCGTGGTTATGTGTTATCGGCCCACATCTAATGCCCGTATTACAGTCACGTAGTAAAAGTTGGATGAAATGTTCTGTTTCGATTTGGGACCGTTGCAAATCCCTCACAATCTTAGAGATCTCTTGAAATCCAATATGGGAACAGTTGATCCCCGAGTTGAACAAAGCCAATATCTGCGCTGTTCTCCTTCCCCCGTTCTATTTATTCAAACACCAGAGGTGCGAAGTTTTTTGCTGAACGGCTATTTTGTAAACAAATTACCGTTCAGATAAAAGTTTTAACGCAAATCCCTTTATCGTGGCCAATGAATAATGCAGCGCACTTACGCCAGATACAAAAGCTCGGCGGCCGTCTTCAGCGTCCATCAATCATCGCCTCGCTTCTCCTCATTTATAATTCTAATTTCACCTGCTAATAAATGATTCAATTAGTTCTAGTCTTTTCTAACCAAAAAATCCGATCTGTTTGAAGGTTTCACCTTTTTTAAACATACTTCAGGTAACCCAATAGCTTAAAAAGAGAGACAGAACGTTTCGATTTTCATTTACGCACTTTCTACAAACATATAATAATTGAGCAGATAATGATGAATAATTAATCTCTGGTTCACTAATTGCATTGTTTAGAAATGTGATTGGTTGAAATGTTTTTTGCAACATCGAATCAGCCATCAGCATTGCTAAAAATTGGTCAACTCTTGATCAGATCAAACCACTTCCTAAAACACCTTTCGTTACCGGACAACGTAGTAGGTATATCTTCTCTCGCTAAGATACACACGTTAATCCAAATAAGAAGGTACCAAAGTAATTCAATAAATTGAAAAATCCATTAATCTCATGACAACACGATGCTTTCAAACTATTTTATCTACAACGATTGTTTAAAGTTGACTTTTCGATTGTCAATTTGATATCGAAATGACGTTCTTTATCGCAATCGGTGCGGTAAAATGACACTGACATTTCTTTTCGATATCAAATATCGAAATGACGACGTTTCAGTTTTAATTTTTGATTTATTTATACTCATATCCAAGGTGATTTGCGTTAATTGCCTCAACCTACTATGTTGAATTTCCAAACGGAAAATGTAAAGGGCTCCCAAAAGAGTCTAAAAGTCAAGTTTATTAATGGTTGTAGATAAAATCTTGTATATAACACGTACGAAAACGGTGTTTCCGCACACGTCGTGTTATCGAACTGCCACGACTGGTGCGAAAAACACCTTCTTTTCGTAACTAGTTATATAACTAGCTATTATAATTTCTGTGACTCACAAGCATAATCGTACAACAAG
Source organism: Salpingus planirostris (assembly GCA_949788335.1). Lineage (NCBI taxonomy): Eukaryota > Metazoa > Arthropoda > Insecta > Coleoptera > Salpingidae > Salpingus > Salpingus planirostris. The sequence continues at coordinate 7,167,636 of OX460917.1, read as the reverse complement.
ACAGATGACTAATCTTGCTAATTCTCAAAATAATTGTTTTGCATGGTCAGTGTCGTATAGGTATCATGAAAGAAATACTGTCAAACTAGCCCCGGAGACTGCGGACCTGAATCGATTCTGTGAAAAACACTTCATTTCAAAGATATTGTACAAGATCCTTGCTTCATTTACATGAAGAGTGATGAAGAGTGTTAAGAAATGTGACAAGAGGAGAAACGACACCGTATGGTCAAGTTGGACGAGCGAGAAAATTTGACTGCCGAGAAATACGATTTCTTAATTGTCAAGCACAACCCTCTAGAATCAAAAACCATTTGCCTGCTGGGTGAGAAGGTTATAAGGTAACACTCACACAAAGGGCGTGCTGGGTTAAATCCGGAGATGGGTGAAATGTGTGAGAAGATTAATCCAATCAAGTGATAGTGTTGTGAGTATGTAATTTTCATAGTGATCGTATTTGTTTTATTTCAAGTGTAATCAGCGTCGCCTTGTAACACGATAAAGGATTTATCAGGGTCTTGGGCACGAAATGCTAACTCAGTTGTCTGAATGATCCAATGGAAAGCAATTACAGCGTGTCAGACTTAATACTTGGACAGACAAGATCCGGACAGGCGAGAAAAGAACTAGAAGAGAGCATTAAGATTTGGTGATTTTTCCAAGTGGCCGTCATTTGCGCGCTTTCTGATGGGGTGGAAGGACGGCAACGGATTTTCCTTCAAAGTGCACCACCCAATACAAAGTCCCCTCTAATCAACCGGGAACCACTTGTTGATGGGAACACTCCATTTAGTCATACGGTAGCCCTTTACCTTCTAACTATGGTTAATGTTTAATTAACCTTAAACTTTATACCCAATTGAGTAATTCAATTTTACTGCCACCAGATGAGCTGCGAGGTCGGAAATTCCAAGACTAATTCCTGCTGTGTGTGACACACATTCAAATTAATGGCTACACACCTGACGCCGCTAAATATTCCACGTAACGAGAAATAACGCAAAATGTGTGCAGAATTGACAGCTCAAATGGAACGACGAAAATAAGAACATATTCACTATGATTTACGAAACAAAAACGACATTTTTTCTTTGAAATATTCTATTTTTCATAATACGTCAATAACAGAATGTTTTATATCTTTATGTCTTCGAGTTGAACCCTGTTTCCAGAATCTTTATGGCAACTATAAAAATAATCGATTACAAGTGACATAAAGTCCGTTCTAGCCACATTATTTACAGATATATTAACCTGAGCTTTTTTTACGCGTTATGATGTTATTACCCGAAATCTTAATAGAGTTTGTGCGGAAAATAAATATCGTTCGGGTTAGTGCGATCGCATTTATCCGGATTTTCGCAACCGCTTTCATTATGACGGATGATGGTCCGTCTTTTCACAAGTGGTGACGGAAGGCCAATGAGTCTAATGTGAGCATGCGGTTGGGGCGGTCGACGTTATGAAGTATGCGGTGGTTGTAAGAGGCGTCGATGTGCATCAGGCTCGTACGTCTTTTAGCTCGCCCTGTCTTGCTCGGTTAAGTTTTATACTCGAGATACGGTTGAAAAATGAAAGCGATAAATAAATACATTGTACTGAATTATCGCCGGATCTGTTTTCTATTTGGGCGCGCCGGTGCAGAGAAACAGACCGCCTCTGCTTTGCATCCTGATGGGTAGTGAGAGCCGGTTAGCGTTATTCCCGATCGCAGGTGCAATTTATGGTTTTCTCAAGATCGAATTCCGAGATTTACGAGCCCTATCGGCGAAACTATTGCCTATATTTCTTATCCGAGTACATCTCCGGGGACCTGGAATTTATCAAAAATCGCCCGAATCGTCGGCCCCTAATCGCATCATATCGCATGCAGATGGGCACGCTCACCGCCCTATTAACCCGTCATCGCGCCGCGTTACGACGCCACGCCTGATTCATCCGTCTGCACGGTGGTCTGTTCGTCGCCACAAATCATCCCCCTCCCCTGGGGCAGCCAGTCAGCTGTCACAACACGAAAATCCGCAACGACACACGTTTCACAACAATAGAATCTCGACGTGGTCGGAAAAGCAACGGCGAGAACTCGCGGGAACACGAAGACGTGTGCCACCCAGAGGATCCTAAGACAAGTAAAAAATTAGACCAGCGATCGATCAATCACCCTCCTATAATAAACTTGCTTATCTGACTTAGGCTAATTCCTCATATGTTTTACTTTCGGTGGGACACCTTGAATAAACAAACCGTTTATGGGTTATACCATCACGGTTTAGGTAGAGATAGTTGAATCATGCCCGTGCGAAAAAGTACAACCAAAGTGGATGTAATTTCTGTTATTTTCAGTTCCACTGAAATCTGTATTGTAATGGCTGGCTAGATGCTACCACTTTATGTGAAGGAAAGTAGGGCGCGGAGTACCAAAAACGCAGGTAAGACTTTTTCCCATATGGATGCTTCAACTGTGGTTATACAATTTTGTTTGGTTTAGGATACCGAAACATGAGAATGTTGTGCTTATACAGGGTGTCTCAGAATAACCGGTTGTTCCGGTAATAATACAGGGTGTCCCAGAATTCCACCGACAAACTTTAACCGTATACAGATCGTCAGAAAATGTGGCGATTTGACCTATTTCACTTAGGTAAAAGTTGTCGGTATGAGGAGGTAGACGGCTGCAAAGTTGAGGTAGTAAGTACGGTTTTTATTAAAAAACTCCAAAACCGCATCATCAAAAATTATTAAACTAACTGTAATGTCTTTCCTTTATGGTAGCCCTCAAGTGTTTGCGATATGAAGAAACTACAGTCACGCGATCATGGTAAGTTGAGATCCTCCTAATGTTAAATTGAGTAAATTTCAATTTTTTGGTAACAAACTGTAATTTTTCAACAAGTCTATCTAAAGTTCCATTCATTGTCTAAAAGTTGAATCTCTTGCAAAATTGTCTTCCGATGAGCCATATTGGCCTTAAGTGACTCTGAAGTAGAACGGAAAACGAGGGTTTACCCCAATTTTTAACAATGTTGATACGTCGTCCAGGATTTTTTAAATGCAGACGGGTAATCGAATTGTAGTAGTATTCGGTTTCTACGGGGTAAATATGATTATAACACCACTACAATTCGATTACCAGTCACCATTAATACAATGCTTAACGACGTCTTAACAATGAGCATCTTCGTTTTCCTTTCCATTTCAGAGTCACTTTACGCCGATTGGGCTCATCGGAGGACAATTTAGCAAGAGGTTAAACTTTTAGACAATGAATGGAACTTTAGATAGACTTGTTGAAAAATTACAGTTTGTTTCCAAAAAATTGGAATTTACTCAATTTAACATTAGTAGGACCTCAACTTACCATGATCGCGTGACTGTAGTTTCTTCATACCGCAAACACTTGAGGGCTACCATAAAGGAAAGACATTACAGTTAGTTTCATAATTTTTGATGATGCGGTTTTGAAGTTTTTTAATAAAAACCGTACTCACTACCTCAACTTCGCAGCCGTCTAGCTCCTCACACCGACAACATTTACCTAAGTGAAATAGGTCAAATCGTCACATTTTCTGACGATCTGTATACGGTTAAAGTTTGTCGGTGGAATTCTGGGACACCCTGTAGATGCCTGACTACATTCGAAAACTAAAATGTTGAAATTTTTTCGAAGCCTCAACGATTCTCAATCTGGAGGCGGTTAGAGCTGCAGTCTAGATAGTTAATTAATTGGTCGAAAAATACTGTGACGCATGGCCGAATTGATGTGCGGACAAATTCAATCTAAGTTGGTTTTGTCTGTGTCATTCCTGGGAAAGCAAAACCAAGTACTGGGAAGTATTGCACACCAAGTTCTGAAAGAAGCAGGGAGAGAAGATCGGCGCGGGAAGCAAATTCTTGTGCGAAGTTGAAAAGTCGAACGTAAATTAATCGCGGATCCCGTTTCTGATGGCAGTTGGTTTCTCCAACGCTCTCTGAAAGGTTCAGAGAGAATTCTTTGAGAAACATCATGGAACAATTTTCCTTCTTGATTGAAGGTTTCTCCATTAGAAGATTTTTTTCTGTCGCGGACGGTCGCGTTTCAGATATTTCCTGTTTGATAATCCAAAAGTAGCTACGTAGAGCTGTCCCAAAGTTTCTGTGCCTCGGCTCGCGCAGGTTCCGAACGAAATTTCGGGCAAGTTCGGAAAAGTGAGATAGAAACTTGGGGTTGGGGTTGGGGCCGAATTTGAGATATTATTCCTTATTTTTCATGCATAATGATGATATTAGATGGATAATGAATCAATAATTGACAGAAAATATACCATATCCAATAGACATTCAAATACCAGCGAAATAATCGAATTATTATTTTCTTTATGTAACTGTTGGCGCTACTGGTGTTCTCCATATTGAATTCAAGATTTGGTTTTATTTATCAGCGTTTCGTACGAATGCGCATCCGACCTTGGGGCACAGATAATTTGGGACAGCTCTATTTGTCATTACAAAAATGTTTAAGGCACGGTAGTTCCGTGTCTCTTTGTTATGTTGTGTCGCTCCAAGTAGAATTCTCATGTTATACTCTGTGTACGAACGCTTTTTCTGACGAGTTACCATGATTTGTAGATACTGATAAGTATCTAATGGTTATTTTGTAAGACAGAGAGACGGTCATGACTAAAAATCGGTTTGTTCACACTATACTGGCACCATAATATTCCCCTGTTTTCTGAAAAAAACGATATTGAAGCACAGGATGCAAACGATTACGTTTATTACTACATCGAAATTACTAGACCATGTTTGATTACATCACTATAGGCAAGACACCAATGATATGAATGAACTAAAACTTTCGTACACGTATCCTGAAGCTACATTGTTAACTCAAAACAAGACTCATTTGTGTTTTATATCGTTTATTTTCACATCTGTAATTACTCCTTTGTATTGAAACATCACACAGGGGATGCTCCAGGCAATAATTATAGTTTAGCTATAATTGTGGAAGCTATAGGATCTTGAAACATAAAGGTAATTAAAAAATACTTGCGTTCATCGTTTCTAACAAACGCAAGAAAGTAAGTAGTCACAAAAACAGATAGTGTATCACGAATAAGGAAATCGGCGGGTGTCTAATCAGCACTTGTGCAATATTGGAAATTATCTCTACTTGGCATATTTCTACTATAGTAGAAATATGCCAAGTAGAGATCCGGTGGATCTAAGGTGATCGCCGATGACCGAGTTCACCGGGAGTCTCGTCAGCATAAATGTTGGGTCTATGAATGTAGGAACAATGTAAAAAGGGGATACAGATGCGGCGAGGATACAAAATTGGATGCATTTGATATCACAACCGAATGTTCATAACGAATCTCGAATTTGTGAGGTAAGTACGTTGAAATTATTTTGACGTGCTGTAATTTTTACGTTTAGATTTTCCCGCGCAAATTTTACTCCCAATATGGCGGCATATTGCGGTACTGTATCTATTTAGTGACTGTACCGTGAGGGATCTTGCCTGGCAAAGTAAATGACGAACACCCGCAAGTGGATAATTCTTCATTTGTAGGTAATTCAACCGCAGGTTTAGGTGGTTTCAGTTGGTTAAACTTTTAAACTTGTCATCTGTTGGATTTCAATAATACCATATAATACCATAGAGTAGATCAGCTTTTTGTATAGTATCATGTTTTGTTTTGGCACGATCGAGATTAGTGACACGCATGTGCTGGTCCAGATGCAAGTTCAATAATGTTCTGGCTCAGAAGTATTTTTATTTGTTCCAGCGGATCCCACAAGCGCAAAAGCCTTGGCTGCACCTTCTCATTGATGTGTAGTTTCACTTACAGTGTTGACAGGTTACCTGTGCCTTCAACGTTGAAGCTTGTTTTCTGTTGAAAAAGATGTTGCGTATCTGCAAGGACATCATGCATCCCTCGTAGCTTAGTAGATTCACCGTGACACTTTTGCCCGTGTTTGTTGCTCCTTGAGACTAAATTCCCCTTAAAATTCCCCCAAAACCACTGCTGGAATCTGTGGCGTCCTGTTGACTGTCAATCGGAATGGATAGTAAGATTTCGTGTCACTGCTTTGTTGCTGCTGGATTTGCTGGCTTAAATTTTTGATTCTTCGGTACGATCTCTGTTGATCTCGTTCCCTGTATGTTTGTTGATTTCCATCTCGGTACTGCACATTTTGCCGAAATGTCCGTGTTTTCAACATTTGTGACAAAAATTTCCACAATTCTGGCAAATTAGTCGGGTCGAAGAATCGGAGCGGACGTCTTAAATGTGCGATCGACCCGACTAATTTGTCGATATTTCGAGAACTAGAGCACCTGGGTCAAAAGTGTTGTGAGGTTTTGGAAAGCTCTCGTGTCGCTCTCTGACTTCTGTTCGAAACTGTTTGCGATTATCGATCAAAAATTTTCAATCGACCATGTTTTGCTCCAATTAATTCGCTGTAATTAAAAAACTAAAAGACGTAGAAAGTTCAGTTAGAGCTCATTTTGAAGCTAAGACTTCAGGCTGCATTTCCTTGTGATTTATTTTTTTCTCGTGTTGATAGTTTGGCAGAAAATTTGAGCGGACATCTTAATTGAACAACCCTGTATAAGTATGCATGTAGATATACATATTAGACAAAAAAAAGACTGTTTCTTGGTAATTCAACGGGCACAACCAAGTTGTAATTTTGAAGGTGGGCACTCCATATTTGTATATTGCAGTAAAAACTTACCTACCTAAATGTTTTCAAGAGGGTGGGCACAGGTTATTCTAAGGTAGGCATTTGTCAACCCTGCCGCCCCCCTGGTGACGCCACTGCAAGTGCTCGAAGATTTAATAATAAAGGTATAAATATCAAGAAGATAACGTAAATAAGAATTGCTCCACATAGACATCACCATTATCTGCATTAAACTTTGATGTGAGTTATCGGTTATCAGTGTTCATTTTGCGTTATAAACAGTGCAGCACACGTTCCTGAAACATAACAAATACCTTAAACGTTTCAGCACGTTCGCAGTTATTTCAGTAGGGAAGAGGGTGAATAAGGCGAACATAGTAGTGGAATGGGCTGGAGTGCTGGCTATATTAGAACATTTTCCTGAAAAGGTAAGTTTAGGTCAAATATGCGAGAATGGAAATTATAATAGGCACGTCGCGGTTCACTTATGGGCACGTCTGAGTGTCTCAAAATTACCGGAAAAGCCAGTAATGGTGGATATTTATGATTTTTATTAGTACACCGCACAAGTACACTACTAGTTTATGCTCACCTTTAAATTCAATTTTTTTCTTAATTATTATCGGACAGTAATGAATTTATAATGTCGATTGAAATATTTTAAACGTAAGCATGCAAGGGCACTTTCATTTTTAAACGTGGAGTAGCTCAATTTTATTGTACTAAATCCTACTTAAATACCGAACTATCTAGCTCTCAGATAGAGTGCAGGAAAAGATTTTCATTCAATATACTGACCACTTTCTGGGAAAATATTTGCTATTAGTTATAATTCTTGTCCTTCTCCTTAAAATTGAAAATTAAAATTTACCTCTTATCAAGTTGTTTCCGATTCGTAATCTGCCTTTTGTCAAAATGTGATTTCATTACTTGTTACCATACTTGTTACGCATTTTTCATAATGCGAATGAAAATCGTTGCACAAACTGTTGTCGTGAGTAATGATGGCCGAAGTGTGCGTTACGTCGCACAAAATCTAGGAGTATCAAGAAGTACCGTGCAAGATGTTCTTACGCGTTTCCGTGAGACCCAACTGTTCAGTAAAAAAGTTGGATCTGGTCGTAGGCGTTCGACAATCGCTCGAGATGACCGTTTTTTACTGTCACTCTCCTAAGAGACAGGGGATTGGCAGCAACTAATATTGCTGGACGATTGGCGGTTGTTAGAATAGTCGCAACTTCAGCAAGCACCATTCGTAGGAGACTTATGGAACAAGCCCAACTAGCCTTTTCTCATCAATATATGAATTGAAATGAAGACGATTGGACGAACGATCTCTTCACAGATGAGTCAAGGTTCAGCCCCAGATCTCCAGACGGGCGTGAAAGAGTCTGGAGAAGACCGGGGGAGCAATACAGCCAATGTTGCATATCACCCATGCAGAACGGGCTTCACTGGAGGCAGTATCATGTTGTGGGCTGGAATTTCTTCAGAGGCGCGAACCGAATTGGTTTTTATCGATAACGGGGCAATGACCGCTCATAGATACATCACAGATTGTCTGGAACCCCATGTCGGTCCCTATATGTCATTTATAGGCGAAACTTTCATCCTAATGAACGATAACGCCCGACCGCACGTTGCCCGAATTGTGACTGCCTTCTCGAAACAAGTTGGTATCCGTCGTCTTCCATGGCCAGCCAATGGTCTCGACCTGAACCCTATAGAACACTGCTATCTTGGCCAGCGGGTTAGACGTCGCCAACCTCCAACGCCCACCTTGAGCAGCAGTGTATTTATGGAATCAAAAAATCACAAAAACCGTTTTATTCACAGGGTGTCTTTGAAATACATACGTGTACAACGCGCTACCACATACTCCTACGGTCAAAATATACGGCCAGTACCAACTGAGACAGAACAGTCATACCCACTCCTTATGTAAGATTTATTTGCTCTCTCTCTCTGTAGAACCCTAAGGGCTAACGAACGTATTAGAATAGGAAAACTATCGCTTCACCATTAGATTTTAAAAAATCCATCAGTTAAATAATAAAAAAAACTGTTTTCATTATTATGTTCGTAATGAACATTAAGTACGCCTGGCATCCCAGTGCAGGGCTTTATTTTGTTCGGGAAAAATTATTATACTAGACAAATTCCTCCGTTTTATAAACTGTAGCTTTGAGCGTTTATTCAGGAAAAATTGTCTTCTAGGTGATCGATCACTTTTTATGTTGCTTTAAAAATGTCACATAATCTTTAGGTGGACTAAATACTATTTAGGTATAAATAAAACCCAGTAGAAAGCTTGCAGTCATCATATCTGACTTCGTAACATTTTAACTGCAAATTCGCCTTAAGATATTGAGTAACAATCAACAAAGATCACGTGTTATAAGAAATACCTTATGACGACTATATCAGTGAATGTGTGATATTTAAAATGTTCAGAACCAACATCAACAAGTACACGTACGGTCCTCGATTTCACTACCGCTCAAGATTTCTTTGTGGCACGCCATCATTTTGGCCCGTGAACTTCCTTCATCTATAATACAAGGCAGACAATTTGTTTTCCTTAGTTCAAACAGAAGATCTTGAATATTGCATTGTGCCCGAGCTCTGGCCGATCTCGTTTGTAGTTGGGCATTATACGAGCGGCTGCAGAATGGTCGAGAAGAGGTGAGAGCGGGCGCCTCCCTCGGGATAATAATGGATGGAATTAAAAACTATATTTATTTTTAATACCGACCCTTGTCCGCACCAAAACGAACACGGGCCATATTAGAGAAACGAAAATTGGAGAAGTAGAGCACGAAAAAGAGATTCCGTTTGCAAGTCGGGCGGAAAGGAAAATTTATGAAATCATGAGGAGCACCTTCGCCTCACTAAACAAACGGTCCACTTATAAAGTGCGCCAAATGACAGAAATTACTCGCATAATTAAAAACTTCTAATCGTTCAAAATAAAAACTCCGTCTCCGTCTATGGTAGTTAAGTGATCCAAAGATTTTCCAAGTAAAGTCAATTTTCTACTCGCAGGAGCCACATTTAATTTCCGTAAAATCGGATGAACGAGTTTTGCAAACTTTCAGCATCTCTCAATTACATAACAAAGACCATTTTTGATGATGGTGATGATTAAAAAGATAATCTATCTAAGGTAAGTAACGGTATCAGATTATACACATAGGAAAATAAAATTAGCTATATCTATAGATGCTATACCTTTCAGGAGATTTTGCTAGAATTACCGTCATTTCATAAATTTCGATTCTTACGTTTGGAGTATAGATGATTATTGCAAATTTTCAGGCAGATTAATCTTCCGCTTTGGTTTCAGTTCAACTGCGGACTTGTAATAAATCTGGTGACCACAACATGGTTAGCCTGCTCCGGTCCAATTTATTTGTTAGAGTTGGTATTTCTATGTTTGTACCTCTGGTCAGCGGCGAAATTTGTAGCTATTAATCTTTGACGTACTTTATTACCCCACGCGATGGCCAATTAACAAATACTCGACACGTGTGTAATGCCCAAATAAAATGTATATCTATTTCATCTATATTTGTATGTATCACAATCCGTGGCTATACAAAAATATCCTAATCCGGAATCGGCATGAAATGTGCAAGTATGCATATTACAAAACCTCCGCGCTCGAATTCATGCAATGTATCTAATCCGAAATAATTTTGCGGTCTTCCATCAGACTTTGGAATTGCCAGAACGCTGACCCAAATTTTAATATGCATGCAAAACTGAATACCCGATGTATGTCAGTGGCAAATATTGTCCGTATGAGTTGTGCTAACTCAAAGATACAATAACCTTTTTGTTTAACGACAAAATAAAACGAGCTCTAATCGCTGAACAATTTTTTACCACAGAACCTTTTAATTACTTAACATTTTTGTGTATAATATTCGCGATTATATCCATTAATAATACAAGAAAAAATTATCTAAACTGAACGTAAAATTTATGACGAGTTTGCTTGAGATTCTCAAGCGATAGGGCTTTCAGTCGATTAATTATATTGATTAAACTAAAAGTTTGCGAGCGACAAAGGATTTGGATACAGATCCGCTTTTGTAATGGGAGCGTGTCGACCCAGCCGATTCATTTAATAACGCAGAACAATAGCTGCATTCTCTCAAGAATGGCTCCGTCTGGGTCCATTACCGAGACCACACAGTAACACGATCTGGAAGTTGTGTGAAAAAATCTTCATTTAAGCAAAACTAGAGAAAAAAAGAAACAACGGATTGTCAGATAAAAGACGTCAGGACAGACGAAACACTTCCTGGATCTTTAGCAAATGCGGGAATATTCGTATGTTCCTGTCGATCGCATAAACACGATCCTGGAAATGCAACCTGTCTAGTCGCTGACGAGAAAACCATTACTCATAAATTCCTGTGGGAGTTGCCGTTGCTTGTCACTTGTTAGAAGACCAATCCTTTGTGACAGATTGGACCCGTAACATATTTTTCTGGATCGCAATCTCAAGAAAAGCTCATGGAGCCTCTCTCTAAAGGTGTATGGGACGTAAAAGTGACACTGTACCATTTTTAGTGTTTACTAATTCACGAGTGGAAAGGAAAGAGCTTTCGGTGAAAACTAAACGATCACGGGTTGAATATTTTTTCAGGAAAAACAGGATATTTCGAAGGGGCAACAATCTGCTGGAATAATGATCATGTGGAGTTGTTTCTCGTTAACATGGTTGCGAGTTTTGGAATTTGCGCCGATTTAATTTTATTGTCGATATTTCTATGGTGACGACATATTTTCTCCGGCTTTACGCCGATACGTAATGCCCTCAAAGTCTCTTATGCGCCGACAAAAAGAAACAGCCAACAATTGAACCACATGAAAAGCTTTTTTATAAAGGAACAAAACACGCATTTACTTCCACAAAATTTTAATAAATCTAGTGTACCGATTTTAATGATAAAATATCTAATATTACTCAGGTTCATGCTTCAGTACGTAATAAGCAGACAGATTGTTCGCGATTTGCTGGTATTTATATACTCAGTACCGATGTGTGAGAGCGTGTACGAGGCCTTAGTAATTTGCTTTTGTGCACACGGCTAAATAAACAAAACAGGGTAGTAATTTATTCAATACGTAGCTGCATTTACCAGGCTTCTTTCATGTTACTTTCATAAAAATGCTCCCGTAAGCAGCTGCTGGTTCTTCCTGAATGGAAGGATTTTATTACGAAATTCTGCATACAAACTCTTTTACCTTTCCGACAGTTCAGCCCAGTTTTTCATATTTTATTTACGTTTTCTCGACACTGAAAGATCGTAAATCAAATTGCTACAGATTACCGACTTGTATCTTATGTGCTGCAAAATGTTATAGAATAAATAACCGTTGTAAGCTGATAACATACAATTTTGATAAAATCTCCAATAATAAGAAGTAGCTGATGCTGTCATGTTAAAGAGGTCTAAGTATGGCGAAACATTTTGACATCTTGAACGGTGAGGGAATCGGAGAACCGGGCCTCTCCGGAAGAGCATCAGGTTTTTTTCGGTGTGTTTCTTATTTGCCGTCGTGGGGGCAGCTCCATCTTCCAGAATCTGCATAAGGAAATCATTGCACTAAATAGCAAAGTTTTGAAGACGCAAGACCTTTAATTTTAATTTGCCCCTGGGATGTAATTCATTATTATGCATGAGCTCTTCGGAACCCGGCTGGGAACAGATTGGTCTGCATACAGAACAGAAGTTTGTATAACGCATAGTGGAACGTCGGGGGCCCGTCTTCTTCTGCCCCCGGTATACTTATAGGTAGAACCGTGAAATGAAACTGCTCGTTTCCTGAGATGCCCCGTTCGTAATCGACTGCGATAAACAACGCCACCTGCTGCAATTATTTCGACCGGCTTACGTCGGTTGTCTTGATGCAATATTTAGGGAGAGAAAAACGCTGACGCCGGGCATGGATCACGAATCGGCCGACTGATTATACGATTACCTGGGCAAGTTACGGCAGTCCATACATCAATCCGAGATCCCACCCCTTGCGAAAGCGCCACTTCGTTAAATGACCGCCCATCACACGGCAACGGCGAATCTGCCAAAGGATGAACCCGGACCCCCAGACGCTTTAAATAATAATAAATACCAAATTGCCGCAAATTATGCACTTGAGAAGATCGACCTCAGAACCGATAATGAGGAACACGGCGAACGTGTAGTAGCACTTTATTTAATGTCCTCTGGGATTGTACCCATTCAACATCACTGATACGCCCCTAATCCGTGCTAATTAAGTTCTACAACAAGCTTCTCGGCAATTTTTCTCTCGCCGTTATAACGACGTTAATCGATGGGAAGGCGTCGCGGAAATATTATCGAATTACGATTCCGTCGACATACTGTATCATATAATGTGCGTGAGGATGAATTCATGAGGGTATAGGCGGTACTGCTCGGTGTGGGAGGATGTCTGGATGATGAATCCGGGCACGAGCAGAGGTCGAGACAATCGGAATGGGAAATCAGACATAAGTGCGCGCTCAGTATTCGAGTTGCGGTCGATTTGTCCCGGATTTTTTCCTAAATTGCTCATCGAATGATCGACGAGGCGTCCCGGAGAAGTGATAGCGCCGGGATGTTCGGGGGCGATACTCCCCGCCGTCCGCCATTACATACATTTATTCTATCAGCTAAGAGCTCGGGCTGAAAGAAAACACATAAAGTTGTTCGAGTGTGACCATTCGGGGCCGAGTTCTGGCCTACATTAATAATAACGGCTAGCACCCCCGAGACTAAGTACTGGGGAATCTGTGGCGGCCAGTGGAGACCGCGCGTCGTGTTGAGAAATGGCCCGGCAAATTCATGTTACTTGGACCTGACTTGTGGGAATAAGATTGCCGTCCTGCTGCTACATCCGCAAACTGCGAGATGTCCTAATTACATCCGAAACTATTAAATAATGCATTTCCTATGCGCCCGATCCGGGTCCTCTTCCATTTCGAATAAAACCAGGTGAATATTTCTCCGCTGGAAGATAACAGCCGGGCCGTCCTGGGACGAGCGTTCACCAGCTAATTGGACTGATTAAAGTGTAAAAGCTTCCCTACCAAGTACGTTCCGGGTTATCATCATCGTCAACGTTTTGATCATTTTGCCACTAATTAGTGAAGTCTGATTATACAACATATGTAACTAGAACTAGACGTCGCAGGTTGTCCAACGTTTCACAATTAAAATAGTGATAAAAGACGTGTTGAAGGTTTGTTAAAACTTGATGAATTATCTACTGTTAACTCAATAATATTGTGCGTGCAAACGCTATTTCATTCTAGCGAATTATAACGGAGAACATTAAATTTTTGCCTTATTGTCACAACATTGAGGGAGGCAGAGACCAAGCAGACTTATGGTCTACTAGAATAAAAATGCATTTGCTTGTATCTTCATAAAGACACAGATTACCTTCCCTACAGATGAGTAGCAGGCTTCGTTTTTTTCTCCGTAAATTGGACGCAGTTCATAGATGGCGACAGGAGTAATTTTTAATTGTTTAATTAGTGGTAGCATTATTGAATCATAGCGTAGTAACCGGATTTTGATTAAATGGGAAAAGAACTTTCAAAAATTTCTGAAAATTCCAAAAGTAAATCCGATATCGCTTCGTTTGCGACAAATATGTGGGTGTAGGAGCGGTGCAACACGATTTCCCACGCCATAAGAATGTAAGTGATACCTAAATGGTGATGAAATTTATCCAAAGTTTCAATTACAGGTCAGAACAGAGATGAATTCTGCGAAAAATAATCATTTCTGCAGTTATCCACCAAAAGGGATTTTCATAATTTTTGAATGTAAAGGCGTTAAAAATGGGTTAACCAGCGAGGGAGGCTGAACTCAAGAACTTCGCATCGCAAATCTGCTCGCGAAGCTGTATCACATTTACCTACCTTCCCTATTTCTCAAGTGCGAATCGTTGATGACAATTCGTAAGCCAAAAATTAATCAATTTATCATTGTATTTTGTGACTGCCAACAAATTATTTGCGAAATGAAATAAAATTGAAGCAAAAATTTGGAGATTTTTCGAATCTATCAAAATGACAATAAAAAATAAATAAATTGAAAAGTAGACACCCTGTCAAGGCGGCGGTGTTTTTCGCACATCATCCAAAAAGCCCGAACAATTTTTTCCTTATGAGTAGGCGGTCTAGAGGTTGTCTATGATAAAGATAACACCCAGGAAAACATCTCGCTTAATGATGTTATGATCCAACCCTAGGAAAATGTGAAATTTCAAGCGTGATTTTGTAAACAAGCCGGGGAAGTGGGCACTCTAACAAGTAAAACGTTGTTTAGGTGTACTATTTTTTAAATTATTTTTATTTGTATACAGCATAGATAAACCTATATCAAAGACTTGGACATTAATTAGAAAATGCAACATTTAGGATAGAAAACGTCGCCCCAGATCTTACGACGTGACACCCCCGTAATATTTGGAAAGGTTTTCCTCGAATTCAATGTAAAATGTTGAATTTTGAAATTTTAGTGATGTCAGATTGCTATTCAAGCTGTCTTGATTAAAATACTGCTTGAAATGCACGCGGTGGCGACTTCCCCGAAAAATCAATCCGGACATAGTAGGCCGATGGGTATTAGTTCTGAGTTGGTGTCGCTAGATGGCATACACATAGACGGAAACGTTGCCAAGTAATTTAATTACAAATTTCAAATTTATGACAAGTTATATTATCAAGATACCGTATAATATTTTAGACGCAAAACGTCACTTAAAATTTTTTCTTCGTTATCATTGCTGTTATTCGACTTTTTCAAAGAATTTATAATGTGGTTTTGCCGTAAAATGCCTTAAAAAGTGTGCGGTTGACGCCCGGCTGATGGAATTCTGCATTATTTTCCTCAAAATTAGTCAAGGTAAGATTGTCATTGGGCATCAATCTATATTTCGAGAATTTTATTTTAAATAAATTGGTATATCCTATCCTTTAATAAACTAAAGCTATTGTTTTTTAGATGTAAAGACAGTGGCTGCATGCGATGAAGCACTTTGTTCTGCAACAGCTCGTATTTTTGTTATCACCATTTTGCCGAGAAGCTCTACGCTTTAGCCGAGTGATGTCCGAATAAATGGTACATAATACCTTCATGGTGGTGGAGGAATCTATTAATGAAAAACAACTATTCCATTTTCAGGAAAATTTACACGTTTTGAAAAAATGCGGTAGACAAATTGAAGGCACGCCAATCTCTTCATTTAGTCTGGGCAAGAATTTATGAATAATTAAAGTGCAGCACCACTACTTCAGGAATTAGAAAAAGTTTTCACCAGGTTTTCACTGAACATCAAAACAACACGAAGAAACGGCGGGGCGAATTTTACTTGCAGTCTTGCACTAACCCAATCCAATAGTGAAATCAGAAAGAAGTTCTATTGTCGCCTAAACTGCAACACCTTGTATCTGATTTTTCATATTAGTTGTTTTCCATTGGAGAGTAGCCCTAACTGATTTTTAAATGTCTTAATTGGTCATCAATGAGCTTTTATCGATTATCAACATTCAAAGTGATCTTATTTAGATGTTACTTTTCGTTCTAAAAGGACATCAATGTGCAAAATACAAAAAAAAATATGTGTATGAGGTTTAATTAGCAGTTTGGGCGACGATATTATAATTATGATGTTATTGATTGAATTATTTAATTTTATAAGTTGATATAAATAGAGTAGTATGACTTCAAAATAATTATTTTATAAATTTTTTAAATGAAATTATGCGAAAATGTTTCAGTGATAACATTTTTGTATTTTTTTCATTTCCAAAATGTAGTGGGGAACGTGGGGAAAATAAAAAATCAAAGGTTGCGAAGGCTGCGAGCAAGTACGACGTTTCCGGTTCTTTAAACGATTGCTTAGCAACATTTCAGCATTTCCGGTTCCGAAATGCCATCTAGCGACACCAACTCGGAACTAAGCTTCCCCCACCACGGACAAAAATTCCCCTTTTCTTTCCCCTCTGGGTATACAAAACTGACCTACTCTGTGTTGAAATGTAACATTTCAACAGAAATTAAAAAAAAAATAATGTTAAAATCGATTTATTTCGAATGTGGCGCCTCCTATCGATGTTTACCAAGAGTACCTTTTTTCCGTAAAAAACCTCATAATTTCATAATATGCGGTTCAAACACGAAAAAAACATCACACAAAAATGTTAGTAAGATTTTTTACCACGGCCCCCCCTAGATGACCCGCCCCTGATGGAAATTTTGAATTCTTTCCTAGTCCATTTTGTTGAGCATAAAAGGTTAATAATTGTACCAAATATGATTTCTTAATCTTGAACAGTTTTGGAGATATTTAACATAAACCATCATAGGGGGCCTACCTTTCAGGGGGTTTATCTCCCTTAGGAAGCGATTCTCGACATACGTTCATTAGAACTTTTTTTCATCGTTTTTATAGAGGAATCATCAGGCAAATTATTGCAGGGTAATTTCTGGACATCGTGTATACGGAGACATCAAAAAATTCTTCATAAAGGGAGGTTTGATAATCGTTTTGTCTCTATCCTTCCAGTAGTTTCAAGATGAGACAGAATTATGTTCATAGCCTCCCCATATGAAGAATTTTTATGATGTCTCTGTACTTGCCTAAAGTATTGATGAGTTCAAGCATAGATAAATCCCTCAAGATTGGCAAGAGCACGTTTGATTTTTTAATCCCGATAATTGCGGCACGAAGGATCATCCGGAAATATCCGACGCCCCTGGCGGCTGTAGATGCCGCCACTATAAATCCGTTTCTGGGATACAGTCGACGTATTCTCGCATAGCCCGCTTCGTAAATTTTAATATTTATGATTTTTGATTTTTTCATAAGTGCACCGCACAGGCACACCGGTTTATGCCCACCTTCAAATTCAATTTTTCTCGTTATTATCGAAAATAATCGAATTTACAAGGTTAATTGAAATATTTTAAACATAAACTTACAATAATTATTTGAGAAAAAACGAGTTAACTACTAATGGAATCAAAAAAATATATTAAAACTTTTGTCACAAATAATTTTGTTACTACAAATTAGGTGTATCCGGAATACAAGCCGAAAGATGAGCGGTTCCATGAATTGTTCAAGCAATTCAGATCATTTGCAGCCGAGTTTGCCGTTCTTGCACCGATGAATATTTTGCAGTGTCGGTGTCCATAATTCAAACAGTTTGAAAATTTGAAAATACTTGGGGGCTCTGCAGAATGTATCGCAGTATTATTCGCAGTACTCTTCATTTTGTCCGAGGAAATCTAATGTACACACCAGAAAAATTTCAGTTAATTGCCAAAATCCAGTTCAGAATTATTTTAAACACACTCACTGTGAACAAAGACGATTCTGCATCAAGATGAAACTGACTTCCATGAATAATACAACTTAAACGCGCCACAATAACGTTTCATGACTTCACAAATTTTCATAACTCAGAAATAAAATGAAAATAAATCATCATCATAACAACAGTGACAATTTTGATCACCGCCGCCTATTTTTTTATCACCACCGCCTGGCTTTTTAATACCGCCATCTAATTGAATTTTTGTCAAGTGAGGAATTGAAAAAAACTGCAGGAAATCGAGCGAAAGTAACGCTCTCTGAAACCGACTTCCCGAACTATTCCCGCCATCGGTATCGGGATTAATTTTTCGGCCAAGTAACCCATCTTGGGGAGATAATCTTTGAGTTCAAGTAACAAATAAAGGCACTTCGCCAGGACATTTTCAAAGTACTAGAACATCATCGCCTACTATGAACTTTACAATTTTTTATAACCGAAGTCAGCGATGAAATCGCATACATACATAATAACAGAGGGGCTTCGAATGGAAGGCATTTTTTTTAGAGAATGTGTTCTGGAATCTGAATCGTCAATAAAGATATCAAATTTTCAATTGAAAATGAAACACGGCTGACCAATTTCATCCCAAAATCGTACTAATTTTTGACTTCATTGATTTTGCTTTCATTGCTGCCTAGGGTTCAATAGCAGTAGCTATGTGTCAAACTTCTTTTAAAAATATTCGGTATTTCTTGCACAATTACTAAACAATTATTCGACCAACTTTCTTTGACATCCTCGTAACATCCCTCAGACATCCGCGACATTCCTCAGACATTCCCTGAAATTACCAAAAATCTTGATAGGTGTAGCGGATTCAATCTCATGGAAAAAGTAGTCGCCACTGGTCCATTTGAAATGAAGGACAAATTATCAAAAAACCTCAACATCTTCACTAACAATCCCCCCGCCCCTCTTATTAAATAAAAGCTGTACGACAGTTATACGGATACATGTGTAGTCCACTATTTAATGATATCTCCAAACGTTCGTATATTTTTGGGCAAATTAACAGTTTGAGTGCAGCAAAGAATGTGCAGTCTATAAAACGGAAACAGCAAACAATGACATTTTTGAGTTAAATCGAAAAATAAAGCTGGCTTTATAGATTGATGTTCGCTCATCTACAGGCTAACCACTTCCCGTTGAACGTGACGAAACACGTTGTAGGTTATAATAATCGTTACCATGCGCACAGAAAATACATAGTTAGTACGGTTATCACATACATTTTCGTGATCTGTTGGTTAGCCTGGTAGTTGAGCAAAAGCAGAACGGGCGTATTCAATTCATATTATTTTTACTGGGCAACAATCGCAAACACTTATTCCATTGGTCAACCGCTAGCCGTGGAGTGTGAAAGATACTCGGACACCAAAATTTTTAGTGAAATTCAAAGTGGCGTAATTCCTGAACGAAAAGAGTACTTTCAAAAAAATTGCCAATTCTGTAAAGCCCCATTCTTGGACTATCACCTACCAGACGCGGTCTTTTATACAGGTTCCCTGAGTACGTTTTACATGGTGTCCCGTAAATGTCTGCAAACGTGTTAAAGTTTGGATGAATCCACGGTACCTGCTGTTGGAACAATGCCGAAGCAAATGTTGTCCGTCGAAGAAGTGTGGAACGACATACCACAAGACAATGTTGGATATCCGATAAGTCCATGCCTTAACGAATTCAAGAATTTTTAAGTGCAAAAAACAGGGTGAAAAACTTCATTGAAAATGATGTTTTTTACATGAAATATTGAATTTTTGAATTACGTCTTTCACTATTGGTCTAGTTTCTTGAGAAAAAGATCCCTGCATCAGTTAGTCGTTTTTAGGTGCATTAATAAATGACGACGACACACCCTGTAATTGGTCAAAACAAGTTGTATTTCCAGTACCATGCCAGTAACGTTTCGAGAGATGTATGTGACACACTCCCCAGACCATTAAGAAAAAATTACATGATTTTCGTACCCCGTGGACTCATTCAAACTTTAACATTTTTGCAGACCTTTACGTGACACCCTGTAAAACATGCTCGGGGAACCTGTATAAAACACCGCGTCTGGTTGGTGATAGCCCAAGAATGGGGCTTTACAGAAATGAATTTTTTTTTGAAATTACTTTTTTGGTTCAGGAGTTACGCCACTTTGAATTTCACTAAAAATGTAAGTGTCCGGGTTTTTTTGTTCAGCAGTGTATAAGCTAGAGATAAATTATAAAAAATATGAAGAGTTATATATTTCTTGCAAAAATACGCGAAAATAATAAGCAGTAGCTTTGGCCCACATGCGAAATTGCTTTGCACTTACTGTCATGTTACTTATTAATTCCGAAAGGTTTGCGCTACATCTAATGAGGTGAGGTCAGACGGCAAGTGGGTGGAAAATTTCCCTACCAATGGTTCTGTTAGGATTGAATTCAGTCTCACTGTGCATCTTTGTCTTCGAAACCCCCAATCCCACATGATGCGGCCACCCCCTGGAGATAGCTCGGGCGATCGGCTTAAAGTGAAACCGCCGTCTAAACTTATACCTAAGAGTTGGTAGTGGGCAATCATTTTCTTTACCATTGATTCTATAAATTAATTAAGACTCTTTGCAAAATACGGATTATAATTGAAGCAGCTCCTGTGTACGCGTAGGCAGTCTATGAATGAATGATGGAATAAGCCTTACAAGAAACCATTGAGTGCTAAAATAACATTATATTGGTGAGTATTTTCGAGTTTTTTTCTAACAACTTTCATATGGCGGGTCGTTGAAAATTGAAATTTCTTTTTCTGCATGGTACCTATGTGTAACGTGGATAAATTATCCACGCAAGGCATCCTCATCTTTATTGTCGCATTGTTGTCTGGTGTTGAAGTATCCAAACAACAACAATAATAAGACCTACGCTCGTCTTTAAGCCTTATACATAGAACTTTTTACTTTCATTGATGATAATTCAAGTGATAGTTTATTATCTTCTCCGAGCAGATTCCGAAAGAATAAAAAAAATGTATTCTATGTATCTACTATACATATTGATGAATCTTTCTTGGTTTCACTTCTAACATAATGTGTGTAGGCACGTTTCCAATAATAAGTTCTTCTATAATTTGATAACTTTTAAACGCAGGATGAAATCTCCTCGATTGTGTTGAACGGTTGAAAAAGAATTGGCAGATTTAGTGTCTGATGGAAATTTCGGCAATAATAAATTGAAATGTTTGCCAGATTGCAAAAAGCGGAAGGTGTGCTCGATTCCGTTTTCAAACGGGGCGACAACGAATGCGGAATCCAATAATCTGGTGCAAGGCTGATCCGGAAGGGGCGATAACTGCATACACAGCATCCCTTCAGTGGAAAGGAGGGCAGGCTGGCGTCGTTTGAAAATTTTCTAGTGATTTCGGGCAGACGCGCCCGTCTCCATAAATATTTCCGGCGCCTCCGTAGTAGGTATACACACATCACATAATATTTACTGTGAAGTAATAAAGGTCTTTTATCTATGAGGAGCAAGATGAAGCCGCCGCGCTGTGGATAAGTTGGGGTCTTTCACAGAACTTCTAATACCCAGCCAGCGGCGGCTCGGGGGCGGCATTAAGAGCTGCCTGTTCACGATGGGGGCGGCGGGTCGCGGATCGCGCGGGCCATTGCTCGCTCACTGCCAGCCGTATGGATTCGAACCCTATAAAAACAGCGAGATATTACGCCAGCGGAGGATATTGCCGGGATTTCGTTTAGAGTACACACGCCAATATTACTTTCAGAATTCGATCTTTTCAAAATGTGAAAACGAACGATCTGTGTACGACCTATACGTGCCTAAAATTTTACGACGGCGGAAGTGTAGCGACGGCGACCCTAATTGCAGGGGTCTCCAGATTTACTGCATCATTTTCATAAGCTCGCGCCTGGGGAGCATTCACGGCTGATATTACAACCAGCGATGAATAAGTAAACAAAAAGTGTCGTAGGAATTTCGTTTCCATCATTAACCGCGAATTTCCGCTACCGCCCCAAAGTACTAATGAACCGTTCTACACCCGATATAAATCGATAGGTAAATTCTTAATTTCTAAAGGTTCCCAAAATTATTCTACTCAAATTGTTGAACTCCACAGCAAAGTAGTTACGGAACTAACTCACAATGTAACGAGTAGAATATGAAAAATCATAAATCTTGAAATTTAATTCCATCAGGCGTGTCCTGATAGTTTGAAGTTACATACCTAGTACCCACATTTCGCTAACGTGAGCTGATATGGAACAGTTTGAACCTGGCCGGTTTAATTCAATAATTCCACCCCCTTAAGGATTTCACTTTTAGCCAATTCGGAGCTAAATTTGGGACACAATGAGGTTTGCAGTGTGTAACAGAAAACTAATTAATTTGCATGGGAGAGTTTTCTCAAAACGTTCACCAGGAAAACCAGGAACTCCAAATAGTCCTTTAACATCAGTATAGTCCAAGTCGCAAAACCACTGCCATTGTGCCGCCGTTCCCCCTCTATTTCGTTGTGGGGAATATTTTGAACTCACCCGAACCATTACCATACTTACCATTCCTTGTGGATATTTTTTTTTCTCAAAGCAAACCAAGTGAATCTAAACCCCAGATGCGAAAAATTCAAATCGTTTCTCGAATGTATGTATGGAGTGAAAATGAAGAAAAGTGATGGAGAGCGCACCTTATAATTTCAACTTCGTCTCCGGCAGGGTCATATAGGTTTTCAAATATCTCAGATTTCATCTAGACTTCTCTTAGTCGTGAGATGATATACCGAGAGACCGAATAAATTCTTTATAAAGGGAGGTCATGAAAAGTTACTTGGCATGTCAAAATACAATGCAAACTGACTATTCGTCAAATTTGTACTTCGATAGCCTGCCAATATGAAAGATTTATTCGATCGCTTTGTACGGTGCGATCAAAAAAAATTCACATAAAGGGAGGCCATATGTATATGACTATATCATTCTGTCTCATCTGAAAACTACTGAAAGGGTAGAGAGAGAATGATAGTCCTAGCCTTCCCTTATGTGAAATTTTCTCGATCGCTCTGTATAAGCATTATTGTTGAAATTTGGAAAGGCAATAAATGAAATCCTATGTAGAGACGTTCGTCTTATTTGAACTTTATTGATTTAGTTTGTTCGCTATATGCTACATACATGTACGAGTATGTTAATATCACGCACTATTCAAATTGAGGCAGTCTCTAATATTATACACTGTAGCTCAGCGACTGTATACACAACTGCGGAAGGTATAGCCAACATCTTGGTATTCTTACTCAGCCTGTTTTACCAGTCACTGGTTCGAATTGGCGCGCTTGGATATGTCCCCGATGGGTCTTAATTATTAGGGCTGAATAACATAGTGAGACGCTGACTAGGTTACGTTATGAGTATTGCACTATTTGTACATATTTACAGTTCAGTCTCGCACTGGATATGTTTGTATCACCGTTGGCAGCCTAATCCTCGCTGCGGCCCGATCCGGGGGATCACCTCAGGCTCCGGACTAACAGGAATGAAGCAAGTAGGGAGAAAGCTGCTAGGCTACGGTTAAACTTTTCCGTCCGGGCTGCACCGCTGAAAGCTCCCGGAGGCTCTTGTATTGGTGGAGGCCCGTTCGATGGCAGAGTGTACTCGCCGTCGTAGTCGTATTCTGCAACAAAATCACATTAGGGTGTAATGCGGAAGGGAGGTTTGTTGTTCCGTTAGCGGAACGTGAGTTAGATTTTTTGAAGCGGCCGAGTCCGGAATCCAAATTGCGCATTCGCAATCGGCTGAAACGTTCCTGCAGTAATCGTTTAAATACGGGCCAAATGTCGACGAATAATTTCGACCCACCCACCTACTGTAATTGTTGCGTGCGCTGTGTGTAATGCTGTGACGAAGAAGTCGGTGGGGTGGCGGCGAGATTTTTATCTTTAGTAGGATTTTCATTTGCTTTTATAACAGTTTTTATCGCAAAAGACTGCCCGGTTAAAAGGCAAAATTAAAATACATGACCCGTGTGCATATAGCCGCTGTACGTGCGTATGCTGACCCATCAACTCTTATATGACTATACTTATGCACAGCGATTTTTTAATGATGGGGAAGCTCTTCGGTGCGTTCTAATGTCACCCACAATATCCATTGAGCTATTTTCAAAACATCATTGCCAAATGCATATTTATAGATATTGTCAAATGAGAAAAATAAACCCAAACAAATATTTTGAGCATTTTCTACCACAGATAACAATTGAGGTTACATACGTAAAGCTCCAATGGTGATACGTTACAACATTCAAAAGTTACTGCTTTTCTTATCACGGTAGATTTTTTTAAATTATTTTTCCTCTACTCCCTTCTGGTCCCCTAGAACATACCGAAGAGCTTGTTCAGGAGCTTACATAAAAATGATATTATTGAATTGAATAGAATTTCTGGGAGTTCACTCAAGCAGGCAGAGCTGGGTCGAATACTCTAAATGAGTATTTGAATAACGAATACCTAAATACCATGAAAAATAGTATTCGGTTTTTTTCGGATGCTAAATACCAGTAGGTTAAAAGTATTTAAAATAC
The DNA here is from genome assembly GCA_949788335.1 of Salpingus planirostris. Lineage (NCBI taxonomy): Eukaryota > Metazoa > Arthropoda > Insecta > Coleoptera > Salpingidae > Salpingus > Salpingus planirostris. The sequence continues at coordinate 7,142,988 of OX460917.1, read as the reverse complement.
TAGTATTTAAATACTTTGGTTCGGATACTTTTCGAATACCCAGATCGAATACTCGCTTCGAAGTTGTGGATTCAAGATATGTTCGTAAAATTAGTATTACCATGTATTACACATTAGATAACAATCTTATTTGAAAATTTATTCATTAAATCGAATAGAACATCAAAATCAATTGAAATATGAACAAAACATAAGAATTTAAAGATGTCATTTCACTAGTGCGTGACTAACAAAACGTGTTCGAATTGTGGTCTGGAGGGCCTGCTAGAATGCGAGTTTTGAACGTCACCTATCGACCTACCAAATCTGCGCTAAGAGTTTTATACGACGGTATAATCCCCCAGTTTTGTAAAAACCATGGCGAAAGTGAGTATTCGAAAAAAAATCGAATACTAAATAACGGATATTGAAATTCCAATGCCGAATACAAGATACTAAATACCCATATTCAAAAGTATCCGAATACTAAATACTCAGAAAGTATTTCGAATAGTATCTTAAATACCGGAGTATTTAGATACTACCCAGCTCTGCAAGCAGGTAACCGTATTTGGTTTTCGTAATACTGTGATGTGGTTGAGTGCTGTTTTCTTGCAGAGCTGCAGTCGTAGGAAAAATAGCGTACATTATTTGGTCGAAAGTCTATCCCGGTACTCAAGTACCGACTGTGCTAATTCAAAAGAACTATCTTCGTAGGATCTAAGTTACTTTCGTAACTTATTGGGGAAATTATTATACATATGCTATGTATGTGTTAATCGAGAGAGTAGAATGTTCTTCTTACAACCATCATTTTTATAAACGGGTCACTTTCCTGGGCTCAATTGATTGACAATCTCATCCATTCCCCAATCTCGACTTCAAAACCTTTAATTTAACAAAAGTGTGTTCATAAAAAGTTACATTTCTAGAAATTTTCATTTTGTTTGATCAATTATCAAACAATCTACATCGCCAACAAAGATCTATTGAAGATACAAACATTGGATTGCAAAGGTCGCTATGAGTTACCTCACCGCCCGCCGGTTCGGTTTTTCTCTGTTAGATTTTCTTCTTTTGTTGTTTTCCGTTCTTATACCCTTATTCATATATGAAGATTTCGTCATTTTCTATACACACAAAAAATGTTTGCCATTTCAATCATTCTCTGAATTGACCAATCTGTTCATACCAATCTCTCAGACTAGCTGAATAGGTGATCAGATACTAATCTTCTTCGAATTAAAAGTCTATACAAATTGTTTATTTCTCAAGATTTTATTCTTGGTACATACTACACTCAACTTCTATATCATCAATTCCTTCTACCATGTAATTCTGACCGTTACCCAATTTTCTCCAAATAAGAAACCCAAATCTTCTGTAATGAAATATGTATGCACATATGTATCATTATCAAATGTCCAAAAGTCCAAATATCATTTTCTGTATTTGCATACTTTTCTTCATTTGATTGGTATTCTGCTATGAATGGTCGCCCAGTCTAAAATTTTTGTCTTCCGTACCTACATCCACAGTATTTATCTGCAGTATAGTTCACTCAAAACGGATGACGAATCAAGGAGCAATAGAATCCATATCATTTCAAGTAGAAGAACAAAACATGTTGAGACATTTTCTTGCTACACTATTGGCACCTCGAATTTGAAGATATTTTACTATACCCTTGAAAAATTATTACTTGACAGTCTTCGACCCCTGTGATGTTGATAGAAAAACTGGAACGATCTATTAAATGTAGGATTTTACTATTTTGGTTTATGTAAAAATTACGTAAACTTGTTTGAACGATCGCCGTGCCTTTACGTCCGTGTAATTGTATTTATAGCCGCCCCTTATGAGGGATTTATTCGATCTGTCTGTACAATGGCATGAAATTTTCCTATATTGGCGAAGTTTTCGCGTGAGGACAAAGAGAACGACGAATTCACGCTCACTCGAAAATTCTGCAATTGTGCAAAATTTTCCGACTTCTTCGGAAGAAGACATTCTGCGAGGGTAGTGGAATATTAAATTTACCTGGAATTCTGGAATCATCAAAGTCCATAGTTGAGTCGACCCTATTGCCGTTAGGTCCTCCGCGCTCTAGTCTGTCTCCTGCCCTAGACTTACCTAAAGACAAGAAGTGATGACCGTTTACAATCAATTACATATTGGTCCATGAAAGAATTATATGATCGACACTCGTAATATTGATTACGGTGATGCTTTTATTTATTAAAGGGCAATAAAACCTGGTAGAAAAACAACATCCAGTCACTTAGGCTCGCCTTGGGGTACATATAATACCGACGTATAACTTCCTCGGTGATCATTCAGCTAACATAAAACATTTTAAAGCTCATTCAAAACGTGCAATGAGAGTAATTGGCGACGTTTTTATGTTTGCCAGCGTCACCAACCAAACAGGATACGGATGGAAGGGTTTATTACACTGGGGTAAGATATACGGAAAAACTAATAAAAGCTACAAGAGACTCGGCAGTTTTAAGTCCGTGCGTTTGTGAGGGGAAAAGGAGATGGCGATCGGGTTGTCTAATCGAAAATTTATCTTTTCGCCACTCTCACGTCCATATGTTCCGTCTTGGGAAGGAACGAAAGACTTTACTGTAATTAAATGGGAAGTTATGCATAAGCCGCTTAACCCCTAACGGTAATTAATGACCCGTGGACTATTTACTATCCTATGAATTCCAGGGAAGTTAATGTAAAATTCGCGCACCAAATTCTCTATTACCGCAACCTACTCGAGATTCGTCTGCATTTATTAATTAGAAATTGAATACCTGATCCTAATGTCATCAATATCAAGAAATAAATCCCTTACCTTTCTTTCTAGTTGGATAAGATGGAAACTGCGTCGTCGTTCTCACCGTGGTTGGCGCAGGGATTTCTACGACGCGAAACGGTAAAATCAATTACGGAAAACCATAGATTTTTCTTTGTCTCACCTTCCAGCTTGATGACGCCATCAGTTTCCCCAAGAGAGTTTTTGGCGACGCACTTGTATGAGCCGAAATCCGATTTGTTGACTCGGCGGATCTTCAACATCATGTATTTTTTATAGCCATTATCCATGGACACCGCTTCGTACTTATCACCTGGAAGCCATCAATAAATGAGGGAATGCGGGTCGGATCTAAGCTCATAGAGTCTACAGCACCATCAGCCTATGCTGGTATCTAGACGTACGTGCATTAACGAAGGCTAATCCGAAATGTTTAACTTATTCACGAAGGCACACGAATGTGAATCTCTCATACAGAGCCTTCATTTAAATTCTTCATGATGGGAAGCTATTATGATCGTTCTGTTTCTATCCTTCTAGTAGTTTCTAGATGAGATGGAATCAAGTCCATAGCCTCTCTTTATGCAGAATTTGAATGATGTCTCTGTACAAGGGATATGAGAGGACATTGTCAACAATAAAATGCATCTGAAATTCTTCATTGCTGGAATAATACCATAAAAGTTAATCTGGAGTAAATGAGATATGAAATTACACTTTCACATAAAAATGGATTTAACTGGTTAATTTAGGTATAGGCCCTTATATCAAAATATTTGTATGTATATCGAATCGTCCCGACGACTTTTTGCATAAGGCCCCGGAGGTTTGGAAACTTTCTGCTCAGTTTGCAGCAAACAGAATAATGTTTCATTTCTCTAATAACATTTCGCAAGAGGATAACAATTTATCAAGCCCGAAACCAGGTGCAGAAAAGAGTTGATTAGGACGTAAAAAAATACATTGGAGGCAGAGCGCAATCTATTAATTAAATTGCGACAACACGGACGACAGTTAATTATTTATGGAATCGGTGGATGGACAGCTAATCGCCAGAAAGTTTATACACACTCAAGCAGCACTTAAGTGGACTTGTACGTACGCCGTCGTGATTAATCAATAGTGTTAGTAGAGAGTATATAAATCAAGGATGTCGTTAATCATGTTGGCTGGGGTTTATTTCGGCTTGAAATAGTTTACACAAAAACGTCCATTCCAGAACAATGCTCATTGCGGATAAATATACACGAAGAAATTTAATTATTTACCATGAAAGGACATGTTATTAATATCTTTCAAAGTTGACAGACATTTAAATAAAATAACGTTGCATCAAACGATTAGCCTGGATACAAACTTTTTAAATTACTCTCAGGAATTCCCATAAATCATACATTTTCAAATCCTGTGCGGATACAGATTAAATTAAACACGGCCAGGGACCAGGTAGAATTAGGGAATTAAAATAATCAGTTTGTCCTACTGTGCGATTTTCGCGGTGATAGTAAGGCATTTCCGCTTTGACAAGTCAAATTTAATAAAAAGAAACGACACTGCGTGATATTTTTACTAAAAGCAATCAATAAACGTCCGCACAGTCTTTCCTGTGTGCGTGAGCACGACGGTTCTACAAATGGTGAAAGCGCCGGGCAAACATATGAGACCCCAGCCAGTTTTAACGAAATTATTCAGCCAGCAGCGAAAGAAAGATGAGTCGCGGAAATCGCCCTCGGGTATACCAAGTAAACGGGCCGAGAGACCGGCAGTAAACAAGAATGCAGCTAATATCTGTATAGTCATTCGATGGATGCATCTCAAAGTTCTTTGACAACATCGTTCATACGTCAGCACGACGGGTCGATGTGAGGATTCGCGGTCTGTGTGTGCAAACAAACGTCGGGTTGGGTCAGTTTGATCAAGAGCTAATGAAGCCCGAGTGTGTTTGCTGACCAATACTACTACCTGAGATGATCATATCGCCCCTCTCCGTGGTCCAGTAGTTGATGGATGTGGGAAAAGCTTCAGTGCGGCACTCCAACGTGACGTCTTGTCCTATATAGGCACCCTCCAATTGATTCGGGATCGATAACATCGGCGGAACTGAGCACACAAGTTATAAATCAACACAGCAGCACATTAGCGAACAATGATTCTGTAGACTTACATTGTACTTTCAACTGAACCCGCTTACTTATCGAGGGGGGCACACCGTTGGAAGCTATACAGAGATAGACAGCCATGTGAAGCCTACTAACTTTCGTTATAAACAGTATTTCTCCATCGACGACGTTCACTGCAACAGGAAGATTGTGGAATATTATTTTTGGTGAAGGAGCAGTAGGTAGCACCATGTGTTCAAATATGAATGGGGATTGGGAGTATGCTGTGGAAGCGTTAATTCTTGACCGAGAAAACTATTTTGACAACTGCGACAATAGTTCAGCTGATTTCAACAATGGTGATGTCGTTTTCGCGTAAAAGACATGCCTTTCCATATGATTATGAACGCTCTGTATATGTTGTTGTGTTATAAGAAGGAATATAGAATGTGGGCTTCTGAATACGTCTTTTGTTGTTCACTAGACTTGCTTCATTTACATGAATGCGCTATCCTAAAGTGACTGGATAGTGAGCAAGGATCCAGAGCAAAAGCTCCCTTCGCACATTTTTATTCCGCGACCCCTTTCGTCGTTCATACTGGAAACCCTACAAAATTAATCAGGTGGCGCTTAAACAAGGAAAATCGCTTTACAAACAATCCAAACTGTAGAGATCAGGCCTCCCCGAATATTGTTCCCCATTATTTTATTTGCAGTCAATTACAATATTCCACTCCACCAAATCCATTAAATGATTAATAACCTACTTCTTTTGTTGTCCGATTTGCGGCAATCTATCTGGTGTGATCTGATGATGGAAAAAAAGAGTTACCAATTACCTGCCCGTCCATATGTTTGATGATCGAATTTATTCATCTAGAAGTAGAAAGAAAGTCAGGTGTGTTCTTGTGAGAATTTCTGATGAAAGAAACCGAATCTCGCGAAATATTTTATATTTACGAGTTCGTATCATCTCTTGGCGTGTCTCACGTCAATTGTAACACAAAGGCGAAAACATTGGATCTTTTATCCTTATCCTAACTTATGCAAATCGATGTATTCATCTCTTTACCGCGATATTCTCGTGGCTGATAACGATTTTTATTAAGGAGCCTCGGATATTGGCCAACCGTTTTTTATACAGAAAAAATACATATAACCGTCTGAAAGTCTTACGATCGACGTGGGTATCCAATTCCGTCCTGCGCTTCCTTCAAAATGGGCGTTACCCCATACACACTCCACGCACACAAATACTTTGGTGAAGGTGGAATTTATCCGTGAAAATAGCAGTCGTAATAAAAATTCATAAATATGCAATTACCGTTCTCCCCATTGTATCGGATGTCTTCGCCGTCTTCTCTGCGCCACATAACGTACGGCTCCGGGTAACCCGTAGCTTTACAGGTCAAACTCACGTTCGTAGATTCTAAAACCACCATATCCGAGCTAGTTTCACGGTCTACGATGCTGGGGGGCACTGCACAACAAACATGTTCAAATCATATACATATTTAAACCTAAAACGAATGCTTCGTTCAAAAATTAAAACGGTTTTCATCTACCATCTAGTTTCAAATGAAATAGAAAAACATACTTAAGTATGAGAACAATCACACTCTAGAAATTATAACAAAGGAAAATCCGTCTGGCAGGATAAAAAAAAATACAGAACGTTAGTTGATGCTGGTGATTACTCATGGAAGCATTGAGTAGAAATGCGTTCATAATAATGAATGATGAAAATGTGATTGTGAATGAATGATGGCAATAATGAATGGAGATCTTTTTCGACCTTTAATTCTGTATAGATATCGGATTTTGCAAAGTTCGTTTGCTGGGCGCTTCAACTCACCAACCACTTGCAAATAGCCCTGTCTGCTCCTCATCGGATCCGTATTAACTTGACACATGTACCAGCCGCGGTCGGCCTCTTGTACGTTTCGGATATGTAAAAACCACGAGCGATGATCGTTGTAGCTGAGCGAGATTCGTGGATTTTGCGTGATAACATTGTGGTGGATCGAGAGAATCGTCTGGGTGTCCACCCTAACCCAAGCCACCTGAAAATCGAAAGATTGAACAAATAAGAAGGCGCGCTGCTATATTCGGATCGAAGGCTTCCTCCCCGATATTAGATTCAAAGTTGAGAAACGGGAAGCTTTTCACACTCGACGCGTTCCTGGTGTTGAAATTGACGCTGTTACCTTCCCAAATTGTTTGGTGTATATGGGTAATGAGTCGACGGTGAATTCGTATATATCCCTGCCGCTTTTAGGCATTAGCGCTGCCTTGGTTTAATGAAACTAAAGTCGAGACAATAACGACTGTTTCCTTGTTTGCGTATATTGTTGAATTTTTGAATGCAGGGAAATAAGATATCAAGCCTCCGAATTTCACCTTTGTCAGTGTCAGCGTAAGCGCAATTTTCTCCTGTATAATAGCTGTAGCAGCCGCGTTTAATTTGATACATAATTCGCAATGATGAGGGCTCGAAAGTTATGACGTAATTGTGAAGGATTCAAAGTAATCATGACGAGCGCAAATAGTTTGCGGAAGGTAACTGTCCTTTCTCTTCTACCCGGAGTTAATCCTTGGCCCGGGGTTTCGGAACATCATGTCCCTCAATAACGTTATCGATCTACCTAGCTCGAAAATCTTGGATTTGCACGAGCCTAGTCAGCAAACTCGCAGGACTTAGTTGGGCAAGTTGTGCATTCCCGGTATTAGTGGAGGTCTTATCTGATCGTTCTAATCGATTCCATTTTTGTTCCACCCTGGGATTTCTCGAGCGCTTCCATTGTGTTACCCGCGCTACTAATGCGTTCCATAATTAAACAAATTTGTCTATTTTTACTATTGATACGAAAATTGTGACGCTTTTAATTGAAGGCCTGAGTGGGTGAAAGAGTTATGCATTTGTATATCACAAAATTGAAGTTCTGTTTGCACCGATTTTTAGTATCATGTCACCATATTATGCTCATACTAGTAAAAAGTTCAGTATTATTACTTAGGAAATCCAAAAGGGAACCCGGTAGTAGTCTCAATATGGCGTTTCTATGGAAAGATAATATTTATTTTACAAATACTCTGACAAATTAAGGTGCTTTATTTATCTTTGGAGAGAATGTGACGAAACAACTTCATTCACATAGGTTTTCAATTTAAAGCACAGAGTAGTTTAAAGAGTTCCACACTAGGTGGTTGATATTGATCAAAGTTGATGAGAATCAGTTTAATTCCTGAATGCTTGATTGAAATTAATGAGACCTCATTCAGATGCTCGAACTAAACGCGGAAATGGTTAAAAATGCACTGTTTGCGCTCTGTACGCTTTCTGGTGAAGTAAATTTTTAAATTATTTTTTTGTATAGACACAAACAAATAACGAACATTTGGGACGAATACTAATTTCGATTTCATCGGACACGTTCACATCCCAAATTGAGATTGTGCTGGTTTTCGAAAATAAATCATTGCTTGATTGCATGACGGTAACATAAACAGAAAATAGCAACATAAATTGCAAGTTGAACTTGTACTATAACGCTCAACTCATTCACATTCTAGTTTGTTTTCTCGATTGTTCTACAACACACATCATCGTGCTATTTTGTATGCTCATAATAATCTAGCTTTGCAATTTCCAAGTTGTATTATTTGCCTGCGGATGAGGATATTAGGTAATTCCGGAATGAGTCTACATCGATTTATGGTGGGTGGTAAAAATTGGGATATCTGTATTATCCACTGGTGACCTGCGGCATGAAGGGTGTCCTCTTGGGGTTTTCGTTAAACACCATGGGACAAATCGAATGAGACAGGTCGTTGTATCGCGCCGTCAGAGCACGCGCTAACTGATGATGTAAAAGGTATACGATAGGTAAAATGAAAACATGCTCGCCGGTATCTAGGCATCAGATATGCAGCGCACGTATCTAGTCTGTCGAGACCCAAAAAACCCCCGCAGCAAATTCAACTCACGAACAATTCCTCACTCCTTTCTGAGGAATCGCACTTCCATTTTCAAGTTTGTTTTCTCCGGCTGATGCGCGTTCGTCCTTATTGTTTATATATCGCTCGGCCGTACGCTAATATTATTATTTTCCGAGCGATCCATGAAATCGATTCGCATCCGCGCGAATCCGCCAACCCCCGACGCCGCGCACGCCATCCATATGTAGGCGACGTCTTCGTCGGCCTCGGGTGCGCACTCAAACAGACAAAGAAACTCGATTTGGGGACGAGCAAGCTCGGTCCCTCGCCGGGTTCGCGAGATCCAATAATCCTTCCTGAAGCAATCCATCACCTTACCCCACTTACCTTGAATGCTCGCAGGTTGTCGACCACGCAAGCCAGGAGGGCGTCCCGGCCCACAGTCACAGTCACGTTGGGGATGGGCTCGGCGAACCGCGGGAACGCGTCTGAAACAACCACTTAATTCACCTACTAATTTATGCACAAATATCACACTAAACCCGAGATTAACGGGGTTAAGTACGCGGACAAACACCCAACAATTTCGGGACATTCAAACTCGAATTACGTGTAGGCCTTCCCACACACCTCAAGATTTTGATACGAGATGGAAGAAATCCATCAATCATCCGCAATTTTCCAGACCCTTTGCCCCCAGAAACTGACAGATTATGAAAAATATGTTGATCCTACATCAACCGCCCATGCGAAATCGGGTGGAAACCAATATACACATTATCGCGACTAAAATATAATCAGGGAAGTGTCTAACATAATTATGAAATCTTGAATGAAGTAATACAAATACATTTTTATGTATCCGTCTACCGTCTAGTGTTAGTTACAGCCCAAGTATCAGTTTCAAAATACCTAGACATAAAATACAACAACATGATGGTTATAGGAACTGTTTTCCTAATTATAAAACCTTGTTTTTAGTTCAGATTGCGATGGAAAAGTTGGATAAAGTTCGCTAAAATGTATAGAACCGCCGGAGTCTTATCAATTTTGCAGGATTCAGTATGTCTTTGTTTTCTTGAAAAGACGTTACATGGTGTGTGTACTTTGGTGAAATGAAAGGTTGAATAAAATTGGTTGTGACGTTCTATCCGGAAAAGAAACGTCCGTCACAATTAAATCTACAGGGACTTTGTCTCTTTTTGTCTGAACTCGATTCAAAATCGAATAAAAATATGAATATGCTGAAGAGGCGGAACGAGGATGATGATGGAAATATGCTGCAACATTTGCCAAGGGCTCATGGTTTACGCACTAATAGAATGATAAGGGTCTACGAAGCGATCCTCCGCGAATCCGGACTACCGGAAAATCGTAGAGCTGGTCGAGCGCAACCATCCCGAAACGAACATCGTTTCTCAAACTCGAGACTGTGTTTCATTTCTTCCATCCCTAATCCTTTTTCTGCCGTTCATATTAAGATGTTCGATGTGGCCCGGAAACGGAATGTCTCTGAATTCTTCGGGTTAAGGGTTTATTTCCGACTCGATGAACGTCGTTGAAAATTTCACAGTGAATAATTAAGTGCTCGCAAAATTATTATGGAGAGAAAATCAACTGAACAAGACTTAACGTCAAAAGCTCAAATCAGTTGTGACTAAATTGAACTAGTTATAACTAAAATTCAGGTGGAATAAAAAAACCTCAATTTACCTCCCTAGAAACGATATTAGTTTTTATACAACCGTTTCTCACTTTCTCGGTTTGAGAAACAGAATATAAAATTTATTTCCATGTAATCTAGTCCTCAGTGGTGACATCCCGAAATCACCAGCTTATTTGGAACGAATGTAATCATATATGAATTCCACTAGGATTTCCATCAAAATTCACTTATTGACTGATAGATACAGCTATAACGATTCCATACCTATGCATACATACAATCTACATACCTATTTCTAATTAAATGGAAGATGAACTTTTAGAATACCAGCACAATCACACTGTCTGAAAGCAGCAATAGTGATATCGATCTTCCATAATCAAGTAGTGAATCACACAAATTCATTTACTAGTTTCAACCGAGGTTTCAACTAGTTATGACTAGGTTAAACATACCTAACTGGCTAGTTCCAGTTTTAACCATTTTGAGTTTTCACGGTAACAAACGTGCAAATGCGTGCGCTCCTAGAACCAAAACCCGCAACTCGCAAACTAATTCGATAACTACTCTATTATGTAGATTAAACTACGGGCTCGAAGGCTCATTTGCTAAACGCAACACTTAAATAACACAACGCCCTTTGTTATGCATGGAACGGACGCGATTTGTGTAAATTCCGAGGCCAATTCTCATTTCTGTCATTGCCTTTTTTCTCAGCCCTAAATCAAACGAATTGCGCGACCTCCTTCCCTGATGGAACTTTTAAATACAGCCTTTTACAACTTCGTTTTTTATAGCTTCGTTTTATGTTGTGATGATTTTTTATGTATGAAAGATAAGACGCCATCTACGCTAGGAATATGGCCAAAGGCACTACGATTGTTAGAACTTAGCATTTTCGATCTGGGAAATTGACCGATGATGATAAAATTTTATTACATACAAAGGTTCGACCAAGGTACCCAATTATAATATTGCGGGATGAATCTAATTCAATTATCTAGCGTTTTGACCTCATGAAATCTGAAACGGAATTATTTCGGGATAATACTTGGTTTTCCATTCGATAAATCCAATTTAAATAGTTAGATTCACTACCGCATAATGACAACTGTTGTAAATGATAAACGTAACGTAACTGAAAGAATAAAACATTTAAAACAATTACGTAACATAATAACATAAGTAGCAAAGATATGTCACATATTTTGAAATCATATCCAGAATATTGCCGTTATGCTTGCTCTAAATCCCGGACTCTAAATAGTGCGTACCCTCGGCGTACCACGAGTACGGTTATAAACGTCACGTATACAGGCTGAATAATAAGTCCTACCCCTACTTCTGGAGCTTTATAAACTTTTGGCCGAATAACAATAGGCCGAAAATGTATTTGTGCGAAGATGTAGGGCTTAAAACTTTATGTAGGTTAAATGATTTTCTCGAGGATTTTCTGGTCCCAGTTCGGACAATTTCTCGTTATGAAATTTTCAGCATTTATTCTGCTATTGAAAACTACTATTTTAACCTGTTTGATTCTGACATTGAACCGTAAGGGCCACCTTATATGGGAACGCGTTCCACTATTAAGACTGGAACCTTCTCATCTTTGTTATTTTCCAATTGATGATTGAGATTCCCCCATCCTTTATTTCGAGAAAAGCACACTCTTGTGTGCAATTTAGTTCTAATGTGAGTATTAGGTACATTGGAGTGAAAATTAATAGAAATAATCGATTACAACAAAACTAAACAAAAAATATTTGTATTTACCAATAGCAATGTTGTAATGGGGTTGTCCACAGGCGGCGGTGATAGCGAAACTAACTATATGTATGTATAGAACTCACTGATCACATAAACGAATTTCGTTGAGAATGTCATCAATCATTAGCGGAGATAATGACCATATCATGAAATAGTTGTGACGTCATCCTTCCTTTTTAAATTTCGAATTTGAGGTCTCAAAGGCACCAAGAGCCTCCAAAAAAAAGTTATATGCACCAACTAAATGATGAACTTGTAGAAAATTATATTAAAAAAAGAAATACACGCACTCCATCGAAAATGCCAGAGATGTTTCTAATAGTTTCGCATAAATCGAATTTTTTTGTCTCAATTGTCCATTAAGAGAAGAGCATGCACGAGATCCTTCAGGTTCTCCAGAAAAAAAGCCCAACCATCAGGAAAATAAGAGGTATTGAGGAAATTCCAAGCCATCAAACAATAATTTGAAAGAACGTCGTCTTGCATTAGTCACATTTCCCTCCTGGTGTTCAATTGAACGTCATCGAGTATATTATGAACAATTTTTGAGGGAAGGTGACTATTAACACGAACGGACCGGTGATAACATCCCCAATACACCATTTGAAAAAATTTCATCGGCGGATAACAGCGAAAAATTAAGAATCTTCATAGATTTCACAAAATTTTAAAGCCAGATGTGCTTATGTAGTAATTTAAAAATTTTCTCCGTGTCAGCTGCAGATTATTTTAACGGTTTCTAATAAGAGGCCCTTCTCTCGAGATGAAGGATGGAGGAATCTAAATTGTCAATTGAAGTGTCGAAAATAGAAAAGACCGGAAAGTTTTAATAGTGGTAGACCCTTCCATAAGGTTCAATTTTAGAAACTTCGATCACGCAAAATGTGAGGTTTCAATAGCAGGACTAATGTTGAAAATTTCATAACAAGACAATCAATTTCGTTCAAGCTGTAACAAGAACATTTTCGACCTGTAATTATTTGGCCAATACTTCATGATTTCATGAGAGCAATATGCTCCAGAGATGTTTCTTCGAGTCAGCCTGGATAGGCGTGACAAGATAGAACCATCTTCATGCTTCATCCCACAAAATCACATGGAAAAGAGCATCAGGTGCAATTTTGTAAAAATTGTTATACAGAAAATTTCGAGGGCACATTTAGGTGGATATATGTACTTACATCAAACGCCTCGACATAATCTAATCGCGAGGAGGCTCGTCAGTTAGCGGCTTCTGTCGACCTCTCCCTACTAAGTGTGCACTCTGCTGCATTAAGACTAATTTCTACTAATACCTAATAGCGGTGCCGAAACGACTTGAGTTATATTACATCATCAGACTTTAACTTGATTATCAAACCTCGTCGCGACGCGCCGCCTCCACGAGCCGTTGTCACATCGTTTGGCACTCGCGGTAAATCAGATGCATAAAGTGCATCCAACATCTGCACCTTCTGGTCCTTATGTCGATAGTTCAACGACCGCTTTGTGATCGGGATCCGCCTCTGAGGCCTCCGCGGCTTAGTAACGATCTTATAGTGTCTTCTAATGGTATTACCATTTCGCGATAACTTCACGTGATGGTTCGTGGTAATAATGAGCCAGCCAACCCGACAAAAGTGCGAAACCATATTAGAAACAACCACAAGGACATCGTTATAAAAATTGGTCATTTAAATTTCTTTGAATTGACAAAATCAGAAATTGGAATGTTCGAAAAGAAACGGGTAGGAATTGAACATTACAATGTGTTCCGTGATAACGTGCGTACAATAACGCTCTGCCACAAATTAAAATTGCTGTGGTCAAAATAGAACAATTTAATCGAAATGACTTCAGTCCAAAAGTTGATGATAAAAAAGTTACAGGTTGAAACCGTAACACCTTGTCTTAAATAATATACGATCCCACCCTTGTATTTATTTTTCTCGCTACTGCTACTACATCTTTATAACGAAAGTAGCATCTGCTCGCAATTCGGTAAGTACCTATGTAAGTAAGTACATACATATGTTGACAGGTTTTCGTATGTACTGACTAAAATCCTCTCATTCTCTCTTATTAAGCCAACGCACTGGTGCGGGTAAGTAAGTACTACTTTGTTTGAACAAATACGCAGACCATTCCATAAACTGATTTAATCTCATAATTATATAAAGCCTTTTTCACGGTTCAAAACTATTCGGCGCTTTATCCGCTTACAAATTTGTCAGGTTCATTATGAATCCGACATACAATTATCTGTTGTCCGGACTGTTCGGAACGAATTAAAATTGCAACGGATTAGTGAAACGTTCGATGCTTTCCAAGTGCTCGACTATTTCCTATTCCATATACACCTAATAACTCATTCCTCTTCCGGATTAAAGCGCCATTGAACTTGATTCGAACATAGGATATTACTATCATTGAATTATTCATGCAATAAACTTTAAAACGCATGAAAAGACAGACCAACACCTTCAAAGACAAATTGCATAATACAAGTTGCAATTTTCATAATTTGGCTGATTCATGGACAAATTCGGAAACGTTACCCAACAGCAATGAATCGTAATTATGAGTCCAGGCATTGCACTTGAATTCGTATTTAAGTCAACAGTATGTAAACAAAATAAGGAAATTATTGTCGAGTGCTCCGACTGCAACAGAATAATTCACAAATCTTGCCGGTTGATAAAGTCTGCAGATGGGGCGGAGTTCATTGCCTCACTATGTCACGTTCTTTGGAAAATGGAGGCCGCGCTATTGTTATGATTATTTGTAGTGCCATTTGCGACCGACTTACCGATATAAACTGGCAGTCTGCGCTAACGTCCGGACCACCTCTGAAAAGTGTAAACGATACAAACTCCCGGGTAGTTGTATACGGTAAGCGGGAAGGTAAAGTGTGGCTCTTGGGAATTGAAACCGGGTCTGACGTATTATAGGTAAAAGAATCACTCCCCCAGCCACTGCAGTTAACATAAATTAATCTGCACAAGTTAAAATTTTACGAAAAACCGTATGTGAAATCGGTCAATTGCTCGCTCGAATGTTATCATCATGGATATGAGTTGGAAGTCGAACACGTTTCATTAACATATGTTTCTCCGGTAAATAAAGGACAAAGCCAGATTATTGTTTAGAACCAGTCGCTATCAAGCAATGTTCAATCAATGTCAGAGCATTTGTCCACAACGAGGTTAATCCGCACTGCCAATGGGGGAGGGTCAACATTGTGTATTCAATGTGCCGCCTTACATTAGACCATTCCAGTTCGCAACCTTCGCCCTAATCTCGTTTCCCTTTTTATTATACCATCATATAAAACCTTTATATGAAAGCAATAGCGGACTTTTTCATTTCGATCTCTCATACGTAAGCCCCAGGTCCTATACTTATTGTCCTATTTAACAGTTATAGTTATGTTAACGGCATACCGTGATTAAATTCTCCCAAGACCGAAATTCCGTTCGACTCCGAGTTCCTCACGTGCCTCCCTGAAACAAAGAGATCAAATATAACGAAGTAATTCCAGGTTGGGTTCAATTGAAACGAATAAAAATCAACCGACGTTCATTGCCGGCAAATATGTACACGCATAAATGCAATTCAGTCATCGGGAGGGTAAATGTGTTCATTTCTAACTTAGCAATACTATCGTCTGAATGGCCATATTGTGGCTATTTGCTTTAAAGTCGGAGTAAAAGCTGCCCAAAGCTCAACATTAAGTACTTGAACACGATGCTGTATTCAAATAATAATTTCAATTTTGCCGGAATCAGTTTTTCCTCAAAATTGGTTTAAAGTTTCTAGGAAACGGCTCAGTACTTATATACGTCTGTTATATAAATAAATAGACGGGAAGATTGAGGTCGTGTTTAGCTCGGTGAAAGATAGGCATAAAGCCAGAAGCAGATAATATGATTACGCAAAGTGGAATATAATTAGTGGAGTGAGTACGCAATAAGACATCCCTTATTCCAACTTGGAGCCGGCTCTGCGAATTTCAGGGCATGTGTTATCGACCGCGACTCAGAGTTGTATAGTTCTACTATAAACTCGTTATAACTCAGCGAATGCCGGATATAATCTTTAATTCGCTCGGAACAGTTGATTTGCGTTCGGAACCGGTCCGGAACGGGCGTCGACCGATTTTTCCGGTGGGGAGGTTGTCCGCTTCCGAATCTTGGACGTATATTTTCGGCGATGTTGTCAGCAACTGCTGCATACAACGCGCCCGTCCTTATCGAGTCCATCAGCACCCTCCATCGCCTCTTTCGCCAGCGTCTACGGCCAGATCGAACCGAATTCTTGTTATAAAAACCTCCGCCCCCTCAGACGGAAGGGAGATATCACGCCGGTTCGCTGTTATCAGCAAGGCGGCAATTTGAAACCCAGCCAAATGTTTCTCTGGCTTTCTGTTTGTGTGGTCCCCCTTTCAAACCATATAACAACCCTCCATCGACAAAATTAACAAATGGACCCGGACTGCCATAAACAAGGCGCTTTTTATTAAAATATCCGGACGGGGGCAGTAACGAGGCGCGCTGCCCCAAACGTTGAAGCACAGACCGAGGAAAGACCCGAGATCATCAACCGCATACAAAGCTGCACTCACAATTTTATCACTCCGCGGATCCAATACGAGAGAATCCGTGTGTGAATTTACGAGGGAGACACATTTCCACCACCTCGTAGAGATAATAAGTCTTGAATAATTAAGCGCCATCACCGGGTCTGATAGGCCGAAACCTTGTTTGGTTGTAACCATAAGAATTAACGTTTTTTTATAAATTAGCTTATAGGCGTTAAGTAGCGTTTTGTTTTTTCTTTTGCACATTGTCCGACACAAACGGACGGAGGAAGATTAAAAAATTACCCTTCTTTGTGTTAAAAATATCCGGGGTGCTTAATTCCCACTCTTGGGCATAATCGAGTCGGCTAGCACCAAAAATTCAGCAGCGAATTATTCAAATGTACTGTGAGTTATTTAAATGAAATTAAAGTTGCTTTAAAAAATGTCGTATACTGAGTCTGAAGAAGTCGTTTTAAAATTCAAATGAATTTTGTTTTTCTCCATATACCCTCAAGGCGGGAAAATTAGGGGAATAAAACAGAGAAGAACGAAATGTTGTAAGCCAGTTAAATGCTCACTTCCTCAACATTTTCCTTGCTTGTTTATGAATTTTAATGATTGCCCGATAGAACGAATGCAGAAAAAGTAACCAAAACAGAGCTCATTTAATTTTTTTCTGCGGCAAAGGAAAAATAAAATGAATTCTTATTTCATTTTCCGATACAACAAACTTCTCTTTTCACCATTACCGGATACTTCAACAAAAGCAAATTAGTCCAAATAGTAAAACTAGATTTCATTTTATTCATATACGGTATGTTTGTATTTATGAGTTATGTACACGTAACAGTGCTTACATACAACGTCCGCCAATAGTGCGGTAAATGAGAATTACGCCTTTACCTTTAGAGTTATGAAAAATATTTCTTTATGAAAAATGTTTATACGAAGATAGTCTACAACGCTAAAATATGGGCCACTCTACAGAGTGTCCTCTTAAGCCTGTACGGCACTCAACTTTTGAATTTCAAATGGAACCTACTATTTGTTGTTCGATTTTCGTATTCAACGACTTAAAATAAGGTCACTTTATCAACGGTCTTTATTGGTTAAAATGGAGAGATTCCGAGATATTCACTGTTTTCCCCAAAGAATCGCAAAAAACACCCTACGATTTTAGTGGGAATATTTCCAAAACGAAAAGAGCACTGAACTTTGTTATCATGTATTGTAGAGGGTGAATGTAGCTTCATTTCGATATACGCGAAAGTTGAATTATCCAACAAATTCTATTCGGAATGTTTAAATCGAATTCACGTTTAGAAAACCTATACTTATTTTGATTATTTTGAATGCCACCAATATGATTTATTAAACACTGTTAGGCCCAGTATTTCCACCTATGGTTAACCTCCAGTTAGCTAACTGGAACCTTAGACTGTGACGATTCCGGTCAAAATGAATGATAAAGGCTCACATTCAAAGTTACAGTTAGCTAATCTGGAGGTTAACTATAGGTGGAAATACTGGGCCTTAGTTTTTGATATTGTTAGTGAGTCAGTAATCAACTCCATGCAGTTTTCAAGAATTCCCCAACAAAACATCAATTTTAAATTACAAAATATCCTTTCGAATATTCCCACACTCAAATTTAGTTCCGACGAAGTATAGGAGGTTTAAATAGATCTCTACCTACTGCAATTCTCCCATTCCCACTTATCAACATACTTTTTTCAAATTTCCAACCAATTTTCAATTTCGGGAACTTGTAGAAGAAATGTTTGTAGTTTGGTTTATGCCATTCCGCTAAAAAATTTGGGGCTTAAGTACGCTTATGTAGATATAGAAATCATGAATTCAAAAAATCTACGTCGAAAGCAAGATCTGTCTGAAAGTCATTTTATTTATCAAATCTTACTGATTCCTTCTTAAAAGTTTCATGATAATTTTCAACAATAAAATTGTGTTCACTCAATTCCAAGTCTAGAGTTTTCGGAATTGCACATGATAAGAACTACATTATGTCTTCAAACGGTTACAGGTACTGAAAATATTGCATGAAAAGGAATAGTTTCAATGTTTGTGGTGGAATTTACGTGATGATGTAAAATAGACATTTTCGAGTCGCCATGAAGAAATGCCAATAAAAAATCATTATGATAATAAATCAATCTCCTCATATTTTCATTTCATAATTTATATTTCCATACTAGTGAGGAGAATTCGACAACTTCCCGCAGGCAAAATTGGAATGACTATAGTAAATCCCATTCTATCGTAGGGAAAAGCTATTCTCCCATAAAAATAAATGCACCCTCTCCAATCTTGCTTTCCGAATCTTCCATAATGTCAGACTTAATTCCCAGATATCAAACAGGACCGTGCACCTACTATAAATGCCTAATTTTCTAGCTCCTTGCAGTCTCGAGCTTTCATCCTCCCGACGCAAAACCTCGTAAGCAACTAACATGGAGAAAGTAACTAAATAAGTGAGTGCATGTAGTGTTTAAAGCTTTCAAAAGTACGTACCACGTATGTACCAGAGAAGAAAAGTTGTCTACAAGTACTGCAATTAACGTGGCCGTATTTTAAAAATAACTGAAGCGATTAAAAATTTATTCAGATGTTTTACCGTTCGTTTTATATTATACGCCCTCATATTTCACTCGTACTTCCAGATACGGTAATTCTGTAATTGAGATAAATTGCTAACACTTCCAGCTTTCTTATAATCATTTTGCCTCTGCTTTTACTCCAGCGTGGAGTTATGCAGTCGGCAATGAATCAAAATATATATAACAGGTACACAACCGAAAAGGAAAATTCCTATTTTAGTTTATTTTTTGCGTTGTTTCACTATGAAGCACCAGAATTATTACGAGGATTTATATATTGCAGCGATGAGTCCCGCACGAATAGTGTGTAAAATAGTTAAAGGAAATATTTCGACGATAGCTTCTTCTAAGTCGAAAAACTCTTCGTGTTCGAGATAGAAATTTGATACATTGGTGTAGGTATATGGGATCGCATTTTCTCGTTGGATCAAAGCGGTAATCTGTCGTCTATTGTCAGTATGAAAATGCTGGAAAGAGGCATCATCATCATCATCATCATCATCATAATCATTTTGGTGGTTTGGCATCACAGAGTGTAGTAATAAAGTAACTAGAGAGATATGAAGATGGTTCTAGTAAAATTCGTAAGTGGTTAAGTGGCTGATGTAGGAGGCCTCCAGCATCGCTTAATATTCAACGGCGAAGACTCATATCGTTTAGTCTCGGAGGCCCGTGATTTGTTTTGATTACGAGTGGGTGCAAAGTCAGACTGTGTGTTATGAAAGGTTTCGTCTATATTGCGGGCTCATTAATATTCGTGGCGAGCATAACCCATCATGTCGGCCTCACCTCCGTTGCCTGATTGATGAGCTCCGTAGCGACCAATCTTCTCGCCAAAATGTAAACGAACACAAATTGGCCCGAGGACTACACCGCGGGTTTACCTGGTCTAATGTTGATTTAGAGGAGCGATCGATGCCGACGGCGGCCGCCCTCCGATAATAACGTTCGAAAAATGCATCTGCCGCTGCCGCCGCCCAATTTGCGGACGATAAATCATCGAAACGGATTAGGGCCGAGGCGTCCCATATTGCAGCGTCGGAGACTCCGGGATGGGTCCGGGCGGGCAGCGGCCCCCACTCCCGCCCGGAGTTTGGCCGTAATGAGCTGCTCAGTGGCGTGGAAAATGAACTGGAGAGCTCGGGCTCCGGCTATTATAAAACGGGAGGCGGGCAGGTGCGCGCCGACCTCTTGCCTATTCATCCTTCCGCTGTTTTATTTATCTTGCTAATTATAATTACATGGCGCCAAACTTTCAACAGTTAAATCAAATTCTGCGTCTCGAACCCCTCTCACCTCGTTTCGGCCCGCCGCTCTTCCACAGACTCACTCACCTTTGCCCTCTGTTTACGTATTCTGATATTTTCATAATTTATCTCCGGCCCTGGCTGCAACACACCGAACGAATAAAAACACGCCAGTGACGGCTCCCCCGAATCGAAACCCCCAACTTCACACCGGATTAAGCTCGACACATAAATTCCCGGTTTTTAAGGCCTTAAGTTAACAACAAACATCGCAATATTTTCTTGTTTCCCGAGTGATTCCCTCGAACATTTATCAATGTATTCGGCAGTTCGAGTGGAAACACGCACAGTTAGCTTCAAATTAAAACAGGAAAAAGAATTCTCACTCACTCCGTTTCAGACAAAAAAAAAAGAAATTATAAATACGAATAAATCCTAGGACGGTTTTGCAAATCTGCAAAAGTGGAAAGTACCTACTTAACCTCATTACATGTGCATGAAATTTCAAACGAATATTCGACGTCATTAATGGTTTTGACGTTTTCCACAGACTAAAAAAATTTATTCAAATCTGAAATCTGATTACCTGGAGGTTAATTGCAATCTGGCCGTGACCATCAATCGAAATTCCTATCTTGTATGTGAAAAAAATTGCGTTACACAGTTGGAGTCGCGATTGCAGGCATTGCTATTTTATAGTTTGATATCTTTTAGCGATTCACGTATTGAACAAAAGGTATTCCCTTCAATGGTCTTTCCGAATAGATTTATTATGCACCGTTATTATAAAAATTGTGATGGATTTGGTTCGAAAACTTCTACAAAATACTTTGAATCCCTCACCGGATCTCAATGCCAAATTCAGTTTTGATACTCAAAGTAAGTATGTTTTGCTCCAAAAACTCATTAATTATTTGTAGTGTTGTTCTGAGACAGAGCGGAGCGAACTTGGCGGAACTTTGTTATAACTATATTGAAGTAAGTATTGATTTTATCGTCATTTAATTTCAAGTCGTAATACATGCATAACTTCGTTAAAAAGAATCATACTCAAGACGAAACTTCTAAATTTATCGGAGATTGAACAAACATTAGATAAATACCTAAAGTAGATCTTTAATTGGACTCTTTTGGATTTTGTTCAGGGTAAAACTGATGTGCCGATATGCGTTGCTGTACGGAATTGTTAAAATTGAGTTTTGCGAATTAAAGTCTAAAATTGTCTATGTTTCTAGACAAAGTGCAGATTTCCATAGTACCTAATGGACAAAGACGATAAAAACAGAGAAAACAAACCTGACCCTTAGCATTATGCACCGCATTGGAAGTATCGATGCATGCACAGCCGACCAAATATAAGAGAAAACTATATAATATGATATGTATGTATAATCATCTGCATTATTATCTATATATGTAGGTGTGTATACAGATAATTGACCTGATTTGATACTGCTACATTTTTTCACAGATTATTTTAATTTAGTTTAGTTGTTTATGTTTTGCGGCTTGTTAATTCAAATAACTAATACGCGTTTGCCAGCAATCATCAATTCACGCCTCAATAAATTAATTCGTGAATGAATATTTGAAATGGCTCGTGACAAAAATTCTAAATACACCCTTAAACCTGCCCATACAGTAGAACCGAAATGGTCAGTGCTCTAATTATCCGTTTTACAAATACAGAGACACAAAAATATTCTTCATGAAGAGAGGCTATGATAATCGTTCTTTTAGTAGTTTTCAGATGAAGCAGAATGATTATCATAGCTCCCCTTCATGAAGAAATTTTTTGCTGTCTCTGTACACTGGTGCTGGTCGTCGGTTTCCGTTATCCGTTCTATGTACTTCTGATTTTACAACTACAGGATACTCGTAGTCCTTGCAACTTATTTCGAATATTACTTATTGCTTTCCGAGGTAATATCAAATCGAGGGGTTAACCACTAGAGAAAATTGTGTACACCACATTTACTTTTCTAATATTTTCAGACATTTCCAAACATTTACCAGACATTTCAAAGATTTCCAATCATTTCCAATCATTTCCAAACATTTCTATACATTTCCTAAAATTTCCAAACATTTCCATTCATTTATCAGACATTTCATCATTTCCATACATTTCCTAACATTTTCAACATTTCCAAACATTTCCATACATTTGCTAACATTTCCAAACATTTCCATTCATTTATCAGACATTTCCAACATTTCCAAACATTTCCAATCATTCCCAAACATTTCCAACATTTCCAAACATTTCCAATCATTTCCAATCATTTCCAAACATTTACAACATTTCCAAACATTTCCATACATTTACCAGACATTTCTCAAGTGAAATGCCCTTCGTATCAAATGTACTCACTCATTCATGCCCGACAATGTACATTATTTAAATTTTGCATGGTCAGCAATGGAAATCACGTAATACCCGTGCCATTCATGCACCTGAGAACGAGGGGCAAACACCTGAGGCTTTATGGTGTGCACCCTTGGGGATTTACGAGGATTTATGGGGATTTATTGGGATTTATGGGGATTTATTGGGATTTATGGGGATTTATAGAGGATTTATTAGGATTTCTGGAGGATTTATTTACAAAAAAACTAGGTTCAGATCAAGGGACTGAACCGCAAGGTTTCGACGTGTATACGTCGGTTACTAAACTCGCTTGCCGATGGTAGCGTATTTAAAATCCCTCTTCAACGTCCCTCTAATACTGGTGGTAGTCGACTAACACACACTAACAACACATGCGCGAAAAATCCACATGAGAAAATACGAAATGCTTTTCTGAAATCTCAAATTGCATTTTGCTTTGTTCTATTGCTACACTCAGAATTTCTTATTCATTGTCCGCATCGGTACGACGAGTAAGGAACGAGAATGAGAGATTTCGAGTGTATGGTTTGCATATTTTATGTCATGAACACAGGTGTTCAAAATCGAAATAATTTCATGTGATGTTGAATCAGTTTTTTGATGCATTTTCAACACAATTTAGCATATGAATGTAGTTTTATTACTTTTTCAGGAGTTGAACTACATAGTTTTGATCTATTAAAAACCATAAATTCATTATTGCAATATTGAACACTCGGTTCAACTTAACGAGGATTTCCGAGGATTTATTGGGGATTTCCGAGGATTTATTGGGATTTTAGGAGATTTGTTGGCATTTACGAGGATTGCTGGGGATTTGTTGGGATTTATGGCGATTTGTGGGGATTTATCGAGATTTATGGGGATTTATTGGTATTTATAAGAGAATCAGACAATTATTGACAATTCATGACAACTCTACTGAAAAAGCAATTGTACACAGGGTACATCTGGAAAATCACCAGCATATCATAGTTCACTGTGTGAAACTTCAATACCAATCTTGTATCCAAATCATCCAAATTGAGTTTATTACAATATACGTGCAGAAACACGTCACCCTATTATATCTAACAATCTAACCATAGACATAAAACTTTGTTAAAACTGTGGGCCACAGCATGACATTATAGATACCATAAACGTCACTGTCAGATTAATCGGACGATTTACGTCAGCGTAGAGTACTCTGAAAATACTGTACCATGTGTACAAACGGATTTTCTGTCGAGTTAGGCATGACCATGTCTCTCTCTCTCTCTGCCTCGTATAATAACCATTAGATAAACAGTGACAGAAAAAGGATTTAAACACAAGCTATTCAAAATCGCCAATTTACAAAAAAAAACGGTGGAAATCGCTTTGTAAAAATACCCAAAACACGAGCCAAAACACAACAATCGATCGAATTTGGTACCCCACGGAAGTCTTGCGTATGTGTATTCCGATTAGCTTCCTGAAAATTATTGTGCTCACCAAAGAAAATAAGCTTCTCAGCCAAAAGTAATTTAGATAAATTGTTTTGCAACAAAACATCCAAAACTCTTGGATCATCGTATAATAAAAGATGCCTGAGAGTCTACCTGAGGCAATTCGAAAACCTTTAAGAATAATATCCTAGGTTCTATTTTACTAAATTGAACCTAGGATATTATTCCTCATACCAAAAAACTCTCGTACACTAATTTTTGACTCAATATTTCCCAAACTTATTCGCAAACTCTTGAAATATGTAGACGTACAACTTTCTACTTCAACATCCTGTAACTTTTTCTTCCTACGATTGACATGAAAAGCTGACATTCCGTCGTTTCAAACTGCATCTGAAAGATGGCCTTTGCCGTGGAGAGAGCATTTTTCATATTTTTCCGCTTTAAAGCGGCAAAGTAGTCGATTTTTGGTTGTTTTCATTCATTTTCTATAGAAACGATATGAATGACGTCTATGGCATGACTAACTGCCAAATTTAAAATAGAACGAAACCGCCTATGTTTTTCAAATATTTTCTTGAAAAATCAGCTTTTAATATCAATCGTATGAAAAATAGTATGTGTGTTTTAAGCGGAAAGTTCTTTCAGGCTCTCTCACGATTGCAATTTTCGTGGTCGAGCCTAAAAGTATAACTTTCCTCTTTCAATACACAATGTACTATTATACGGGGTGTCTTTGAAATACGTATACAACGCGCTACCACATACTCCTGAGGTCAAAATAGAACGATTTAACCAAAATGACCTGAGTTCAAAAGTCGAAAATAAAAAAGTTACAGGGTGTTGAAATGAAATTTTTTATTTTAATCTACTTTTCTACTACCGTTATTTCGACAAATCGTCCTATTCTCACCTCAGGAATTTATAGTGGCGCAGTGTACAAGTACTCAACACAACAGCTACAGCTAGATATATTTTATAAGCGGAATCTCTATCCCCGTGTTTTGGTGTCATAGTGGTGAAAATAAAACCGTAGTAAAATATTTGTAGAAAGTTATAGTAGGATATTTACTACAAAGCCTTCAGTTAAATGATTATTATCATGTGTGATCATATAAAGTTACGAAAATTTTCACGATTTTATCCACCTTTATGTCTTAAGAAGAAAGCATGCGTTTTGGAACGGTAGCCACTGTTCCCATTTCACTTCACACGTAAAGTCACAGTTCACACTCTCAAAGGTGTTAATTTTTGTTTTGTCTTCCATTCATAAAGAGTTTATAGCACTTGAGTTTCATACTTTTGTCACTGAGGAACAAGGAAGTAACCTGAACGAGTATATGGTCTACACATGTTCGGAAATGTGGTAATGCAAGAACGTTTCCAATGTGTACAAATTTTAGGGAATGTTAAAAAAATTCGAAAATGGGAATGTGGTGTAGACAAATTTCCTCCACAGTTACCTCATCGCCAAGAAAGTGGAAGTGGCCATTGTATCGTAGGTGTCCACAGTACCTGAGTGATTGATACCTTAAACAATTTTCCGAGCAATTTTCCAATTCTCAAGCATATGATTTTTTCGGTCAATTTTATTCATTTTGGTATCAATAATGTCTGTCAACTTGTAGCAGTTATCCTAATTACACGTTACCGCCTTTCAAAAAGTCATAAGCAATCATTTTTTATTCACTTTTGAAAAAATGTAGCCACTGGTAACGGCGCTCCCCCATAATTACCTACACTTAATTGAGCGGATATAAGGTGTTTTCACTGGAATAATTTCATTATTAATTAATTAGTATTTTGAAAATAAGCACCTTTACCTTCAAATAAGTCCCCTCTTTACCGCGAATAATCAGGGTTCTAATGTTGTTGGTGATAACAATAATGTAGATAGGTCCACAGAAAATATGGAAAATAAAACTGTTCGCCCAACTAGGCCAGTAGTTGTTCGAGCGGAATAATACTTGTCAAATAAGCAAATCAATGGATAACTAATAATGATGTGTATACTGAACTCTGAACTTGATTTGATGCCAGTCTCGATTTCAGTACTAAGCAAATATTATTATTCCATGAATTTTTCAACGCTGACACGCGAGGGAAATTCGGTGCTCAGTCCGCGAGTCTCTAAGGGTAGCGAGCCAGTAAAATTTGAGCCGCATCTGTTATTAAGTGAAAAATATTAAAAGCAAGGGCTGAAGTTAGTACCGAGGCCCGGAATTTTATCACTTTCCTATCCACAACAGTCTATCCAAGTTCGCGCCAATAGGGGCCACACAACCTCACAACCCTCTTCGATATTTTGATTTCCGTGCATTTGGTTAGGAAATCTAATCCAAAATCTTTTTTGATGACGAACAGTGCCTGCAACAAGTGATAAACTATTCCGTTATGACTTTGGTACAAACGAAAATGTGATTGAGCCTGTACAAACGGGCACGATTGAGCTAATAAGAGTTTGCGAGTATGGGCCGAAATCTGCATTAATGCCCCGATACGCCCCAGGAAAAAGGGAAAGAAAGCGGAAGCCACTTAAGCGACGGCGCTCCGGTTGGTTACCGGAACCTCGTGGTGCATTGCCGTACTCGTAATTCGACCGCCGTCCTTACTCAGTGGCGGGCGCGTGCTGCGGTCGACCCGATCATGTCGCCCACAAATCGCGGAAATTCGGGGGCGGCGGCCCCTAAACGGCGCGGTCCTGTTCCGGATCCGGGAGCCGAGCGGGTTCCGCCCAGTGGCGGCGTGAAATATGTTCCGCCGCGGTCGACCAACTTCCAAGTTTCCAACAAGTACGCCGGCATAAACCAGCGCCGCGGTCGCGCAAACGACTAATCTATTTCCGGATGGAGTGATTTAGCGGCGGCGATTGCCGCGAACGCGATCCGGGCGGCCGGAGCGGTCCGGGCGTCGCGGCGCACTTACCGTGCACTGTCGTGGGGGCCGTCGCCGAGAGGACCGACACCATCACCAACACTGGCAGCGCGGGCGGCATGGCGATGACTCACCGGGCGCATCACCGGCACACAAGCTCTCGCTCCGGACGGCACGCGGAATCTGATTTTACTCCGGTCGACCGCTCGCAGTGCAGCCGCGCAGTCTCACTCCGGAGCCACGTGTCCGATAGACGACGAGATCGAGATGGATCCGCCGTCCTCTCGAGCGTTCCCGACGTTCCAACGCTTAACGAACCCGTTCCGACGGATCAGCCAGAACGGACAGCTAACCACCGCCGGAATTATTGTCCTTCGCGCGACACAATGCCAGGCGCGAGTCCGGAGATCATTATAGCGCACACCCTATCGCCCGCTTTGACCAGTTCGATACAAAAATGTCCGATCTCTTCGAGGTCTTATTATGTTTTCACTCATTTCTAAGTAAAAACCTTGTCCAAATTACGAGTAGGGTGACTGCCCCAGTAATGACCACTTCAAACACTGGTAGAAATGTACCGATTCGAAGATTTAACACCATCATTGGGTTGCAAACTTTATAATCTTCAATGATGTGGGCAGCAAAAAGAGTTTTGTTTATGTGATCTAGGGACAAAAGTTCATAGAAAGGTAAAAATACAGGATGCGATGGTAATGACCACCCCCAGTGTGGATTTGATCAGATGACGCAAATGACGAAACACCTACTCAGTCCGAACCAACGGACGCACTTTTATACAAATTTCATCAAATCGGCCGATCAACATTTTCCCAAGCATTTTTTTTATGAAGATGATTACTGGGGCAGTGTGGCAGTGACCATTACTGGGGCAGTCACCCTACGTATAGGTATGGTAAGTATGTAATTTCAAAATCTGCTATAACCCTCGTTCTGACCCAATAACATTACATATGAAATACGTGTAACAATGATTGAAAAACGAGATATGTGATTTGTCCATTACGCGAAATACATTTTAATTATTCAATGAATCATCATTTTCAATATAAACCCCTATACGTTCTTCCGCACGCGCATTTTGCTTTCCGGATCCACGCGTTAGTTTTCAACATTCGTTATGGATTTTATGACACATTTGTTTGCCTCTTTAATTGATGAAAACAACATGTACCGCGCGTTTATTTGCTCATATTTTTGGATTAGGCTCGAGTGAGAATAGTGATTTCTTGTCGCGTACTCTTCTTGCTTTTTTAGGAATACAGTGCAACCTCTTTAATTCGAACTAGTGATTGCATCGGCTGATTCGAATATTCGTATTATCGAAAAACGGCAGAGAATATTTCTGAGCATCAATAAATGAAGTAGTGAGTCCTCCGATTCTATGAATGGGCCAATATGATAATAATATGGACCCAATATCATTTTTTGCTGAAGAAAACGGCTTTTTGAATTCCGGTCGAAGTTGAACTCCTGATATATGTAATTCAAAATTAAACTGAACTAAATAGCTCTTAAGAACTAATACAAAGTGTAAATCTTAGTAAGGTGTCGTGTGATCGATCGGTTTCATTGTTCATGTACATATAAGTATTAAAAGTATTATAAAGCTACATGGGTGTTCGGATCACTGGAAGTTCGGATTGGAGAGGTCCTACTGTGATAATTTTTCGCTGTATTGATTTTCAAGTTTTTATCGCGATTTAATTGTAAAGACGAATTTCAGGTGAAATTTTATGAGTACTAGAATGTAGTTTTTTTCATTTTTAGAACCACGTTTTATTATCACTTCAGGAGTGAAACGCAGGAGTGAAACGCAGAAAGTAGAGACAACCACACTCATTACACAAATGTACCCAAAAGCTTTAAGTGCTTATCATTGAATTGCTCAAACGGAATTTTAAATCAACACCACAAATAATTGTAGAATAATCCAGAGAAAAATAGATAAGCTTTCATAAAGAACCGATTTCCAATTATTCTGCGCTTTATAGTCCATTTCAAGTGCTGGATGATGATGTTTTTCACTCATTCAATTTCGCATTTTTAGTTACATAAAATTATCTACAATATTCTCTAGACTTTTCCCTTGATTTGAGGAAATAATGTATTATACGGAGATATCAAAAAAATCCTTCATAAAGGGAGGCTATGACTCTCATTCTCTCTCCTTTTAGTAGTTTTCAGATGAGACAGAACGATTATCATAGCCTCCCTTTATGAAGGATTTTTTTTATGTCTCTGTATAACATACTGAGTACGTTATAAATTAATCACGATGGAATTTTCACCAATAAACAGAAACAAGAATAATGTGGACTCTACATGAGCGGCAAGTAAATTCACAAATATAAAATACGAATGGTGGTGTTGTTGAAGACAATTTCTTCTACTCGAGGGCTTCATCGGCATTTTTCACAGCTTCTTTCATTTTAAATGAAGATACCGTATAAGAGACTGTTGCTTATTTTCAAACTCCTAGAACATATGTAGTTTTGTCTCTTATTGTATCGGCTACGTTCGTATTCAATTCATCTTGAAAAATTTGTTGGTTACACTCTCTTCAATTAACAATAGTATAGGAACTGGTCCATTGCAGTATCAGCATCAGCAGTGAAATATATGCTGAGATTTTCATTACAATCTTCCATGCCACGACATAAGATATTCAATTTCCTGAAAATCTTTAAGTGCTGAAGATCGATATTTCTACATTCAAGTTAAGTTTGCCAATTGTATTTTTGTAAGAATTGTATCTGAGGTATTTAAAAATCAGATGTATTTAACTGCTACAAATAATCAAAAATAAGCCTCATTATCTTTTACTACCATTAATAATCGTCTCGAGTACCATTAACCCAAAAGAAAAGATTTTTGTAGCGCTCAAAATCAATTCATATACATTTGGGCTGTTTTTTTGGGTTGGCTTTTATTATAATAAAAATTGATGTTAGTTGAATGAAAAACATTGTTAAACATATATAAATAACAAAATTTTTCAGATATTTTGGGGTGATATGCTGTAAGAAATAGCTTTTGGGACGAGTATCCTAAAGCGCCCAGTAAATATTTTGGATATATTCGAACTTGTGAAATTGATGCAAGCCGGTTTCGCTTTTTCTATTCAATCCATATTTATCCTGTTGCAGTAAATGGGATTATCAAAATAAGCCGCTTTCCATAATTTGTTACGTCTCTTTTAATTGATAACCCTGTCATCCTTTAACAAGTCCTGCATCCATGGACTTGGTCAATTTCGTTTGATAATAAAGGTCAACATTTTGATATCCATTTAATGGTAAAACAAGTATCCTAATGTTAACGCTAGAGTTAACAGTGAAATTTCGATTTGATACGAGAATACATTATGCCAGTTCGGCTATTCAAACTTGGCTCTAACTGGAACCTAGAAATAACCCTTAATGCTCGCTTTAACGTTCAGGAATTGGCAGATAAATATCTAATAATATGGCCGGAAGATGATATCATCAGTTGAAAGAAGATATAGAGCGTTCAACATTGAAAGGAGACTGCATATGCGAAATCTGAAGTCTCACCTTGATGCAGAACGATATTGTTGTATTGTGATTATTAAACTGGCACTTTTCCATATTTATAAGGTCAGTGGTTTTAGAGATGGGCATTAATTAATTTCAATTTCTTTCCTGAATGGCCGATATTTGTCCTTAACCGGAATTGTCTATTGATGCCCAAAATATATATGTCATAGACTACATCACGGGTGATATGAAGACAGGGTGTCGAGTTTTGTCCATTTTGTCATTGTTTCGGGCGTCTTCCTACACATATAGAGGAATTAAACGTAGGTCGAAAGTCGAGGAGCATCCGATAAAAGCATGACCTGATGTCGACAAGGCTGGCGATCCGGATACGCGGAACAAACGACGAGACGCCTCATAAAGTCAATGGGAGAGGAGGTCCCAATCACTTAACTTGGACCTTTGATAGAAGTCACCTGTCTTATTCTTCTTATCGTTCGGCCATTTCAACTATTTTTTCCAATTTCTTGCCGGCTCATCAATTATCCCAGGGTGAGCTTCTCCGTTTCCGCCTTCCGTTTGTGTTTATGTCGCCCGGTGGACATTTTATTTTACTTAGTACACACAATTTATTCCCTTGAACATACGTCGTAAGTGTAAAAAAATAAATTGCTTTGGCAGCGAACCAATTTCTGAGAATTTCGTATGTTTTATCTTCGAGCTGATGCGTGGATCCCATTTCTAGTTATATACTTTACGTAAAAAAGCCATCCCATTTTCATATATTTGCCCCTTATTCGATGCATTTTTACACGCGAAATATTTGTCATCGGCGTGGTTGGAGATTGCGTTTCATCTCTCTTGAAATCGGCCCTTCCAGACGGCGTCACTGGGGCCATTTAAGTCGGCATGGCTGTATTAGGGGAAACCGTCCACAATAACACACATTTGTGCTTTCATGTTGGTTTTGAAAAATGGTCCACTCGAAAATCGCCATCCACTCGCGTTTAAATAGGAAGAGATGCGATATTACATCATTAATATACCGGCGTCCTGACAATGACTTGATAATTGATTTAGGAAAGGCCGCAGAGCCGGAAGCCACCTCCTCCGGTCCGGACTGGAACAATAATTGTTTGGTGTTTACGGTGCCATCTGACCCACTTAACGCAGACAGTATGCTAACATGCCGCATGTAACTGGATCAACCTCCAGTCTGGTTACCACATTCTCCATTTCTCCATAATATACCTACACAGACGAAGGTGGAGGGTTTCCGAAAGATCGTACGACATACCTCCACATTGAGCTTCGGCAAGAATAAATCTCTGCCGCTTCAATTTCTGTCACTGATGTGGACCCTCGAGAGAGATAATAGTTACATATTTTTAAAGTCCGGACAAATTCATCCATCATCCCGTAATAGCATATTGCATAGCGAGAAATTTCACATAAACCCGTCGAGACGACGGTGCGGTTTAGCCAAGGTAAATGTTCTGTCTACCCTCACATTAGTGTCACATGAAAATTTATTTTACCTTCATATGGCATAATAGCGTATACGACAAAATTTTACCCATGAAAATCTAGATGAGAAATGGTATCAATATTCCCGTGTATTTATATAATAAGAAAATTCACGGATCGATCATTGGAAGATGTCTAATGTTGATATAATATAACGTTGCTTCAAATCTCGTTATTGTGTTTCCGATTTATATTTCGTCCAATTAACCGATTTAAGACACTCGGAAATTAAATTTCCTGAATTAAACTTAGGTACAAATTTTCAACTCCAAACGCCTCATTAAAATCAATCAATCTGGAACGCGTCTTTCCCCAGGCGGGTCCTTATACTGGTCTGAGAGCTTTCACATTGGAAATTTATCGAATCGAGAACAATAAGTGGTGTTTAAATTGAATTAAATAGTTTTCATGCACCGCTATGATATCAACGAACTTAACGTTCCTATTATGGAGACAATCGGGGAAGATATGAAAAGCTAAAGAGACCGACTTTTTCTATGTGACACATTCTTTAGGCCTGATTAAAATGCCCGACAGTCAAGTTATCGCAACTTGGGACAGATGGAAATTCAGATTTAGTTATAATAGAAAAGTATGCTTTTCCGGAAGTTCGTACAATTGAATTCAAAGTTTCACCATTAAAATTTTTAATCAACACGCGCAATTTCAAAGAGTGCAACTAGACTAGATGAAAGTCGCAAAATGCAATCCGTCCACACATTTTTAAATTCAAACAATTTATCGGAAAAACGTTGAGCTTATATAATGATGGCACAAAATTCAACATTTATCAAGCGAGAATAAAGAAAGGGACCTACGATTTCAGTGGTCGATACTGAAATTTCCACGCAATTTTTCGGTCTATCATTCACGAAACAGAATCCGCGAGGGTCGTGTGCAGCGTTCGACAATCGTAAAGCCAACGAAGCCAAACGTAGTCGTCGATTATCGTGCAGTGGTTACAAAGACAAAACAGCAAAAACAACCGGCAGTTTCTGCGAAATGGCTTTCCCCAAATCGAGAAAATCGGTATTGAAATTGCAATTCTGAGGGGGGAGCTTCCATGAGAATAAAACAATTTTTTCCTACCGTTCCAGAAATCTCATTAGGAAATGTAGATGGGAACCTAGTCATGAATGGAATTCTTTTGTAGGTGCAAACCTCCGCTTGCATAAGAGCTTTTCACATCGTAAATTTTTAGAGTCTAAACTGAAAGAGAATACAGGGCAGGTGGAACTAAATGATGATATCGGTAGCCCTACGTCTCGGGAGGAAATTGCAATCACATCGTGAAGTAACGTTTGAGCATACTTTCTGTACAGGCAATGACTACAAGTCGCGCCGCTTTGAATCTTTCCGGTGAAATAATTTGCCAACGTCAGACACGATTTTGCTTGAAAAGGCTAAACTGATGCGACGATTTTTGTTATGTTATGGCGTACTCATTACGGTGCCTCTGGCAGCAACAAATTCAGTGTCTAGTTACCCATGTGGAACACTAACGACTGTAATTTATAAAGGTCGAGCGAAATGCATCAAATTATGTTTTCGCGAAAATTCGATCCGTTCCTGGGCGGGATAATTAATCTGTATAGAGTGACGTGCCGTCGGCGGGAACAGGTGTGCGTCGGTGTGTGAAAAAATCGGGGGGTCGAACATGATGGTGTCCACTTTAACAAATCGGCGTCTGCCTAAATATTCTTCCTTCAATATTTGATATCGGTGCTCGGGGGCCTGGTCGCCGTCAGGAGCAGCTGTGCAAAGTCACACTTCATAACCTGCAGCAGTTTCCGCGTTCGCTATCTCACTAATATCTATAGTCGACGGATGATCGAGCGTCGCGAGCGTCGGCTTATTGGAAATTATATATCACTCGGTTCGGCTCTCGAACAATATGGTGGCTCCCGGTCTGAGAAATTAAGTAATCAATGACAGAGTACGGTTTCCGTACCTTTTCGGAAGCCGGCTATCTTTTTATTCCCTGAAATGCCGAAGATCCGACAGCCTGCTCGCGCTCGACGCACCCCCCGAATCTGACAGTAAATTTCATATATAAGTATATAATGCAGTCAGAACTTCTGGTCACGATTTCTTGCAACATCCGGTGCACCTTACATCTAAATCATATTACCAACTTTGGGTATACTTATAATCCTGAATATATGTCTTCGACGATTTTCCTCGCCCTGCATCCGCAGGCAATCCGGTTTAATGACGCATGAAAAATTTAACAGAAACCCCAAACCACGCACGTATACTCCCACGCGTTCAAATACGACGTAAGTTAACTTCATTGTTTGATGCTCTGTTAGAAATAGAAATCCTTATAGTCAGCCCTTTTGAGGTTAATTTCTATAAAATATATAGACACATATGCAGTTAAATGAGACGCAGTAATGTCGTCATGGCCGATTTTAGAACCGATGGATGCCTCAAGCCAATATACGTACTTACGTACCTATAGATATACGCGTTTTATTGCTCTTTCCGCCGTTTCCGCGCAATAGACTCGAAAACTTACGGTCTAACCAATAAAACTTTGACAAATTTAATTACGAACACCACAGTTATGTACGTATATTAGCCAATTGCTCCACTTTACTCGAATTTACTACCAATTTTCTTTCGCTGTACTTAAAATGCTTCCTAAGAAAAAATACAATATTATTGGGCATGCGATATAAAGTACATCATGTTGCGCTCAGGACTTAAAGTTCGAGGTGCACCCGAAGCACTATACAAACTTATAATAACCTTAATCGCAACAAACAGATTGGTTGACTCTGATTTTTTATTCAAGCAATACTTTTTCAGGCTCATCTGGAGCTTAGATTGTGTTTCCCTCTACTCTGTCGCGATGACAACTTATCAACCCTGCTGGTATGTTGGTGTTGTACATATTTCTATCCTATAATAATTAGTAAGTAGTTTTTCTAATGAAGTGAGGTTAGTTTCATGGAAATGATTAAGTTACTCGTCTGCAAATTACAAAGCGGTGAACTACTATAACGGTTTGTAGGAGCCGATATTACCTAAACAAATTTAATCCTGGCCTTTGTAGTCAAAAATTGACGTGGACCGAGAAGAAGGATGAGGGAAGTGAATGAAACGGCGAGCAGAATTTTGTTTGATGAAACCTAATTACAGGGTATCTTCCAAATATAAGCGCTGCATTTATTTAACTTAGTGTTCAAAGTTAATTAAAGCATGTCAGGAAAAGAACACCGCACTGCGCGAGCTATCTAAGCAAGTAAGTATTATACAGGCTGATTCAAGAGAAGACATCAGACATCGCTAGACGGTTGCTTCGACGAGTCAAAATTAGAAAAAAATAAGTTCCTATAAAGGAATCCTCTCCTTCATAGAGAATAGAGATATGATCAATAAAAAGTTGCTGGTCCTAATGTGGTTTTCACTACCAATTCGCTTATTAAGGGTCCCATAGTTGTAATTTTTTATTTTCCAACAATTCAGGATTATTTATTCTGTATGCACTTCTCGAATAACATAGTTATTTAAGGTGCTAGTGTAAAAAGTCATTCTTTAAATCATAGAGAAGTTGTACATATAAACACAAGCGAAGGTATGAGCGAGTATTTTAGAAGTTCTAAGTGAAATGAAGAGACTTTTTGCACGTGTAATTTACGACGTTTCCATATTCATTATTTCCCGTCAAAAATCAATGCATGCATATAATAGCTCTTGACTTTGCTCTTGACCATTGATAACAGACCAAATTTTACAACAATTCAAAGCAGGTTGCATTCTGTGGTATTTGTAGGGCTAATTTCATTTAGAATTTAAACATCTCGACAAATGACATATCTGTCATATTGAGACGCTCAACGGAGCATTTCTGCATCCAAGACGTTCGTTTATATTAATGATATTCATCGGATCGACCGAATGGGCAGGAAGTGCTCCGTTCAAGTTCAGGTAGGTGGTAAGTGCATCGTATTTACTGATACTGAGCTTTTAACGGTGAGAGGAATCTGTGTTGGCCATGAATGCGAAATCTGTCTGAGAATGATTATTAGGCCTGGTCTGCACGTAGAACAGTTTGGAAATGTCAGAAATTATCAAACGCATGCAAAGACTCAAAACGGACTTTTTATGCTAACATTGTTTCTGGCGAATTTCAACCCTCTCCGAACATTCCTATTGCGATGCAAGTGTCCCGATTTATGATATCGCCGGGTACATCATGTCTTTTCAGAGGTCACAGCGGTCCTGTTGGCAGTCACAAGTCAGTCGTGGCAGTGTTGCCTTTCTTGAACTGTACAGGGTGTTCCGTAATTCCTTAGCAGAATTTTAATGATGTATTCCCTCGTGTATTCCTTGATGAAAATGATGACGAAATCTTCTTATGGACCTATATCCGATTTCTTATAATGACGGAGTTAGGTACAGACCGTTAAAGATGAGGTATCGGCAACAGTTTTTCCGGAATAACTTTGAAACACTTATCTTTTCTGAGACGAGTCCTGAGGATATCACTGATGGTGTAAGCATGCATAATTACCCTTAAATTGACAAAGTTACATTGAAGGGAAACTGGTAATTGGAGGTCTTCTAAATGTTAAAGTGATGCATTTTTTGTTTTCCTCTGCAGGAATGTTTATTTTGCTTAGCAGAATACAAATCGTCATCATTTCTTAACAAATTAAGTATTTAGTAATTTTTTTATTGGACACTCAGTATAGGAGGAAAATGCTGAAAACTGAGGGGGTGCAACTCAATATACAGTATGTCCCCGGATGGGGTTACAAAGAGGGAAACCTTTTTTATTTTCGATTTCACAGAAAAAATTATTCTTGACAAACTCGCCTGCATGCTCTTAAACCGCTAAAAACTGTTTCGTTTTCATTTTAACGGGAACAGTTATTTTTTTATTGAATTTATTTGGGAAATTTTGGACTTAAGTATAAATATTTTCATCCGAAATTAATAGAAGTACCAGTAACCGAAACCATGGTGCGAAGCTTTGTAGCAGTCACCGACAGCATTGTTTGAATATGAGATTTCGATTTTTTCTTAAATTATTTTATATTTTCATGTAATCTCGGACAATAATTAGGGCGTTGGGTTGCACCGTAGTTGATATCGATCAATATCGATTTAACATCGCGCGAATTATTTTTGCTATGAATGTTTTCTCCATTTGTCAATGTTATGACATGCTGACGGGTGCTTATGCTGGTGATTACAGTGACTGTTGCAAAGTCCTCTGCCATGGTTTCGGTTACTGGTACTTCTGTTAAGTCCAAAATTTCCAAATTAAATTCAATAAAAAAATAACTGTTCCCGTTAAAATGAAAACGAAACAGTTTTTAGCGGTTGAGAGCATGCAGGCGAGTTTGTCAAGAAAAATTTTTTCAGTGAAATCGAAAATAAAAAAGTTTTTCCTCTTTGTAACCCCACCCGGGGACATACTGTATGTATGATGAAATACATATTTATTTCGATAGAAATGAAAAATTTTCTATCTTAAATCCAGCAACATGGTATGAGGTGGAGAATGGCTGGAGGCGTCCGTGCGTGCCGGTTGAAAATTTAATTCGTCCCTCATCAGTTTTGTCGATTTTCCTATAGTCGCGTGTTTAGAGGTGGCTGAAGACGAGAGCACTTTAGTCAAGTTAATGGCTGGCAGAAATCAATTCTGCAGTAACGTTAGGCAATGGCGTGCCAGGCTGCATGCCGCGCGAGTCTGCCGTGCTTTGTCGCATTCTTTACCGTCAGTTATCCACCACTACGTTTCAGAAAACATCACCTCTTCCCTGCTCCTCACTTCTCTCCCCATACATTAACATATTTCATACTGTAAATACACCGTCGAATTTCTAATGAGCCCTTTCAGACAATATTTGAAGTACCCCGATTTGTTATATTCATACTGCAGCTTTTATCAACTTCAACACCACCTTACTGAAAATTTCACTCCCATCTCATTTTCGGTCAATATTATTTGATCCAAATGAACATCTTGATCACATCAATACTGATCTGATCCAGACTCGAACAGTTTCTTGAAAGATAATCGGCGGAAATCGGTTTTTAAATTCGAATCGGGCAATAAAGTTGCTTAAGGTTTCTCAAGTTTCGATCAGATCAAGAGACCACTCGGAAATGCTATATCAGTATTATTTCACTCAGTATTTCAAGTATTCGAGTACTATAATTACAATTATTCAATGAGCTCTATTACATCAAATTACATAAACATTTCAAAGTACTATTTAATTGTATGTCACGTTATTATTTTACAGATTGCATACCATGTCACAGTATGTTGTTGTTTATAAGTATTTTATTGACTATTTCTGTGAAATAAGGTAGTAGTTTCAGCTCTCCTGTCGCAATTATTTGTTTAGTTGTATACTCATCTCATCTTATTTTGGTTAACTCGTGACCCCAAAGTACCTAAAAATTTTTATTTGTCAATATTTAACAATTAACAATTAACAATTTCAAAAAATTAAATTTTGATTAGCAACGTGTTAATCAACATATCCAAGGACAACCCTCTATAATTTCCGAATAAGATTTTTCTTGAAAATTTCCCAGATTTGGAAAAGTCTAATGGGAAAATGTCGAAGGAAGTGTTGAAGCTGCAACAATTTTATACTGTTGCAAAGATATACTAAACAAAAATGTTTTTTTCTCCATGCTTTTGTACTAGACAGAACTTTGCCCAACTACATAAACTGAACTCTTGCCAGTTCTGGTCGTTGAAAGTTACACCAAAGTATAGCAGCCAGCAGTAAGTAATTAAATTAAATTAACCAGAATACGTTTTATGTCATATGGAAAATTGCACTTGGTACCGGGTAATGACAAAATCTTATTAAATGATGAGGCCAGTCTGCCTGTTTAGGCGCGGGTCGAAAGGGCACTGCACCTTTGGTGGGGAGGTTTCAACTAGTCGCGCTGCTACATAACATGGTGGTTTTGTATGACAAAACGATGTACCTATTCACTGTTTGTACAGTGGAAGTAGTAAAGTAATTATAAATTTCAGGGCGCACCGCACCATTTACAAATAAGGGAAGGAACATCTTACGTTCTGTGCACTTCCCTCAAAATCTCATAATATATTCTGCTGCATGGTAAAAGTGATTGCAAACCGATACACATGCAAACACATTTTTGAAATATGAGTTGAGAGTTGCGATCGTGACTGCCTCTCGGTTAAGTTTCGATTAAATTGTAGTACATTAATCATTCGGATTGAGCAGATATTCCAATAAATATCAGCAAACTCTGCAAAAAACTTCAATAAAGGGTCATGTTCAAATTAATTGGAAACTGTAAGACACAGCACGAAAAATTCAGTTAATTATACCAATGATATAGGGTTGGACCGGGATGGAATATATCATGACAAAGTGCGGCGAAGCCAACAGAGCACGGCGCAATACTGACCCAAGAAATATGTCAATGCCAGCACAATGAATGGTGATTCACAATTCATAAATTCCATGCACATTAAATATATCAACAAATATTTACCTAGATAAACTGAGAGACAGAAAGAGATATAAGGACAATATAAATGATGGGGCGATCAGTACCGATCGAAAAATGCAATTATTTCTAAAACGCCAGGCTAGCAGCAATTCGAGCGTTTAAAATGTCAACTCGGCTAAAATATTAGTCGTAACCATCCGGGGTCTCGAAGACAATCCGAGGCGTTCAAGATCGATTAAAAAAAGGAAAAGATCAGGGGAAACAAACTATAAATCGTCCTGGTCGGACTAAACCTAATAAAGAGTGCAGCCCAAAGCACTGCACACAATACGTTAATTAGTTCTGCACCGGTACTTGGTGAGTTTAAACAAGAAGTAATAGGACCATAAAGCTGGGTATGCTGCATGAATGATAAACATTGCAATCAAATCCAATTGGAATGTGTTTATTAATCGTCCCCTCACGGGACAGATTTTGCAATATCTTCATCCAAATAGATATTAATTGTTGACCACCGCGTTAATTAATTATACTGCTTAGTCCGAAATGTCAAACCCACATTAAACTGGGATTATCTCTCCATCATAATTATTTCTAATAATTTCGGTCCGTTATGTTCCCACTTCCCTTTCTACTCTCTCTCTCTCACACTCTCTCTCACTATGATTCTTTATTATTGTATACTTACATATTTCCGTAATGAGGCATTTTCCGTCAATTAGATACGAATTGTCTTCATATAAATAAATGTAGAAAATATCGTTTTAATTGAGCCGGTTTTAATGAACAAAGAGCCAAATAATTTTGTTCTAGACAAACTTATTCCCCAAGCTGAAAGTTAGGGGAAACATTCGCAATCATTTCAAGATTCTGATCAACAGTTTATGGAGGAAAACCTTTCTACGAATCCTACGTCGAGAATATTTTTGTCTTGCATACACTATTTTGAGATTAACATGATGAGTTATTATAACACAAAGTGCGAAAGTGACAATTCGCAGATTGCGGCTGGAAATGGCAGCCGGGTGCAGCAAGGGCTGCAACTAGTCAAGACCTACAAACCCGCTTTCGACCTGAGGTGTATACAAAACTTTGCCTACGATTACTTGAATCATATCGGTTTCTGTTTGATTTGAATTTAATTAATTTCCAACAGTATTATTATTATTATTGGTCCTTTGACGGCGGGCAGGATATACTTTGCGGACTCCTCGGCCCACAAAGTGAGAGTATGGAGCCCGTACAGTGGCTTCACGGACTAGTCATAATGCCATTTCTCGGATATTGTCAAAAAAGTCAACTTTATGCCCTGTCTGCAAACTGTGAAGTTCAGTGATTCGCCTGGTCGAAGTGCTTGTCAGATGATTTTTCATACATTTAACACTCTTACGATTGATAACGACTTATTCATATTATGCCTGACAAGATTGCGCATTTTTTTAAGTTTATAAATTTTTGGAATGATGGTCATGAAGGATCAGCAAAAAAAAAACTCTACGATGGACGCATCGCTATATTCATTGAACTATATGTATTCCGTTGATAGAAACCGACTCGTTGAGCACTTTATGATGTTCTCCGTCATTCATTATATCATTTACAAGAGATTCGCAGGACATCCAGTTTGTAGCCTACAGAAATTGAAAACCGTCGAGCTGTTTGTCTATGGAAATTGGCGAATATCTTGGAAAACAAATTAATGCAGTAGCATTTACGTAAACGGACCCTATGATTTTGCATAAATCAACTAAAAACCTTACGTTAGCTCAGGATTGTAATAACAAATTTTATGATTATATCACAACTACAGTAAATCAAGTTGACCGAATTCATCTGATAAAGTAATCCAAATATTGCCTTCATTACATACCTTCATATTGATTTCTTGCGATTTTTTCGCCAGATTATGTTTAAAAGTTTATACTCATTTATTTATTTTATCAAAACGGAACGTCTTACTACTAATATCAGTCGCAGTTCTTAAAAGAGGACTACTAAGTTGTATCGATCCCCTTCTCGTAAAAGTATCCAATTAAGTTAACGATGGAAATTGGAAACTTTTCTCGATAATATTTCCAAGTTTATTAGTGCGAAGTCGGCGGCTATATTTCTACGTTAAAACGGTACACACAAGTTAATTTCCTTTCTGGTGCTCTCTCGGTCCTATAGCCGCGCGATAAGTCGGCCGTCCCCCTAAAGGCCGCTGCAAAGTCCGGAAATGGACGTAATGGTTCCCGCCAGAGCCATCGAGAGGGGCTCTGAAGTCGTCCATTTGTTTCGTCATTGTTTTGCCTAGCTCTCCCGACTGCTCAAGGAGCAATTGCAGTCGTGGTCGTGCATCGCGGCAAATGACAAAAACCACCCCACGATAACAACACTCAGAACCGGAACCAAAAGCCAATAACGCTACTCCGGCAATCCTGAATCGTATAAGATTGATGATATTATATTTCGTCGGATAATTTCGAAATTTTCGGACGATACTTATTGGCAATTATTGTTGTTTGTGGATGGTTGGCAGTAAATCTGTCGTATCGGGATCGGGCTATACCGCGGCTATTGTATTATACATCTTAACATAAAATGCCCGTAAAACAAATGAAACAAGGTGTACAAAAAGCATTTCAAATCGATGAGACAGCGAGTCGAAGATTAAAGCCAAGCAGATTGAGTCTTTTGGGGGAATTGGAAAACGAAACGAAAATAACGATGCGTTTGGAAAGAATACCTCCGGCCGCACTATGTTATAAAGATTTATTTTCTTCTTCTATGAGGGGAAAATGATGATAATTTACGTGAAACGACCTTTGTTGGAGTTCTTCCCCTTGCGGATCACTATTACTATTATTATGATTATTATTTTTATAATTATATATTATTATTATTGTACATCAAATATTATATTTGTTATTCGTTCTGTAGGCTGATTTAAAAGTACGCAGACGGCTGCTTTCTTCACCAACAAGAAATGTTCAAATAAATCTATTAAATGTATGAAATCTTAAAATCTATCCACGTTACACATTCCGCGAATAAAGAAATTTCAATAGGATTTAATTTTTTATACTAATCTACTCCGCATGTGTTTGCCGGTATAAAACTG
This sequence comes from Salpingus planirostris, assembly GCA_949788335.1. Taxonomy (NCBI): domain Eukaryota; kingdom Metazoa; phylum Arthropoda; class Insecta; order Coleoptera; family Salpingidae; genus Salpingus; species Salpingus planirostris. Next base: position 7,099,995 of record OX460917.1, on the reverse strand, counting down.
ACCGAAGTATTCTTGAATCATTCAATCTTTTGGAGAATGAAATACTTGAAGATTCACATTGAAATTACTGTGATAGTAATCAACTTGGTAATTAATGTTGTTTTGTTTTTAAAAGGTGAGTCTTCGCGTGAGGAATGTCATAACTTATGAAGTAATCGACGGATTTTCAATTTTTGATCATGACTTTGAAGAGATTCAAAACAGCTTTAAAATGAATGTGTCACTTGACCTCTAGTACCATTTAAAATTATTGAAAGGGCAGCTACCCTGGCTAAGGGGGTTGCACAACAAAATGTAAATCACCTTAACCGTATGTCATCCTCGAAAATAAAATCGACCTGTCTGGGCTTCGTTCTAAAAAAAGTTTAGTAGGTAACATAGATAAATCCCTCAAGATTGGCAAGAGCACGTTTGATTTTTTAATCCCGATAATTGCGGCACGAAGGATCATCCGGAAATATCCGACGCCCCTGGCAGCTGTAGATGCCGCCACTATAAATCCGTTTCTAGGATACGATCGACGTATTCTCGCATAGCCCGCTTTGTAAATTTTAATATTTATAATTTTTGATTTTTTTATAAGTACACCGCACAGGCACACCGGTTTATGCCCACCTTCAAATTCAATTTTTCTCGTTATTATCGAAAATAATCGAATTTACAAGGTTAATTGAAATATTTTGAACATAAACTTACAATCATTATTCTAGAAAAACGAGTTAACTACTAATAGAATCGAAAAAAATATATTAAAACTTTTGCCACAAATAATTTTGTCACTAGAATTTATGTGTATCCGGAATACAAGCCGAAAGATGAGCGGTTCCATGAATTGTTCAACCAATTCAGATCCTTTGCAGTCGAGTTTGCCGTTCATGCACTGATGAAAATTTTGCAGTGCCGGTGTCCATAATTCAAACAGTTTGAAAATTTGAAAATACTTGGGGGCTTTGCAGAATGTATCGCAGTATTCGCTGTACTCTTTATTTTAGCCGAGGAAATCTAATGTACACACCAGAAAAATTTCAGTTCATTGCCAAAATCCAATTCAGAATTATTTTAAACACACTCACTGTGAACAAAGACGATTCTGCATCAAGATGAAACTGACTTCCATGAATAATACAACTTAAACGCGCCACAATAACGTTTCATGACTTCACAAATTTTCATAACTCAGAAATAAAATGAAAATAAATCATCATCATAACAACACTGACAATTTTGATCACCGCCGCCTATTTTCTTGATCACCACCGCCTGGCTTTTTGATACCGCCATCTAATTGAATTTTTGTCAAGTAAGTAATTGAAAAAAACTGCAGGAAATCAAGCGAAAGTAACGCTCTCTGAAACCGACTTCCCGAACTATTCCCGCCATCGGTATCGGGATTAATTTTTCGGCCAAGTAACCCATCTTGGGGAGATAATCTTTGGTAGGTAAGCGAGAAATCTGGGGTGGGAAGTTTGAGATTGAACACCCTGTAGAATTGAAAGTTTAACTTCGTTACAAATTTCTTTATCCATTTTAATAAATTTGTGGGCAGTGACAGGACTTATTGTCGGAGGAGAGTGAGATAAGGCATGGCAACTTAATGAAATTGGATCTTTATGAGGGGAGAACATCATTTACGAATATTTACCAGATCAATTTTATAGAAAAATATTACAAACTCATGAATATATTCGTTCGGATATTATTCGAAATCATACATCAAGTAGAAAAGTTATCAATTGGTATATTTCTCATAAGACAGTGTGAACAGAAAAATACATTACGCGTTGAGTTTTATCTAGATTCTCACCGTCCACAAATAAATTGAATCACCGACAAGCAGCACATTGTAACAAATGTTGGCCATTCTTTCCACGTAGATTAAAGTTATTTAAAATGAAGTATACGTTGTGGTTGAGAGAGTTTTATATTTCATGAATTGACAAAAAAAAAACTGTTTTCGCGAAACTATCCGGAATATAAATGATTGCAAATGAATCTCTCCGGCGTAACCGTATACATAAGCCACCTCCGTACGAATGGGGTCACATTGCCAGTTACACAATGCGGATTGACGACAATGTTCTCTGGGATTGCCGTCGCTGATTCGCATTTTTCATCGGGGTGCATTCAATGGAAATATTGGCGATCAATCAGGACTTAATCCGGAACCACGATTACCGCATCACAACATTTTTATCGACAAAGGCGAGGGCGAACTCGCAACCAATCTCGCAAAAACGTGCCGCAGAACCGAACCCCCGATGCATACAAATCCAAATGAGTATCAATATAATATACGTAAACGAATAGTAAAAATTCTTCCACAAACCTCTCGCATTTCGCGAATTCCACAACCGAGACGACATCAACACCCCGAAAGTAATTTAACTGTAACCTCCGATAAAAAGACGAAGAATTTTTTAATCTGGTTTATTGTTGGCCTACGGTTTCCGCAAAAGGAAATCGAACTCGGTTTTTTGCTCGTCCGCTAAAAATAGCCACGGATTGGAGATCCTCGCAGAAAGTGCAAGAACGGAGCCGATCGCAACCGCGGAGTGAGCGACCGCTAACCGGTTCGTCGTCGTTCCAAGTGATCCAGTCGACATCACCACAGGTCGGTCGTGTGTCTGCACACAGGTAGTACCGGCGGTGGTGTGGTGTGGAGGAGCCGTGCAGAAATCGCGTTCGACTCGAGAAAGCAGAAAGCGGTCTCATGCGAGTACGAGGCCGGGTGCCGTACGAGGCTGTCTTCTCGCGATAATCGGTCGTGCCCAGTTTCCAGAGACGGGGCCGGAATTCGCGACCATGCGATGTTGTCGCAATTGACGGTGTCGAGTTAACACATCGAGCACGTGCGCCGCCGGCCAACTTGTTGCCGGCCCCCGGGTCTTGCCGCGCCGCCCCCAGGATCCGGTCGGGCACGTTCCGCGCCTCCGCCGTGTGTGCGGTTAATGAGCTCTCGCAGGCAGAGTACTCTTGCTCAAAACTGGTACAGATGTTGATTATAATCCGCGAGTTCGTGCCCGTGTGTTGTTATCGACAGATAAATACAATTACTGGTGATCAAAGTGAACCGGCGTAGATAGCGATATGCTACCGCCTGCACGCTACGTGACCTTTGTGCGGATTATCGTTCTTCACAACCATGCCGGAAGGATTTCCGAGGACGTTCTCTGACATACAGGTAATCCTGAAGCGACAACGAATGCCAGTAGAACACGCGCGAACCGGCGCAACTTGCGCCTGAACATCTCACAGGTTTCAGTAGATATCTATACCAGGTGTCCCGTAATTCCATCATCGACAAACTTTAACCGTATTGAGATCGTCAGAAAATATGACGAGATAACCCATTTCACTTCAGTAACTGTTGTCAGTGTGAGGAGCTAGACGGCTTCAAAGTTGAGGTAGTAATTACGGTTTTTATTGGAAAACTCCAAAACCGCATCATAAAACATTATGAAACCAACTGTAATGCCTTTCCTTCATAGTAACCCACAAGTGCGTTTGCAATATGAAGAAAATACAGTCTCGCGAATATGGTAAGATAGCGAGGGGTTGATCACCTGTCAATTTTGGTGTACAGTCATCAGCAAATTTCTGGCAAATTTCTGGCAAATTTGGCAAATTTGTGGCAAATTCTTGGCAAATTTGGCAATTTAGCAAATTGGTGTACACAAGTTTCTTGAGCGGTCAACCCCTCGTAAGATGGGGTCCTCCCAAGGGGTAAACAGGTGGCCGAAATTTTGTATACCGACATTCTTTTTGTCAAATAAATCCTAGAGAAATCCTCGGGAAATCCTAGGAAATCCTCCAAAGAACAGTGGGGTAATAATTTATTTCAATCATAATTAATGGAAATCCCATAGTGCTGGTACTAAACAGCATTTGGTATTCGCAGATGAACTTGGTGAAATCCTTAGAAATCCTCTGACATCCTCGAAAATCCTCGGGATTCCTCTGGAAATCCTCAGACATCCTCCAGTCTCCACACCGAAATTCTCGACCTGTTTACCCCTCGGGTCCTCCTAATGTTAAATTGGGTAAATTTCAATTTTTCAACATGTCTGTGATGCCTGTGATGAGCAAAATTGGCGTGAAGTGACTCTGCAGTAGAAAGAAAAACGAGGTTCATCGGAGGATAATTTTGCAGGTGATCTAACTTTCAGACTCTCTTTTAGACAATGAATGGAACTTTAGATAGACATGTTGTAAAATTCCAGTTTGTTCCCAAAAAATTGAATTTCACTGTATTTAACATTGGGAGAACCCCATCTTATCATCATCGCCTGACTGTACTTCTTCATATCGCAAACACTTGAGGGCTACCATCAATGCAAGACATTTAATTTCTTAATGATTCATTTTTGATGATACGTGTTTGGAGTTCTTCAATAAAAACCGCATTCACTACCTCAACTCCGAAACCAAACCGTCTAGCTCCTCACACTGACAACTTTTACGTAAGTAAAATCGTAATATTTTCTGACGATCTGTATACGGTTAGATAGCGAGGGTTAAAGTTTGTCGATGGAATTACGGGACACCCTATAGCTTATTACCACAACCCAATGAATACAGAAATCGAGATCGTGACAACCCATTGGTTCTTGTAATTAATGACGATCGCGTTAAAATGAACCCAGTACGTTCGTCGTGCACGTGCATTATTTTGAACTTAACCCAAATACCGGATGGTGCGAGTCACCGCGACATCGGCAGTATTCCATTAGCCGCTGAACGATTTGATCACAACTCCAACAAAAATGTCGTGTCTCTACCGATGATGGACTATTGAGCAACCGACACGGAAACGCTACCACAAAAATCTTATTGTGTTGGTCATGTCTGCAGAAAAATTTGTTGCCCAAACGACGCATGGAATAATTATTTCCGGGTAATTTTAATTATCCGCAGTACTAATACTTGCAAAGCCGAATGTGTAAGATAATAACATATTTTGCCGGTTTGCCTCTGCAAAACGGCCGTTTTGTTGGCATCTTTCCACCTATAACACAAACGGGGCGCGCACAGATAGAACGAACCCGTTTGTTCTCGAACCTACCGAACGAACAAACAAACAAAACTTAACATTCATAGTCGGGTGGTAAATTAATTGGGGTAATTAATTTTGAAAAGAGTGTAGGTTGGTACATCTATTCATCCGTGCTCTCGCCTCTGTACATCTTAATATGAATTTCACCTTTCGCCCATTCTAATTTGAATTTCAACAGTAAATTATTATTCTCTGTGTAAACCCCTTCAAAGCGTCAACAAACAATCATATTCTTGTTGAATTTGGTGCGGGAGCCATATTGCAGACACAAGGTAAAAACAATCAACAAAAGAGGAATGTCACGCTCCTGTACCCGTAATGAATATTTTTCTTTATAAATTATACGAGTAGTGCACGTGTGTAATTGCAACGATTTGTAAACCAGCGAAACAATTTCGTACACGAGAATAAATATCTAATTGTTAATTTAATTGTTCGAAGACTATTTAAACTGTCTGCTGGCTTGTTTCTAACTACTAAAGTGACAATAGAGGTGACAATATACATATCTGCGAGATTTGTTTGTCCATCACTATTATAAAGCGGTAAAATTTTAGGGTTGTAGTGACGAGCGCAAGTAGACAACTTTTCATTGATTTTATAACTGCAAAAGTAAAATTTTCAGTACCAGTACCTGCCAGTGAATATAGAAACAGCCGAGGAAAAAGCATTGGTATGGCATTGGTGACTAATTGTGAATCTGGTATCTGGTACATCAAAAAAATAGTCTTCCATTATACCTATTATTCGAATGATATCGCGTGCACCTCCATCAGCATTCGAGTTTTATTATACCCTTGTTTGGGGGAGTGGGGTAGCCCCTTGGATTTTTTGCATCGTGGTAATTCGCACTTTTTTGTCTAGAGCTTGAATTGGATTTTTTCCGTTAAAGCTGGATTGAGAACTTGAACAATTGCACCTCCCTCAACCTGGACGAAAAAAGAGAATAAAGAAGTGCGAGTTGTATTAAATATTTTCTAGAGACACGTTCACAGGTTGATCCTGATATAAATGTACAGCTGCGTTCGCTCCTCGTATCATCTTATCGAGAATTCGGAGTATTTTAAATGACTCACTAATGGTTTCCCCGAATTGTAATTTAAATCGTGACATGAAGCTTTTATGTTACCTCCATTGGCATCCGGTGATTATGTCACAGGGGTGATTTACCGATCTCCGTTTTCCGTGACACCCGTTTAACGCCTTATCAAATGCCTAACCTAGCATCCATCTCATGATATGCCTACACACACTTTAGTGCGTGACTCCCGGATTTTCGAAAATACCAGAAAGAGAGTGAATCTCCTTGGTAGCAAATCTCATCTCTTCATCAATTTACCATTAAACATAACAAAACATCAACTCAATATCAATCATATCAATATTTTGGTCCTTGGCCATAGAAAAAGGTTCCTAAGCAGGTGGATTTCTGACACTAGCACTGCCAAATATCTGTTCAAATCTAATCACGACACGATATTTCTTCGTCACATCTTATTCCAATTCTCTTCATTGTTAAACGCACAGTGGAAACCTAGTAAAGGAGGAAGAAGTCAAAAGATTTGAAAACGCAGAATTCGGAAATCTAAAAAAAACACTAAGTAGGTACTTACGTTCCTTTTGAAATTCGACAGTTAAGTGTCGTCCAGATTGTGCATATGTATGTATGTATGTATGTTGCAATTGTATAAAATAGAAATTTATTTATTTGCAGTTTTGCTGTATCCTTCTCTTATCTTCTCTTTAGTTTGCATTCGAACGGCGATTTCGATAAACACAAATTGAAGACGTACATCAAAAACGGAAGGTGATCTATTCGTATCCAATAATTTAGTCTAGTAAATAAGGTAAATCACGGCTCGTCTGATTTCTGTCGTGTTCTAGGTGGCTGCACTAGTGGTGGCCGTCCTTCTCCTTAGCTTCTGTTGAGTCAGATAACAGGATAAAGGCCTGTCGCTGGCGACCACTTCAGCTGCCCGCAAATCCCTACTGTAACTTACGCCCCGGATGGTCGCGATAATCCTTGCTTCAATAACAAATGCTCCGCCCTGTATCTTACAATCTGATTAGGTAACGACTGGAACGCGTTTTTCGTTAATAAGTGGATATTTCTCATTCGATTCTCATCATTTTGACGTACTATTCCAGTAAATTTTCTCTTAATTGTTTAGTCCGTCCGCCGCCGCTGAGTCTACAATTTCTGGCCAAGAATTCGTACCCTAATCCATTTGGCAACTGAAACTGTTCGCCATAAATGCTCGTAAATGTATCATAAGATATTTCAGAGTATTAGGAATAATTAATTGTTGAAAATAAAATTCAATGTAAAATTCACGCTGCTATGAAAGGACGTGCATTCCGCCGCGTCTTTTCGTAGAGCGTATCTCAATATCAAAGCCGCAGGCAATTATTTCGAGACAAAAATTTATTGAAATTCCAAAATATGTTACGGTTCATTTTTACCTAATTTCAAACTCAATAATTCAGAATACCTATAACGACCTCTTTTGATCAATTGCCCTAATAAATAAATTTCACAAGGTAGCTCTCTTCCGTTCGCTATCCTTTTTAATCTTCGTTTTTGTGCCTATTCGTCACTTATCGGTACGCCGACGGCACTTTTCTATTTGCGTTTTACCGAAAACGTGGTGCTGAAGTGTTCCTCATTTACGTGCCTTCTGGACAGGAATTTCTTTAATTTTCGAAGTCATCCTGCTAGGGATTTATCCTAAAAGAAGCTAAAAGTCTTGCGGGCGATCCAGTTTTCCTTTGGAAATCCGTATTTTTATACCCGAAGACCAACCCACTTTGGGGATTTTGCACGAGGTCCACTCAAATCGTCAATGGTTTCCTAAACCATCTTCAACTACCGTCACCGACCCCCGGACTCTTAATGAGGGTTGTTTCCTCGTATCTTACTGATTACATCTGAATCTTCGTTTCTGAATACCTACCCGGAGCTTCGTTCACGTCGCCCCTGGTCTCTGTCTTTGATTACGTAACTCTACCTTATCTACGAGAAGAACCACAGGTCAGATCCACCCTTAATACTTAATATTAACTGCGTCTGAAGAACCACCAGTACTGATTAATAGTAACTGCGCACATTATTTACCTTATTCGTAATTCCGCTGTTTCTTTTCATGTCTGCGGAATTAGTCACCAATAAATTGCATTAGTTGCATTTAAACTCTTCAAATTAATAATTAAACTTAAATATACTTTCTTTACATTTCATACGTACTTATTGTTAAAATCTCACCGCACTTGGCCAAGATCGGACTGATTTCCCTTATTAGTAACTGTATTTTATCCTATTGAGTTACCATATCGATATTTGTGATATCTATTTAGTAAATTTGCGATATTACCTTCCAATTATCTTTCGAATTTCTGTAGACAATAAAATTTACTTGGCGCCCCAAAATTACATCTTTTTAATTTAATCCGCGACCGTCTTCACTAGCTAGCCCGGTGCAGAATTCGTGTTATCGATAAATAAAACGTAACAAATATAAAAATTACCTACTAATAAAGAATGCTCATATATGTATTGTCAGAAATATAAGTAGTTTCGAAATATCGACTGAGAATATAAATTTTGATCACATGAAGTAATTTACACATCCTTTGAGTTTGGACTCAGCAGCTTGAAATAGATATAAATTGGGGAAGAAATTCTACGAGCAAATTTTCAATCCCCGAATTAGTCTGATAAATAGTTCTCGAGGAATTTTCTGTCAACAACTTACCTCTTTGTTATGAAGTTACTCAACCACATGTATGAAGACAGTTTAAGAAAAGTTTAAAAAAAGTTAACCAAGAAATATCTCTTGTATTACAGTAAGGTCGCGTTGTATAAAGAAATTGAACTGGGTTCAAGCTTGAACCCGGTTCCATTTCTTAATACAACCGGCCCTCAGTCACCAGTAAACGCTAGTTTAACTGAACTTAAGTTGTAAGCTCCTTAACTGACGGATACTGCAGTTCAAATTATATTTTCATCTGACGCTCCTCAAAGTTTTAAGATTAATCGCGTACTTCATCCAAAACTGTTACTAATTTCGTCATATAACAGACCAAAAAGTGGAAGCAATGTGGTGGCATGTGCGATACTGACAAATATTAATATCGAACCCGACGATATTCTACCTCCCCTGCATCCGGAAGAGAAACTGGACACTTGGTCCAAATTTTCCGCTGGTTATGCAAAGAGTAACATACATTGTCGCTGAAGGGTGAGCCATCGCCTGATTTGGGGCAAAAAATCCTGAAAATTTCGCAAAAAGTCCTCAAAAAAGTATGGTACTATTTGTGAAGAATTCGTATGGTATTCTAAAAGTACTTCCGCGTGGATTTCGCTCGAAGTTCAGTATTCTCGATAGAGGATATAAAAGTTTGTTTCTACTGAACTATGATGTAAAAAGTGGTCTTAGTATTCTGTAGATAAGACATCCACTCTTATCCCAGAGCTGAAAGAATGGAGTATTAGAAGTTTTCAAATTAACAATCTGTGTTTGAGTCAAGATTCAAATGTTCGTAAATTTCTTGAATGTGTTGTAATCGAATCCTCCTCAAACTGTTTTTAACTCTCTTTATGATTTCAATAACTTTTCCTGAACTTTATGAATTGTTGATGCATTCAAACATATCCGTTTCTAAGATAAGGACGAGGTTTTTTAATCACGTGTATTAGAAAATTATCATGGCCAACGTAGGGGGTTAAAGTAGATGAGCTCACGGTGATTTAATCTATCAGATGAAGAAAATTTTCTATTGGAGGACCCGAAATAGGTAACTTATTAAATGAAAATTTCAGTAATAGTCGATCTTTTCACCTCCAGTTTCATTTATCCGTAAGTTGAATACGTCGGTCACGTTTGTTACAATACTGAAAATCAACAAATTCATCTGCTGGATTTTGACCAACTCATCAAACAGTGAATAAACTTATTCTACTTCTTAGTCGAGACATTACTTGAAAGCAGATGTACATACAGGGCTTTCGTCAATGCCAGGTCCCCACGTGACCATTAGTTAGGCAACTTGTTATACATATTTAGGGATATGGGTGGTTTTTGGGTTGCCTCTAGTAATATTTGTGTCAAAGTCACCAGTGGCGTCATTTTTTGAATATTTCGATAATTTGTCAGTGTCAGTCAGACGGAAGATTTTGAGTGATTTAGGTCTCGCACCATTGAAGAACTGCAGCAACACTTAATTGCTCAAAAACCACCAGTGTTCTTCAGTTTTAATGGTTTGATTTGGCTGTTTCCGATTTTATTTGTAAGAGGAATTTATTAAAACATTATAGTTCACGGAATCTGCTTGTTACGCCAATGATGTAAGTTGGGTTGCATACTTTCGGTAGGTCACGTGGGGACCGGGCTTAAATGAAAACCTTGTATCATTTATGTGCATCGTATCTTTCAGAGATACTCTTTAATGCTAATAATAACAGCTGTGGATGAAAAATCTCTTTCACTTCTAGGACGTATCCATGTAGTCGTCTGGTTTTCTGTTGTAAAAAAATAACATTCCATCCAGCTAATATGATAAAGCGGCATCCCTTGACACTTCGAGAGGCTCTTTTCGTGATTCCTCAGTGACATCGTGATATGTATGACGGCTTCTGCAACATAAATCCTTGCTCTCGAATAAATAAAGAATGAGATGCGGCTTCTAATAGTGTTCTTGGGCCATATCTATGCTCTCTGAGACTTAGAAGTTAAAGTCGTTAAGGGGAAGGAAACACAATTACTATAAAGCATTGTCTGTGCGAAGCCGGGGTCCGACAATTTAATGTAATTTCTTTCATGAGGCTGCAGATTTCTATTACCCTAGTGTCGGCGGGGACAACGCTTGGCTTTAGCGTTTGATTTGTTTACACTGAAACTCGAAAATGTCTGCCCATTTAGGCAATGGAATACACAATACCTTCAGCAAGTCATAACACATATTTAAAGACCTTCATTTTTGTTCATAATTTAATAGACGTAATTTTTTTGTATAGAATTTATCCGTATACCTGACCATAAATTTAAATGGTGCTAACAGTTTTACAGCAGAAACCGAAACCTTGCTGAATTTAGATGCAAGAAGGACGAAGCTACTCCTGGGTTGTACAAACGAAATTTCGAACATTCAGATAAATAAAATAATAAATTATTGTACTATCGAGTACAATTATTTTCCCCATCCTCTCGCTCCAGCACAACGAGTGAGCCCTCGTGCTAGAGCAAGAAGATGGGGAATACTTTTGCACTCCATAGTACAAGTAGGTATTTCGAAACCTAGCTAATTTCTCAAATTTAATCAATCATCATCATTTATAAATATAAATATTTTTCTCTTCTGACTTGAGTCAGGAAATCGCCTTCAAGACTCCTCAACTTAGTGATATTACATATTACCTTCAATAAGGATAGATATACTACATACGGGGTCTTTGAAATACGTGTACAACGCGCTACCACATACTCCTGAGGTCAAAATGGAACGATTGAACCAAAATGACCCTAGTCCAAAAGTTGATAATAAAAAAGTTACAGGGTGTTGAACTGAAAATTTTTATTTTAATTTTCTTAAATAATTTGTCAAGTTTTGGGAATAATCTCTCAAAAGTTGGTACACGAGGGTTTTTTGGTACGGGGAATACGTACGGGCGCCACGTACGCTACAAGAATTTGCAAATGACAGTCTGAACTTTTTCTCGCTCAAAATTACCATTGGTCCAATAAATGGAATCGTCTGCCTGATGATTTTACTCAATAAAAGTTTTCTTGTTTGATGTCGCTACGATGCACCGTTCTGAAACTATTCATTCTTGAATGGTCGATTTCACCCAAAATTCGCACCAATTTTTGAGGTAATTTTTCAAGAATCAATCATGGAAATAACTTTTTTTCAGGCTAATGTGTTTTTCATGAAAAATTACCTCAAAAATTGATGCGAATTTTGGGTGAAATCGACCATTCAAGGATGAATAGTTCCAAAACGGTGCATCGTAGCGACATCAAACAAGAGAACTTTTATTAAGTAAAATCATCAGGCAGACGATTCCATTTATTGGAACATCGGTAATTTTGAAGGAGGAAAAGTTAAGACTGTCATTTGCAAATTCTTGTAGCGTACGTGGCGCCCTCTAGGAAATACAGCAAAACTGAGTCTAGATAAATATTTCCCGTACCAAAAAACCCTCGTGTACCAATTTTTGAGAGATTATTCCCAAAACTTGACAAATTATCCAAGAAAATTGAAATACAAATTTTCAGTTCAACACCCTGTAACTTTTTTATTATCAACTTTTGGACTGAAGTAATCTTGCTTCAATCGTTCTATTTTGACCTCAGGAGTATGTGGTAGCGCGTTGTACACGTATTTCAAAGACACCCTGTATGTAAATAATTTTCACTCATCATGGTTCAATATTCCTTTTTTTGTTAAAGTCAATTTGAAAATGCTCTTTCAGCTTCACAACTAGTTATGACCAATATCTGTGCAAATATTATGCAGATGTCTTCTGTCTAGTATTATAATGTAACAAGATCATTCTTGCTAGATCTTTATAGTTGTGTTTCAAATGAGTGCTGGTGAGTTTAAGCCATATTTTATTGAAAGGAGTTCAGGTTCAGGTTCAGTCATCACTATCCAGTTGGATTCTAGTTACTCCCTAACTTTTGTAGTGTTAAGTCAGACTCACACTGCCCAAGATCTATGTCGATTTTGCTCATGGTGCTTGATTTGGAAAAATCGCCATTTGGTCTATATAACCCCTGCTGTTTCATATATGCTCATTACGGTATATTAGTAGGCATGCCTAATGCACGGCATAATACCTAGTTCATCTAAACCACATCTGAACTATTATAGTCTATCCAAAATAAACTGAACATCACGTGACCCCAAAGTACCTGACAAATATCTGTCATTAGTCAATGGTTATCAATGTTTTTCATTTAAATTTTGCTAAGCAACTTAGGTCACGTGATGTTCAGTTTATCTTGAATAGACTATAACTATAACTTAATTTGTATAAATTTCTGGTTTATTGTTTTGCGTGGGTCTCCGTTTTGGGTTATAGTCCCATTGTGAGAGGTCGGAAAATTACTTACGTAGGTTCTGTTGAATGTCCCATTTATCAGGAGCGTTGTGAGGCAGCAAGAAGCTTGACGCTCTCTGGATGCTAGACGCAGCAATCTCGACAGTGTTGTAGTTTCTCCTATCTACAGCAGGAAGGGACAACGCAACGAAAGCCTGGACAGTTTAAAAAACCTCGAAAATGATCGATTGCTTCTTTTCTGATTGTCTGGAGTAATCGACCGGCCGTAACTAAGTGAGGACGTGGAACGTTTCCCAAAGTTTAATGACGTCGCGCGACTTAACAAGGACGCTAAACGTTCGCATGCTTAAATGGGGTGAAGAATTTGGCATAGTGTATGGTGCGGTTTGGTTGCGGCTAGGCTAGTCCCGGCCGATACTCCAAACAGGGGTCAAAGCACTGCGGACCTTTGACCGCCGTCGGGAGATGATTTCATCATTCAAGCTGTCCACCCCCCACCGATGCGGTCGCTGCAACCGCCGCATTCCGGCCCCAACAGTAGCCGCAACGCGCGCCACTGATGTCGGACTACGAGACACCTCTAGCCTAAAGACAGAAATTTTCATAAAACCCACTTTTTTTTCACAAATACCACTCACATTTCGTTTGAAAAATAAAAAGTCCCCGAGCACGTCCAAAAGCAACTGCGATCTCCGAAGCCGTTTTCTCCTCCGAGGCCGTTAATCGGTCCGAAAAGTCGACCAGCCGTTCTCCGGAGAAGATTTGTTACGGTGACGGTCCGTGTCTCGCATTCTACCGCATTAATTCCTCCTCAACGCGTAATGCTGGAGATCTCGAAAAGACTCGAAAATTGCTTCGCTGATACTGGGGCTACTTCTACGCTTTTAACGAGAAAATAAAATCCATTTCGAAGATTTACCGGTAAGTGTGTGACACTAACGACACTCCAATTCCGCGCGACATTTAACGAATACCCGAAACGCGGAAAAAGAACATGAGAACACACATATGCATGGAAAATTGAATCAGTTGAATTATTTCCTTCTTAGTTTGATTCGGAATATCTTGAAATACGGAGAAAAAGATCACAACTTTGACCTCTATTACTTTGTGGGGTTATGTACACAAAAAGGACACGGGTAATGTTTTGGCCTAAGAAATACTTTCAGAACAAATCTCCTAATTCCGAAGGTGGTATAATTCATTTCGGGTCGAACAAAAAGTAGATATCTGTGTAGTTTAGGTGGATAGTATTTCGTAGGGAGAAAGACGGAAGTATACCTGTATTTTTCGAAAACGGCCGTTAGGGTTATCCCGGATTTGTAGACCGTTGTCTGTGGATGTTGCAGATAAGAGGTATGGCTAGCAGGATTAGTAAATGGCTGTGGTTTGGTGAAACCTACATCACTCGCTTGAGCTAATACCTACCTACAGGAGGGGAAGTCGAGAAGAACGGGTGCCCTTTTGGGCCTTATCTATTTGCATGTTTAATAAAATGCACGTTACACATCTACTATCAATGCATCTACAGCTCCCCTATAATTGGAAAACAATACGTCGCATATACAGTATGTCCCTATACAAAGAGAAAAAAGGGACGCTATTATTTAAAGTGAGGAAGCGCCCGAATGCTGGACGTCTGTTCTTGACTAACGGGTTATTTCCTAATCAAGGAATTACCGTGGGACGCACGACTGACCGCACTCCGACGCCCTAATTACAAAATTGATTCGAGGTGAAACGACTCACGGCTGAACAAATCCCAGAGGTGCGCGCTTTATTAGATCATTGCTTTGCTGCACAATCCTATTACGGACGGTGTGCGTCCCGACCGCCTCTGTTTTACAAAGTACGCCTGGATATCACTCCTAGCGATCGCCCAGAGACTGGACCTAAATGAGTTATCATATAAAATTATCGACGTGTGAGGATTCGGTGACCCGTTCCGCCGCGCAAAATCCGAAAAAGGTGTTTTTCTCCAGTCCGAGAAGAAGCAGTAATGTCGGGGGCAGGATGTGGCCATTATGATATAAATCAAGTCGAGGAGTATTTTCCAACGAAAAAACCGCAAACACATTGCTGCAAAACCATCGCTTTAGTCTAAATCCGATGCCAAAACGTTCCTTTTGTGATTTTTGCCTCTGTCACCGTTTCTCTCGTCATAAAATGTAGGTAGCTGACATCTATGAAAATCATCCGTGCATTAGAAACTATTAAGATCATAACCAAATCCGAAAGACAATAATTTTGTCACAAGCGGAAATGTAGCTCTCTTCCCGTTGCCGTTCTGCACAATTTATATTAGACGTTTTAATGGAGAAAAAGTTATTAATGCCCGGATGGCAGACGGTCGTCGATTTCGTGTAATGTCGAGCACGATGTAATCCAATAAGCCCGTTCGAATCGCTTTAGTCAGAAAACGTTTTAATTATCCCGACTTACTAAATTGATTACCAACTTTTTCTCAAATAATGCTTAGCAAAGAAGTTTAACGAGTAAATTATAGCTGAATCCTGTAATCCTCTGCCGGCTCTTGCCTACACCTACTTTTATCACTCCCGAAACTCGACGTTTAACTGAGAACAAAATTATTTTTACTTTAATATTCATTACGAACCGATGCCTTTCATCAATCTGACGGTTTCAGTACAGTAATTCTTGCCGGTGGATGGCGTCAATTCGTGTCGCCTAATGCATCAATCAAACGATGCTGCTGTGCCAATAATAGGGGGGAAAGGAGATGGCTTTGTGAAACTTTCCTTCCTCGGAGAGGGCAGCAAAACGACTGGCAGATCATTTACCTTTTTCCCACCGACGTAAATCAACGGACCCCCACAAATCTTCACCAGAGCAACACGCTATTATTATCCTGTGTACCAATTAGATTGTGTACAACCCTAAAATTCAATTTGTTTCTTGAGGGGTGTTAGAATTAAATCTTATTGTGTTCGGTTATGCGGCAAATTCCTTTGCATTTTCCCACTTCCTTTGTCACTTGTAATTTGTAATCTTTGGTAGCATGAACATCGAATGTACTCATTGAAACATGGAACTATGGACGTGTATAGTATGAGTCGAACATGCATGATTCTTTTAGAAATTAACAATGGTGATATTCACCAAACGTTCATTGATTTCGTGTTCCATCGCACGCACATACACGACATTCCCGTTTAATAATAAATCTGCTCCGTAACTTCCAAAGTGACAAACAAATTAAGCTCAAATAGGTCTCGGTGCAGGAAGTTTTATCAGGATCAGCTATCTCTTGGGGGGGGATGCAAAGTTTCGGTGTGAATTGCTAAAGTGCACACACCATCCACCCCATCGCGACACGATGGGAAAAAGGAATCGTTCGTGCGAATTTCACCAACCACAATTATAGGCTAAATTCGAACTCTTCTCCATTCCGTCGAGGCGCGGGTGAGTTTTGCATCAGAATGTCTGTAGGTAACGGCCTCAAGAACTCTAATCGAATCCGAAGAGACAAAAACGGATTGTTCGTAGATGTAAATGAAGGGCATACAGCGATATAACATGAAGGAGTGTATGCAATACATGTACTTGAACACGACGGTCCTAACCGGAAGAATCCTGTTCTGTGATCTGAGTAGCTCATGTGATGCACAAAACGATATTACTGCCAAAATGTGACAAGATCTCGAAGTACCAGAAGTAGAACTAACAGATTTATTCCTACTTCTCATGGTAGTCTTACGGTCTATCTCAGTTCAGGTAGAGAGTGAATTATGCTCGTGCGGAAAAAATCCACAGAAATCCGCATGGTAAGTGCTAGATGCCACAACTTTATGTGCAAGAAAGAGGCGCGCGAGGTAAGGAAAAGGCACGTAAATTTTTTACCATATTCAACTATATGTGGAAAAAGAAGGGGTTTATACAAAAACTAAATTATGTAACCCTTGAATACCTCAATCAAGGGAATACGAGATGTAAGCGAGGAATGTGATGACTGATGAGATAACGCTGTCTCTCAGTTCGGACGAAAATTTACAACGTCCTGATAAATATGTTTTTGCACAGCGTACCTATCCTTTCTCTGTCCGGAGGCAGAGATTGTTATCAGATCAAACACCGATGGAGAAGAGCAGCCGGGGTGAGTGAAGAGCTTGAAAACTAATTAATACTCATATACATATATCTTCAAAATTAAGCTATATCAATAAGTTTCCACTAAAATATTTGCCATTGAATACAGAAATAAGTTAAGTATAATGCAATGTCTAGGAATGAACCGCTCTATGATCGGACAGCTCCATTATCTGAACAATTTTTGGACGACCAAATAAATCCTTACACTTTCGCTAAGAAAGCCATCTCTATTGAGAGGACGCTCTGTTCAACGGATTCGGACACCACAACTTTCCCCTTGCCCCCCATTTCTATGGAGTAACGTTATTTGACCTACCCTAAGTGTGTGGTAACGGTGAGATTTTTGTGGCAGTTGATCAAGTAAAAAATGGGTCTGAAAAAAATTGTCCTTGGTAAACAAGTTGGCGAGTGAAAAACTGATTTATTGAATTTATAATTCAATCGAGGTATTTCATTCAACTATGTTTATTGTCACTGAGTTTCTTTTTAAATTGTTTCACTTTCTCTTGAACGGACATCTCGATTGAACGGACACAAAGTTGGCGACCGTGTGTGTCCGCTCAAGGGAGCTTTCATTGCACATTTTTAGGTATACTTACAGACAGTTGAAAAAGGCGCGTGAGTATTTTTACGTTGGCGGAGAGAATTCTGGCAGAACTTTGCACTTCAAGTTCCGTTGTGAAGTTCGGAATCGCCACCACTCAACTCCAAGGAGAAATTGTCCTTGTGCTGTTCGACCGCCTCCGTTTCTGCGCCAATGACGAGCCAAAACCAAAGCGAGCAATAATTTATGTTCGCGTTTACACAAAAAAGTACACAAACCATTGGAACTTTTAAATTAGCAGAGGAGAGAATTCATCCAAGTGGGCAAAAGCCTCCGGCTAATTTATTGGTTAGAACTAAGTTATTATTAAGTTTGCATTATCAAGTTAGTCGTTTGTTGTCGATTGTTCCCGCGCGCTTTAGCGAGTTTGGTTAGAACCGGAGAGCGCCGCTTTCCGTCAACTCATGGCATGCATTGGGAAACACAGAAAATCCATTAGAAACATCCGAGGACTCTCCGCATCGAGAGAGACATGCGGAATATTGCATGGAATTTGCCTGATTGCCGTCAACTCCGTCAAGATCGAAAACTGATACACAACTTCATTATTTAGCATAAAACTCACATTTCCGCTCATCTGCCAACCGCAACGCATTAAAATCTCCAAATTATATCAACTTAATTGACGGTGACTCGCATTCACAAAAATTAAAATTATCACAGATAGCTACTAGATAGTATTGCCAAAAGATGAACTCTTCCCTACTACTGACAATCAACGGTTAATTAATATGTCTCAATACATGGAAGATCAGACTCTTTTTCTTATGGACTACAGTGAAAAGTCCATTGAGCGGATCCCTGCGTTCACCAACTTTTTGCCTGTTCAAGAAAGGGTAAAACCGTTTTAGAAGGAAAATGAAGTCCATATAATTCATACACTTTATACATAATGTATGTATAATGAGTGTAGAAGATACATTATAGTTGAAATACAACTTACGAACGAAAATAGTCTTCAACCAACAATAACGAGAATTTTCCACTAAATAAATTGCCATTAACAACTTACCAGTACCACACACTAAGGCTAGGGCAAATGACATTATTTTATGGGAATGAGGGGAATTACGTGATTTCTAGAACGGGGAACTACTAGGCGTGTGTGCGACACCGCGGCCCCCAAGGGAGATCTTTTGAAAAAAGGGGGAAAGATGTATGGTGTACGTATCCGCTCAATTGAGATGACTTTGTTAGCGAAAGTATGGGGATTTAATCGGTAGCCTAAAAACTATCTCCATAATGCATGAAGGTGTCCAATCATAAGAGCTCATGGGAACTTTTACTATGCACGATAAATTTTCCATGGCGGAGAAGTTCTTCGCTACCCCCTAGGAGCTATGGGTCTAAATCATCATGAAATCAATCCGTTCATTTGGCTATTTGTATCTATGTGAAACATCGAACGACTCTGATAGGTGAAGGTGAAGATAATTTTAGATTTTGAATCTTGAATTGAAGTATTGAAAGAGTGAAAGTTTGACGGAGGGATGATGCAGTCATTCACCCTCGTGGTTTATCTCGCCCGGGCGCCCACGAAAATAATACGAATCTGCAATTCCATTCCATTTAAATTCCGCTTTGCCACAAAGGACATCGAGACTCGTTTGAATAGATTCGAGAAAGCTTATCTGTAATGCTCTGCCATCAGGATTGCATAATGTTTGCTTAAACCATAAACGATTACGCCAATAAAGGTTTCGATTTAGAATCCCCGTGCCGATAACTAAACGGCATGCAGATGCAGAACTGGTTCAATTAAGACGGACGACCTGCCATTATCTAACCGATTTTGTTCTGGTGCCACGGCTGACGCGCGATTTTATTCCGAGCAGTCGAACCGGCGCTCATCGCAAAGACATGAGCCATGAAACTACTTCTTTGTGGCATCTAATTTTAGAGGTGAATTCACTAAAGACTCGTTAGTTCTCTACAGGAGATAACTTTTAATACGTCGCGTTGCGAGCAACGCCACGGTTCGATTCATCCAGTGTTGCAAACATTTTTTCGCGTTCAGTTGCGACTACCGCCCTTCAAACTTGAATAGAATCCATTCATTTCATTGGCCGAAAAATTTCCATGAAACTATTGCTCAAGTTCAAATTAACGACGTTGGAGGATTAATCAATCCGCTCCCTTAACTCTTCCAATACCGTCTTGTTCGACAGCCGCGATTATTTGCAGTTCCGTCTGTCTGCTTGAATTACTTTACTAATATTTGTGTAACGTTTTTAAAGGACGCAACTCGATAATAATTGGACACGATAATTTAGAAAAATACACAGATCAATATAATCTCTAGAGCGATACCACACGTTTTAAAATAGTATGCATTTTTATTATTTCGAAAGTGTATCACGTACTACAGAAATGAGCATTCCGTATCTGCCTTATTATTAGATGCAAGTTGTTTATTCAACATACGTGTTTTCTGTATGATAGGAAGGCAACTATTATATTTGACAGAAATATTCCAAAAGGTTGACATTATATCCCATTATTCTCATTACTCATCAGTTTTATGAACCCATTTTTTGAGCAAATAATAGTTGAATCCGTCTTCCTCTTGAGTTTGCTTCAATTTATAAAAATCAATCCATGCTGACTTGATTTTATTATTTCCTCATTTTCCATGAAATTACTCACTTGAAAATATTTTCATTCAACTATTGATCACAGTCCGTAGATTAGGATAGCTTCCGGAGCAATTCATTTTGTATCGAAAGCTTTCAGGCTTAGTGGGGTAGTTTTAATTTAAATTATAGGTTTTGTCTCCCGGCTTCACCGCTCTTCTTAACGACTCGAAAGACAAAACCCTTTGAAAAACCAAACCACCAACAGCTGCATTCAGCGAATTAAGTTAATTAATCTCGAGCCATTGTCCACTCATGGAACAACTGCACAAAAGCCGGGAGATTTCCAAATTCGGCCAAGAAAAACCGATCCTCCACTCTCACAAATCATTGTTGGCCGGGCAGTAAGTCATAAAGCTGGGGTCATTGATTTAGAGCCACTGTAGAATGCATGCTATACACATAATTGCGCCAATGTTCCCATGAAAGCATCTGAAAATCACACTCGCTAAATTCCCACTCTTCTTATAAATATCAAGGGCTGCGAATGGTTCGGTTTATAGGTTTAGCCGGAGAAGAAAGAGTGATCAAGCCACTTTTCATGGATTCGTGCTGGGTGTCGCAGCTATTTCGCATCGATCAGTTCACAATTCCCCATTCGTATTTACTTCCCCCTGCTGGTCCTGTTTTAAAAAATTGAAATCCTCTACAAACCCCCGATGATTCTCGCCACTACAGTTTATATTGTTCCAACCTACAGCAACAGACATAAATCTAAGAGACGGGCAGGCAGCAACACGGGGGTTGCCCTCACAACTGTTCATTGGGAAATTAATGAACTAACTCGCAGAGTCTGTTAGTCTGCCGTGCACCCGATAGCAGTACTCAGACTAACTCGATATAAATAATGAATTAAGGAAAATTCAAATCGACACACATTTAAGTTACTTCCTTATAATTAATTACATGACTTACCACTCGAATTCAAATATCGAAATCCTCGTCTCAATTATTATTATTAAATGTTGTGTGAATGCCATCTGTACATTACTAACTCTACGATTAAATATGGATGAGCACAATTTGGCAAATGGAGATTAGAGATTTATAACAATACTCTCAGTGTTGCGTCTACTAGGCTTAGAATGGGTTCAGCAATAATTAACACAGTAATTTCATATGCTTTCTACTCATTCAATAAACCCGAGGGCATAAAATTTATAAGGAATATTGTATCTACTTTACATCACGTAAACTAATTCATCAGACAGAATTTAAGTTTTTCTTATTTTAATGATACGAATGAAATTCCTCGATCTTTAGTAAGTTAAGCTATTTTCTGGACATAATCCCAATTATTGACTTTTCTTTTTCTCGTGCTAGTGGCCAGTAATTTTCCCCGGAGGTATTACTTTTCTTTTCCTGAATTTCTCCTTATACGTGAGAGGAATGGTCAAGTTAATATACTAAAAGGGCCCTTCTCTCTCACTGTCGATTACTTATGTGGTTATAATTTGAAACTAAATTAACCTAGAGATTAACTCTATTGAGTACACAAGACATTCAACACAATACGACGACAAGTTTGTGGTATACAGAGTGTCCCACAATAATCGGATTCCTGATGACATTCTAAGACAAAAATGTTTGTAGAATTTCGTTGAGGACCCAACGGCTCTCAAACTAGAGGAGCAAAGACTAGCAAAAAGAGTTACCCCGTTATTGATTTCATGAGTAGACACGGATAAACACCAATATCCACATTTTAAATTTTTGCGCAGTTACACAAGCGTGTTGAGTAATATTTTCTGTTAAACCTTGATTAACGTTAAACTTCTCTTGAACTGGATTTATTACTGAGTTCATATCTCAGGTCTTTCTTATTTTCGAATCAACAAAATGGTTCGAAAAGAGATGAAGAAGTAGCCCTTACTGGACTGAGAATTTTCAATACAAATAAAAAAAAAATGATGCCATATCTATTCTTTCATGCATTTATGCACGAAAACTCTCGCCACTTGATGATTGAATGAGATCGAGCTGTTCCGGAACAGCTATAAATTTTCAAAACACAAGCATTTTATACATAGTTTCATGCTGATCAAAAGTAAGGGATTCTCTTATTAGAGACAGAGAACCGTTGTATGCATAGCGGGAACTTTTGATGGTAAATATTCGGACAAAAGTGTGACACTTTAAATTGGTAAGAACATTGACAGAAACGGGATCGGTAGCAAACAAAAAAGAAGAGTTCGAAACACGTGAGCGCAAATTAAATGCTTGAATAGAACTACAAAATTTTACTCTTGGAATTGTTAAACCTTTGAGAGAAGCAACCCAAATTTTCGCACTCAACAAGTTTATGTTCGCAGTATAATCATCAACAAAAACGCATCGAATGTAAGCACAACAGGGTTAGCTTGTATGCTACGATTCCTTGCAATTCGAATTTTTTGGGGCGTATGCATATTATGTTTCTGGGAATTTGCAATCCGTTCCTGACAAAGAGAAGACGTATGAAACCGAGTATGAAACAGACTTATCCATAAAACTTCATCTAGCCGTAACTGATACTTAAGTAAAGTCGGGTGAGAATGATCAAGATGATTTACGAGTATGCGTACTTCTACAGGATATCATATGTTTCTTCGACATGTCTAAATCAACTAATACTTGTGACTGATTAGATATCTATTTTTGAATTCTGAAGCATTATTTACAAGTTGTCAAATTTTCTTGGCTTTGTGTATGGAATATATCCAAGTAAGCAGATCATTGAAATAAAAGTTCTTCTTAATTATTTCGTGAGACTTCTGGGACCCTATTTTCGAGTATCGGGGATGTATCACGGGTAGCTTCCTATTGGCTGCTGCGCGGCCGTTCAGTTTCTCATTGCTCGAGACCGGTGATCTATCACATCCCCGGTGCTCGAAAATAGGGTCCCTGGGCACGTACTTTTCAAATACATCAGAGATCACAGAGTGTGGAGAAATAGAGTCGTTTTCCACTGACCATGGTTGCTGTTCTTAGTTCAAAATGGAAAGGATGATATTTTGTAGTATCTATAGTATTTTTTGCCACTGAAGTGTTGCGCAGGCGCGAATTTTAAATATTTCGGAATATACTTTTTAGTGACGGTATCGCGACAACTTTACGTTACTCAAAACATAATCTTTGCTCAAAACTATTCAACATATAATATGTGAATACATCTGAATGAAACGTGACGATGACAACGATAACTTTTATTTGATAGCAAGCACACGAGAAAATAGAAAGTCCTATTTTATCGTGCAAAAACCATTGAATTTGGGCGCACCCTTTCAGTACTAAATTTAGTACCGATATTAGTATTGGTGTTTGTAATTTAAATTTTCTGTGAGGTTATCCCATTATTAAGGAGGGTATTCTTTCTCACTTACTGTTTCATCCTCTCTTTGTGTATTATACCGCTGGAGATAAAAAGTGGGTGTGCTTTTTTAATTCCGTTGGAGTAATCGATGTCCTTCAATAGCAAAAGAACAGTGAAGAAACAGCCGTTTCATCGGACAATGGCGCAATCTTATTTAATTTTTGTATATGCACTACACCTTCAAGAAACGAATAAAAGAAATTCATTATTCATTCCTCCCCGGTGGTAATTCACATTCATGAAATTGTATCTGCACAAACCCAAGAGACAAACGATTTTCCATCTACTTACTTATAATTCAAAAATGTATAACGTAAAGGTGCGTTTACGTTTAAATGTAAAGTCTCGATCATGAAAAAGATATTGATTCCTTCGATCACCTAAAAGATGGACTCTAACAGCATGCACAAGGAACAAAGCTGTCCGCATATTTACATTGTTTATAATTAAACCGCCTCATAAAAAGGCTTTACAGGTTGTAAATTCGATCATAAATTAAGTTACGCGTTAGAACCGTAAATCGTAAACTGAACTTTAAATTATCAAGCTCTATGGATTTTTCTACTAGGGTCCGGATGATATACATAGTCGTACTAATGCTCAAAACAAAGTGATCTAATAGTATATCATTGAACAAGGTAGAGACGCTTACGATATGCAAAGATGACGATACCATAGTCCCCTTAGAGTGGTCTACGGGAAGTCTGTATTCGATGGAAAACTGACTCAATGAATGTAGATAACCAAATGTACGCCAATTTTTAGTGTTGTTTAAAGAAACTTTATCAAAGTTGCTTCCAAACAAGTGTATAAGGCACGGGTATAAGGTTATTCTATTCTGAGTTCAATGATGTACCATCGAGTGCAAAAGTTGTCCCCATTCTCTGGCTCAAGCACGCGGGTTTCCCCGTTGTATTAGAGAGAGGGGTGGGGAAAACGACTGCACTCGATAATACAATATTTTGGATTTTGAAGAATGTTCACTGGTGAAATGTTTATCGGGAAACCAAATTGTATATTCGGCGGTGGGCAACAATCAAATTTCGAAGTAAGAATTTGAAATTTCTTACAAAATTTTCCATTAAATTTACGTACTAAGAAATTATTTGCTTCTACGAGAACGTGAATGAATGCAATGCATCTACATTTGATTGATCTGAGGTCAAGGTGCATAATATAATCGTAAGATCAAACGAACTTACCTAAGTGAAGTTCGATCTTGATTATATGTAGCACCTTGACCGATGATCAGTCCCACCCTACCCATTGGTAGTTACCGTTTTCCCGGAATTGCGACAGTGGCTTTAAAGTAAATGAAGTCGTGATGGCATAGCGTCAGGAGTGTCCTACTAGCGCCATCTGCCCGAAGTCTTTTGACTTTGGAATTGTGTGAGTTTGGGGCATTAAGGAGGGTACTACATTTGATTGATCATCGGTCAAGGTGCTACATATAATCAAGATCGAACTTCACTTAGGTAAGTTCGTTTGATCTTACGATTTTATATTAAGGATATTAACTCCTACCTGCTCCTACTTGTATTCTATTCAAGCCGTCATAACTGTGTTGAAAGAATAATGGGTGTTGGTTTAATGGTTTGCACTGCAATTGGTAATAGGTAGAGTTTAAGAATGTATTAAAATTATTATATTTGTGTATCTGTCTCAGCTGTACACACATAAATAAATTACAACTGGTCTTTATACAACCAAACGTCATAATCTACACCATTCATTTAACGTTATCTTGTTAATACGTCCACTTTATACAACGGTATTTATTTCTGCGTCTGTTTTACGACGCAATTATTCCCGTAACATACATCATTCCTGTTGATATGAAAAGATAGTGTAGGTAGATGTATATGAATACAAAAAATGGCTTTGAAAAGTTGAGGTTTTTTTCCAATTCGACGCCTCCGATCACATCCACAAAGGAATCGTGATAAAAAAATACGCTACAGGTTTTTTTTTAATTTTAAATGTATGGTTATTACTCGGGTTATTACTGATAATGGAAAATAACATTTAATTATTTGCGTTTCATAATGAACTCAGTAACATATGAGACCGATTCTAGCACATCTCAATTCACTATTCCCTTTGGGTTGGAAATACCGCAAATATGTAATTTCGGAAATTGATCTGCAGATAAACACAAAAGATAAATATTTTCTACTTGATGACGGTCCACAGCCAAAATTCGTGAAATTGATCATAATGCTCAAAATTAATGAAAAATCGGAGAAAGACATTTCCGCACTTGTTCTTTACAAAACGAGTAGCATTGTGGCGAGTTTTGTAATTTTGGACTCATGCGAAAAACAGTCTTTCATCGTTAGTGATTTAATTTACTATTTTGTCGTTTTAATATGCCGATGGTTCTGGTTCAATCAGATCAGACAGTGAATGGCTCGGGCGTATAATAACTGCCTTTAGATATAAAACATCAGAAATCATTCACCTAATTATAGAGGACTCAAACTCAGAAGATGTTAACGTGCCGGAATCACCTTCATGACATAAACACCTAGAGAAGTGTTATTACACACATCTGCAACCGTAATCAACCGCACGTCAGCTTCGTAAATTACGACGGATATTTTCTCAGGGCTATCCTTTACAGAACACCACTTCGAATTAAGATTAATTTGTGAGGTCCCTGTGCGCTCGAAAAATATGAAATTCGCACAACAGTTTCTCAGGGATTGGCCGAAATTTTGGAGACGCCATTTTACGTTAATAATTAACTCAAGTCCGGAGTAAATATGAGTTCAATCTAATTTTGAATGAACTGTTTCGAGATCTGATGTCAGAACTTGATGCAGAGCAATTATTGATATTATGTAAATGATGGCATCTTTTATACAAGGTGTCCCAGAATCATGGGGGATTCCGTAGCTCATTTGGAGACGAAAACTTCAATACAATTTTGTCGAAGTTCCAATGGTTGGCAAAGGAGGCGCTATTGAAATCTACCAAGAAGTCTCCTTCAAGCTATGTTTTTATCCTGCTAAATTTAAACTGGGGTCGTAGAAGCAGAATAAACGTCTCTAACGATTCGAAGGTGATACAGTGTGCCACTTTTTTTGCAGTCAAACTGCATTTCTAACAATTTTTCAGCATTCTTTTGTTTGTTTTTTTGACACCTCGATGAAATGTATTAAGGTTTTCGTCTCAGAATGAGCTGAGGAATCACCACTGAGGAATCACCACCCCTCAATTACTTTCACACTCGCTTTTACATTAGAAAACAGTGTATATGTATGTATGTTTCCAGATATGATGTGGTATAAAAGCAACTAAGGTAATTTTTTCACGAAAGATTGTACATAATACATGAGCTTGCAGAAAATTTCAAGGAAATCATAATGAGATAGGTGATGGTATTGTATTGTGTTTTAGATGTAGAGTAAAGCTTAAATCGAATCTATATCTTTATGATGAAAGGAAGTGGTCGGGGTAGGGATGAGAACGAGATGATGCAAACGAACAGCCGAGAGCAGATTGAAAATGCCAATCGAAGCACCAGCAAATAATGTTCCCTGCAATTACATCGACGTCTCTCCTCATTATTATTTGCATCGATTCTTCAGGAGCTTTTTCTCATTCCGTCTTTCATGTTCCTAGCGTCTTCTAGATTAAAACTAGAATAAATAGCCGTGGGGATCTACCTTAAATATTTCCCCTCTGTAATAAATAACGCAAAACAACAGGTTCTCGATACTATTTTAAGTGAATTGCTTTGTCACGTTCGACTGCGATTTACTGCTGATGATATTTTACAACAATTTGTGACTACAATAACACTAAATCAGGGTTTGTTACTACAAATGTTCATATGAAATATTCCGCTCCAACAGGCTATTATACACGTCATAATGCAGTTTTTCTGGTTCGCACAGTGCGCGGCTATTACCCTATTATACGAGCTTCACAGGGAATGCATTATACGCCCTCTGCCTGGGGCGCCGAGTACTCATGTGAAAGTATGTCTAGAGGGAGAAAGGCCGCCCTTGTGATTATAATTGACCTCCCTTTTCAGCCCCATGTACAACTTGTCGGTCCGTGGAATTAGAAGTCCATATAGCTTGATGGCCGTGCGCGCTTTTCTCGATAACCCGAAGGCGGGCGATCACACAAAGACGTCGACGGTGACGTTGAGCCTGTGGCCGGGGCGGAATATGTGCAACATTGTGCTGAAATCGACATAAAATAAAGCGGACCCCTCCGCGTAATACATCTTATGATAAGAATAAGAAACACAATCTGGGGCGAGATGCGGACCCGAGATCGAACCGATATTCCTCAACTCTACTCATGCAGAACTATAGGCCACCGACAAACAATGACGATTTGATTGGACGTTTACGGGGATGATAACAGAACTGACTGGCTGTTACTATCAACCCTGAGTTGTATTGATGACGCGGATCCGATAAGATAATCAAAGGATTTGCGTCTAACTCGATTCATTTGCTTCACAATGGGAAAGACGGTGCCCGAAGCTATGCAGAATTTTCAAACCTATAACAGTAATACAAAGCCTACATTTACGTAGATTAGATCTATCATGCTTATGTGTTTTAACAATACCCAATTTTTTAAGGTAAACTCATTATTACATATTTAGCTGGGAATTAGACATAATAATAACCATTTATAAAATTCCTGATACAAATCCGGTATAAATTGGATGATTATTATTGTTATTATGGCTCCGGGAAATTTTCCCATCAATGAGCAGCAGTACAAATGATGGATAATCGAAACCGGTGGACCGGTGGAGCTTAATATGTTTTCGCGTATTTTAAATTCAATAATAATAACAATATTTGGTATGAATTTATATGTATTTTGATCCAAGTAAGAATTATTATGACCAATGTAATTTAAGTCAGGATTGCCAAACTTCATTTACAGTAAATATACTCGTATTCAGTAATGTCTCTCTGGTCATCGTGATTTATGCATGTCACACAAATACGAGTACAATGACGCTAATGGTATAATATAATTATAACGCCCTTAATGGATTGCACTTTACAGATTATTGTCATATGCCATCCCCATCAGGTTTCCATTCAACTCGCAAATTCCAATATTTTCATGCAAGTACTCTAGCCTATTTATCGCTTTAAAATTGATCCCAGTTTTAGAACGCCATTTTTCTAATGTTATAGTGATGTCTTAAGAATGATGATAAGGGAAATAATAAGTGAATGTTGCACGATGCATTATTACATCATTATCATCACATTACTTACATTATTTACATCAAACGATATTAGTTTTTACTTTGAATGTGTCTAGCGCAGTTTTGTTCTCGACATCGAAAATCAAAGAAACCAGAATCAGAAGATCGGAAAAATTTAAGATCAATTTTTTTCGGGATGATTAGATCTCGATATTTGCAGATTGATGGCAATGCAAATGTATCTCTCATTATCCATAGGAAAAGCTCATCTTCTTTTTATTATCGTCTGGATAGAAAAATTTCTTAGCGATTATTGCAGTAAGTAGGTTCCCAAAATGAATTACTCCGGGGGCGGAAAATGAACAGTTTATTTTCATAGGTGGGTAACTAAATGTTGATTTAACGTGATATAAAGTTTCCGCTACACAGAGCTAAGTTTTCGTATAAGAGAGAGAAGCACCCAGCAGATACATTCTGTCATAATTAAACGCTCGCACAAACTTGAAGCCAGAAACTAAATTTTGCATTCAAGATATACTTTGTAAGAAAAAGCTCAGCGCTTATTTCGCTTCTGAAATGCGTTTAAGGACATTTAATGCGAGAGTTCGCCTTAAATTTGAGATGGCAGCGACATGACGTGCAATTCAACCCCACTAAACACTAGACTATTTTATTTACTCACGCTTTCATCTCGCCTGGACGCATAAAACCATATTCACCTCGGCAAGAAAACTAACCATCATAGTCTAGCATCTCTCACACATACGAATTTCCACTATTCCTTCCTCCGTGTAGAAAAGTATCATACATTTACTTGTGCGAATTATAACTATTTCACGAGAAAGTTATTCTCGTTTCCTCATTATCTTTCTCGTATTGTTCTTCATATTGAAGGCATGATGTTCTGATATTTTTGATAATTGTTCGGAAATGGAAGACGTAAGTAGCATATTACGCGCGAGCGGCGTAGTGTGCAATGGTGCAAGTCGCGTAATTGCGTTACATCCGAGGTTACATCTCGCGAAATATGTATACTATACTTCATCTACGACTGCATTAATGATCAATGTTTTTATTAAAAAACAAAAAAAAACACACAAAGTTTTCATTTTGAACTTAAAAACATAAGAAATTATTAAAATTAAATAGAAATACATATTTTCCTCTCACGACCCTGTATAGTAGGTGCAACTGTTACTTAATGAACGCAAACAGTTATGTAATGACTCATTACGTAACAGTATCAAAATCATACTTATTACATGTCAAGTAGACAGTAGAAGTTTTGACAATTTACGTAGCAGTCAAAGAAATTATATTACTAGAGTCAGCCATACACTGTAATGATGGACATACGTTCGATCAAACATCTTCTACGTACTTTTTTGATTCTATCTCCTCTTTACTATGGACTTCTACAATTGACCCGAAATACATCCCTCTCTCTCTAAGAAATCAGATCTGCGTAGTTGACGATACTGTACCGCTACGCAACCAAGAACGTAAGTCGTACGTTGATGACAGCCTGACAGCTGACAGCTTTTGGATGACAGTTCCTCGTGTGCATCATGTGTGTTGTTTTTATCGAGGGTTCCGTACGGATTTCATAAAATCCGTGGGGTTCCGTGTTTTTCATTTTCGAATTTTACTTTCAAAAAAATAATTGATAACATCTTATTGCATTTATTTCTCGATTTATTGAATATCTGTATTATTTCCTACATTTTAAGACTGAGGCTGATTTGAATCAGTGTCCAAAAGTCGTGGAAGGTGAACGAAACATTTCCCTCCTCGAAAATTTAAAACTTTAAAACATTGGCGTATTTGGTGCACAGCCAATCACCATCACGAGAGAACCAATAGGATCTATGTAATTTTTTAGAGAAGGACGGTATGATAACGGTTCATAGATCAACACGCATCCGAGAGAGAGCTCCCTAATAAAGTAGTTCGTAGCTTCTTCGGACATCTTTGGTCAAACTCAGCTCTACCATAGCTGACTCTCGTAATATAATCTCTTTGGTAGCAGTCGTCGATAAATATTAATTACGGACTACCCAATTATGATGGCAAAGTCTTGCCGCTGCAAAACCAGTATTCAATCGGATTGGTTACCATGTAGTTTTGCCAGTATAATTACCTCTTGCCACCTATTGCGAAATAAACATCGTAACAACAGTGGGGATTCTGATCACCGCCGCCTCTTTCGTTTAGTGCTGCCATCTAATAGAATAAGTGTCAAGCAAAAAATCAAGAAAACCTGCAAGAAACCGAACGAATGTTACGTCCTCCAAATTTGACTTCCCGAATTAATTCCCTTTCGGCATCGTGGTGAACGAAACATTTCCCTCCTCGAAAATTTAAAACTTTAAAACATTGGCGTATTTGGTGCACAGCCAATCACCATCACGAGAGAACCAATAGGATCTATGTAATTTTTTAGAGAAGGACGGTATGATAACGGTTCATAGATCAACACGCATCCGAGAGAGAGCTCCCTAATAAAGTAGTTCGTAGCTTCTTCGGACATCTTTGGTCAAACTCAGCTCTACCATAGCTGACTCTCGTAATATAATCTCTTTGGTAGCAGTCGTCGATAAATATTAATTACGGACTACCCAATTATGATGGCAAAGTCTTGCCGCTGCAAAACCAGTATTCAATCGGATTGGTTACCATGTAGTTTTGCCAGTATAATTACCTCTTGCCACCTATTGCGAAATAAACATCGTAACAACAGTGGGGATTCTGATCACCGCCGCCTCTTTCGTTTAGTGCTGCCATCTAATAGAATAAGTGTCAAGCAAAAAATCAAGAAAACCTGCAAGAAACCGAACGAATGTTACGTCCTCCAAATTTGACTTCCCGAATTAATTCCCTTTCGGCATCGTGGTTACTTTGTCGGCCAAGTATCCTATCGTGGGGTGATGAATTTTTGAATTCATAGTTTGGATTAGACCGCAATTTCTTTCATTTCACTCTGTAAAGTATCGTAGCAACGTTTAGGTAGATGCAGTTGAAACATCTTTATGGGAAAAGTTTAACCTATTCTCTCACCAACACATAAAGTGGTGACATCTAGCAATTGTCATGCGGACCGAGTCGATGAAGTACGCTCCTCACACCAACTGTCGTTGTCGACTTTAAGGAAATTCGATATTACAGTCATTCGCGATTATGGGATTTCGACACTATGGCCTTTCGAGACTATGGGTTTTCGAGATTATGGGTGGTACTCACTTTATGCATAGACAACCTCTAGACCGCCTACTCATAAGGAAAAAATTGTCCGGGCTTTTTGGGTGATGGACGCAGTTAATAGATGGCGCTGTGCGAAAAACACCGCCGCCTTACGGGGTTCCTACTTTTCAATTTATTTATTTTTATTGCCATTTTGATAGATTCGAAAAATCTACAAGTTTTTGCTTCAATTTTACTTTATTTCGCAAATAATTTGTTGGCAGTCACAAAATACAATGATAAATTGATTAATTTTTGGCTTACGAATTGTCATCAACGATTCGCACTTGAGAAATAGGGAAGGTAAATGTGATACAGCTTCGCGAGCAGTTTTGCGATGCGAAGTTCTTGAGTTCAGCCTCCCTCGCTGGTTAACCCATTTTTATCGCCTTTACATTCAAAAATTAGGAAAATCCCTTTTGGTGGATAACTGCAGAAATGATTATTCTCAAATCTTTCGCAGAATTCATCTCCGTTCTGACCTGTAATTGAAATTTTGGATAATTTTCATCACCATTTATTAATTTAGGTATCACTTACATTCTTATGGTGTGGGAAATCGTGTTGCACCGCTCCTACACCCACATATTTGTCGCAGACGAAGCGATATCGGATTTACTTTTGGAATTTTCAGAAATTTTTGAAAGTTCTCTTCACATTTAATCAAAATCCGGTTACTAAACGATGATTCAATAATGCTACCACTAATTAAACAATTAAAAATTACTCCTGTCGCCATCTATGAACTGCGTCTAATTTACAGAGAAAAAAACAAAGCCTGCTACTCATCTGTAGGGAAGGTAATCTGTGCTTTATGTAACTGTATAATAATGATCATCGTTATTGTACATGCTTTTCAACACAGTAATTCAAATTAAACGTCAAAAGTTGAAGTTCATATTGATATAAATGTCAAAATTAAACTCAAGAAAAATTATTTTGAAATTCTCGATCAATTTCATGTATAAAAAAATCATCCACAATGTAGATGAGCATAAAATCTTCAGCCAATTTATCTGTTATAAGATTACAACTGGGGGATAAAGATATGATCCAAAAAAAATTTTCTAATGTGATGAAATGTCGGAGAAAGTCGAATTTGACAAGTGATCGACTTATCTCTCCTCTCATATCGATTCTTCACCATACCGTTGGCGGATTATCCTTCCCCTTGACGAAATTCAACCGTAAAGAAACGGAAATGGCTAGATATTAAATCAGATAACGCCACACCACTTGTCCTCCATCACTGACCCCGACAATAACATCGACGGTAGGTGATGTGTCTGGATTGGTAGGAATTCGTTGGGAGATCTCATGCAAAAAATTATTGAATTATCTATCGAGGTCACATGGGCGGGAGAAAAATGCGATCTTCATATATCATCAGACAGCCAAAGAAGGAAATGTCCTACAGTGAAGTTTTTCCAATTTTTGATAATGCATTTATTGTGATATCTATGTAAAAATAACGGACATTTGCAGTCACTATTCCAATTTGTCAATTAAGGATCATGACTTTCGTTTTTTTACATAACTTGACAATATTTGTAAAATTAGTTCGACACAGGACACCTCTACCCCTTGGTCATAGCCAACCAATCGTAATTTCCACAAGGCATCTCCTATCGGCATGTACTTTAGAAATTCTCCTGATATCACGCTGTCTCGCACTGAATACGTTCCCTAAAAATAGACATAAATGGGTTTCAAATTAGTTTTAAACTCCCTTTTACTAATTAGCAAAAAGAAAATTATTAACATTATTATATGACACTTTAAAGGCCAAATTATCATTCACCTAAAAACAGTCGGCCCCGTTTATATAAATAATTCACTTACGATCAAGAACTTTGTTATAATCTTAATTAAGTTAGTACGAATCGTATTTGAGCTTTTAATAAATTGTGAAATATTCAAGTCTTCTGGGCTACGGTTTGATTTAAAACTGGAGAAAGCTTTGCATTACGAATAAACTTTACAGCAAGTTCGGAGATTAAAGTAGCTTTATTTTCCGATTATTTTTCGGTTCAAGAAATCGTAAACTCCAAACTGCATCATCATTATTAATTTAATTAAGTCGCATCTTGATTAAATTAATCGACAGAGAAATAATAATAAAAGTTTATGATGTGTCCCGCCTGATTAGTTGCCATAATATTGCCATAAAATAACTGGCGATCGAATAGTATCGGGCGCCATAGCCTTAACTCAATCTCACCGGCTGTATGGGGCATTTCGGTGGAACGACGAATCTCTCCATAAACACGGTCCATGCTTCGTTTTTGGCCAACATATGGGTGCAAATGTCCGAAACGTTGTAATCCTGTAAGACTACCTCGCAACTGTCAGGATTCCCTGAAGCGTCGCATTTCCAGAAGTTGAACACGATCTGTCGGCAAAATAAATTGTGCTGATGATTCAGTCTGATAATTAATCATTGCGATTCCAGGACTTGTGCAGAATAATTATGTTTTAATTATAGAGTTCTGATTAACTGCCTCTGCTAAACAGAAGGGGTTTTAGAGCTGTGCACACGACTGTGTGCCGTCTATGTCTGTACCTAGGCATATGAGAGTCTGAAAGAGGTGGTTTCCAGGAGTGTGACTATATGGTAATTCAGAACGCATGTAGGTAATCACTAGGTCGAAATTAAACTAATTACATGCCGAACATGGATGTGTAGAAGTCATCAATCATTATACATTCAAAGGTATAGTAACCATCTGTACAAATGGACTTTTGCCTTAGGCAAGTCGGCTCCCTGCTCTATTCACAGTATTTTTACAATTGATAAACCGTCGACGTAGGCGGATAAACAGACCAGAGGGTTTTATTGTCAATTTACTGTCATCTTTGTTTTTCAAATGACCCTCATCGGTTTCTACTATACGGGAAGTCATTATTCAAAAAAGACATTTTTTTTTCTGGGTTATGGGCTCTATTTTTCCGACGATCTCAATATAAAGTATATAGTTTAACACCAATATTACTTGCGGAATCTCTTAAATACTTACAGAAGAAAATTGACAACTATTACCGAAGAACGCTAAATAAAATTAAAAAAAAAAAACAGAATTGCAAGAAGGCCAAATGAGGTATTTTCATGTATTTTTCAAAATAGCTTATTCGATACTATGGTATTCAACAATTAAGAAGGTATTTTTTAATTTTTTTTTAGTAAAGTTTCAGGGCTGAAATAAATTTTTGAAAAAATTTCTGATGACGTCAGCTACTCCGAGTTTTCTATGATCTAGTAGATGGTGCCACGCGTAGTTACAGTTACGGTGTTGATCCGTGCTATGAGCAGCGGGTGTTTTCTTCATTTTCGGAGGCATCATCACATAATTTTATCAAGACCACGAAAACACGGATGTCAGCAGACACTTACATAACGTCAAAATGTCGGTAATCGGTAGTTCACCTAAAATTATTAATTTTTTTATGAGCGCCATCCATCGACGAGCTGTGTCAACGATTTGGAGTTGCTGACGTCACGAAATTTTTTTGTAATCACAATAACTAATTGAAAACTATTTTTTCCAACACAATTCTTGCGCAGAAGTCATTTTGCGTCATACGCGAATATGTATCAGTCATAAAATTTAAATTTTATCTCCCGTGAAAATACCTCATTCACACAATATTCAGCGATTTAAATCAACTAGTGAACGACTGAGTCTGAATGGACCCGTGTATAATGAAATCATCAGATACCTACATTATAATTTGGAAATGAGTGACGTTACAGCCACCTTGATTATTTATGAACAGACCAACTTGTGTGCCTTCTCATTTCTCATTACTACGCCACTGAAAATATACATATAAAAGATAGTTACACAACGTGTCGGGAAAGTGCAATGTTCCGAGTGGGAGTGGAGGCGTTAACCGCGAAAGAAAACTTTCCGGCAACTTGTGTATACTATTTTCCCGACTACTACTAAGATTACTTCGAGATCAATATTACTTGCAAAATCTCATAAATACAAATTGAAAAAAGATTGACAACTGTCATAGTAAATTTTGGAGTTTGGAATGGCCAACCTCACTTTTCTTCAAGAGATAAATCCCTATAAATTAATTATTAACAATAAATTAACAATTAAAATGATAACTGTGACAATTTGAAATCGGTTTTCATTCTTAAATTTATTGAAATTATGGACCTGTGCGCAGGGCCGCGCTAAGCGGGTGTTGCAGGCGTTCATAGAACGCGGGCGGCCAAATTCAGGGGCGGCCGCAGGCCGCCGCCAACGTTACGTCCGTTTGGGAATTCAGAAGAAAAAAATTATAATTTCATGGAATCTTTCGTTAATCAATAATTGATCCAGTTTTCGTGGAGTAATTCAATAAGCGGTTCATCACTTGTGTAAGAATTTAGACTTGTCTTCACCCAGTTTTTTGATGCGCCGATGTTTTTTTTTCGTCTCTGACTGGCTTTTTGTGCGGGCCAGCACTCCCCCAGTGGCGGATACAGTAAGACGTCACGGGAGTCATGAGTCATGACCTCCCCAAAACATTTTCCAAGTTGGCTAAGACCTCAAAAGGCTACTAAAATTATAGCAAAGTTTTTCTCTTGCGTTGCATTTACTGAGAATACTTTTCTAAAACTTAACATTTTCTGATAATTTTGAGCAAATTGTTGGCTACAAAAGTTGGCTAAACCTGCAAAAGTTGGGTAAATTTACCAAAAAATTTCGCCTGCGGCGCTTTTCTGCCTACACTTTTTGGACACTTCCTATTCTGGTAATTTTTACCAGAAACAAAAAATTCCAGACTTTACAATAATAAAAATAATTTGGTCATTCCATAAATGGGGTGGCAATTCATGTTTTCGAACACGGGCGGCCGTTGAGCTTAGCGCGGCCCTGCCTGTGCGGTAACGAAAACACCAAGTTACGTAATAAAATCACCATCCATTACTTAACAGTTTCGAAATCAGTGACTTTTCAGCCACCTCGATTGTTATGAAAAGTGACTTTTTACAATTTTGGCATCGGGAAAATAATAAACGGTCTACTTCAAATGAATACCGTAATAATTCGAGTTTTCAGGACTTACTGCTAGATCTTTGACTTCTTTCGTGAGTTTCACGTCCAAATCCAATGAATTGTGGTCGGTCACATTGTCGTGTTTGATTGTTACATTTTGCCAGGTCATGGCCATGTGTTTTTTGCGCCTGCAGTTGTCCAGGTTTTTAAGGACGATTTTCTTCTTTTCCTGAAATAAGTCACAGTTACACGTTAAGTACGAGGATTTTTGAGGTCCATTAATAACGCTCATCGTATTATACTCGGGTGCCATCAAGAAGACACGCCGTTTGTTTTATTATATTGTATTTATTGCGAAAAATAAGGAGGGTGATGACGGTTTGGGGTTCGGGCGACTCATACCAAAATATATATCACGCCCTATGTGCTTTGGGATAAATGTGTTTGGAACGGCGATCCCTTTTAACACCCTCTACTAAAATAAGCGACGGGCTTAAATCGTTAAATTTGAATAGTTTTTTCATCATGGTTTTGTCTTCCGGAACGGCCGTTATATTGTATTATGTTATTCAAATGTGAGTTCAAATGTTAAATAGAGCATTGTTATGCTTTTTTCATGACAGCAGTGATCGTAAATAGAATAGTAAATACTCAGAGAAAATTGGACTTTTTCTTCCCGCTTACTCCGCAGTTTTTATTTCGTCGAAATTAGCCGGCGATAAACACGGACGTTGAATATTTCGACGTACTTCTCATCCGGGCGAACCCGGATTTCGTTCCAGATACAAATTTTCTCCGGAATAAAAAGCACCGCGTTCACTTATTTAAATCGCCCCATTGAAATTAGATGAGTGCGCGAGTGCGGTGGAATTTATTTAGCAATTTTACAGCTCATGAGTGGTAGTTGTGTGTAATTTAGGGGAGTGCCACTTTTTTCGTGCACCGCTAGCGGTTGTGAATGTGACATTATGACGGCTGCCTCTCGGCGCGTTCTCGATCTCTTTTGGAATCGCAGCGAGCGTCGGCTTTATTAGGTTTGTTTTTACTAATGAACATTTTAACAAATGGTCTTTCAGGAGTTTCATATCAGAGCCGCGCTACGCTCGACTCCGTCACATTATCAATTTATCCGGGGTGGTTCTCATAACGCGCAAGCGTTAATAACCGGGTGATAGATTGACTTACGTACTATATCAACTGCTGTCTCCGCGAATAACACACTGCATAAAACTGTAAAAAGCAAGAGCACTCGACCCATTCTGCCGTCACCGTCGCCGCCACCGTCACTCAACAACCGTCATGGAATGACTAATAGTCGCACTTTCGGTCCTAATATATTTCGCGTCAAAAACATTTTACTAATGATCATTGCTGGCCGAGATAGAGATCTGCACAGGCAAATGATGCATGACACATGTAAATGCCGGTGCGGACCGACATTAGTGCCCCCGCCATTGTTAACGGCCCTCTCAATAACGTCGATAGCATCATCAAACAATGCCAAATGTGGTTAGCCGGACGCTACGTTTGAATTCCTATTTACTTTATTTTACCACTGAGCGCCCAAATGCGAATCCGCATTAACCCCACCCCCAATAACGTGATACGTATGTACCTACTGCAATATTGTGTATGAACCTCGACCTACGCTCCATCCCTTTTCGAAGGGTTTCAATTTCAAGTGCGCGTTACAGGATTAAGCGATTCATTAGATGAAATTTTGAGAACACATCATCCCACTGAGATAATCTTTGATCCCACTCATATCGTTCCGAGGAGGAATGATCGGAATAATCCTCTCAATGATAATTTCATATGTGGATAAAAATAACCCGATTTAAATTCAGTAAACTGATGAATTTCGCAGAAATACGCGTAGTAAATCGAACGGAAAATAAAGGGGTTTTCTGACGCCAAACTGAAACCTTCCTTGATTTGATTACAAAATCGATTCCGGTTTTTTTCAGTGGGAACGGTTCGAATTTTAAAATACCCTGATTTCATTGTTCCCATAAGGTAACAGTACCTAATAATTCCGAGCGAATTTTATATCTCTTCGCATTTTACTGCTCAAACAATAATGGACGAAATCGAAAATGTCACGCTAAATTTACGATAATCTCGGGAGAATTAAACAACTTAGACAGCGAAATCTCTCAACGATAAAAAAATTGTAATTACACAATTTAATAATTACGTCTTTCTTGAATGTGACCTTTGTATTTGTTATTCATTATACGTTTGCCGATTGGTGGATGCGCCCGAAGACAGTAAGATTGCCGGAAACCGAAAACTTGCACCGTCTCATAAAATTAACAGCCATAGACAGACATGCACATGCGAAATGCTCATTAATAGAAATTCAAAT
Source organism: Salpingus planirostris (assembly GCA_949788335.1). NCBI lineage: Eukaryota > Metazoa > Arthropoda > Insecta > Coleoptera > Salpingidae > Salpingus > Salpingus planirostris. The sequence continues at coordinate 7,060,385 of OX460917.1, read as the reverse complement.
TAAAATTGAAACATTTCATTGGTGCACGCGGTTTGTATTATAACTGTGTATGCATCCCTCTGATGAATTATCCGCTTCAAAGCCCAAAGGACATATATTTTAGATGGCCCCCACTATATGTAGACGTATTTGAGTAAGTATGTACTACACTCGAGGAATTAGACGACTCAGGATGATAGACGGCTGAAGTGATAGGCAATTCCAAACATTATCACTAAATCGAGCATTCGAACATCGTCAAGCTCAATCTACCAACATCGACTATAACCATATTAAGCCATCACAATTTTTTCAATTAGAACTGATTTACCTCCACGCGGTCAGGATAAACTGAAAGGACGATCTTATGCTTACGTATACTGAACTACAACGGGAACATTTTCTGGAATTGCGTACCTACATAATGCCTATAGTGGCGGTTTATACGAAATTGTGCGAACCAAAAAGGATCGCATGAAGTTTAAAGAGTCCGCTAGAGGGGAAAGGGACTAAGAGAAAGTCGAAAGTTCAAATGTAGCCTGGAAACGACATTGTCCTGCTGACAAAGTCCCGTGAACTCGTGTAACTTTAGAATCCTGTTTCTTTGTTGGACGTCTGCTCGGTGCAGGAAGAATAAATAAAGAGGCATTGAGTACATAGAGATCCCCTAATTTCATTGTCTAACTGTCATTAGTCGCCCGTTTGGAACCAATCCGGCTCACTTCGCCTCGGAAATTAACTGCTAATGACATTGAATTCGTTGTTTATGATTTTTGTCAATGTACGAAGCGATCCAATAAATTTTACATAAAGGGCCGCCATAACCATTGTTCTGTCTCTATTTCTCTAATAGTTTTAAAAGAGACAAAATCATAGTTACAGCCTCCCCTCATGTAAAATTTACTCGATCGCTCCGTATATGCGAAACAATCTTACGCGGGCAGAAATTACTGGAAAAAACCAAAACTAGACAATTACATTATTGGATTTATAGAAATATTCGCAATTATGGTAATTTGCGGAAGACGAAAAGTCATTTTCTAGTCGGAACAGTGATGGACCGTATCGCGTCTGGTTATGCGGCTCGGTTGCGTCGGTGGAGTGAGAGAATTTCTGCTCGGGGTTACAATTTCCATCCCCATTTTTCCGGAGAGCTGCTTTTGCCAGGGTGGGAAGGCGTGATTTTTCCGCGGCGACACTGATAAAATTTTTCTTCATTAAAAAGGGATTAAAATCGTTCAGAGTAAGAAGTGGGTAAGCCGGCCATTTCTCTTGATAGTGAGGCACGAGCTCGTTCGCGGTCGAGTAAACGGTTGTTACAGTGAACAGAGGACAGTAATATTTCCACGCTGCCTGCAGACGGTAGCAGGTCTCATACGAGCGTTCTTAATAACAGTCGGCCGGTAATCCTCGGTTGATTGATGGGCCCTCCATGATGGAGCCGGGGAGAAGAGGAAGGCGCTCAACCTGCGACCCGGCCACACCCTCTCATCACTTCCAGATTATTACCGTGTGTGCGCTCGCCCTTTTCCCGCTCGCCTCGTCCTGTGTTTCAGCGAATAAAAGACGTGATTTTATGGATGTTTTATTTAGCTAAATCTTCGCCGTTTAACTGGCAGTGCGTTAAAGCCGCTTTATGCTAGAATAAGGGACAGAAAAGGGAGATTTCCGAGGGGTGGCAAAATCCTCTGCGAAAACACAACAGCAGGCCGAGAGTGGATTGGATTTTTTAACTCTTTTAAATTATAATGCTCATCAATTCCAGACAAATATTTTCTGGCGCCTAACAAACTATGGAATAAAATCAATTCAATTTTAAGACTATTCATTTATTTACTTTTCAATCAAATTCACAATCATACACACTACAAAAATATACAAAATATGACATAATATACAAAATCCAAAAATATACAAATCCCTCGACAAATCCAATCATTTACAAAAATTCAAAAAAAAAAAAATCATCGCGTAAACTTTTTCCAAATCTTATGGGTTTCGATAACTTGGTCGATCACTTTATACCAAGCATTCATGGCGCTTTCAGATTCAGCCGACAAGAAATATGTAACTCCATCATCAAGGGACAAAGTTAAAGTCCATTTCCTAAAATGCACATTTTCTGTGCCAATTCGAACACAGTTACAACTGAAAAGGTTGACCGAATTCAGACACGGAGTATAGTCTTTTTGGCTCGGGTAGGACCAATACTTCAAGTCGGTGCCATCGAGAACGCACCACATCTTGTTCCAATAAGGGCACCCGTTAGCGACTAAAGCGACGTCCAGGAATCCTTCGTGGTGGGCATTGAAATCGACATCGAGGGCGTAATCCGCCTTGATCCAAGAGGCTGACGGCACGGTCGGATTGTCGAATAAATTGAGGCAGGTCGGAAGGGATGTGACGTTGTGGGGGCCAATGTCCATTTCGGCCCACAGCTTGAAGGCGGAGTTGTACCGGTCTTCACTTTCTCGAACGGGGCGGTAACAGGGGTTGATCAAGTCCCATTTGAACGCCTGGAAAAAGATAATTTGTAATTAGAAAACGTTGAATGGTATTTTGTTAGTTTAGAATTACCTTTTTTTCCTCCATTACGTAGATTTTCAACTTGATGTCGAAATCTGAAGAAATATCGTTGAAAACAAATGTCCCCTCGATGTCCAAGACGAAGGGGCGTTTTGACATGATGATGTTGCTTGAAATTATATCCGGTCCGTAAAACCATAAGCACACGAAATAATACATGGTATTTTTTTTGTAAATATTGTAGCTCATCAACTGGACATTGCTGAAGGTAATTTTTCCTGTCGCTGGCGACATTCTTTCGTAATAAGAATTGAAACCATCCTCAAGAATTTTTTTCTTCTCGGCTGAAATAAACAAACACCCAATAAAAAAATTGTATTTCAAAGAGAACAGGAATTTTAACTTTTTATTAAAATGTTTTATGGAAATTCGACCCTAAAACCATACTATTCATTACTGGGGAAAGTTGAGGAAAATCTAGTTCTTTTTTTGAGTTATACATTGTTCAAGGGAAACTTATTAAGGCCCGCTTTACAATCACAAATATAACGTACCCGAGGTATAAATTTTATTTGTTATTGCGAAAATTAGTGTTATGAAAATTATTGTAAAAACATGAATTGATAATTAATAAAAATTATTGTAACAATCGAAATAATTTTCACCAATTTCACCAGATTTAAACATGAAAACCGATTTAAATTGTTACGAATGTTCATAATAATTTAGATGGCCAGTTCTTCTCGAATCAAATTATATAAGGCATCTGCATATTTATGTGTTCAATTATGTAGTACAAGATCGTTTGATAACTCGCAAACCGTCAACGTTGACAGTTTCCGGGTTATCAGACGATCTCGGACTAATTGAACACGCTGTATAGCTTACTATTATACGGAGCGATCGAATGAATTTTATATAAGCGGAGACTATCATTCTGTCTCATCTGAAAACTACTAAAAGGATAGAGACAGAACGATTAAAGGGTAGCCTTGCTGGCCTTTTTTGTAAAACTTTTCCGTGAAATTTATCAATTAGTCATCAAATTACAAAGTTTTAAAATTGTCGAAAAAAATTTGAAAAACAACTATTTGGTAAATGAATACTTTCTATCTATGGGGGTATGATTTTCAGAAGAATTTAAAAAATATATAAAAAACAACTTACTTGCAATCAATAATAGTCGTTGCGCTTCGATCCGTTGAACGGAAAAAGAGCTGCCGCATAAACTTAGGGCTTTTTGAATTTGGAAAATCCTTTCCTGTTGGACATCCATCTCGGGCCAATGAAAGTTTCCAGAATCATATTGATTGGAATTAGACAGAAGGGCGACATCCAATTCAGAGACTTCATCAGTGGACAGTCTTTGGTAGTTAGCCAACAGATTGGACACATCTTCGGTATTGATACTATCCTACATGAAACACAGAGAAAGATGTCATTAGCTCCCAATCGAAAAACAGTTTTTTCGCTCTTATTACCTCGTCACTAAAGTTGTTGGAATCAATGTTTGGCGAATTTCGATCGCCGTTGCTGCCCGAATAGCCATCGTCAGAAGAATAATACGTCCCCGAGGGTGAGCTGCTTCTCACCGAACTCATGGTGGTGCCGAAATTGATGGAACGCTTTTTGGCGATTTTTTCGGATAATAATCTCCACCGGTTGCCGAATCGACTTGAAATCATTTCTTCCACGATCATCATATCCTTATGATTTTCGTCACTGATTCCGCGTTTCTTAATTGAACGTAATTTATTTACGGTGGCGTATGAAGCTTCCATTTTCACTTTTAGCACTGGTACTACTACTGACACGATCGAACAGGTGGTAAGTATTCAACTAAGCCAACTTGCCCTACGTGGTTGACTTAAGTACCTTCATCGGGTACTTACACGCCCCTCCACTTTCTTCTCCATTATTAACGCAAATTTCTATTTGACTTTTGGCCGTTCCTTCAAATAATTTTTTTCTTCTACTTATTTATAATTAATATACCTCGTGGTACCTGATCTCTTATCCAGATCAAAAAATAGTGCTTAAAATAATGAAAATTTCCGAAAGTATTCTATCTTATAAGTTTATGGAAAGAAAAAAATTAGGTGATATGATCGTCATTACGTTCAATAGGAGAGTACTTAGCCTTAAAGTGCTGCATAAGATTTTTTTGCTGAGTTTGGCATCGTTTTACTGATAATAGGGACCGTTCAAATGAGCGAATAGCGCCATTTATCAGTAAATTTTGTTAAAAATTCGTGTAACTTGGATGAGTACAGCACCCGTAAATGACAATTTCAAGTATTCAAATACCAAAAGTGTATCAAAATCCCTGTAAAAACCGTTAAAAACGAACACATGGAGGCGCTGAATTGAATCATTTGCATCACGATCCGTATAAAGCAGACGCACTAAGCATTTCTGCCCCATTTGCACAAGTGTGATATTTTGAGTAATTTTTTACTTGATTTCGGTAAACTATTCGCAATGGCCGAGCACAGCGCTGAATTTTTTTACTAAAAATGTCGATCTAGTATTAATAAGTACGCAAGACGCTAGTCGCTAGGTGCTTTAATAAAAAATCTCATTTGGCCGGCCAAGTTCTTTAATTAGAATCGTGAATTAGGGTTCAGTAAGTAGTTTACCTACTGTACTCTTTTGACCAAAATAAAAGAATTTTTTCACTCCACAAAAACCCATGATTATTCGATATTTTAGGTCATTTTTACACGAGGTCGTAACGTACAATTTCAAAATTATATGAAATATGAAAATTTATGAGTTTTGGGTCATGTTTTTAGGGTTAGCTTTGGTGGTGTTTCTAGGGATATTCAATTGTAAACTGACACTTCAAAAATATCGCACAATGCACGCATGCTACTCAAATTTTTTGCACGAATATAAGAATTCGGCACATCAGATCTTTTTTGTGATGTTTAATAGGTCAAGTACAGACATGGCGACTTTCAATTTAACGACTAAACAATTATTATTACCTATAGTAATAATTCCATAATTATCGTTAAAGCCACTTGCCTAATGAGATTATTCAATAATTTTTTTTTTCAACTTGATCTCTTTTCTTCACCGACTCTCTCTCAAGTATCTGGCTACATTATAAAATCTTTTAGAAAAAATTCGGAATATGTAATGAATTTATGCGACTGCATTTAAGTAGAGATTTTCTTATTTCGATGTGCCAGTCTATAAATAAAACCGACGGATTATATGCAAATTCCGGCCTTTAAACATGCATTGAGTCGCAGCAATTGCAAAAGGAAATCCAGCGATCGTTCACTTTAGTGGAGGTAACGTAACGTAGAACCAGATTTTATCGATTCTCATTCCAGACATATATTTACTATCGCCGCTACAGAAAATAGCGACAGATTTCAACTGAAGAGTACCTACATAATCGCTGGAAATAATGAACGTTTTAGGTAATCGGCATCAAGTTTGTAGAGAATTGTAGAGAAAGAAGCGCAATTAGTCCGATTTCGCGGATAAAATAAATTAGTGCGAAAGAAAATGCGAATTGCATAAATAGAAACGATTCCGAGCATCTCTTGTAACTGCTGTTCCGAGCCCGATGGTTGTGTGTACGGCTACGTCGTTTTCCGGGGCGTCGCGGCGCATCGGTCGGTTGTATGTAAATGCGCCACCGGATAAGTAACGAGCAAGTGATTACCTACCAATCTGGGGAATGGTTTGCTCCACAACCGGCGAAAGTGAGTTACAAACTAGCTTAAACTTATGAATAATCCAGTAGCTTAGCAGTGATGCCAAACCGGTGTGAAGTTGGTCTTATCTAAGACGCGGATTTAGACCGGCCAAGTTCCCGGGAAGACAGTACGCAGCCTGTATTATTATAACTTTGTTGAACTCGGGGCGTCATACATACATTCATGACAAGTTGCCGAGTTCCAACTGAATTTTATAAATGCTAACAAATACGCTACGTCGAAATAATGGATAAGGTGTCTTGATACGGTGCACTCGGGAAACTCGCGAAACTATAATCGCACCTCGCATGATAACCGATGCCATCATGCAAAGTCGCGGCATAATGCAGAATACCCAACTTCACTCCAGACAGTACCCATCTCGGTATTCATAAAAAAATCGTAAACCCCCAGCAAGTATTTTTTCTTCCGCAGATTTTATTTCGAGTTATAGACTAGGCGTATTTATTTTTTGCAGATGATATGTAAGGCTGGTATTATAGCGCCGGTAGCTTAATTTATACAAAATTTATTTAAATCTGTCGAAACGACGAGCGGGCGTGACAAAGTTTAAAAGTTTATAATGTCATAATCAGGGGAGTTTCAATTTTTGTTTCCCATTTTTATGCAGAGATATTCTACAACATGAATAATAAATCAGAAAATAGGAACAAAAACAAGAACAGGGAAAGCTCTCAGTGCCCGACCTTTTTATAGTCTTTTTTGGTTTAACAACCACTTTCAAATAATGGAGGCGGCTATCAATTTGACGTCCTTTTTGCGCTAACGACCACCTCACACGTCTGTCTGAGCGCGCGGAGACTGGGGTGCACTCAATGCTAGGTTGGGGTGAGCCAATTAGCCATGTATAATTCATTAACCGCACCAGTCCTTAATTATTTCTACATTACCCGAACACTACTTATTTTATAAGGATCCATCCAGCGGCAATCGTTTATAAGAATACGGCCTCATAATAGAAGACGGGAGCTCGTTTCCCGGGCCCTATACAGTGAGTTCCATCTCGAAAGAACCGCCATCAATAATTCAGTTGATAATTCGTAAAAATGCCAATCAGGTCGATTTCTATTTTTACGCGTACGCATTTTGATACTAAAGTTTGCATTGAATTACATTTTCGGTGTAAAAAATTACTCTGAAATTACCTGAATTGGGGTCATATGAAGATCAGAATGTGATCTTTCCTCTGAAAACAGAAATCAACGTGTTTCGTTATTTTTCAGAAATAGTACATTATTGTACAACCCACGAGCCGCGTAATAACATTTTTTCGACAAGTTGCGTATACTATTTTTTCGTCGCCTACATCACTTTAACACTAATATTACTTGCAATAACAGCATAAATACAAAAAAAAAGACCTGTCCAATAATTAAATTACCAAGTTGCATAATGAAATCACCAGATTCGTTACGTAACGGTTTGAAAACCAGTGACTTTTCAGGGACCTCGATTGTTATGATAAGTGACACTTTTCAATGTGGACGTCGGAAAACTAAATTTTACGTGGACTTAATTGCTAATGGTGTACCGTTTGAGACGGAACGCACTGTATAATTTAAATCGAAGTCGGGGCGTTCAATTTACGGCGGAGCTCGCCGCACGAAAGAGATTTTATTTTATTCCCGGCGTCATTAATTGCCATCCCGATAACCCGTCAATAAGAAATGCGCTAGGCGCCGATACGTTGGGGTTATGAGGGTGATATAAAGATGCGCCTCGATCATCAAACTGTAAAACGATCATAATAATATACTTTTTACAGGACAAACAATAAAGTTTTTCAGCGATATCCGAACGAGCGGCGGAGGAAGTCACCACTCTTTTCATGCTCCAGATGCTTTTCCGCTTTAACATCCACCCTCTCTATATCATCAGACACATGTTTTATTTCTTTACCCCGGCGGTTCGCTTTCCTTATTATCTCCCCCTGTTTTTCCAATAACGCCAACCAAGATGTTCGCTTAACCATGTCGACGCCCGGCTCGAATTATCGCATGCATTTCCTCTCCGATCGCGGTTACATTTTCCTCAACGAACATTCTAACACAAATAGCTACGTTAGATGATACTCGGATAACAACTAGATAGAATTCCTCTGCGTACTAATTGAAATAATTCAGACTATTAGTAATTAGTAACGAGATGGTTAACGATTATGACCATCGAAAACGGCATCTGTATTTTGTATGATGCGAAAATAATCATCAGAAGTACTTAAGTACCTAGTTAAATCTAATTAAGAAGGTAATGATTCTAAGATAATAATATCAGTTCACCGTGTGTTTGAAAAAACTCGTCAAATAATATTAAAATACCAGAATTACTTAGCTCTAGAAACCGCGATATTAATCCTGGATGATAATATTCAATTATGCGCGGACTACTTACCGACAACTAATCTAGAGACGTCTAGAGTAAGTTAGTTCCTTACAAGTTCGCGGGCTTGAATTTTACCCGATTTGCCGTTGGTTGGTATAAATTGAAAGCTAAAACAGCGATTTTTCGAGTTTTCAGCACCTGAGTGTTGGATGATCTCGTTCGTTAGCTTTCAAACTTCTTTCGAGAAAAAGTAAAGCCGACTAACAGGCCGATCACCTTCAACACCAGAGCGCCGGCAGACTCACACGAAATAACCCATTTAACCGCAGAATAAAAAGAGCAAAGGTGGTGGCTGTTTTAAAAGTTAACGACGGATTTGGAGGTAGGTACAATAAAAAGTGTAGACTGTGCGGTTGTAGCATATTAACGACGCTTTTTGGATGAAGAAATTCAAATAAATCGGCCGCCGTCAGTGAAGTGTGGCTGTGCATATTGACCTGACGCATCCACCATTATTAAGCACAATGCCGCAGTCGCTGCATAAAATTCCCACAAATTAGGAATAGCTCGAGTTCGCGGAAAATTTTAAAAGATATGGTCCTCCCAACTGAAATTTCGCCGTAATCCCATAATTACCTGCCTCGCTATAGAAACCTTTTGTCCGAGTTTGAGAAAAATTCCTGTGGTAAAATGCAACTTTCTTTTTCGGATACCTAATGCGAGACCATCGACCGACGATCTCAGTTCTCATCTAAAAGTCATTAGTTCAGGTAAAGAGAACTGTACCTTTTCTCCTTAATTTCATCCCAATTTCTAATATATTTCCTTGTGATTTACGACCTGTGACTACAATAGTCGTGTTTAGAATCCATATACTGAAACCGCAATTGTAGGTACAGTGGGTCAAAAAAGTATTTATCTACAACGATTGTTTAAAGTTGACTTTTCGATTGTCAATTTAATATCGAAATCACGTTCTTTATTGCACTCGGTGCGGTAAAATGACACTGACATTTCTTTTCGATATCGGATATCGAAATGACGACGTTTCAGTTTTAATTTTTGATTTATTTATACTCATATCCAAGGTAATTGACGTTAATTGCCTCCAACCTACTATGTTGAATTTCCAAACGAAAAATGTAAAAGGCTCCCAAAACAAGTCTAAAAGTCAACTTTATCAATAGTTGTAGATAAAATCATGTATATAACACGTACGCAAACGGTGTTTCCGCACACGTCGTGTTCCACTACTGGTGCGGAAAACACCTTCTTTTCGTAACTAGTTATATAAATAGCTATTGCACACCTGATTTTTCTTTAAGGACTTCAAAATTTTATACTGTTCAAACGTTCATAATATTGCATTGTAGATATAAAAACACATATTTCCAAATTATAGTATTTTCGCTAAAATTTTGTTGAGATAAATTGAGTGTGCAAATACTTTTTTGATTAAATTTTTTTTTTCAAGGGCGAAAAATCAAATCAAGTTTACATTCGGCGATTTAGCACTATTTTTATCGCTGTTTCTAGAGCTCCAAATGAGGTGTGCAAATACTTTTTTGACACACTGTATGTATGCTTCAAGAGGAGTTTCGAGATGATTTTATTTTATTAGGAGTTGAAGGAGTAACGAAATAGATACCGTATATTTCCAATTACGTCTACTTCTGGAGTTCTGGCTGGGAAAGATAATAAGCTGGGATTACAGTAGAAATTTGCGCCTCATATTAGACTCTGCCAACGTAGTATGGAGAACGATTCTAATAGTTAATCCGCGCTTTAATGCAATGTTCATGTTTTTACGTAGATTTGACAATGAAATTTCTATAAATTCTAATTAAACTCGTAAGTATCTAGTTATTTTTGCCTGTAATTATAGCCATACTCTGAATTTTTGATATGGATGTTAGATATCCATTTCCCGACGCACATATTGTAGTGGCTGAAAAGTCACTCATTTCGGAACTGTTACGTAATCATTACGTAACTTAGTGATTTCATTACCGCATAGGTCCATAATTTCACTAAGAGTCGATCTTTTCACCTATGGTTATCCTCCAGTTAGATAACTGGAACCTTAGACTGTGACAATTATAAATAAAATGAATAAAAATGGGTCACAATCAAAGTTCGAGTTAGCTAACTTAAGGTTTAACCAGAGGTGAAAATACCAGGCCTAAATCTAAACAAAAAAACCAATTTTAAATTCAGTTATAATTTTTATTGTTTATTCATTCATGTTCATATTGTCTAATTTAGCATTTTTAGCCATATAACGATTTTTCTTTTCATGAAAATTTAGGCTGGCGATTTCAAACTTCAAAATTAATTACGACAGTTGACGTAATATGCTCGAGATATGTTCATTGGAACTGTTGTTCATATTTTTATGCAGAAATCAATTTTTCAAATTATTGCGGGCTAATTTCTGGGCACCGTGTGTATATGCTTTACATGCTTTTTTACATGTACACGTCCTATACAGGGTCTTTCTTATCGATGGGACACTATACAGCGTGTCACACTTAACATGAAGACAGCTCTGTAACTTTTTAGTTTCTGGGAGCAGAGCTTTGAATTTTTCTACAGTCCTAGTTCTTCGTGAGGGACATCTATTGGGGTTATACACCTTATCAAAAATTGTAAACTCTGCCTACTGGGATCACGCGAATGGAGCGATTTTTCAATATCTTGCTTCGCGATCAAGATATCGAAAAATTTCATTCGAAGAAGTAGTTCTGAATCAAATTTTGACCCTAAATACCCAGTTTTGTGACATAATTCGCATTTTGAGTATCTAGCAATTTTCACATTTAGTCCCAAAAAATCTGTCATTTTAGATTCTGATCTGATGAATTTGATTGACATGAAAAATGAATACTTGAAGTACCTGTTCCTAATGTTTGTCATCTGAATCACAGCTTTCTAGCTAATACGGAAAATGAGATTTTTTGGGACTAAATGTGAAAATTGCAAGATACTCAAAATGCGAATTCTGTCACAAAACTTGGTATTTAGGGTCAAAATTTGATTCAGAACAACTTCTTCGAATGAAATTTTTCGATATCTTGATCGCGAAGCTAGATATTGAAAAATCGCTCCATTCGCGTGATCCCAGTAGGCAGAGCTTACAATTTTTGATGAGGTGTATAACCTAAATAGATGCCCCTCATGAAGAGCTAGGACTGTAGAAAAATTCAAAGGTCTGCTCCCAGAAACTAAAAAGTTACAGGGCTGTCTTCATGTTAAGTGTGACACGCTGTAGATATCTCGAGAACCGTTTCGAATTTCGATTTGAAATTTTGCAGGCTTCCATAACAAGACACCGTCTAACTTTCCAAAATAATTACAACATTGAGCTACTTCCGGTTATAACGGAAGTCATGGCCAACTTCGTTATTTTAAAGGGAACACCCTGTATTTTCTGGCATTTTTGAATTTCTCGATGGAATTTAAGGTGAGTTTATGTACACAACTATGCCTCAATTCCATGCCGTTTTTGAGTTATTAATTATTTTTTGAAAAATTTGACAGTCGGGTGTCTTCAGAAAAAAGCGTCTATCTTTGAAACCTGAAAAGCAAAGATCTCGATTTTCTCAGAGCATCTTACACAAGTACTACCAAATAATTGCCACTAGGGCGTTTTGCGATTTTCATTCGCAGTTTTCTTGGACACCTCCTCAAAATTCGATTTTTTTAAATCTTGAAAACTCAATTTTTCCAAATGGAAACCTATACTTTACCCAATTTTAATGAATTTGGCGTGAAAAATCACGAAAGAAAAGTGTCTATTCGGTTTCTTTCTCAAAAAGCAACTTCCGAAAATTTAAAAAAATGGAAAAATTTTCAAGATCGGGGTCTCTCACGTTTGAAACAAGTGGGCGCCGGTCAAAATGAATGGAAACCACCGTAGCAACGTGAACAAATTCAATTGTTCGATCTCATATTTTATGGCGCCTACTTGCTTAAACAGTCTTAAAAAAATTTACATTTTTCAAAATTTCCAGAAGTTGCTTTTTGACAAAGAAACCGAATAGACGTTTTTCCTTCGTTATTTTTCACGACAAATTCATTAAAATTGGGAAAAGTATAGGTTTCCATTCGAAAAAATTGAGTTTTCAAGATTTTGAAAAATCGAATTTTGAGGTGATGTCCAAGAAAACTGCGAATGAAAATCGCAAAACGCCCTAGTGGCAATTATTTGGTAGTACTTGTGTAAGATGCTCTGAGAAAATCGAGATCCTTGCTTGTGAGGTTTCAAAGATAGACGCTTTTTTCTGAAGACACCCAACTGTCAAATTTTTCAAAAAATAATTAATAACTCAAAAACGGCATGGAATTGAGGCATAGTTGTGTACATAAACTCACCTTAAATTCCATCGAGGAATTCAAAAATGCCAGAAAATACAGGGTGTTCTATTTAAAATAACGAAGTTGGCCATGACTTCCGGTATAACCGGAAGTAGTTCAATGTTGTAATTATTTTGGAAAGTTAGACGGTGCTTTGTTATGGAAGCCTGCAAAATTTCAAATCGAAATTCGAAACGGTTCTCGAGATATCTATAGTGTCCCATCGATAAGAAAGACCCTGTATAACCTACACTATCTTCCCGAATGGTTACAGGTTACAAAAGAAAAAAAAGTTTTTGATTTTCCAGAAAAATTCATTCTTGATGCTCTCAAACTGGCAAAAATGATATACCCTGTGGTTTTCGTGCAAGATTTACATCGCGGCTCGTGTGTTTCAGCGCTCGGCTAACGCCTCGCATTATAAATAATCCCTTTCGCGCGAATAATGATAGTACTTTCTCTGTCCGTTGCATAAGGTACTATTTACTCCCACATCCCGCGCACTGATAGCCACCAATTATTATTTATTTTCCTTTTTTATTAATTACTCTGCTCATCAGTGTAGAATTTTTGGTACTGCGGCGTGCTTTCGATATTAGAATTCGTAAAAATTTCGTTAGAAATGTGTCTACTGAAGTAAGTCTAGATAGAAAAACCTCCCTAATCCTGAGGCTTTCTTTCGCTAGACGCACCTACCACGTTTGAGACAATAGTTTTAGCATCACAGACAAAAGGTAAAAGGTGCTTGCGTCAGAGCAAAACAGGTGAGCACCGTACAAACACTCCACATCGAAAAAATCGCTATTAATTTGCAAGTTAATTAGCTTCTTTAATATTGATCCAAATTTTTCATTCAGAGTCTCGAATGAACTTTAAATAATAAAAAGATAGTCCCGTTGAGCTAAATTTTCGATTAATTTTTTTCGTGAAAATTTATGGCTATGGAATGTCGAAACATTATATTTTTCCACGAAAAGCGACCAAAAAGGCATTTTTAACTCGACGTTAAAAAATCCCACTGAACAGATTCAAAGAGTTTGGCTCTACCTGAACTCGTTTAACACGTAAATTCCTATATCAGAATTAGTACATTACGCAACATGTCGGAAAATAGAATATTATTAGGTAAGCGTGTTATTTTGGTAGCAATTTCATTCGCGAATTTGAAAAACTAATTTTCGAAAATCCACCACTCGTAACAATTATGAACACAATTGGTTGCCGTTTATAAATGTCAATTTCGCGATTGTTGCGCTGTTACCAATAGGGAGCGTGCACGCATAACCTCAAAGTCTAAGACAATTGAAGTCTGGGGGTTAAATAACAGTTGCTAACTAAAACCGGCAACATTGAAAAGTCAAAAATATTTGTAAGGTTTTCAGCAGAAATTTAAATTCAACAGTTTTTCGGATATTTTTATGAATTACACGCAAGTTTCAGCTGCTTTGTGTTTTCTTATATATTTTTTAAGGTAAGCGTATCAAATTTTAGCTAAAACGATACAAAATAACAGTTATAATATCACACATTACACAAATTTCTTGAAGTTCAGTTGTATTCCCGATTTTTGCACCTTTGGCTTGTTTTCTGCTTTTATCTTCAAAATGCCCGACTAGTGTCTCGTGTTTGGATAGTTTTTAAAGGAAATTAGCTACAAAATTGGAGAAAAAAATCTCCCATATAAAACCACCAAAAATGAGGTTAAGTAACTGCCGAATAAATATGCCACACAGCTATCCAGCGTTGCCAATTACATAGCAACTATCTTGGAAACGCTTCTTTAACCCCCAGACTTCGATTGTTTCAGACTTTTAGGTTATGCGTGCACCCTCCCTATTGTACCTGAAAATAGCTCTATTCTGATTGGCCACAGCCAAGGCAATGATGATCCCATTATTCGCTCGAAATGTCACTTTATTTCATGGAACTGTCATCGATATCAATAACGCGACTCATTATTACCAAAAATTTCCAATAATAATAGTATGATTATTATCTAGGAGTGGATAAATGCAATATTTTGCGCGAGTGGGATTATTGTAGTGCGAGGCGCTAGCCGAATCTAAGCATGAAACCGATTTAAAATTGTTACAGTGATCATTTTTATCGTTAATTCTTTCATGTTAATCGTTTAGTTGGTTCGAATCGTTGAATAATTGTGTGATTCCACTTTTTTAGCAATTTAGGAATTTTTATTTTCCTCAAAATTTAGTTTGCCAGTACCAAACTTCTAAATTAATTATGGCGGATTATGACAGTTGTCAATTTTCTTTATTTTGTTGTTACATGGTTTTTATAAATAATACTGAAGTTACAGTGATGTGGTCGTCGGAAAAATCGTATACGCAACTTGTCGGAAAAGTTTCTTTCGCGACTCGTGGGTTGTAGCGCCTCGCGCTACAATAAGCCCACTCGCGGGAAATATTGCACTTTTCCGACACGTCCCGTAAGGTACTATTCTGTTTCTTCCTGTTCTTCAATGTTTCGCGACTTGCTTTCACGTGGAAATAAGATTCACGGATCTTATAACCTATTACTTAGACAATAAGAATTTGAACGAAAAGACATTGTAAGTAGGGCGTATCGATAAGTATATCGATACGTCGGTATATGGTAGGCATATCGAATCGGCGATACGACGAATTGAATGATCGCCGTCTAAAAAAAGTGTCTCACTTCTTCATGGTAAGTATATTGATCCCATATTTGACTTTTGAAGCCTTTCAACCCTTTTATTTCTTTATGAAAAGAAAACAAGTATAATAGGTGGTCACCACAGACAGGTATACTTCGCGCGCGGCCGCTACCGGCATTTTACTTTATGAACGATCGGTCATAAAACGCCATCTTACGCCTTGATTCGCGGGCGATAAAGTGGTATTTTACGCCCTAGGGCGCTAGAAGTACGCATCGTGTATTCTTGAACAAAATAGCTTTATTCTATCTTTTTAATGATTAATGATTCATTTTGCGTGATTATACACCTCAAAATTACAATTGGGACAATTATTTACATTATGATGATGACTTGTACTTGATCGATTTTTCCAAAAAAAAAAGATCCGGAGAACTTCTTCCTTTATAGTAACATCATCTACTTGAACTTGCTCCATTTGTTGAAGACCACTTATTCTTTTTCACATAAAGTTTCGGATTTCACTGGTAATAATTCTGTAGCTTCGGCAGCGTTCGTAATTTTTGCTGGAAAATCGGTAATTTCTTCTTCATTCGCCGTAAAAATCTTCTCCAAAACCGCCACTCATTTTCACTTTTGGAATTTTTTTCAATATGGCTACCTTTATTTATGTTGTTGTTATCGTTACATTCCATTTATTTGTATTATTTCAATTTTTAATCAAAATCAAATACCTTTGCGTCACTTTGACAATTTAATTTCCAGACAGCGTCAAATTTTATAAAATTACGAGATGTGTTTTAGAGGAGATCGTTCATAAAATGTTGTATGCACCTCAGGCGTAAGAAAGCGTTTAGGGCCCTTGTCGTGTTAAAGCCTTCGGCTGCGCCTCCGGCTTTAATTTCACGACCGGGCCCTAAACGCTTTCTTACGCCCTTGATACATAAATAACTATTAAAGCTGGTCCGCCCCCTATAGTTGTCCTACAATGCATAGCAAGTAAGAGCTAGCCCGAGGGTCTACGCCCTTGAGCGGTTGTTAGTGGCGCCCTGCAGATTTGAAAATTCGAAAAATATAGTCGCCGCAGCTTTCGTTTCCTCATTTGACTTCTAGAGCAGTTCAACCCTCTAATTTCAAATGAATAGAAAATAGGTAATAAACCAGCAAGAGATCTTGGTCGATCGGAACTTCGACATTTGGGAAAGTATTTAAGCTATGTGGAAGCATAGGACGGTTTATACCTGCGTATTCTTAATTCCACGACATAGAGTTACCTCAAAAGTACCTTCCGAAATTTGTCTTCATATATTACTTGTTTTCTTTTCATACAGTAATAAGAGGGTTGAACGGCTCTAAAAGTCGAATGAGGGAACGAAAGTTGCGGCGACTATACACCGCAGGACAAAAAACAGCCGAGCACTTGAATTTTTAGTGAAATTACTTACTCCTGAACGAAAAGAATAATTTCAAAGTACTTGCCATTTCTGTAACGCCGCATTTTTGGGCTACACTCGCCATGCAGACGCGGTGTTTTGTACAGGTTCCTTAAGTATGTTTTACCATACCATAGGGTTTTGGAGAACATGTTCATCTTCATATTCCTGTGATAAATACTTAAGTAATTAATTTTTATTCGTTCCTACTAGAGTGCGGCGCATCAATACAAATCTACCCCTCAAAAGATGACGCACATCACTCGCCAGTAATACACATACGTATTATGGATACAAATAAACGGTTATTCCGAAATAATGGAATTTATGTAAATCTCATCTCCTATTTTGGTTGGCGCTATTATAACGAAACTAATTTGCTTTTATAGGTATCTTCTTGTGTGTGCCACCTGGCAAGCACGCAAAGTTAATAACGTAGCCTTGGTGCAAAATAATTGAAAATTAATTCCGGTATGCACATGAGATCTTTCCAAAAACTGCCTCCGACGATTCGAGTATCTAATTTCTAAATCAAAGCTCCGCTACTGATGTGGGTAATTATTTTAACGACCCCTTTAAACGGGGGCCTTCTTTGAAGTTCAAGCTCTTATTCACAGAGGCAGCGTTCGACTGTTACGCAATGTCTGTTTGTGACACAAAGTGTAAAGGCTTTACAATCCGAAATTATTGCTAAAACGTATATACGTATGTATAATGTACCATAATTATGTGTCATAATATACGAGCGCATATCAGATACTTGATGTTAGAATAAGCGCTATTTACGTGCAGAGAAAGATAAAGAGCGGGCTCTATTATTTTTGAATATTCTAAATTGCCACCACTCTATAGGAAGCGCTATAATTTATAATCCATGAAACGGGACGCGCTGAATTTTATGCATTGTTGCACATGTTGCATGCAAAATATATGAGGGAGGGCTTGGTATGGAGATCTGAAATAGCACATCCCCGGGAAACTTCTTTCCGTGAGATAAAATAACCCACGCCTAGACCGATAATAATAATAATTTCTACCTGTGATCTTAAATAAAGATAAAACTTCAGTAAATGTATGTCAGTATGAAACTTCAGTAATAAACGTAATGGGAAATAGAAAGGTTGCGAAATATTTGGTTGGATAAAAATCTTGTATTCCCACCACCATGCAAAGCTAACTACAAAACACATATGTGGACCTTATGGGTTCAGGTTTGGTATAAAGGTTGAATAGAAGTAGCGTCCCTTTTGAAATCTCATTTTACGTATTGTTATAAATAACCCAAAGCTCCGGATTGTGAATAGCATGGCATCGTGACAATTTTAAAGCTAAACGCCTACACAATGCTTACTTTATCGCCATATTCAGGACATCCTCTGAACAAAACACATTACCCCCATAGAAATTAGGCCAACGTTCATTATTTAATATCCAAATCCAAAGGCCTTTTATTTGATTATCAAATGTAACCAATTTCAATTGAATATAATGTCTGCTGTTGCATATCAATTATTTTCGAGATCGTTTTTGCCATTCAATAAATCCACGACGAATTTCTGATGTGAAATTGACAAAACAGAATAATGAATGCATATCCTATAAATAGTGAATTTCAGATTTCATAGATTCATTTGTGCAATGAATATCCGTTTCGCTAATTTGACACATTTTAGCATTTTTAGAAGTTAACGAAAGATGGAATGGTAACGATCAAAATTCAGCCCAAAATTCCCTGAGGAAATTAGCACACGTTGACGGGACAATTAAAATCTCTACGTTTGCCTATACATGTGCAACCATATACGTATGGACCCGTTTAATTCATGCACGGCCATTCCCATGTTGTTTGTTACAAATGAATAGTTGATGGAGAGCGCGAAAATTGCGAGCCCTACACTGAACTCCACGTAGATGTATACCTACTGGGATAATTAGAGACGAAACAAGAACCAAAATCACTGCGGTTCTATAATTTTTCCCCATGATTTATATTCGTCGTGGTTCACAAAACCGCGAGTTTTGAAGCATTTATCGCCATTTTGAGAAAACTTGCTTGCACTGGTCGATTTTCTTATCCAGGGACGTTCAGCATTACAGTATTCAGCATTTGGCGCCACATAATATTCCAGAGATCACAATAATATAAGGTTACGGATCAACTTTCCTCTATACAGGGTTGTTCATTTAAAGTGCAATCTATAAACATCAAAAACTGATAAGGCAGACGTAAAGATTGATTATGAATGAACATCAATGCCCAATTGGAGTCGATTATATTATTATGTTTATTCTTAATTCATTCTACGTCAACTTTATCACTTATCAGTCGTTGGGATTTTGTCATTTCGTGAATAATGATAGGTAGATTTTTATTTGGTGGCGAAAAGCTCTGGATGCGCAGTAGCAAAGCTCCGCCTCCGCTTCTCCCGTTTGTGAAAACAGACAACAATCAGTGGCGTAGCGATGATGCCGTTTCTTATTTGATAAGGACGCAGCACGATTATGTGTATAGATATCTTCAAAAAGTATTCGGGGGATTTTTCTATAATCGATAACAGTCGAATTCTAACTTTCACCTATTGAAAACTTCCGGAAGCTCCTTACCGATGAAGCGCTAATGGTTGATTGCATCCTTCATTTTTTCACCAAACCACGCCACTGTTTGCCTCGAAGCCGAGTCGAGCCGAACCGCTGCGTGCATTGACGATTACAGCTTACTGTGCTCGCCCATCTGCGCGGTTTTCCGCCACCAAATAAAAGTGCAATTCTTCTACTCCAAATTATGTGTAGAAAGCTTTTAAAATAGTCCATTACGCAATTTGTCTGGAAAGTGCCATATTTCGCTCGAGTGATATTATACGGTGTGATCGAGGAAATTTCACATAATAAGAGAGACTATGATAGTCACAGTCTCCCCTTATGTGAAATTTTCTCGATGGCGCGAGGCGCTAGCGAAGCGCTATAGGGGCCGTGCGAATTCTACCCCAGCGCCGCCGTTTTAGAAGTTCTTGCAGGAAATCATGATACTAGAAAAATTATACGTCCAGTAGGGAAAATTTCGACAATGACAAAATCCAAAAATTTTGTCAAAAATCCTAGAGGCACTAAATTCAAAATGCGCACGGTCCTCATAACCCACAAGCCGCGAAATAAAACTTTCCCGACAAGTTGCGTATACTATGTACACTCTTGGACAGAAAAATTGGGACTTTTGTCACAGGCGGCTGAATATGTTCTGACAGCTCGAAAATTTGTCAAAATTACAATGATAATTATTGAAAAATTATTGATTTTCATCTGAAAGTGAATGTGCACTGTTGATGCAAAACGTCTTTGCATTAGGTGTTTCATTACTAGTATTCGATTGCTGCATGGTATGGAAGTCCCTAACAGATTCCCTCACAGATTCCCTATCTGTTGTCGTGTCTGCTGTAATATTTCTCCTTCAGCCTTGGTTGAAGCAGATAATGTGGGATTCGCCATTCCAATTATTTTTTGTGCTGTTTTTGCTCAACACTTTCCCTCCATCCCTTTTGTCACGATCGTGGACTTCCACTTCCCGTGGCTAGTACGGAGAGAGCAAATAAATTTTACATAAGGGGTGGCTATGATTATTGTTCTGTTTCTATTCTTCTATAAGTCATCAATCGAGACAAAACCATAGTCATAGCCATCCCTTATGTGATATTCATTTCCTCTGTCTGTATAAACCAGTATTTACAATTAATTAGATAGTAGAGGATCTGCGGAAACAATGTCAGGTCTTCTAGTTTGAAAAAATGAGCCATTATTTTAGGTTTTGGACTCATGATGTTAATTCCAACAAACGTTCTGAGACCTTTATTAAAGAAAATACTATCCATTTATTTCATTCATCTGGAGAATATAACATTGCTCCGGAATCAGTATGGCCGGTAAATTTTTTTATGCGGAAGGCGCTACTAATCTTGTGAATTTTGAAACGACTAAATTTTTCTTGATACCAAAGATGTTGAAGACTTTTTTCGAAAATGCCAATAATAAAGCATGCATCGTCAGTTTTTTTTTGTCGGCACCAATTCATAAAATGTTGTATTCTTTCAAATACCAAGCGTTGGCCATTTCAATTAATCCAATGATGTATTTTCACGGGGAATAAAATTTGAATTTTATGAATGATACATATTCGGATATGACGCAAAATGACTTCTGCGTAAGAATTTTATTGAAAAAAATTGTTTTCAATTAGTTATTGCAATTACAAAGAAATTTTCGTGACGTCAGCAATTCAAATAGTGGGCACAACTCGTCAGCTCGTCAATGGATGGTACTAATAAAAGTTAAATAATAGTCGCTGTTATTACCGATTGTCGACATTTTGACCTCATGTAAGTGTCTGCTGACATCCGTGTTTTCGTATTCTCAATAAAATTATGTGATTATGCCTTCAGAAATGAGGAAAACACCCGCTGCTCACAGCACGGATCAACACCATAACTGTAACTGCGCGTGGCACCATCTACTGGATCATAGAAAACTCGCAGTAGCTGACGTCATCAGAAGAGAATTTAAATTTTTATTTTAGCCCTGTAAACTTTACTAAAAAATGTAAAAAAAAACCTTCTCAATTATTGAATACCATAGAATGTATCAGATAAGCTATTTTGAAAAATACATGAAAATACCTCATTGTTGTCAGAATCAGGACAATAATTAAATTCTCTTGATTTTTTCTAGAAAACTTAAGGCTCAAAATGCTCCACCCTCCATCCCTTTCTCGCAACACTCTAATGCCCAGTTTTTTACATTGCAACCCCCAATTTTTTCCATTCATTTTTACACTTCATCTTGAATACTTACAACGAAATATAGTTTTACTGTGATATATTGGCCATAACCCTTTCTAGATTGAATGTGCATAAACATTCATTATTCCTCGAGTGCAAAATGTGGATATATTTCCTCTGTCTCCCTCTTCTGTGGAAATACATGCAGATCCTGTTGATGGTACCATCTATCCATTATATTTCGAATTATTGACCAACAAGATATCTGCAGCAAGAAGATTACTTCGGTTGGATTCCTGTTTTCCCGGTTTGTTGAGGTAATCAGTTCAGCTATTACTAAAGAGATGGCGCTATTCATCAACAAAGAGCGCTTTAAGGGTAGGTCGAGGGGTAGATTTGCTTTAAATTATAAGTATATTATTCTACAAATTAACGATATCCATTATATTCAATCTAAACTTAATCAGTCCGAATAATTCATTTCTTTATATGTATTTTGGAAATAGCGACTTATGGCGGTTTTGGGTCAATGAGAGGCCCCAAGCTATCGGGCGCAGACACAAAAGCTCTAGAAAATGTTCTTGTCGTGGATGCCGACCTGCCATTGCGACTGCATAAGTGAAATGAGATGCTTTGAAGTCGCACAAAATAAACTGCAAACTCGACCCGAGGCAGCAATGTTTGTATTTCCATTAGACGCACCAAGACTGAATGTGCATATACGGAATGTATGTAGATATTTTATGCCTTCCGCAATCCTTTTAGCCTGTGCTGCGCTTCATATTAACATCTGCGTCTACATAAATATACTTATTTAGATAGAAACAGGGTTAGATAGACTCAAAGTAAGCAAGGTAAACTTAAAAAGACGACACACTTCCAGATTTTCCTTGATTTAAAGAGAAAAGTGTAAAAAGAACAGAACAAAGAAAAAAAACTTGATGGAAAATGGAAACATGTTTCCAACTTCCGAAATGAAATTCTTGATTACTACTCAAATCCTTTCTTCACGACAGTATTCATAAAAGCAGTTTAGTAGACGCCTGCCTGCATACTGCCATGCACTCGCGCTCTTGTAAAAGTGATTTTGTAACTAAGTACTTATGTACTTATTTCATTCCCCAGACATTAAAGAAATCCTGTCCAACCATCATAGATCCAAATTCGATTTACCCGCATAACCTGATCGGACCTAAACGAACTGAGAAAAAAGTACTAGAACATCAAAAACGAAGCGGAATGAATGAACAGAATCTTAATTTGAAGACTGAAAACGCTTTTTATTATAAAATAAATTCAGAACTTATTTTTATGACGCAACTACGGGGTGCAACTAAGTCTATGTAAGTAGGACGGAAGTTAAAATGTAATACATTATTGTACGGAACCGTCGATGGCTATATACGCGAAGGGTATTAAACTTAACAATTTCTTTTATTATAGAAATCAAATTTTATTGCACAATTTATTTTACTTTTACGATTTGTCGTCCTAACATTACGACAAGAGGTGTTCTTTTATGTGACACTCGGAGTATAAATTTCGATGTGATCGCACTGGAAAGTTGAAAACTCATTGAAAACTCGTCAAACTAATCACAAACCAATTTCAAACATTGCGCTAAACTATGATTTTTTATATTTCAGTATATGGGATCATTTGCCATCAGCCCTCGCGAAAAGAATTCTAAAACGAATTACATCCGGGAACAATTTCAGCACATGTTGGTGAGTTATTTCATAATGTATTCGCTATTAAATACAGTGATATTACGATTGCAAAATCAGAATTCAATTTGAATGAAGAACTTAATTCAAGTGAAGCATCAGTTTGGTTTTCACTGTTATCAGTATCCTCATTATCGTCATCAATTTTGTGTTCTTTTTCTAGTTCTTCTTTTTGACTTTTAGACATCTCGTCTTTTTCTGGCGTTTCTGAAGATGTAATCAACTTTTCCTCGTTATTTTCATCTTCCTCAATAGCAATATCCTCTTGACCACCATCATCATTTTCATCATCATAATCGTTATCATCTTCAATTTCATCATTTGTGGAATTTTTGGATCTCCATTTTCGTGCATGTTTATTATATCGTCTTCGTCGTGGGCCTTTTGTAACTCTAGTTAACATCTTATCTAAAATTCCATTGTAATACTCATCGTATAGAGTATCGACTGAAATATGAAATATCCTTTCTTATAAATGTATTCCATGTTATTTCAACTTATTGATTACGTTCGGCGATCGTAAGGTTTTTAGTGGTCCGAAATTTTCGTATTTTCCCCTGTGGTCTTGATGATTTCTGTTTTTCACTTCGTCTTAGTCTAAACCAATTCCTACAAGAATTAATAAATTAACAAAGTTTTTGTAATAGAATGTTTGTCATGAATAAACTTCGTTTTCTTGGAATAGTCGTATACTTCTCGCTTAGCTCTCCTATTTTCAGGAAATAGTCCACTTTCGTAATGAAATGAACATAATCCAGATACAGTTGAAGGGAATTCCTCCGATTTACTAAAATGAAATAACCCTAATGTGAAATGATCGTCATTTTGCGGTCGTGCTTCATTTAGATCTGAAGATGATTCTTGCACTTTTGCAGGCTTTAAATCTGATGTCGCGATGATAATATTTTTCATAAGCGTAAAAATGAGAAAATTTGTCACAAAAACATGACACATGACAAGAACTGACATTATCTCAATAATTACTCCCACAATAATGGAATTATTGGACAAAACGTTACCAAAATGTAGGCACCTGTACGTATTCAACAATTTCATTGTATCCACATGAAAGAGGGCCTATAACAGTCAGAGCAATGGTGCATTCCTCGCATGCAGTTTAATTCAGCTGATTGTGATCAGTGCAGGGCTTCAAAGCAATCACAATCTATTAAACTACACAGAGGGAAGATGGTATGTAGATTGAGGTATACCTACGCTGCCGTTGTTAAATACAATCAGAGAACAGTATTTAATTATAGACTTCCAAGTTGCATAATTGTGTTCATTGGGAAATAATCAAATTCCATTTTCATTACTCGATGTATAATATGACACAAGATCAACATGGAAATTGAAATGTCTCCATTAAACATAATTCGTCCTATGATAAAGTGAAGTTTTCTTTTTCTAGTTACGCAGAGTTTCCCACTTTCGGTGCGACTTGACATCCTTTCGCTCGAGCTTAATGTTGGGTTCTTTCACTGCGATTGGTGCAAAAACTCTCCTCTAGATGAGCGAGACCGTCCAGTTCGTAAATAAAAACAGTTTCCGTGACGTTTTCAATTCGGGTGAACATAGTCCGGAAATTATGGATCGTCTGACCTGCTGACCTCACTGATTGGAAACCGTTGAGTGACTAGTTCTCATCAGCTCCCGGCCGCATTAAAGGGGGGCGGCCGAAACCAATGAGCACCGCCAAACGCACGCCCCATCATTGAGTTTCGCTCCCGTATGAGGGGGTGAAAACGACACACGCTATCTGCACTTCACACTTAATTAAACTTTCCGAACTACTCGCATCACATGTGTGTGCCCAATTATATACAAGAGTGCTAATTCACTTTACGCGCCCATCGCGCGGTGGAGACGGCGACCTTAACGTCTTGTTGCGCAAATTAGGTCATTGAAGTCCGTATCATTGCCAAGTTCTGAGCCAATGGTGAGGACTTGGTTATTCCAGTCACCCTTGCGTGGTATCCTGGGTAAAATTATCAAATATGTATATACGGAGTGATCCATTACTTATGCCATTATTTTTCCTGATGACTAAAAGAGCGTGCCGGTGACCATTCGGATCGAAAATACGGAAAATTTGAAGAAATTTGTACGTGATGTAAAGACTTTTCCACTCGAGAGGAAGAACACACCGTGAAGACATTTAAAGAATGGAAAATTGGATCAGTTGATCAGTATCTTAATAACCACAGTAAGAAACTTCAATTACGAAACGCCACTTTTCGACATGAATTCCCATCATTCGTCTAATTAGAGAAAAACATGCATGAAATCGAGAGTGGATAGTGTGTAATCGTATCGCAGGAAAGTGACTCGATGTTCCCATCGCAATCCGCATCAAATCATATCTAAGCACCTATAAGTCTGGAATTTTCAGCGGTAAAAACGCACTGACTTTTCCAGGAATACATATGTAGGTATATCTGTTATTATACCAGATATAGAAAAAATATTTAAAAAACCGATAGCTCGTCTGAGCCCATGTCTGAGTAGTTTAGTCAGGGAATAGTACGCCCTCACTCTGAATACCGCCCTCACTAACAGAATATGATGCTTCTGAAGATGAAAATTCAATAAGTTCCATATAACCCTTATTTCAGTTATGAACCCAACCGTTGAACATTTAAACGGATCGTTGTCCAGAAAATAGAACGTTAAAAGTGAAGAAAATGGCTGTTGCTAGATTTTTCACATATTTCAACTATTGGTATAAATATTCCAGAATTCCGCTGACTCCCGTTAGTGCTGTCGATGTTTCTAATTTATGTTCACGAGAATGAGGAAATGCACGCATCCAGATGGGGCGGAAAGAGGAAATACTCTTGATGCATCCCTGCTTCCAATACTCAAGTATATAAACGTTTAGTTCTACCCTGGATTTCATAATAATGTCGATTTTCTTGGGATAACGTTCAGTTTTTTGTTACCAGATACCTAGACATGCCCGGGTGAAATTAACGGGGATCATTCTACTCACGCCCTGCAGAAATAAAGTAACCCACTTGAACAAGTCCACAGTCCATTAGGCCGAAATATAGACAACCGGCGGGCGGACCTACAGTCGTAACAAAAGTACCGGAACTATTATGTTAAAACCAACGAAAGCTTTTACCGTGGAGGCATTCCTAAAGTACATAATATGTTTTCTTTTGGAACCGAGTTAGTAGCGTTGGTCTTTCTCTTGTACGAAAATAAAACGAAGCGTCTACACCAGAGTTGGCACGTTACCGGATTTATTGCCGGCTCAAAGAGAATCCCTTTCCTTTAAAGGGCTTTAAAAATACCGTGGATTAGTTCAGCGAATTAATCTTTGACTAATTGCTGTGATGGAAATGCGACCTGTGATCGCATAATGCCCATGCCTAAAGATTCATCATGATAATAGATATTCGGTGGAGTTGATTGCTAGGAACTTGTATTTGCCATCATGTCTCGAAATCCGCCGCAATTGAATGTCGTTTTGAACGGCTTGTGTTAATATTGACGTATGTACTAGGAGACTTCGCCGTTTGTCGTTTTTCCCCGCGAGCTTTGCGAGCTTTTCTCTGGTATTAAATCCGGCGATGAAAGCAGAAGGAGTTTCATTGCAATTTCGGAATAAAACTGAACAGGAGCGGCCGTTTTACTTTTAAGATCTACAATAAATAACGATTTCATCTATAAAGTTTTAATATTGCCTGAGCAAACACTTCGTTCCAAATTACCCACCTGATACGGTGATGCAGCCAAGCTCAACTCGATACCAGACTTTTTCTCCGTTTTATATCGATACCAGTGGCGAAATATCGTGGTGACGACAACGACGTCGATGAGACGGTTTTCCTGTCGGCATCAGACCGATCATGTGGAATTTTATCGGAGAAACAAAAAGGCATAAGGGGGTGTAAACAGACTGGGAAGTGTATCGTAAATTTCCATTTGGGACTGTACTTCGGTTTCATCCGACACTCGGAAAGATTTATAAGAACAAGAAATTTCTGTCCAGACCATCGGTCTCAAATTCGAATGGCAAATCCAACTCAACACACAAAGTTCTGATTCGATTCTGGTCATTTTTTTTTAATTCTAGTTGCTTTCAAGCTCCGTGTTTAACATCAATGTTAGCCTATCCACAGAAATAATTGTTACACTCTCGTAACAATGAATATCAACAAATGTTGAATTCTGGTTGAGATTATTAAGGACTGAACAACTGGTCGTAGGTATCCAATTTAATGGATGCTCCATTGTTAATAAACTAGGAAGTAACTATGTACACGTCGCGATTGTCATCAAAGATGACAAAGATGACGATTATTCACGAGAAATAGTCTTGTAATATTTTCCATAAGAAATCACCCTTCAAGTTCTCAACAGCAAGGGTACGATACACGCTGTATTGCTGATATTCAGATTTTCTGTAACCAGAGTATGTTTATCCAGAGCTACAAAACGTGATTAAACTCATTAGACCCCTACACAGAACAATGTGGATGCAAAATAACGTTACATTTCCGAATGCACAACCATTAAGATTATGGATTATAAATTATGTTCGGTAAAAGCTTGTGTCCTAAGACTTGCACCTTCGGGTGTGGAAGCTTATTGTGGTTTGATTATTGTTGTTAAATTATGTTTAAAAAAAGAAGTTGAGGGAAAAAATTTGCTTGTTGTATGATGATGAATAATGGTGAATGCAACATTATGTCCAATCGTGCATTATCCTATTGATTCCTAGACATGTCCACTTTGAAAGCCGCTGCAGCCGAATCTCGTGAATCATGAAAAGGCATTACCGCGCATGATTGTTTTACACGTGCTCCGCCGCGACGTTTACATTTCGTTGGATATCAGTCCGTCGTCGGCGTCCCCATGTTGGGGTTGTGTCGTACTTGGAAATTTTCACGATCGCGTATTGACATCCTTAAAAACATAAAACCTTCCGGTGAGTTAACACATCCCTTTCTACCCGAAACTGATATACATTTAACACCATCACTAAGGTGATAGTATTTTAAAAATTACTTTAAAAAGGGTCCCTTGAAGCAGAATTATATTTTCATTAGGTGAAATCGCGGATAAAGGTGAAAGAAAAATTGTAATAACAACGTGATTTAACGATGGCTTGTCAAGTTTAATTAAAGTGTAGATTATGGTTCTCGTAAATGTAAAATACTACCGTTAATTACCGGTTAGCTACTACATATACTTTTTTGTTCCTATCATATACTTCATTTCATGCTTGATTCACGTTTGATATTCACATGCCCACCATTGCACTATTTAATAAGTATTTATTAAATTTTCTTAAATTTCAGCAATTTGAAAAAAGATTATAAATTATAAGTGTAAATTTATAGTTCATATTCATTATCTACATATACTTTTTTAAAGAGCGCAAGTGCGATAAAGTAGCGAACGTCCTGATTACTAATAATACATTAAGTATAATGAAACATACATACTTTTTAATATTGGATTAGTGAAGGTGAACGTCGTCCTTCCTTAATTATTCATGTAAGTTCAAAGATGCTGCGATATATTATGTGGCATTAAGGCGGTATTCTCTCGCTGTTGAGCATATAAACCATAAGCTCTTTTGATCTTAACAGCGATTATGCCTACGACTCAAAATACGCATCTATAGGTACATACAATATTCTGACGTGGTTCGTGTAATTTCAGCCTCCTAGAACAGGGTGCTCAGCGACCTGGAAAACCTGGAAAACCTGGAAAAGTCAGGGAATCGCGGGTAGGTCAGGAAAGTCAGGGAAAAGTCAGGGAATTTCAAAAAAATATGGAAAAGCCAGGGAATTTTTCGATTTTATGGATAATTATTCCGAAAAACCTCTAGCATTCCCATTTTTCTTCCAAAAAATTTTCGCCTGCGGCGCTACTTTTTCTGTCTCGGACCTGTGTTCTGATTCCTACAATGAAGTTGTAAAGTTACGCGTTCATTTGATTCATGTGCGCAACATTTACCATTACAATGAATTGTAGAATCAGTAACACGACCCTGGAAAGTCAGGGAAAAGTCATGGAAAAGTCAGGGAATTTAAAAACCACTAATCGCCGAGCACCCTGTAGAATATGACAATTAAATCAATAATATTTATGTCGTGAAGACTTTCGTGGTATGTATATACCATGCCCCCGCTTTGAGGACAAATTGACAAATACTACAAATAGTCATCAATAAAATCGATGTAACTTGAATCGTAGATGCGCAGTAGACGCAATGTGATGGATGAACCTCGGGATGAACGTACAGTTTATCAATATTATGAGTCTATAATATTTAGTTTCCTACCGAGTGTACAGTGTACAAAACCCCAGGGTGACACAGTCGCCCAATGGACATCCGATGGATGTCCAGGACCGCTCATAGCATGGTCCATTTATGGTCCATTGGACATCCACCACTCCGCACGAAAACAGCCGAACCTGGACGTCTGATGGACGTCCATTGGACGATGTGTACACCCCGGGACGCTCCTTCTGTCCAATTGGCCATGACCATCGCTCTGTCTCGTATTATAACCAATAAATAAACAGTGATAGAACGATTATTCATGGCAACTCGAATAAACAGGGTATAATGATAATGATATAATTGTAGTCGCGCGCATGAGCGGTTTGAATCTTCTGGCCACATCTAGAAGACTTCACTTGTAAGGTGAAGTGGGGTAATGTAAAAATGAGGTAAATGCGAGGGTAAATGTAATTGTAGGTCCTAACTTTTTAAAGATCATAGTTGTCGACCTGCCATCTGGTGTCACGTGCAGTAGACTGCTGAAATCACTGAGATTTTTACAGAAATATCGGATTTCGGATTCATACATTTGCCCCACTTTCACAGGTCATGGGCTCAGGAAACACCGACCACAAATGGCAAGTCAATAGTAATATCATGTAGATTCGGATACAAAGAAAATTAAACTTTTAATTATTATGTTTTCCCCACCAAGTTACATTCACCGCACTTTACCTTATACTGTAGCAGAAGTGTTTTTTTCAAGTAATGGAAAACCCTGAATTATTGATTCTAATAGGTGATATTTTGGTATAATTCATGTTTCCAGAACCATAATGTAAATTCCGTTTCCCGGTAAAAATATTTTCTACTTTTCATTATAACCATATTATAACTAATTATATCTTCAAAAAATATGCATTTTCACGACATTTTTGATTTGCTATTGAAGTTCTTCAATTTACTGTCTAAAGTATTTAATGATGACAATCCACCTTTGAAGTGAAGGCACCTTTTTTCAATTATACTGTAGAATGAGATTTTTTTATAGAATGGTGATAATAAAGCAAATTCGAGAATGTCTCTGGAGACGGAGAAAAAGTGCGACGGCAAACTGGGTGCCCTCAGGAACCAGTTTCTCACACCGCTACGGATATCGCATAATTTCACCCCTGAGATTATCCGGGCTATTGATCCCAATTTTCCTAAAAAAATATCGCTTTTTGGCTCGTTTTTTAGGGCCGGTATTTTCACCTCGGTTACAATTAAATACCGCAATTAAAATCAACAAATTCAACTGCCACATGACTGGAAGATGAATAGATCGGGTCTTAGTAAATTAAACTCAATATTATTATTTCTTCTGTATCATTGTGATAAGCTTTCTGTTCTGACGCATTTTATACGAAAAATTAGCGAATAATCCTTCAACTTTGAGAAAGGCCAATTTTGGTCTCATTTAGGATAATTTCAAATTTTCATTCGAGTTTGCAACAAACTTGTAAATAATGTGTTCATTAGAAGTTTGATTGCCTACCTAGAAGCAAATCCATACAAAATTATTGAAAGCCGAGGTAAAAGCTTCTCCTTTGATACAATTACGAGCCGAAGGCGTACGTCTATATATATTTTTTTTATTGGAGTAATCAGACACTAAGGTAAATATTTATGTAATGAAATTTCCCCAGTACACACTCGAAGTGAAAAACGAGCAAAATTCATACTTCCTGATATTGTATTGGCAGTTATGTATAGAGGTATCGATATTGTAGTTGATATGGCAGTAGTCGGTAGTCAGTAGATTGGTATACTTACTTTATGGTTGAGGTACACTGCACAAATTAAATCCATTGACGACCACCTTAGGGGAATTAAGTCGGTACCCTAACGGGGGGTTGCAGTCTCCTTAAGTCTGCCACTCAACGTCAGCGGTAACAGGATGCGGGAAGTGCAGAAAACACTTAAAACAGTCTCCTTCTGCTTCTCTAAATCTTATAATTATTACAACAGACCCAGAATTATAATTAGTGCACGTCTGATGCAGCGTGTTCTAGAAAAGTTGTGTACCGTGCTTAATTGGATAAATTCAGACGAATTAACCGTGAAACTTCACCGGTTCTTCGCGTTCGTATACAGACTAACCCCTTGGAAACTCCATCGTCAATATATCTGTCTACATACATACCCGAGTACATACCCTACGACTAGTAGGGTATTGGTAGTACTACCAATTTATTCCTAGAGGTGTCTTAGGTACACCTTATTTCCAATTCTATTCAATTTTGTATAAACGCAATGGATTATTCTCGCCTCAGGCTGAAAATGTTCAGCATAATTCAAAGCTGACAAATCAGCTCCCAACAACCAATTTTTTTTGTTTTTCAGAAAAACACCCATTCTCATTATGAGCGGTTGATACAACACGGATCTGTATGTGACCAGCCCAATTCAATTGGTGATTTCCGTTCTTTTGATTCAAATGGGGAGAATAGGCCCCGTTATACCTCAAACTAAAAGAGATTCATTTGAAATGTTACGTTCATGTTGAGTTGATCGATTTCAGTTTGTTTACCATCATTTTATGCAGTGTTCTAGAACTCCAAGAATGTTTGAATGCTGGTCATAATGTAATTATTCATGGATTATTGCGCTTTAAATTTGACAAACGTCTGCAATATCAATCGGTCAATAGAAACTAGAAACCGACTCAGTGCAAAAATGTTCTTAGATCTTTGAATAGTGGTCGCTTTCCCCATCACGTCGCCTGAGCACTTTTTCATCCCTTAAGAACTTTAAACATCGTTGTAGACTTTCAGTCAGATATAAGTCCAGAAGCATAAACACATTTGAAACTGAAGCTGATGTCTTGAATGAGACCTTAGCTGCTTGCTACCACTATGATTTCCGGAGAAGGCCCTGGAGTATAGTAAGGAAAATGCCTCAGCCTCACGTATACATACTCGCATCCTCCCTAGATGAAGAGAGGTTGTTAATTGCATCAAATCTTTTACAAACAGCTACGTATTTTAAATGTAACGACAGCAAAATATATCTTGTTGGATAAACAAACTGATTGCACATTTATCAATTTGGTTGTGTCATGACGCATCTATTAGTTGTAGTTTGTCTAACGGAGGATGACATGTAACATTGTATCCTACTCGTATAAGGAATAGGACGACATTCATTATTCAGATAGATTATGACATTGAGTGTTTTAATTTCAAGAGAATAAACTAACATACGACCGCAAACTAAACCGGCACAAGACCGATGGTTTTAGAAGGGGTTGTGTCCCCTCGCAGAAGTTACGCCGGCAGCACTCTCCATTGTGTATATTTACCAAGTTAATCGCAACAGTAAGACATAGAATGCAGTTGAATCTAATAACGTTAAGCTCATAGAGAAACATCTAATTAATTGAGATTAGCCGTTCGCTACCTAGTATCTTATAGCTATTAAGTATTTGTACCTATATCGTTGCTTAGCAGTATTGCAGAGCTCTCTCATTACTATTGTATATGAGGCTTTTTTCATTGTGTAGCAGATAATGCAAAGCTTCATTTATTTTGGCTTATACGTCGCGTTGCCCCGGTGAGTAATCTTCGGTACAAAGCCTGCATTGTGACGTTACTTATTTTTTATTGTTTTCGATGGAGGGGCATTAAACTGTAATCTAGCTCTGCGCATTTTCGAGCATCCGGCTTTAAAATGATGCTGCATCGGAGGTGGATCGCCACTCAAAAGCCCTCCATCTTCGAAGATGCGACGAGATTGATCTGTTTCGTCACTTCGACGAAACGAAACAAATAGAAAAAACATTGGAAAATATAGCGCTCGACCAAGTTTGGATTGAAAAGTCTGTTTCGACCTCAATAGTTGAGTGAGGGGTTGTTGAGTGAAACTTTTAGGTGTTTCCTAAGAGGGGAATATCTCGCTCCTCTCTCTCAATTATACGAAGAATACTTTTAACAGTTACCCTCGGTTACACCGTGACCTGCAGATGTCTGGTTCGCACGTCACTCAGATTGTTACTAGCGCATTTAATGCGCTTCTACGCTTCCTTTGTACACCGAAATGTTTTATTAGGTGGGCAGGCAGGTCAGTGCGCCTCAAAGCGTCCCGGTGAACGAGATACATGTAAAACCAACACGCTAACGCAGGACACGACCTAAACTCGCATCGTTTTATTTATTCGTATGAATTTTACTTCCGCCCGCCAGCCTTGTTTCTATCCTGTTCCTGGGAAACTGATGACGGTCGCCAGGACAACACGTTTGCGTTCTCTGCTCTGTTGTGCACCCCTACGACTAAATCTAGACAAAAAAAAAAACTGTTGTTAGGAAGCACAATGACATTTAATTTTATCTTAATGAAGTTAACCACTGCATGACCGTTTCATACAGTGTAATTAAAAACCGAACCCCCAGTTCACGGGGGATTGTCATTACTAAATATAGGAAAAAAAACGTTGGAAGAACCATATATAGTCTGCCCTCATCATATTTGATATTATGGGGGTGAATTTTTGAGTTTAAATGATGATGGGAGAACCTTATTCACCTATTATAATCAATGTTTTACGGTTACTAGACAATCGACTATGCGCACCTTACGCTTGCATGTACAATGTACAAATGACTTTTTTAAAGTAGGATACGAATAACATTGTCATTTTCAATTTCTACAGTATGTCTACGGATGGGGTTTAAAAGACGAAAAAAATTTTTATTTCTGATTTTACAGAAAAAATTATTCTTGATAAAATCGCCTGCTTGCTCTCAAACCTCTAAAATCCATTTCGTTTTCATTTCAACATGAACAGTTATTTTTTTATTGAATTTTCTTTGAAAATTTTGGACGTAGAAATATTTTCATCCAAAATTAATAGAAGTACCAGTAAGCAAAACCATGGTGCAAAACCTTGTAACAGTCACTGTCAGAGTGTCAGCATTGTTTAAATATGAGATTTGGAGAGGTGTCATCTATCGATTTGAGTTTTTTCTTATTCTATTTCATATTTTCATGTAATCTTGGACAATAAGTAGGGCGCAGGGTCACACCGTAATTGGTACCGATTTATTATCGATTTAGCATCTCATAAATTATCTTCGCTATCAGTAATTTCTCCATTTGTCAAAGTTCTGACATTCTGACGGGTGCTTGTGCTGGTGATGACTGACTGTTGTCAACTTCTGCGCTATGGTTTCGCTTACTGGTACTTCTATTAATTTTGGATGAAAATATTTCCAAGTCCAAAATTTTCGAATAAAATTCAATAAAAAAATAACTGATCATGTTGAAATGAAAACGAAATGGGTTTTAGAGGTTTGAGAGCAAGCAGGCGATTTTATCAAGAGTAATTTTTTCTGTAAAATCAGAAATAAAAATTTTTTTCCTCTTTTAAACCCCATCCGTGGACATACTATACATATATCAACATTTACCTGAAAACAATTACAACCTATAAAGGTCGTGATAAGTTTCTTACGATAGTTTGGCAACGTAGAAGCCAATATTCGTATACCGTGTATATTTACTACTATACAAAAATTGGTCTCCCGTAGCTCTCACTCGGAAAAGCGAGATCAAATAAGGGAGGAAAGGAGATCATGCAATTTCGCTAAAACGAGCATGAAAGACACAATTTACACTACAATAGATCGGAATAAAAAAAATGGAGAAAGAAACGCTAGGGGATTCTTAATATCCAATTAAAGCTGCAGAGGCTCGTATTACATGGAAGCAAATTGAAAAGCTACCATTCGCATATTTTCAAACGAGACAAACAAAACAATGCGACGTTTTTTTTTTGCTCGTTATGAACAGAGTATTACATTTACAAATCGATAGATGTAAATTTTAGAATAATTCCCCGTGGCGACGTCGAGGATGTCACCAGTAGTTAGAAAATGAAACCATATCGAAACCCGAATTAATTATACCCACAGTCAATACTGCCTTTTCATCTGTATTAGGAATATGAATTTCTAAAATTAGTCAGTTAATGACTTTGTTTGGGGGTGAATTGAGTATGGGGGGACGTTTGTGATGTATTTTGCAATATTGAAGCAGCCCGCCACATAATAGCAGAATTGATTTGATTTACCACGCACGCACCCCTTTTACCCGCAAACCCCAAGTGAACCAAATGCTTCTCCTCGACGAGAACCAAAATTTAATTTCCTGCCATTGATGTAAACTACCGTTGGACACGATGCAGGATATTAATATTTGCAATAGCATTGGAAAGCTTCAAAATTCACTAGCTCGTTTTGTTTAGTAAACAAAAGTTTCACGTTTGTTTTATACAGCCTGAATCAAAATTATTTATCCAACGCTTGAGCGCTGGTGGCCAATTTAGTTTCGCTTTTATTATGGTTTTGCACTTTGAAGGTTTGGTAATTGTGCAAAAAAAATGAATGGAACTTCAGATAGACTTATTGAAAAATTACAGTTTGTTACCAAAAAATTGGAATTTACTAAATTTAATATTAGAAAGACCTCAACTTACCATGATCGCGTGACTGTAGTTTCTACATATCGCAAACACTTGAGGGCTACCATAAAGGAAAGACATTACAGTTACTTAGGGCCAACTGCACCGCTTTCACTTAAAATTTAAGTGGAACTTAAACCTTAGCAACAATTGTTGTTAACAATTGTAGTCAAGGCTTAAGCCCCGCTTTAACTTTTAAGTGAAAGCGGTGCAGTTGGCCCTTAGTTTCATAATTTTTGATGATGCGGTTTTGGAGTTTTTTAATAAAAACGGTACTTACTACCTCAACTTTGAAGCCGTCTAGCTCCTCACACCGACCACTTTTACCTAAGTAAAATAGGTCAAATCGTCACATTTTCTGACGATCTGTATACGGTTGAAGTTTGTCGGTGGCATTCTGGGACACCCTGTATATCTCATTACATTATTTTTCGATGTGCAGCAAAGGCTATAACATTATACTTGTAGTAGATAATAGATTCATTATCCAAAAAGATGTGTTAGATGGCAAGGAATTGCGGAAAATCGCGTAAGTACAGAACTTGTTTGAAAATTGCGCAAAAATATGAAACAAAGTTCATATACTTACCTATGAACTTTGAGGATATTTTTTTTTCTGAAGTTGAATTCCAAATTGAAAATTGCCACACATATCTACGTCAGAAGCCTTGAATTAAAATTATCGAACTTATCGATATTTTGTAAAACGTGAGTATTTTACAAAAATTTCAAAATTTTCAAAAAACGTTATCTACATACGTTTAAGTTTATGACTTCTGTTTGATTTGGTTTTCTACTACAATTTTCTTCAGTATAATACAGGGTGTCTTTTTTTCTGTCGAGATAGCCATGAACTCGACCATGACCATATCTCTGTTTCATATAATTACCATTAGATAAACAGTGAGAGATACAAATCATGGTAATTCGACAGAAACAGCGTTCGTAAGCAGGGTACTCGTGTTTCTTATAACACGTGACTCCCAAGTCACCTGACTTTATCAATGGTAAACAATGTTTTTTAATAAGATTTTGGTTAGCAACATGGGTCACGTGCTATAAGTAATATCCTGGAACGACTAAATCCAACTCTTTGTTATCGACACTTTTGGACTCGGATGAATTACGTAAGCTTTCCTCCTATTACGGATAAATCCTCTCAAAACATGCTCATCCAATATACTACATTTTTTTTTAAATTGGAGAGTCTTGTTTATTTTCTTCTTCGATTATTGATCGCGGCCAATGTTCTTATTGCGAAGTCGAGGCACGTTAAATGTGCGGTTCATATGGGTCGACGTGTCACTAATCTGCATATTCAAATCGGATAGGTCTCATCAAATCACGGCTTTAATGCGAGTTTAATTACACGGGGTAATTGAGTTATCCCCTGATACCAACTGAACCGAAAAGTGTAGACCCCTAAAACATTACACCAGGAGGCCCATCACGAACTTCAGTCCCAGTATTCTTTATTAATCGATAATTATTAGTAGGTGGAGATGAGGACAAATTGGCGAGAGTGGTTTTCCAAAATGAGTATATCGCCCTCTTATTGACTCTGATTCAAAGAAATCACAAGCGGTTGGTGGAAAGTGCTCAAGTCATATTCTCTAACCGAAAAATTAGAGTATGATTGTGCATCGATCGAATAATTAAAAGCTCCCTTTTCCGGCTAGCGGCTTTCATCATTTCGTCCGTCGCACGTGACCAAGGAATAATTCAATTATCACCGCTGTGGACCTTTTCTGATTTACACTTCTCTGTCGAAAACTTAATGCGAATTTCTTGTTTTGCAAACGTCACGTGCAGGAACAAAACGCTTCTGCATTCTATAAATTCAGTTGAGCCAGATAGTCGGAATAATTTCACTGTTCCTCGGCTTTTTCTCCGTCTTGATATTTTCTGATGGGACTTGACTTAATCAGGATTATGTCACATTTAGTTTCAATTTATTCCGGACTCCGGTATCGCCCCGGATTCGCACCGCCATTACCGCGATGACGACGACAAAGATGCGATTCGATTATTCAATTTAATTAAAATTAATTGGTTTCGCAACGTTGCACCGCCAACAATTTTTATTAATTGAGTTTGCCGCCGACCGGGGCAACAGTACTGTATACCGCTTTTAATTGAATTTTAACTCAGCCCTCGGCGACATATTTTCACCTCATAATAAAAGCTTTCTCACTTTCACTCCTAATAAAACAAACTTTTGATGCTTGATAGAATAGAATTCAAAACATACGTGCTACCTGCGAGGGGACAATTGCAGTCAGACGCCTTCATATATTGCAGAACTGGGTAGAAATTGGGCTCAGCGACTGGATTCAGCTTTCCCGAAACCCGGATTTTCGCGATAAAAACCCCCTGATAAAGGAGATTTGTGGGAGGTTGCATAAAACAAGCTCAACGCTGCAACCATATCTCGAAACGCCCTTTGAATGTAAAACCAACCTGCTTGCGACTCCCGGTTTAATTCACTCAAGGAAACGGAGTCGTTAGAGCACGGACCCCACCGCAGACCGGAATTCATCGCCTCTCAAAAGCGTCCAGACGCTATTTAATGAAACACTCCATCAAACTCCCGAAGGGCGATTACAGTTTTTATATTAGATTTTTACTGGAAAAATAACAGGTCCAATGTTTTCACACATAGTAAAATTTATCTGGTAGGTATGTAGGTACCTTATTTATACGTACATCGGTTACAATGATTACAATAAATAAAATCAACGAATTTAACTTCCAGATGATTTATGGATGGTTGAGGTTGATTAAGTATACATAAGTGTTATTTTGCAGAAATCTTGAATATTATAACATTATCAGTATCATCATTAATAGTTATCTGGCACAGACGTAAAAATACCGAACATTTTTCATTTTTGCTTTACGAACTTTGATAATACTAGCGGACTGACTTTACATTAGTTATGGAACACATCAAATATAAACACAAGTTTCTAATGATAATAGACCGCAAATAGCATTCAAAAATTTTCAAAAGTGCGGAAAACTGAAATGAATTTTAGGACTATGACTATGTCAAAACTCAAATCTTTGGATTCACGAATAAAAAAAATCCGTACATCTTGATTTTAAGGGTGTTATTAAAGTTACTCAAAATTGCGGAGTTAGTAATAAAGAAAACTAGGTGAAATTCGATCAGATTAAACGTAGTCGTTCAAAAGGACTTGGGTAAATCACCAAAATGATCGCCCATCATGAATCTTGGCAATAGCGCGTATTTTGGTTTTGTGTGTTTAGTAGTGAATTCTACTTCCAATGCTAAACTGATCTTCATACGAAATTTGAGTTAGCTTTTTTTCTCGATATTTATATTCCTTGATATCGTTCGTTGAACTCACTTACAAATAAACGAAAATGGTTTTAGTTCTTTTCATGGAAAGAATCTTATAATCCTTTTCTAATCTTTGTCTAGGTCTTTTTGGATAGCTCTGAAAATCCTTTATTTCACGCTGGAAATTCGTTCAAAATCTCATCATCCAAGCCAAATTTCGCGAAAATCGTAAACAAATGCTCACCCAAATTGCATCGATATTGATAATTTTTCAATGTTGGTGCAGTATCCAGTGCGAGACACTGCATAAATATTGTTAATTCAATTTTTGAAGAGTTGAGCTGATGATGAGACATCGAGAGAGTTTCTGGGTAATTTGGACTACTCGTGCTTAAATGAACGGGAAGCACAGTGAGAACCATCCATAACTCACGGTTCCTTTGGCTTTCTATGCAGCTTTCGGTTCGTCGTCGTTCATTCGTAGTGGCGTACACTTAGTTTTCGACATTAGGGACTGATTTATCGTTACATTAGCCACACCAACTAGAAGGGATATCCTGCCGCGACAAACTCCTCTAATCATCGCCATGAAATGATGGTTTGCTCTAATTGAATCATGCAATATACCTATCAGTTCTTGCAGCTTTCGGTTATTGAGCATTGAAGTGAAAATATTCCAAAGCAAAACTCCCCTATACTATGCGGCGGAGATAAATGTATCCACGGTATATTTCGCTGCAATAAATGTCTAAATGCTCCATTTACTTACTGTATACATTTCCTACTGTTTAATACAACGACTACAATACATATGTATATCATACTAAATTGAAATTGACAGAAATTAATTTTAGTTTGGTTGTGGAAAGTGCGATTCCCGTGTGAGGCATGCGTGGGGTGTGGCATTTATCTTCACAGGCACGGTGAAAGCACGAGTTCATAATCGTTCCTCGTCCCATCGTCACAATAATGCAAACAAGTAAATATAACGTTGGATTATGAAGTTGCTTCTGTGGACGGATTATAATAATGACGTAGACATACAGGCTGATTATTTATCCAGCATTCACGCGTCTTCTTTTTCAAGAACTTTTCTCTTTATTTTTGAGCCAAGAAGTCACCCCTAAAGGATTCTGTGTATTTTTATGATATAGATGTATGTATGGAATATAGTTTAAGGAATAAATGAATTTAACATTCCTGCACAAAAATATACGCATAAGGACGCATTAACTAATCACGCAAACACTATGTTATAACAGAAAATTTTACAAACCTCTTTTCAACGAATCCCAGGAAATTCCTTGAAAATCTCCATTGAATCCCCTAAATTGTTTATGCTCGGTCATTTTTCTAACAGTTTTAACCGAAAGTATTTAAGCACCATATAAATTTTATTAAAAGTGAAAATACCGGATATAAATCATTGATCCAAGGGCCAAACATCTGAGCGAAATTCTTAACACCATATCCTTTATTTGAAATAAATACCCAGAAATCCTGGCAGAAATCCTCACATTAGGCAGCCCTTAATCCCCGATGTACGACCAGGTGTTTGCCCCTCGTCAATATCATTTACAAATTGAATAATTGATATTTGATCATCTTGTTTTACAGGGACGTTCTAGAACGAAATACGTCCTATTGGTGATTTCGCTGGCAGGGATAAAAGTATGCAGTTCAGACGGAAAGGTAAGTGGCATGATTTATTATTTCATAAGTTTAGCCTCAGTCTTCGCACGGCAAGTCATGTCGCGCGTCTTATGAATAATACGCCAACTTCCCACCCCCTACCGCCTCCAAAAGGCACGCTGTCGACATTTTTGCCTCCTTCATGTTTGCGATTTTTTATATCTATTTATATTAAAATCGTTTTTTTTACATTCTCCTGACTTTTCATTCGAGGTTCGAAGCTGTAATTGCGTCTCGTGTTTGTGGACGATTATTCCTCAGGACAAAACCAGGGAAACGTTCGCTTTTAGTCGAGATTCTCAAAATGAAGGAAGTCATTAGCAATTATACTCTCGAAGACCACCGGTTGCAGGTGAAATCCTAGAAAAATACATTACTTGGGCGTTCACCATTAAAAATACTGTAATTTCCTTCATAGAATAACATTCACATTATTCAAATATGGAATTCTTTCCGTTTGCATGAGTGATCTGTTTCTTTGAACATGCATAATGAATATAAATATAGTTTGTCGGCTGAGTGACGATACTTAAATTATTTGAAATCTCTACGAGACAATGGGGAGACTAAACTGCAGAAATTTATGTTAGAGTACGACAGGGTAAGTATTACGTAAAGTACTGCGAGTGACAATAAAATTGAATGGGAAAGCTTCACAGAGAGATGAGAATTTATCTTTTTATACCACGTGTGATTAAATATTGCTTTCCGAAAATTGTACGTCCTAAGATATGGAATACATTAAATGGGCCCTAGGTCCGCAAATGTTTCCGTAAGAAGCAATTAAACGCCGAGGACATATTTCGCCGACCAGGTATAAACCACATTTCTTCTCGACAACTAATCAACTTTATCAAATTACACTTTGAGGTGGAATCGACTTTTGATGTTTGATATGAGGAACTGAACAATAAGTGAGTAGTAACAACCCAAGACACGAAGCTTACCGATAACCCGAAAGCATCTTCTGCAGGATTACCTGTCAACCGTCAAACGAAATAATCCCAGTCAATTTCATAATCAAGTAATCTTCCTACCTATTTCACCGGTTTTATGTTATGAAAGAAAATATCGAAAAGGAAGTTTTCCATGATTGATTTAAGAGAGTTCTCATTGGGTTTTGCTTCTTGGTGAAGATGAACTTATTCTGTTTTACACAATAGAAGTTATAGCGGGTCAGTTTCAAATTAACCGCAAACTGAAAATAGGGTCTCTCTCTGCTGTGAATACATAGGGAGCTGATAGGATCCAAGATTCAAACCCCCGCTGGCACGTGTTTTACATTAATCCTATGGATTCTCGCACATGTGATAACCTGGAATTATCTCCATTGTGGCGTGACCCGAAATATCTCTTGGATTTAGAAGGGGCTGAATATGATGGTGGCCGATTTTTTTAGGAAAAAGGTGAAGCCAGAAAACGTCCATTTTTATACTTACTTATCATTTGAATGTAATGCATATAACACATATTTGTAACACATTTTCATGAACATTCAGTAAAACAAGAACAGTACAGCGGGAACCATTTCATCGCTTATTGGGACAACATTCATGGGCCGATTACTCCCGTCAAAATAGAAAAAAACGGTTTAAAGTTTTCACGTTCTTACCTATACGTAGAATCCAGCCAATTCCACTGTTTCCGATGACGATCCCGATCGATGCCTTCAATTTACAGAATGATTCAAACAATCATCATAACAAAGGTTTTTTTAATCAGCTTTTCGAAAGAATCTGCCTTTTCAAGTGAACATTTTCAAAATTATTGGATTGGTAGAAGAGTTTTGTGGAATAACCAGCAAGGTCGCCCGATGTCATACCACTTTAGATTTTTTTCTTGGGGTTATCCTAAATCCGAAAATTTAAACTGCACACTGAACCAGCGTGTCTGCAGAGATTACCTACCACGCCTACCACGAAAGATTTTGAGACACCAAACTGAAAA
Organism: Salpingus planirostris; assembly: GCA_949788335.1. NCBI lineage: Eukaryota > Metazoa > Arthropoda > Insecta > Coleoptera > Salpingidae > Salpingus > Salpingus planirostris. Next base: position 7,017,212 of record OX460917.1, on the reverse strand, counting down.
TACTTTAGACAGCCGTTTAGGGAATTATAAGTGCTTCAAAATAATGTTTCTCACTACCCTCGTTTTGTAATTTGGTGGTCAACCCTTTTACAAAACTAAATAATCGTTTTCCTGTAAGTTATTTTCCCCAAGTATGAACAATCGACGGGTGCCAGCGATTTGCAACAACAGAAATAAAAAGTTCTAAAAATTGGCCCGTATGTATTACGTTCCACCCTGAGCCAATTAAAAGAACTAGTCTTGTTAGAACCTATTCTGGAGAAAACGGCAAAATTAGAATTTTTCAATTATCCTGAATAGTAGTCTCGAGGAGGTATAGAACTATTTCACCTAAAATAAACTGATTTTATGCGAGCGCAAGTAACCGCGCCCACACATTCAGATACAACTTGCTCAATAACGTTGCTTAACTGTAATAAATAATGGAGTAAACTTTTGTTGTGCGATCGATGTTGTCGTACAGATCCCCCCATGTGCTTTTGAGGAGTAGCCGGAAACCGGGAATCTGCCCGTTCCCATAAGGATAAACTCGTCACGACATTACGAGTTATTTCCTTTTTGAAATGTCTTGTGCTTTTGTGGGGATGACACCGAGTCCATCAAGATGACGCAAGAGAGCAATCACAGTTATCGGTTCGTTTTTTCGTATGGAAAACGGGAAATATGATTAGTGTCTAGGAAAACCAACAAACCTAAGAGCAAGAAATTATTCAAAGCTCTTATTCAATGTTGATATTGAAAACATATAAGTTTTTAAAGTTGCCTTGAATTACGCAATTTGCGGCGGTTGCTCAGTTAGATAGTGGATACGAAATAGGATCATTTGGCGTCCGCTTAGAAAAATTCTTAGTAACGGTCACAAAATAATGACGTCATATGTTTGAAATGTTATATAATGAATTTACCATTAAACAAGCCTAAAAAATGTGTGGGGTACAAATACAATAGACTAAATACTTAGCAGTATTGATGCAATTTCACGGCAGCTTCAAAAAACCCTAGTAACAATCGCTGAATGAAATGTTCCTCAGCTAACAAATTTGCCTAGATATGCTGAAAAGGCTTATTTCTTGCTATAACTATTAGAACAGCTATTACCATTTTAAATTAAACGATATTTTCAAGTATAATTTGTATGCAAGTCTGATCTAATATTGCATAGTCAACACCTCGGTCAACACATAACCATACGTTGTTTGAATAAGAATGACTAACAACATTACTGTTTCTAAATAATTAATCCATATTCAAATTTTCATAAGGAGCCACCTCGCATACTTCCTTATATTTTGGTTTTGGTGAAAATGTGGGTAAAAATCCCAAAACTGGTAAATTTTGGTAATTTCATCCAATGATTCAAGCGTGGTGGTCACCCCATCAGCAGCAGCAGCACATCATTTTGAAGGTTTTTTAATTCTCTTTCCAACGATGTATGGTTTTTGAAAATTTAAGTCATTTCCACTCAACAAATTTGTGACCTATTCTAAATTTGTCTTCTAACAGTGCGTCATACAAGGCGGAGGGAGGATTTAAAAAAAATAATCGTGGAACATTTATAGGGTTGCTACTATATCATAATTCATGTGTAACGGAAACGTACAATGTAGTTGTGATGGTGGCATATAGGCGGTGTTTGGCAGCTATTTTCTCATTTGAATTTTAGTATGATTGATGACGTGTTTAAAATGTATATTCCATGGATAATGCTGCGTCACAGTTGACATTTGTATGCCACCCCCTTAATGCCGCAATATGCATTATGTGCCTATAAATACAGAAACCTGAAACCGGGGTGAACATCTATACATGTGTGTGACGTAATACCGTTCCAATTTTATTTTATTTTCACAATCTCCCATATTCTCTTTCTCTGCGGTTCGTCGCGAGGATTAAAAATCTGTGGAAATAATTGCGCTGGAAAGCTGCGTGTCTAAAAAAGATATCGGATTAAGGGCAATTTCGCGGACGACTAGGCTTCAATTCACGTAAACGTTTTTAATCATCAGAATTACACAAGTGCTCGAGTTACATTAAAATATGAAGCTTTTCAATAAATTTGCATGCCGAAACGATGTACCAAGTCTTTCTGCCTCATTTCAGTCATTCTCGACTTTGCATTTTCTAGTAAAAAAACGCCTGGATGCGTTTTGGGTGCAATTTGATTCCATCACTCATTTAAATCCCACACAAACATATCCACAACCGAAAAAGAAATGCGGTGGCCCTTTCGCATTATTAATGGTGCGGCGGAAGCATCATTAATAATAAAAGCTTCTCACATATTCGCAACCCTTTTTGCTCTCGACACGTCTCCAACGACACAGTTTCACAATTTCGTATGTACACGTTCAAATAGAACTCGTAGAATCGGGCATGTCTACAGGGTTAGTCAAAAAATTGTTTCACTACTTCAGGGACGAATTATCCTCTCTAAATAAGAAGAAATAACATAAAGCTGTAGGTCGAAAATGTAAATGCATCAATAATAGTTATTTATTGACATTGTTTTAATGCTAGAATGATTCCAACGTAAACTAAAACATGAATGCAATGCAACGTTTCATTCACAATCAATTCATAGTTTGTCAGAAAATATTTGAATTCTTAGAATTTTTTTCGACATTTTGACTGCATTAACATTAAACCCCAGATTAAACTAAATAATGCTTACAATAAATTATTTTTCGAATCTTATTAAAATTATGTAAATTCTCAATCTCGAGGGCAATTGTAAAAAAATCCATTTTCTCTGTTATTCCTTTCATCTTGTATAATTAAATTGTGATGGCGCTTGAAGCTCGATTTTATGCCTCTTGTAAAGGTTTTTATCCGCCACAAAGCTCGCTTACATATACTTTCATTGCTTGCTCTCATACAAATACACCAATAATAGTATCTACGAATTTAGTATTCCGGACGGTGCTGCTGAGATCATAAAATGTAAAATTCGGGACTGGGGTAACAGGAATACTCTTCAACTCGACGCTAAATTGCAAATGTTGAAATTAGCTTAGCAATGGTGATGCGAGCCTGAATTCGTTAAAATGGTTACACTTTGGCGGAATACTGTTATCTCGACGTTCACCTTCCGCGTAAAACCTAATCTAGACCTGAAGTTCAATTCTACATAATTGACCTCATTTATCATATATTTACTTCTATGGCAGTACGGCATTAATTCAACAACTTCATGAAACAGAACACATGTATTTATGGGTCAAAGGTAGCTAAATTGTCTATGAAATAATCATAGCAAAACTGATAACACAAAATGCATTATGTTTTTCTAATAATCTGATTAAAAATCTGATAATTATAGCCAAATATTGAAGAATTTTTCACGTAATCATATTTCAAAGTTTCACGAGGTATATTTCGCTCTCATAGCTCTTAGCAATGCGAAAACTATGTTATGAAACGATATGGACAAAGTTTCCAAATTATTAGTAATTTGTTGGTTACGTGGGTGCAATATTCATTACGGTTAAGAGTGTGGTTTCCTATATTTCCACGACCAACAGGGAAATCCCTAATAAAACGAACTCCTAACGCTCTCTCTCTATCATTAAGGGATGATCAATCAAAGTCTGCGGGATGTCTTCTACACAGACACTTTTTCCTTACAACTTGCACTGATTACGGGTTGGTTTATAAAAATCTCACCCCCGGTCCCATCAAATTAAACGACGGGAGGGTTCTTAGTTCCTACTCTCCCAGTCTTCACAGACATCGCGATTTAAATTTTTCTTTGATGAAGTTTTACCGCGCCATAGAAAGTTGCAAGCGGTGAATTGCTCAGCGGGTGGTTAGAAAATACCTACATTCATAATTATAAAAAGAACGTTCCAAACATTTAATTACTGTGGTATGGGGTCGTAATATATGCTCATTACTCGGCAGATTTTTAGGATTTACATTGAAACAACTATGAAAAATACATATGTACTTACATACCTATAATGTAGCTTTCACTCGAGCTTTCACAATTTTATTAATACCTTAATACTATCAGAGACATTATCTCTGATACGATGTCGATCCGACACCTAATAAGTAATAACGGAGTACTTATAATGAAAGTAAACATGGTATCAACCATGATAAAAAATTCTGATTCCTGTATAATTGTCTTCTTATTTCAACAGGTCAATTTTTTCCGGGCGAATCCTTTCGTCAGAATGATGAAGAAGTTCTCTGCAAATACCTCGATGAAAGTAAATTTTTTTGAGATATTTTGTAGTAATCTTTCCAATTTGGTCATTTAAAATTGCAATATCTCTGGAAATGAGCAACATGCGACAATCAGCAAAACCTTTTCTTGAACTGAAATCATATAGTTTTTTTTTCCTAAGCGAAACTATAGATTTGGGCTCGGATTTGGGTCGTCTCAGCTTGAAAAATGTAGCGAATATGTTGATTGAGACATATTGTGGAGACTTATAATTACTTGAACTTTCATTTTTTATTTTGATGACAACACTCAATCCTGAATATTCCTGTATAAAACCCTAAAATATTTAAAAATCTTTTCTGCAACTAATTGGATTTGGAGGGTGGTTTGTGCGTTGGTCAGTGTATAGCAGAGAAAAATCTCCCCCGAATGTAGAAAATGTGGACCTCGGCCACAAATCATCTGAAACGTATTTGGGGATGCGATAACGAAAATTGGTTTGTTTTTGATGTTTACAGGCCTAAGGTAATTTTGTTCTGCGCGTGTCGTGATCGGGAATCAATAGATTGCGTCCGTTTGATATCTTCGGACTTTTACGCACGGACAGGTTTTTTCTTAAAGCTCCAGAGGCTGCGTGCCAACGTTTTCAACAGCATCCCGTCGTGCTTGGAAGTTTACCGAATCCTTGAACCATCCTCGGCAAAAACAGTAAATAGAAAACATAAAGATTGTCTCCCCTCCTGTCATAAGCACCGAAAGAATCGCCAGGAGACGTATGCCTACCCAAGCAGGCGAGAAAAGACCAAACATCAGGCATCCCTGAAATCTCGTGGAATGTACGCACCCCATACACGGTTCCTTCACGGCTTATGGTTCAATTTGGCCATCGGCTTACGAATTTCCAATTTATTGTATCCACTCTCATCTGTTTTCAATTTCTTTTAGTTTATCATTAGGGGAACAGCGAGGGGATGTTGGCCCTTCTGGCCCAAAGAGAAGAGCTCGTGTCTGCGTCAAACTAGATTAGAACAATCTGTGTCGCAGTGGGTTACAGTTGTACAGTCGAAATTACATGATTGCGATTTGCGAGATTGAATCTGCACGCGCGAACGCAATCTAATCGGTTTTGAATTCTGATTATATCGAATTGAATTAGATGTTTCGCATGGCCGCGGCCGAGACCGTGTTCTCGTCCTTATTTCGTTCTCTGGCAATATAGGTATACATTCCCGGGTTAAATTTAATATCCGGCCATCCCTCTACTGACATTTGAATTAAATTTAGTCGGTGTGCTGTCGGTTTGCTATCTTGCTGTTTACAAACCACATGTTAGATAATATCGGCCTATACACCCGCGCGATCGATACATCGAAATGAAACATTTCCCATTTCCTCATCTCCCATAATATTGAAATTCTTTTCCCGTCAAACTGGGAGGCGCACCCTCAAGACCCGAATACCTAACTCGGTTTTCAATGCTATACTGAATGCACAGAATACGAATCAAATTTTCGATTTCGTCACAAAAATTACATTGTTAGAACTAACAGGTTGAACTTAATCATCCAAACACAGACCCCATCTAGTATGGAAATATTGGAATATTCTGAATTTATCTTGACATGAAATTGATCTGGAAATGTAACAATTTTTTATTATTCAAGAACATTTTCAGTTGATACAATTTTATTGTTTAAAGTGATCAACACTAGAGGCATAATCTTTATCTTGACTTAACGCTCAGAACTATGGTTTCTGAGATTGGTTAATTCGTCTGTCATGCACCTTTTCAATATCCTTTATTTTGGTTGAAATGAAGAAGCAAAAACATATCTACTATATTTATTACCATTTACCTGAATTAATACGTATTAAGGTTTATTCTAAAAACAAATTTAGAACGGTCTATGTATTTGAAACCCACCACTTTATAAGATGAATCCTTCGGAAACTCACGTAACCCGTTAGTTGGTGAAGAACGTAGTTACGAAAGCACTTCAGTAATTTTAAAATTTTATTACACCCCAAAACGGCGACTATAAAACCGCCCAGGATAGGACACTATAAAAAGTCGATATTTAAAACGGAACCAAGCATCCATTTTCCAACTCAAGTAGCGCGGTATCTACCGTAAACCAGGGTTGCGCAAGCCTTAGTAAAATTCGTCGGCTTCTCCAAGGAGTAAATGAATTATTGCATACCAAGGATATAATATCAGGGGTATAAGTGGAGGGTAACTCGGATTTATTGGGGTGATTCATGGCAGCGCGCTGGCTTACAATGTCTCCAAACTTATTCTTTCTCGATATATTGCTCTTAATAAAAGGGTCAGATTGCGAAATTACGTATTCAAGAACAAGAGGGTGAGAAATATATATCGCAGATGTGAGCATGTCAATCGACTCTCTCCAAAAGAAATTTCAACAAAGAGTCGTTCGCCTATAAAGTCATGAGTTAAATTTATATCAGTTTCAATGGAAAATTTTAATAAAGCTACATTTTCAACTTATTAACAAGCAACGTTTGACGGCAACTCCCCGCGCGTTGTTTTAATTAAAGCCGAGGCTTTTGTTACACCTAGTACCTACATATTTTAAATTGGATTTTTTTCTGCAAAGTTAAATACATTTTAACTCCGTCTCAACTCTATTCCTGAAAACTAATTGAAACGTGTGAGAATTTTTACAAGCATTTCCATGAAAAAATCCATCTTTGTTTTTGTGTAGTTGAGAAAAAGAGGTATCTGGGTCGGCTTGTATGTACGTAATCTTGAATAAATTTTCCCGTATATACAGCTTAAGCTCGTTCGTACGTGTATAGGAGATCTGAGTATCGCGTTGCTTTTAGTGCGGACCAATTTTCCACGCACTTGATCTTTCCAAGGATAGAAAAAAACTCGGAATATCGTTCATTTCATCCCGGCAGACAGTTGTTGGCCCACACTACCGCTCCCTTATATCCACTCAAACCCCTTGAAATTTCACGGAAAAAAGTTAAGAGACTTAGGCATTCACAGTCGAACGACGTTTCACCCCTAAAACCGAGAACGATCCTCTTCCTTCCACAAAACCCGAATGATTTTTTCAGCTGAATTTGGCAGCATCACAACAAAACCGAACCCAACCTGTATGGTTTCTAATTCAATGAAAATCATTTTCAGACGACATTATCTTAATAATGTCGCAAGGTAATTAGTTGTTATAGCGAACACAAACTTCAATACTGTTTTCAGAAGCGAATCCCCCAAATTCTAAAGTTGAGTCTTTTTTCACCTGTCAGTTGAATTTTTCGGTCACAATTGTTACAACAAATGTAAACCAACATATTTAACTACCAGATAACTTCAACTGGAAAATGAAATGACGAGGCATCACTTTCTGTTGTAACTGTTAACAGAAACCGGAATAATAAATAGTTCATACAATATTGAACGAATGCGCAAGAAACACAAGAAAGGGCCCTTACTGGTTTGAACACAGTCGCAATCAAAAGTTTCTCATTTTGCACGTAGTTTCCTTACTGGTCGGACCAAACAATCAAATGTCCGCAAATCCTAAACTTCTTGATAAATACCTTATTTTGTACATGTGACTTTTCTATTCAAATGCCTCCGCGACGGTGACTAGTAGATCTCACCCTCTCGCCTCAGTAGGTATAGTGCTACCCTGGTGGATCTTTACGTAGGATTTGAATTACAACCAAGTCAATTTGACGAACCAACGCTATAAAAATAGTGATGGTTATTTATCAGACTTATTCGAACATTATGATATTCAGTTCAATCCCAAGAGGTCAATTTCGTATGGGGTGAGTTATTAATGTTATTAAAAAAACATCGAGCGCTCTCTCTCAGTATGCAAATTGCCGTCCCGTCCGTCGATAAAAGGCCTGCACTGTCGCACTGTTGATGGATGGGCCACGAAATCGTGATGTATCTCCCTCATATCAGAGGACATTTATTCATAGACGCGAAATCACATTTGTGTGTCCAAGTGATTGGATCAATTCAATCACCCTAGCCTGCCACCACTATCTTCTTCAGTACGCCTATACTTACATATCTCCCCATTAGTATTATCCTGTCCCCATTCACAACACCATCCAACAACCCCATGCACTAAACCACTTACAAGAAATTGCATTACAAAATTCTATAAAAGGGGATGATACGCTCATTTACATGCGGTTGATATGATTCGCATTAGAATAATTTTCTGGGGACGAATTCCAGCTGATTTAGTGGGGACTTTAGTCTTCAGGGCGCGTCTTAGTCATCGTTTAGCGGAAGTTGATACTTATTGAGTAAATAGAAAATTGTTCACATATTAAGATCTTACACATATCTCTACTTGCAAGTTCACCAGATAATAGTAACAATCCTCATTTATTTAGTGACACTCCATTTCTTTGCGCAGTTTGCGCTGTATTCTACAAGGGATATGTTGGAGTCTGCATAGAATGATCATAAAGTTGGGGGAGGTGGCTCGAAGACACTTTACTGCTATGCCTACCGTCAGCTGAGCTCGGCTTGGTTGTAAATTCGAACGCAGCTACGAACCTTCAACCTTCAGGCCACGAAGTGATTCGCTGTGCGATTGCTCGCATCATTTTCACGATAGATTTTTTTTCCAATCTGTTCATCCTCAATAAATATAGATACCTACCTTTGGGTGCGTGTGATTAAGCTGTCATGTAATTTAATTAAGGAAAATCCCAACCCCTACGAAATTTGCGAAGGGTAACAGATAAGTAACGCTCATTGTTCTGGCGCGAAGCAGACATCTAACTGTCTGGCTTTCGTGGGGGTGGTAGTGCAAACAAAACACGGGATAATTAGTCAAGACCAGTCAACCCTCATCACGGAAAGCTTACTCATAACAGCAGTCATATCCCATTTGGGATAGCGTTAATGATTGCTGTGAGAAATTGCAATGTCACGAGGAATTCGCAAAATTTGTCAGATTAATCAAATTTATGCGGATGGGTCATTGGGTTAAATCATTGACGTGCGGCAGGCCAGACGAAATCGACATAAAACGATGAAACTTATGTAAACGGATTGATTTACATCTAAATACCTGTGTAAAAACCTACGTTTTAGTCACCTACAACTCAAAAAGTGTACATTACTAGCAATTTTGACAGTGTTATTGAGTTAACAGGCGTGTGTCAACGGTATATCCTCCAAAAATCAACAAATCATAATCACTAAGACCGAATGCTTTCTTATTGGCTCCTTCATAGAAAATCTACTTTTGGATCTCTGAGCGATATTGTTAACCGTTACAGAATAGGTTAATTTGTTACATACTTAGCATAAGGCAAACAGTGAGTGGATCTATGAACTTACTTATACTGTTCTATAGAGTGGCATACATTCAGAAATTTTATGAGACCTTTCTGGTTTTACCTTTTACATTTTTGAGTAATTAAGAAACCCGACAGAAATTTCACATGGTTGCTATTAATTACAGTAAAGAGCCACTAATTCGAACTTTCGTAAGCTGGAGAATCTTGTATTCCGGGCGACATAAAAGAAGGTCTACATTAAGTATAAGTCAGGCAATCAAGACTGTTCGCGGTCACCCTAATCCGGATGACATATCGCGCGTTTTGATTACATATTTCTCAGCGTGGATACTCTGGACATCTCCGGATTTTTGAGTAACTACTCGAATTAGTTCGAAAAGAGTCAGTTTTGCTTTATTTGAATTAGTAAAGCACTGTCTTGGCAGTTACTTCATGTATCATGTACTTCTTATTGATCATGTTTTGAAATTCTTTCAAATATAAATCGCTCTCTGCCTGCAACAATTACTTACATTTTGTTAGCAATTAAATAAAAATTGCCTGCATAGTAATTTTATGCAAAATATCGTCAAGTTTGAACAACCCTTGAAACATGTTTCATCGGTAAACGATGAAAATTTTTAATAATATTATAACGGTAATTTTAGGTCTCTTCTTATTTTATTGCTTTTTAGTAAATACTTTCTGCAAGTCGTAATGAATTTGCGTCATGTTATAAATATTTAAGAAGTGTGGTAAAAAGAAAGTACCGAAAATGCTGAATGTTTATTATTATGAGGGTAGCTTTTCACGGCACAAACTTAATTGGAGCTTTTGGGGGAAAGTTCGGTTAAGTCAAATAAAGGGGCGGAAAGGTCCCGCATTATCCTGGATATCATTCAAAATTTCTATGGTATGCTGTCAAAACTGGTGCAGAAACTTTTACAGCAGAGTCAACGGGAGAAATCTTGTGCCGTTTATACAAGAGAGAGAGGACATGGTGGCGAATCTTATCCTGGGGGGACTTCTTATTAACATAGTATGGAAGCCAACTCCAGGACTAGACTGAATTCGGAAAGTTGGTGCTCATTAAAACGGCCGAATGCATCGATAACTACACCTCTCGCTGTTGTATTGATGTTTTCTTACCAGAACGAAGCCAATTTTCAAATGCATCGACACAATTTTCTGTACTCGCAGATGTAATGCAACGACACTAGCATAGTACATGAGTGGTAGCAATTTGGAGGCGGGCTTCACAAAACTCAAATTGATAAAACGGAAATCGGTTCCCTAGCAATACACAACCTCACATATCTACCTTCTCCCAAGGGCTTCAACCCAGACCTTTCGTGTACTATTGTTTGGTTTGAATTCAATTGAAACAACAGCCCAAGCAATTGGGGTTTCGGTCGCCGATGCGTCCAACATGAATTCTGTTTCCTTTCGCAGCCGCCGACGCATGATGCGATGTTGTGTTGTAATACGAACGCAACCACTACGTAGTGCGGTTTGCACGCTACCACTAATTACTCCCCTATGCAGACAGCACACACTGAAACGGGTAACATATGAATGCACCGTGTTCATGACGACGTTGCCTCTTGCCCCGTCGGTTTAATCCGAAACCATTATGGCGGTCGCTACTAAAACTACTGGTATATGTACGGTATACTCGCAGAAAATGGCTTTTTAATAATTAAGCTCTTTATCGCTTGCATATGAAATCGGGGGATGACAAATTGAACAATTCGTGTTTTCTTTCGAAGTGCCTGATGGATCAAGCTCTTGAATTCGTGTTCTAGCTAAATTCAACTGACCATCAATTATTTGACTGTGACATTCCTCTCCAGAATGTGCGAGGAAAAGTGTCACAATCAAATGTTAGACCAGTTGAACTTTAAACGTGGATTCGGATGCATCCGACGATACGATACGATAATCCGATTTGTTTTCTGATTTCAATGAAATGTTACAGGAAGATAATTTTTTTAATCAATCAAAAAATAATCGGACCATGACTATGGATACCAATAGGATGCATAGGAATTTACCTCGGTTATATCACGCCCTTGAGCGTAACGTCCATCTAATTTAACATTTAACTGAGTTGTGCGCCTTATTTCCATGTTGAAGTTTTAGATGAATGCTGTGTAGTAAATTTGGGGTCGAGTAATGGCTTGAACACTACATATTATGATCTTGTTTACGAACACGTTACTAAAAACCTTTCGATCAAAATCATAACAACCTGTAACTATAATTTTTTTCTATGATTTCTAAATAAACCCGAAATAAACCAAACAATTTCAATCAAATATTGCGCATTCTAAACCTGGCCTGGCAAAGAGAGCAAGCGAGAGGATGGGGAAAACTTTTGCACTCGATAGTACAATTCGCGAAGAATAAAACTAAACTACAAGTGATCTATGTAGTAAGACCCGAACAATTCATTTATTTTATAAAAAAAATTGTGTAAATCCAACCCGAATATGCCCTTCATTACCCCAAATCCGAAAAAGAAGCAAGAAACGTGTGAGATGAGTTTCATGTATGATTTTTTTAGGGGTCGGTTAATTTGGCCCCACCCACCCTTATAACCGAGACTTCAGCAAATGCACCTTATTGCACTAACATTGCACCTCACCGCACCATCGTATTTTTTCTTTGCACCCCAACCGTTTGCATATCAACTCCATTTAAATTTTAGGGGATGAAATTCACAGCAGCCCCGCCTTATCTGACAATCTAGTTCAAATGCATCTTATCTCAAAGAATCCGCATTGCACCGTTTTGCACCACTGCAATATTCTATTGCACCACTAGGTTTCGGGCACTAACAAAAAAATGCGTTCGCAATTCAGCCCCTTCCAGATGACAGAATCGACTCATTCTTTTGGCACCCTCTTCATCTCATAATGCACCTTATTGCACTACACAAACAAACAGATCGCTTTCCAAGTTGTCTTCCATTACCAGTAAAAATTGTCATTAATTCGAAATTCTAGCCCATATTTGTTTTATGAAAAGAAAAAATTCATAGGCCAATATCAAAGAGCAGAACGAGAATGAACACTTGAACTTGATAGTTCATTTGATGACGAGGAATCAAAATATGGTTGAGAAATCAAGAACTCATGATGTTGAGGGCAGGAATGTAATCCAGAAATTCAGTAAGCTACTCAAGCAGAATATATAATTGTTTCAATAGTTACATCATTTGTCGCAGAACACGGCTTGGATTTCTTATGTAAGTCATTGTCTATTTCCCAACAGTTGTTATGGTGGTAGCAGTATGCAGTGAAGTGTCCCACTGAGTCCGTAGGGCCAGTGTACCCTATAACTCCTCTCAATGTATAATTGCTACCTCTTATGAATAATTGATGGCGTGCATCTTTCAGTGGAGCTTTCAGTGCCATTGTAGGGCAGTTTTTTGGGTCAAAAGGTTCAATTAACAAGTGTGTTGGACTAAGCTCTGTCTTTTCTTCAATAAACGCTTTAGAGCATATCTTTGTTTTACATTTAGCTTTTCTCTTTTTATCGGAAACGTTTGAATCCGTCTGATATTGTTAAATTGACATGCATGGCATGCAGAAAACTTTCTTCATACACCTTTGTACAAAGCGCGCAAAATTTTGATCTGAGAGCAGATTTCAATTCGTCCATTACCACATTTATCATTTGGTTCATTGTACACGACACATCTAGTTTCACAATACCCTGAGGGTGTTGTGTGCTTTCAAATTTCTCATTTCTAGTCGTTATTATTTGTTTAGGTACTCGCATCCCTAGTTATCGTGCTGATGCACCGGTTTTCAACAAACATAACCACACTTCACTTGGCGCGAAAACTGCGTCAACACCTTTTGGCGGCACATTCGAAAATTCACCCTGAACGTGGAACTCGAGAAAAAAAATACGCTTATGCGATTCGTTGGTTATAAAGTAGGGTTAGATTCAACCTTTTGCAGCAAATGTTTGTTGTAGTGCAATAAGATGCATTATGAGATGAAGAGGGTGCCAAAAGAATGAGTCGATTTTGTCATCTGGAAGGGGCTGAATTGCGAACGCATTTTTTTGTTAGTGCCCGAAACCTAGTGGTGCAATAGAATATTGCAGTGGTGCAAAACGGTGCAATGCGGATTCTTTGAGATAAGATGCATTTGAACTAGATTGTCAGATAAGAGGGGCTGCTGTGAATTCCATCCCCCAAAATTAAAATGGAGTTGATAAGCAAACGGTTGGGGTGCAAAGAAAAAATACGATGGTGCGGTGAGGTGCAATGTTGGTGCAATAAGGTGCATATGTTGAAGTCTCGTTTATAAGGGTGGGTGGGGCCAAATTAACCGACCCTTTTTTTAGTGCTATTCAAATATTGGAGTTGGACACCGATTATTTGTGAGATATTAGTGGAATGGTAGAGGGCTCATTCTTCAGCCTACTAAGCACACAGACGGAAATGTTTGACGCTATCATCGGGCTTTCTGCTACCGTAAACATGTATGTATGTGAGCTGCTATCTCATGAGCTTTTGTAAGCGTATCTCTTTCACACCATTCACCATTTATGCTTCCCTGCAACTGGCATTCTGAGTTATGTATTTGAGGAAAAATTCGCGCATCGAACCAATTTTACCAATGATAACCCTAAATACCGCGCAATTCTTTAACAACATCAAGAATTTAACTTTGATAAATTGAAGTACATTTTCAGTTACTACATACATACCTATAGACTGGGTTGTCTAAAATACCATATCAATGTACTGATTTATTTTCCTGTGAATTACTTCAAGTGAAAACGGGATTTTTTCCATTCGCAGATTCATTGTCCTGCTATTCCTGGTCATGTGTTGACAGAAATCATCAAACAACTGACGCAATAATACAAATGCTCTCCATTGTTCTCTTGTATATTTATTATAATTCTATTATGAAACCCCGCAGGCATCCTTTCAAAAGTATTTTTTTCTCCATTCATTACGTATGTGTTTTGGTTTTCAATTGTCCTTGTTTGCCCGAATACGCTTTTAGCAATATGTTTTAATCCTGGTAGATGAGATATCTCTTGCAAATAATTTCGTATATATCGTTTAGAGACGATACTTTATCAATGCACATCTGAATGCATACATAATAGTCGAAAGTACTTTTTGTTCGAGTCGTGGGAGTTACAATTTCGTCAATTTAGTCCGCGGTCCGCTGGAATTCATTTTATCTGCAATCAAATTGTTTTGTAATGAAGTAAACAAGACAGGAATTCGCAATAAAGTAGAACCAGGTTTGGGTGAAAGTTCCTCTGGTGGTCTGTCCGACGATAGAATCGGGACCTACACACTTCTCTCCTGACTGAGACGGATCGTCCTTCTCTCAATAACGGGAAACACGTTAAGCTTCTTACCACATTTAGAAGGTTCTTAACGTAATTCGTCTTCATTCCGACATCGCAGGACTCAACCCGTTTAATGAAATTCATCCACTTTATCGACGTTATCATTGTAATGAAACGGCAGCACCACATTTGCCTCGCAAATCATCCAGGTTATTCGTTAACAGCGCGCCAGGACAATTTCGGTCGACTTCATTAACTTCTCATACATACCATATTTAATCAAATTGGGAAATATTCTGAGGAAATACCTTCCATATACAACATGGTCAACTATATGGAACAACGTGTGAATTTTTTCATTTTGGTACACACGATGATGTTCGATTTAGTTAGCGGGACACAAACTTTTCATACAAATGAAAAGAAACCTAATTTTTTTTCACGATATCTATATAGGGACGCAGTCAAAAGGAGGCGACAAAAACAGATTTCACTGTTTTAACCAGAAAATTTTCCTAAATTCAAAGGTGTCAATGAAATGCTACTTTTATTATGAAAAACTAGTACATCTGTCATCCTTGCGCCAGTGTTTATTTACATTTATTTACAATGTAAATAAACACTGCTTGCGCTTTCTTTTTGTCGTAAAAAACTCGCTGGTTTTTGCAGATTTACCTAGCCCTTATTATTATACCAGACAGATTCGCCATTTTCAATAACCATAACTATTATTGTTTAGTCAAGAAAAATTATGCCATAACTGATGGATCCTCTGTATCGAAGGGCATTTCGCTGGAAAATATCTTGAACACTAATCCCCGTATTTCTGAAATATCATCCTAATTTCTACTAATTCCTCAATAATTCCCAATAATTCCTAATAATTCCCCTGATAATTTAAGTATATTAATTCCCCACTAATTCCTAAGAATTTCTCACTAATTTCTACTAATTCCCCACGAATTTCTACCATTCCCCCAACTTCTAATTCTCTACTAATTCCTGGACCTTGTACACCAAAATTCATTTGGTGCGAGATACCTCGGACTCTGCGTACATAAATTATAATTTACATGAATTTTGGAAAATGAACTATGGCCTCTTCAAGATAAAAAATTGTATCGTTTTGAATTCATTTCCCGACAAAAAAAATAGTTCCGCTTGGTCGGTTCTTAAAGAAACATCCGCCTTTGAGGGCATTCATCTTCGACGCCGCCAAACGCAGGAATATCGCTCATATGACAGACCGGTTTGTTTCACTTTACTTCCGGCAGTCCCGGCGCGTCTAAATAGAGTTCTTTTTTACAAATGACTCCATAAATTTCACACTATAATAATGTGACACTAGTGGGACATGAGACATTTGTATTACACCCTGGCGAGAATGTGTCACATCCTCTCCACCACCAGCGACTTGTACATCAGCTGGGTAAGCGCCACAAATCGTCCGTCCCCGATGGGCGCTTCGAAGCGACGCCCGCGCCGCCACATATCCTCGGATCCCTCGACGATCATTTCTTTTGCCTGTCGTCGCCACCGCCAGCGGACGTTATACTATGTATATGTCTCCATCCCCCGAGCCATCGACGCATTACCGCTCATACATACATGCGATCTGAATAAGGTTTTTGAAACTATCTCTCTGATTTAAACACTGACCACCGACACTGATATTTTTAGACATTTTTGATACACCACAAAATCGTTATCTTAACCATAGGATTATCACGATTTCTAATGGCGGTAGTCCGGGTAGGTTGCATGAATTTCCCTCGGGATTTCCGACTGGTTGCTACACCGTGGTGACATCGATAGGTGGATGCAATGCTGAGCTTGTAAGTCCAAATGTAAGAAGAGTGACCGCACTGGTCTGTCTTAGATGAGCTGGTACAGAACCTGACAAGGTTAAGTGTGTGTTACCCCAAAGACATGTCCACTGTTGTTATCGTCATTGTTCGATGAGGTTGTAGACGTCCAACTTTACGTTATAAGATTAATACTATCCCACAAAAAATCTGAGATGTTAGTTTAAAAAATTGAAGTGGGGTGGAACGGTGATTTATCAGCTGTCCTGTATGGCGGGACGGAACACCGATCATACCGAAAGTAGTGGAAATGAGAAAACAAAATTCGTTTACCCACACACTGGGAAAAACTGAGATTGTTTGTCGTTTGTCACATTAGGGAGTAGGAGCGGATTATTTCAGAGACTACGAATTATTTCCATTGCGGCGGAATCTCATAATCAACCCACCACTTTTCTAGGTATGTAGTATACTTTTCCACTCAACCGGTTAAATTGTTTTATTAATTTTTTCTTCCAATGGACTAGATTGATACACGGAGCGATCGAATAAATTTTACATAAGGGGAAGCTGAAAACTATTGAAAAGATACAGACAGAATGATAGTCATAGCCCCCCTTTATAAACAATTTATTCGATCGGCCCGTAGATCACATCAGAATAAAATTACAAAATGTCCCAAACCTGCAGGCCGACATCTGCAACCTAATATTCATTAACGCCGCGACGCTCAATTTCTGCAAACCTGTTCAGATGTGTATTCGCGTGGTCTGCGAATGGTTTACTCCAAGGTGGCTCAGACTTTTAAGGGTTATGTCAAGCAAGACTTGGCTATGTGCAAAAAATGAATCGGGATCACGCGGTGGCGACTTCCCCGAAAAATCAATCCGGACATAGTAGGCCGATGGCTATTAGTTCTGAGTTGGTGTCGCTAGATGGCATACACATAGACGGAAACGTTGCTAAGTAAATTTCAAATTTATGACAAGTTACACCATCAAGATACCGTATAATATTTTAGACGCGAAACGTCACTTAAAATTTTTTCTTCGTTATCATTGCTGTTCTTCGAATTTTTCAAAGAATTTATATTGTGGTTTTGCCGTAAAATGCCTTGAAAAGTGTGCATCGTGTGCGGTTGACGCCCAGCTGATGGAATCCTGCATTATTTTCCTCAAAATTAGTCAAGGTAAGATTGTCATTGGGCATCAATCTATATTTCGAGGGTTTTATTTTAAATAAATTGGTATTTCCTATCCTTTAATAAACTAAAACTATTGTTTTTTAGATGTAGAGGCAGTGGCTGCATGCGATGAAGCACTTTGATATGGCTGGTTCTGCAACAGCTCGTATTTTTGATATCACCATTTTGCCGAGAAGCTCTACGCTTTAGCCGAGTGATGTCTGAATAAATGGTAAATAATACCTTCATGGTGGTGAAGGAATCTATTAATGAAAAACAATTATTCCATTTTCAGGAAAATTTACGTTTTGAAAAAATGCGGTAGACAAATTGAAGGCACGCCAATCTCTTCATTTAGTATGGGCAAGAATTTATGGATAATTAAAGTGCAGCACCACTACTTCAGGAATTAGAAAAAGTTTTCACCAGGTTTTCACTGAACATCAAAACAACACGAAGAAACGGCGGGGCGAATTTACTTTCAGTCTTGCACTAACCCAATCCAATAGAGAAAGCAGAAAGAAGTTCTATTGTCGCCTAAACTGCAACACCTTGTATCTGATTTTTCATATTAGTTGTTTTCCATTGGAGAGAAGCCCTGATTTTTAAATGTCTCAATTGGTCATCAATGTGCAAAATACAAAAAAAATATGTGTATGAGGTTTAATTAGCAGTTTGGGCGACGATATTATAATTATGATGTTATTGATTGAATTATTTAATTTTATAAGTTGTTATAAATAGAGTAATATGACTTCAAAATAATTATTTGATAAATTTTTTAAATGAAATTATGCGAAAATGTTTCAGTGATAACATTTTTGTATTTTTTTCATTTCCAAAATGTAGTGGGGAACGTGGAGAAAATAAAAAATCAAAGGTTGCGAAGGCTGCGAGCAGGTACGACGTTTCCGGTTCTTTAAACGATTGCTTAGCAACATTTCAGCATTTCCGGTTCCGAAATGCCATCTAGCGACACCAACTCGGAACTAAGCTTCCCCCACCACGGACAAAAATTCCCCTTTTCTTTCCCCTCTGGGTATACAAAAATCTGACCTACTCTGTGATCGGGATAGACCTAGTCCGGGAGCTGGCGACATTTTTCATTGTGTTATTTTTTAAAACTTGATTTATTGTTTATTCGATAATGTAGCTGATCAACAAAATTAACTCCTGCCATCTCGTTAGCGGAACATCTAGTTTCTGCGAAAGAAGATGAAAGAAGTTTTGAAAGGAATGCATTATTGATGACACTGATGTGTCAAGTTTTGACCAGTTTTGACGGGTGATAACAATCACAAGAATATGATGTAATAGTTACATGACACCCAGAGATTCATTGTCAAACCAGTCTCTTGTCCCGGAGCTGGCGATATTTTCCATTGCCACATTTTTTAAACCTATTTGCACTATTTGGTTCATCTTTTATCATTAAAACCGATTAAAACTAAACTATCATGTTGTCTGTGGACTCTTCACCAGGCTACTTGAAAATATTTCAACATTTATTTTAATGCTTTTTTCAGTTGAAATACAAAAATTTACCACCAAAGAAAAAAAAAATCAGAACTAGGGCCATATTGTAGTGTTTGAATAGCTATTCATTTATTCTATTTGGTGTTTTTCAAATAAACGAAAAATAAAGAAGTTATGACTTGGAAAAGTTTCAGCTTTTAAAATTTTCAACATCCACCTTTTGTTTTTAACATAATCTTCAGGCCGCTGTCAATCCCTGTCCCGCTGGTACCCCTGCAGGAGTCCATTTTTGGTTTTCATAGCTATGATACAAATAAAGTAAAATTAGTCTGTGTCGCCAGCTCCCGGACTAACCTCCAGCAATCGATAAAACTTGGTATACAATCAAGTATGCTTAACGACATGTAAGAATAAGTTTTGAGAGGAAGTAAGTTTTCGATTTTTCCTCAAAACTTGCCGTTGATCACTGTGTCCCAACCTCTTGAATAAACCATGGGTGCTCATATTTTAGGGAATAGTTGACAAAGTCAAGTTGACGATCACGTGACCATCACTTTTCAAAGTTACGAAAATATTATGTCTGCCAACAGAACATGATTGATAGAATTTCAGGTCGGCATTGTTCACAGTTGAAATAACATTGAAAGATAACACCTGTATTATATCGTAATGAATATGAACGGGTGGCTGAGTCCATTCGAAACCATATACCGAAGGTAATGCTTCATTTGCCTCATATCCACATGAAATCACACGAAACCATCATACACTAGCTGTGATGAAAAACAGGCGCGCATAGGTAGTAGGAAGCTGAGTAGGTGGACATTCCCTGCATTTTAGTCTTTCCCGATCCAAATTTGTTCTGGGTTATGAAGCACGTTGCCGTTGATGCCTATCCAAATGCTAAATCGTATAGTTTTCGTCAAAAGATTACCTGAAATCAATGAAACTGAGTGATGTTTAGTACTCTAAACTTGTACTCGCAGTACAATAAATACATATACATATACATTATAGCGATTCACGACTTCCATAATTGGCCGGGCACCACATAACCATTTGTCAAGTATTTGCTACGATTTGTGTCATTTTTATTTCTCAATTTACATTATTCTAAAAACAATTATACTGGAAACGTAATATTAATGTTTGTCCCGAGGAAAGCTTCACTATATCGGTGATATACACTTGCGAGCAAAAAAATCGGCCCACCTAAATTTTTAGTAAAATTGAAAGTGTGGTAACTTCTGAACGAAAAGAGTAATTCCAAAAAACTTGGCATCCCTGAATAGCTACATTCTTGGGCTATCACCCGCCAGACGCTGTGTTTTATACAGGTTCCCTGAGTACGTTTTACAGGGTGTCACGTAAAGTTCTGCAAAAATGTTAAACGTTGGATGACCCCACGGTCTAGGAAAATGATGTAATTTTTTCTTCAAATGATCCTGGGATATTGTTACACTCATATCTTGGAACAACACTGGAAAAACCGACTTATTTTGTCCAACTACAGGGTGGTCAGAGAAAAACAATTTTTTGTGTCACCGTCATCTGAAAACGACTAACTGATGCATAGGTACTTTTTGATCATTTTCTCAAGAAAACGATACCTGAATTGAAAGAAATAAATAAAAAATTCAATATTTAATTTGAAAAAATGCATTTCAAGGAGAATTCGAGAAGTTTTGAGAGCAAGGGGTAGTATTGAAAATGCCTTTTTTTAATTAAATATTGAATATTTGATTTATTTATTTCACTTTTGGACTTGTTTTCTCAAGAAAATGATCAAAAAGTACGTATACATCAGTTAGTCGTATTCAGACGACGGTGACACGAAAAATTGTTTTTCTCTGGCCACCCTGTAGTTGAACAAAATGAGTCGGTTTTTCCAGTGCTGTTCCAAGATATGAGTGTAACAATATCCCAGGACTATTTAAAGAAAAAATTACATCATTTTCCTAGACCGTGGGGTCATCCAAAGTTTAACATTTTTGCAGAACTTTACGTGACACCCTGTAAAACGTACTCAGGGAACCTGTATAAAACACAGCGTCTGGCGGGTGATAGCCCAAGAATGTAGCTATTCAGGGATGCGAAGTTTTTTGGAATTACTCTTTTCGTTCAGGAGTTACGCGACTTTGAATTTCACTAAAAATTTAGGTGGGCCGATTTTTTTGCACGCAAGTGTAGATATACAAAAGTTGTCCTTCTTGAAAATTAAAGGGTTCTATTTAGGGGAACTGTTTGGGTAGATGTACCTAAAACTGTGCCGAGAGCCTTAAACAAGTCAATTTGAGTCTCAAATCTCCGGGTGTTTATGGTACGTCACTCTGTATGACGTTCGGCCTTCATGTTTATGTCGGATAGGGTGCGATTTCGTTAACGACTGATGTCCCTCATTAGCTTGATACTAACTGCTGTTTTGCATCTATGTTGTTACAGATTGTCCACATGGCCCACGCGCTGAGGCGAATTTCCTACGCAACTTGTGATCCTGAACATTCAATTTTTAGTTTCTTAGCGAGAGAACCCAGAAGTGATTTCAACCAACAATACTGCCATACGTTCATCAGTCAGTCAGCTAAACAGGTGAGTTTTTGTAATTTTTAATGTTCGTGTGTAAGATTGTGGTTTTCACTGTTTTGAGACCCCAAAAGGGTGTCAAATGTTCCGTTGCGTGCTTTTTAAAATGTTTCCCCAACCGCGATTTGACTTGATTTTGCATCTACAGGCTGTTAGGAATGTTAATAAAATTATTATTAAATTAAGATGCCAGATTTTTTCGTTTCCCAACTCAAGGCGTACCTAGTTGGGAAGTCACAGTAAAGTGTTTATTCACGAGTTCCAGGACACCCTGTCTATGAACTGATTCTTTGGAATTATATCCATCTGATTATTCGCCTAAATTGTTTAGATTAATACTTTTTGATACCAATTTCTCTTTAGTATTTTTTATATTGTCATTTTCTTCACTCTTGCTGCATGTGGTTACTTTCACTAACCTTCTATTTTTGGCTGGCTCTCATGATAAGTTGTTTTCGGATGTCAGAGGATGTTGGGAAAACTATAAAAATAGTGCACGGCTGGATCCATTTAACCTGTGATTTATTCCACAGAAATTACATAGTGAATGCGTACTTAAATGGACTAGCAATATGCGCCATAATGTAGAATGGTAATTGCTAGGGAATCTTTACCTGTCAAGATCTGCAGTTCTTACGGTCAATTTTATGTGCATAGGCTCTCAAAGCGACCCCTGCCAACGTTTGAAATAAATTGACGATTATTTACTGAATAGTCTATTCGTAGACGCATCATTGAATATCGACCGGTTACAATATGACAATTCTAGAATTATTTGTAAAAAACATCTCTGGCTGTCTGATTTATCTCAGTCGTCATTTTGTCAGCGTCGTTCGGCACAAGGCTTCCATTCTAATTAGATTTGATAACAGAAAAATAAATTATTCTTAACTTACGATTCCAGCTATGTATTATCACGTATTATGTGTAATGGTCTGTCAAATTTTGAGGGACTAGACTCGAGGGTGCTGGTGTATGTGAACGAGTGCAGAAAGGTGATAAAGATTATGGCGTGTTTGCCTTTGTCTCATGCATACGAATAATAAACCATAATTCCACATTACCCTATGTTTCGTCACCGACACCATCAAATATGCTTGGAGCCAATGTTCCCTCCCTGAGCGAGATAAGTTGAACGAGTCTATGGGGACTATAATTAAATTGAATAATCACGAACCGATTGAACTTTATCATACTACCACAGAATACTATCCAGAAGTGACAAACTGGCTTCTAGACGAGGCGGATTTTACATGCGCACGCGCGAAACTCGTAGGGATTTCCGTCAACTTGACGCATGTGACACGACTTGATTAATAAATAATTTATATGTTTGCCACAATTTCATGCTTTTCACACCACCAAACACCGAATAATTAATACACTTCTTAATAATAATTTTGCGGATGTAACTTCTGACGGTAAATAGCTGTCATACTTCACAGTATTAAAAGTCTGCCCCTTGGAGTTATGCAACCAGACATACACATTTTGCGCGAATCACAGAAAATGACAGATATCCCTACAAAATCCTACGGGTCAAGGTCTCGAATATTTGACACCAAAAGATCAAAGGCGGCAAGCCGAGTGTCACTTCTGGATAGTATTCTGTGATACTACCAACAATTCAAATATGAAAATAATTAGAGTAGGGTGTGGAAAGCCACCTTTTCAGCGAAAAATGCAATTTTAATAATTATAAAATTGTAACAATCTTTCTGCGTCAAGTTACGAAGTCAGATTTTGCATCCACAGCTCACACCGATTACCACTTCGTATTATAGGGGAATACGGTGTTTTTCATTTCATGTTGAGACTCTAAAACCAGGAATAGCACTGATTCCTCTTTCGAAATAGTTATTAAAGTAACAGGTGATGACAACAGTTGCGTTGAAAAAGATGCTCTAATTAAGTGAATTCTGTATAAGCAATGATACAGACCCGTTGGAATTACAGGTTGTGTACGACGATTGTAGCTGCGGATGGCAGCTGTCGAATTTTTTCGTTTATAATTTCTTTCTGGTTTTCGTCCATCACCAAACTTGTATGCTCACTTCCGATGAATGATGATTGTTACTTCTTTCAAAATAAGGAGCACCTCCATAAATTTGAGTTTTACGGCTTTCTGGTCCGAACTAAATTAATTGAGATTTAATCCAAATTGGAAACTTAATTACGGAGAGATTTGTTCGTCGGGTTATCTTCTTCAGTTATAAATGTGATACAATTCTGCCGCCATCGACAATAAAACCGTTCTATCTAAACTTGCCATCATTGTCCTCTTTGGTAAGATAAGAGACTTGATAGGGCTTCGTCAGAACAGTATAGCAATAAGATGAACATTCTTAGAGGCAATGGGATATCGTAAACATACATTTATAGTTAAACGATGTCCATCTCTAAACCTACTTATTTCGTTGTGGTATGTATGTAAGTATGTACCTACCTAACATATGCGAACGAAAACGAAATAATTTCTATTGCAAAATCACCATGTTCTATACAGTCTGACTTCTTGCTCAGGTCAAAATAAGAACAAAATACCTATAAAGAGCTGACATCATGGGCTATCCTTTTCGTTTGAAACATCTTACCGATTTTGGTGTTCCCGTATCTGAAAAACTCAGTGGAAATATTAAATGTGACACCCTGTATCTATTTGGTGTTTACGGATATATATTTACTAAAAAATTTTGTTGGCAATCACTCAAGGAGGCCATCCTAAAAATCTGGACCTTTCTTCCTGAAACACGCTGTATTGTATTATTGTCTGAGCTGAATAGTTTTTGAGATATTCGTACTTTATTCCCATTGAAGACCTGTTAGTGAAAAATACAAGGAAAAAAATACCAACTTTCAATGAAGCATTGCTTACTTGCGTTTCGTTTAGATTTCAAGCAGCAAACTGCAGTCTCAAATATGATATAATATTCAGGAAAGTTATTGTAAATTTCAATTAAAAATGCCACAGACCTCGCCACAGAAAATTCGGGTAGATTATGATTTTAATTTAATGAAAGATTATTAGGGAAAAATGAATTTACGGCAGCACCTTTGTTCTCAAAAAAAAAACGTCCGCATCACACTTTGTTTTCTCTTGCTACTGCCAGGTCATCAAAATTTCAAACCGTATACAGTGTGTCCCAAAATCATCGGATGTCCAAACAGAGGTAAATGTCTTAGATCATTCTGAGACAAAAACCTTGATACATTTTATGTACAAAACTATCAAAAGTAGGCTTTTTAACGCTCCCTGACAGCTGTTAAAAGCGTCACTTTACGACACTAGTGTTAAAAGTGACGTACTTTATGGCACTAGTGTTAAAAGTGACGTACTTCAAAAACTGGGTGTTAAAAGTGACAGATATTCAAAGATTTCGTGGTTTTTCTGTAGTTTTAATATCCTGTCATAAGCGATGTGATTTCTGTTATTTCGATTGCTTTCGACTCGGTTTTCGACCACCTATTGTAATATACAGCCGCTTTTATTAGGTTTGTAGATAAAATAATGTATGATATGCATGTTAAAAGTGATTTTATTTTGTTCGAGGGGGTTGGACCACTCCGCTGCGCGTCGTGTCCCAAACTTTCCCTCTCGCAAAATAAAATATCACTTTTGACATTCATATCATGAAAAAAAAAATGCTTAAAAATTGCTAGAAATGCAGTTTGACTGCAAAAACTGGCACATTGTATCAACTTCAAGATTTTACCTAGTTTAGCAGGATAAAAACACAGATTGAAAGAGATTTTGGCCAGATTAGCGCTTCATTTGCTAACCATTGGAGGAGCCTTGGCAAAATTGTATTAAAGTTTTCGTTTCCAAATGAGCCACGGAATTCACCATTACCGGGACATCTGGGGATTCTGGGACACACTGTATACCGAGCACGACTTTGCCTCGCTACGGCACTGAACAAAATTTAGAATGGTAATGGAAAATATTACGATTATGAAAATTCTGTTGTCGCCAGCGGCTCGTGATATGATCTCGTGTGCGTATTAAACAACCATAGTTCTTACTAAAATAATTCTTCCTCACTCATTACAGATTACTGCAATCTATTTAATTTTAGAAACATCATTTTAATATTGTAAACTTCACAAATACGCACGAAATAAATGCTTTTCGTAAGATCGATATTCTTCCGCACAGGATTTACTGCGGTCACTACCAATGTAAGTAATTGACCTCGTAATTGACTATAATATGACTATTGGCAATAGGACTGATTCATTCATCCATAGGGGTTCAGTCGCATGCAAAACACCTCTCATGTTCAACGTGAGTTTTTCCG
Source organism: Salpingus planirostris (assembly GCA_949788335.1). Taxonomy (NCBI): domain Eukaryota; kingdom Metazoa; phylum Arthropoda; class Insecta; order Coleoptera; family Salpingidae; genus Salpingus; species Salpingus planirostris. The sequence continues at coordinate 6,991,076 of OX460917.1, read as the reverse complement.
AGCTTTTCTAGTTGCGGGCTAATGGTCCAAAGTCGAGAACGGATTAGGACATTATCAGTTTGAGGACGGACTTCGGTCTTGAAGAAGCGCCCTCCACCAAGACGAGATACGAAATTTACATCGACTGAATGTCTCTTGCCTCCGAGCCTAAAAACTCGACAATAACACAGGAGCCATTACTCGGAAATGACCCACTTTCTTCCTTTATCCACCAGCTCCTTTTGTTTCAATACGAAAGGCTCATTTGAAACAGAAAACCCGTCGACAAATTTCCATTGTCATACTGAGTCGAAAAACCTAAATTAGCAATGCACGACAAAGCCACCATATATTTCGTGTCCATTATTACCAATGGAAAAACACATCCTGTTTCGGCTGAATACACCCCTGATTAATGGCTTGGCAATGCAACCCCACGACTATTAATGCGTATTGATACACGACAAGGGAGCCCCTCCTGTTTTCAGCCTGATTTACAGAGTCACATAAGTGTAGCAACATTATAAACATCAATGAAACATTTATCATTGTTCCTTTTTGTTATTGCGGAAACAAGGACAATGACGAAAGACTTGTTTCTCTACATAAATACAGAAAATTGTTGCTCTTATCTTTCCAGTCCCTAGTGATGGCTCTTGAGAGTGTGGCTTTCCAATAAAGAGAGTTTTTGAAGCTTAAGTTCGAAAAATCGATGGTCTAATAACGACAGGGAATGCTCAATTTGACTAAGACCATATGAGGCGGCAGTTGTGCTCTCAAGCCAAGTCCTTTGTTCAAATTTCAATACCCTCGTCGAAGCCAACCTCGAAGGAACAATTCTATTTCTCCACATTCTATTAGAAATTTTCGATCTTAAACCCGGAGCTAAGCGGGGGATTTGCAAGCGCCTAGTTGAATACTTCTACCGCCAACACTTCAATAAGACGAGATACCCATTATTATAAGACGATGTAAGCCTTTAAAGGTGTCGTTCTATTATCTAAATAATTTTATTAAATTGAAGCCGGTATGCGGCCGGTATTTTCATCTAGTCTACAACATGATTAAAATGTCGTACTTTCACTCTAGGGGTGAGTTGTTATTATATTTACAATGATGAAAGAATACCACAATAGTCATTTATGATATAATACTCGTAGTATACAGTATGTCCCCGGATGGGGTTACAAAGAGGAAAAACTTTTTTATTTTTGATTTTACAGAAAAAATTATTCTTGACAAAATCGCCTGCATGCTCTCAAACCGCTAAAAATTGTTTAGATTTCATTTTAACGCGAACAGTTATTTTTTTTATCCAATTTAATTTGAAATTTTTGGACTTGGAAATATTTTCATCCGAAATTAATAGAAGTACCAGTAACCGAAACCATGGCAGAGGACTTTGCATAACAATTTTGCGGATGTAAATTCTGACGGTATACAGCTAGACATACATAGGTTACATTATTAACAGTGTATGGAGTTATACAACCAAACATACACATATTGAGCGAATCAGAGTCAACGACAGATATCCCTACAAAATCCTACAAGTCAAGGTCTCGAAAATTTGTCACCAAAAGAACAAAGACGGTAAGCCGAGTGTCACTTCTGGAGGTTTCATTGCGAAACTAAGTACTTTTATTGAGAAAAAATCCTGATAAGCATATAGTGATGACTAAATGAGCCCTTATATGGGATCGTAGAATTCACAAATGCAACAAAATATACAGAGTGTCCCAGTATTACCACGTGCCCCGAACATGGTGGTGGATTCCTCACAAAATTTCAAAACAAGAATTCAAATAAAATGTTGTCGGGGCTCCAATGGTTTCGCAAAAAAACTGTTTCAAGAAAGGAGACTGCAACATTCTTGAAATAGGGGATTTCACCAACTTTGGAATGACAATTATGACGCGCATGTCCACAAATAGTGATCACGTCAACGAGTTGTTCACGTTACGGATGTGAAGGTAATGAAAATGGTTCAATACATTATAGACGCGGGGTTTATGTGCATACTGTACCCCGGTGTTTTAATGTCCAACTTCATACCTGACAATAGCTGTTTCTCTTATGTTTGAGATTTCGTCAAAACTGAATCGAGATTTTCGTCTCAAAATGAGCTAAGGAATTCAGCATTACCGGGACCGAGGGGTCGCTCACTGGTTACAATACTTGTACAAATGTCTGTACAATACCTGACAATACGTGACGATACATGACAATACTTGAAAATATTGCAGAAATTCACGATCCAGGAATAGCTCACGATACATAACGGTACCTTACGATACCTTACAATACCTTACAATACCTTACAATACAATACAATACCTTACAATACCATATACAATACTCACAATACTTGTACAAAATTTGGCCAGTGAGCGACCCCTCGACCGGGACATACGATGTTATTGGGACAGCCTGTATAGTACGTTTCATTTGATGCACTATTGGCGGACGCTGTGGATGAAATTCCTAGGTCTAAGTGTTTTTTAATGCTCACTGTCAGGTTCGGAACTCGAGGCGTTTTATGAATAAGTTATAACTTTTTTAATGGAACAATCGTGAATATTTTACCACCAACCACTTCTGCATCAGCTTTCTAGGATTAGAGTTGAAATCTGTGTTTCTTTGGGAACGGCACGGAATGGAGAAATTCCCTCTTTTATATATAAATATATGTATATGTAGAAATATCCCCGACGTTCATAGCTAAACATCCCACCCCAGTCATATAAAGACCCTCTCAAAATGTTAGAACAATTGAAGCATAACAATTTTCCCTCCCTTCTTATACATTCATACGTTTAACTACACATGAATTGCTATAACAAACTGTCAAACCATTTAAGCTTTATAAAAACCACATCACTTTATAGGGAGAAAAGACTATTCCAACCCTTTACTTTCTCCCCTATTAGAAATCTGATGATGTTTGATGTCATTATAAATACATATAGGTACCTACCTACTTACTTTGTCGTTCAAGATTGAAAATGTAGAATGAAGGAATGAAGGGATTAAAACCGTTTTCGTATGGATTGCCTTTATCTTCTAGATTTGAAGTGTTTCGAATTCAGTAGGTATAATAATTTCTAAAATGTGTAGAATTTTCAACATGGAGGAGTTGCCAAGGGATTTTTGATGATTCACTTATCGCGTTAGTTCTATAGAGGGTGATTCAATATTACACCGAGAACTCTTCTGGGTTGTACATATAGGTCAAAATAAGACAAAAACTTCATAAGAAGGTAGGCCCGTGAAGGCCTAATAGATTTAGAATATGAAATTTAACATTTCCACTGCGTTTTTTCGACTGCTTGAAAGCTTTTCTCTATTCTTGTAACTTGTACGGAGCGATCGAATATACTTTACACGAATATCATTCTGTCTCATCTAAACCTACTAAAAGGATAGAGACAGAACGATGGTCATGGCCCCACCTTCATGTGAAATTTATTCGATTGTTCCGTATATAGTTTTCGATCGAGGGGTTGACCACTTAGAAATTTTGGTGTATACCCTGTGGTAATTTTTTTAGTAATTTTTGTAATCTTTGTAATTTTGGTATACAAGAATTTTGGAGGTGGTCAACCCCTCGCCTTCGATCCGTATAATTTTAGAGATATTATTTGCGATATTATTATAGCTAATCGGAAGACAAAAAATTAAAATTTTAATATTTTAAGAACTTAATTGAACGATGAATAAAAGAGATCTTTGTAACAATTAAAATAAATTTTCAGGCCCAGATTTTGTGAAATTGTCTGTGCGTAATGAATTCTTTTAAAGTTGCGTAACAGTTCGAAAATGAGTGACTCGATCTTCTGCCACCTTATAAAAAAGTATCACACAATGCGGACGTCGGGAAAATTATAATATAAACGATACTCAGGGGCGCTAGTTCATTATGAAAGCGCGTGTGGTGTTAACAGAAAAATGTGTAGGTACACCAAAATTGCAAACAATTGTAAACAACTGCAAGACAATTTCACAAGTGTGTACACGAAAATTGCGAGGTGGCCCAACCCCTTGAGCCCCTTGCGAAGTGATTGCGGAGAGATCATAGAGAAAAAAAAATAAGTTTACTCGACAGCAATTTGGACACACGCTGTATCAAGACCAGCAACTGCACATTTTTGATTACGTCTCAAGCTGCGATAGCTTATTATTCTTTGATATCAAACTGGAACGATCCCCTATAGTAGAACCAGCCGTTGATTCGTTCACTTCATGAACTGGAGATGAATGCGACCGTGCACCGTCAGCCTTTATTTCTTCGGCTCTTTTCCATCTTTTATGCAAGGAAATCTTCGGCTCTCATCGGTGCCAGTGACAACATTCCAATAGTGGCAGTCGCTTGGCTGGGGAAGAGAACCGGCCTGACCCACGCTCTCTCGTCGCCGGTGCCGGCAGTACCGTGAGTACCCCACTTTGGAGCGTATCTGGTCAAGTGTTCTCGTCGAGTGAGTGCATCCTCTCTGTGATTCTAAATTCGAGTGATTTCCGTCAGTGCATGTGTTCAATAACATGTCGAGTGATTGTGCTTTGGGTGTGTGTAAATTTTGAAAATGGGGCGGTTGGGTAAATCCACGATAACCAGGCCCAGTATCGGAGTTCACTACAAAAAACTGGTGGATGATTACACCGGAAGTCGCGACTCCCTCAAGATAATGCCCGCACTCAATGAGTACCTGTCGTATTGTTGCCATCAGTGCGGCCACACACAAAAACTTCAGGTGAACTTTACTTACTTACCTTTATTTCGATGTGGAACAAGCGACTTCTGCACCAGTAAAATACCTCAAAACCGAGATCCGTGATCTGTTTTGGGTTAAGTACACGGGAGAAATGAACCCTTGATGCCATGACAATTAGATTTGAGTGGTACGGTTTTTGTGTATGACCGATGAATGGTATGCAGCCTGGTCCTTTCCGTGTGTCATGTGGCGTGTTGTGGTCAACGACCCGCTCTCTACTTGTGTGCAACTTCGATATGTGGCTTACTCTTTGAAAATTTTCACCTTGTCCTCACCAAAAGTTCGGTCATTTCCTTTAAAACGCTTCATTATTTGTGGTGGTAGACCACAAAAATAGATAGTACCTAACACTCCTTCAAGGAATTATATCTAAAAAACCATGCAAGGGAGACACCGGAGGATATATGGTGTGCATCTCCGTAAATTTATGTGGATTTATTCCAAATAAAGGAATTTATGGTGTAGGTACGAAATTTCGTCAGGTATTAAGAATTTTTTGAGCCACATTTTGGCCCTTTCTTTTCACCTCTAATTATCCTCTAATTAACTGAAACTTTGAACGCGACCCTTTTATTATTTCTTCCAATCAGGTCACAGTGAAAGTTCCAAGTAGTTAATCAAAGAATAATCAAAAGTGAAAAGGCCGGGCATTGATTTGATAAATCTGGTCCTATTATATTCGATTGTAATTATTACTGAAGAGATGCTTATGAGGGTGAATGAATACCGTATCCGAGACCGTATCCAATTGGAGCAAAGTTGAAAGTTGGGAACTTTTTCTATCTTTGGCGGTACACCTTATTATGTACGCTGTGTATATGGAAGGAGTTTCCATAAGCGCAACTTATGCATTGGTGTTTGCTTGCGGCAAATCTATGAATCCTACTCGAGACGGAATTTCTGTAAAAATTTCAAATTGATTTTCTATGTAACCATCAAAAATTATGAACATGTTTATTTCAAGCCGTGTACGGAAGTCTACTGCACGTGGCGCCAGAAAGCAGACTCGACACTCGACAGCTATGATCTTGACAAAATTAGGGCTGTCGATTACATTTACTTCCTTTTTACTCGCCTTTTTACATTTACCCCAATCCACCTTACCTCGAATTTTGAGACGTTTCATACTTATACTTCTCTAGAAAGCTGAATATGTTTGATTCCAACGTCAGCCCCAGTGAAGATACGGTATTCTGACGCTCTTAGATCCTTACTTGGATCCTTAAATATATCCAGTGGTACTTTTCAAAAATATGCAAACCACACAAAACGTTTGTACTTAAAACCCTTAAAGTACACCATGTTGCAAAAATGTCTGATCAGCATTAAAACACATTGCAATTTAAATATCAATTCTAGAAGGCGATTGTTTTTTTATTCAAAAATTAATATTCCACATAAGAAGCTTGACGCTTCTCCTCACGCTTCCCTTGGGTTCCATGCTCATATTTTGATCTCATTGATATCGTTTTGTACACACCTATACGATACGCGATCTATAGAATGATCAAGAGAAGTGTCAATTTGATATATCTACATATGACATATGTTTGTATAACAAATCTTTAAATACTACAATTTTATATAACTGGCATGTTCTGCCGATTTCACATCCTAACTTTAATTGCTCTCATAATGACGAATGCTGAAGAATTTGTAAATGGAATTTCTATAACTGCACAAAAATACCTCATCGGTGAATTCCTAACATTTTAGATAAGCATAATAATAGGTGACACAATTTCTTAGAATAATAACGTGCTGCACTTGATGGAGTTCTATCAGAGTTGATAAAGTTGGTTGACTATTCGCCGAAATTACCAAAATTAATGTTCTTTTGGAATTCTTGCTTATTTTTGCTAAATTTATTAATTCACTAGTTATTGCAGAAAATATATTTCCCAAGGGTACTGGAGGCCTGTGATATGCATTACCGAATATTTTCTGTACGACAGTTTTTGAAGAATTTGTCTGTGAATACAGCACTGTGAAATCAAAAAACACAAGACAGGAAAAAATAAAGAAATCGGGCTGTCAAATATGTACTATAATTTTCCAATCGATTTCCCAAAAATAGGTATATAAGGTTCTAAAAGACTGTTGAAAACGAGGTTGAAAATATATTAATCTCAATATTAATGTAAAATTCAGCGGCACTCTCAAACTGCTACTCAAACTGCTATATGAAATTCATACGCATCATAAAAGAGGAGTCTCGTTGTCGGTATTCTTTTGTGACTTCTTAAAAGATTCTGAAGTCCAACTTATTGTCCATCCCCGCCATAAATTCAAATTTCGGAGTAGGCCCAATACGATTATAATATACTTTCATGTAGGGTAGCACGACCCAGAATGCATGCATTGAAGCGAGTTCATTCTTTAAGAGTAACACATTCAAGAGACTTGAATCATGGCATTGTAAAATTTGACGGGTCTCTCGAAAAGCCATCTCCTCCCCATCATTACTCCATTGTCATTGGCGATTTCTAGGCGAAAAATACCCGGGAATGATAATCGCAGTCAGAGACCCATGAATTGAGAATAATATACTACCTACCTATACGGACTTCACATCTATTCACCATACACCTTTACATGCTCTGTAATATATATATAATGTAACAAGATCGTCCTTGCTACATCTTGTATTGTAGGGTTTTAAATGAAGAGTCAAGGGATGAGTTTAGACATCATTTATTCGGAGTAGTTACCAGGTTGAGGGTTCGATTATCACTCTCCAGTTCGGATATTATATTAATACGAATTACTTACGTCGCGCAAATGCAACGTAGGTAAATTGGGAAATAGTCATGCTACCAATAGCTGACGATGGTGTTATATGTAGGTCGGGTTCAATATACTACCTATATGGTTCTATAGGGATACTACACCTCCCTTCCATTGAAAAAAGAAAAAATTTACAATTAGTGATTTTTTCTTGGCAAATTAACAGATACTTAAACTCAAAAAATTTTCTCAAATTTTCGTTTCTTAATTATTCAGTCATTCAATCCACAATCATTCCAAATCGTTTTACATTACTTTTCCTTAAATTTACTTATTAAAATTATTTTCACTATTTCGTTAAAGAACTCATGATTACAAATTATCAATAATCTAAATCTTCCACTTGACATTTTTTTCACGAACAATTATTTTAATCACTTTCTAAACTATTCATTCATGTATACTTATTAACAATTTTCAGTTTGGCCAAAACTTCAAATCAAATTAAATTATTAACAAACTTAAAACTACAGCAATCGGAGATGTTATTATGCGCATTTAAAGGTTTTTTTTTTTTCATCATTCATTATTCATTGTTCATCATTTTTTTTTCTATCATCTTATGTACGTACATTTTATTCCATTCCAATTATTTTAGAGCGTTGTCAACGGTCCACGTAATGGTAACGCCGATCCAACCTCAGCATTCTCAATATTTCCACATTCCAATATTCATTTAATTCAAGTACTTTCCATCATTATCTTTTTGCATGTTACCTTTTCTCGATCACTGTTCAACTTAATCCCTTAATTAACTTATTTTATTACATTTTCAAGAATTTCCAAAATTTCTAAAGTCATAATACAATTGGAGGGATCAATTCCGCTTGACTTACTTCTAAATACTCTTTGTAATTTTCTTTCCAATGACCAAAATCATCTTACACTTTAACGATAACTTAAAACAGAAAAATCAAATTAAAATTCAATAACAATTAAATACAAACTACACATGTAAGAACAAAAACATGAAAAAAAAACACTTTACTCTGCTTTTCACGAAACTAGAGACACTCCCACATCGGCGAACGTCTTCCCCATTGATGCTGAATCGTCCTAGTCGACAAAGTTCCATCTTTCCAGTTCCCAAAAGTTCAAAAACCCAACAAAATTCTAATGACAAACACATTGCCACTTAACCTCCAACGAAACAACGAAAAAAAAACCGTTTTTGGCTATGGGCCCGTCACACCCATGCCCGGTCACTAAAACTTCACTACATTTTGCACTTTACTTTTCCCAGTCCATTTCAAAAATTCAAAAACTTGCCTGTTTTCCACAACAGAAACACTTCACAGGACTGGCAGGGCTGGCAGGATCGCCATGTAATGTAACAAGATCGTCCTTGCTACATCTTGTATTGTAGGGTTTTAAATGAAGAGTCAAGGGATGAGTTTAGACATCATTTATTCGGAGTAGTTACCAGGTTGAGGGTTCGATTATCACTCTCCAGTTCGGATATTATATTAATACGAATTACTTACGTCGCGCAAATGCAACGTAGGTAAATTGGGAAATAGTCATGCTACCAATAGCTGACGATGGTGTTATATGTAGGTCGGGTTCAATATACTACCTATATGGTTCTATAGGGATACTACATCCATTCCGCAGCTGACTCTTTGTCCATGCGTCTAAATAGAATCGTTAAATCACAACCTTAAATACTTTTAAATCTGAAATGGGACAAAGCTTTGTTCAGGGGGTATTCAGGATGAAGAATGCTTTCCATCAGGGCGGCGGTCGATTTGGAATTATCCAGTCCCGTGAAAAATCTACAAGAGGCTTGCGGCATACAAAAGAAACAAATGTGGAGCACCGATATTCTCATTGTATCATTGTCATCTTCTATCAAGGGTGGGAGCTTAGCACACAATCCTTCTTTATTACATAACATCGGATGCTCTTTTTATAAAGGTTTCAGCAAACAAAAGTACTTGTGGCGGCGAATGAAGAACTCAGTCACTGCCTTAAAGTCTCCCCTTTTACTTTTGAGCTTTGGTGCTCGCATTTCAATTAATATACTTCCTTCTACTGTTACGTTGGTGGTGGTTATTTTTAGTCGACGTAGAAACC